>CM076854.1:134530128-135130128 GCA_039519185.1 Astragalus membranaceus
CTAACAGTACTAACAGTATTGCTAACTGATGCTAACTATTACTAACTGATACTAACTGAATTTGTTACACAGTTTTGGTGAAACAGTTTTGGTGAAGTATGCTTCCTCCTCTTCTCTACTTACACAGCTGTAGGGATATGCTTTTGTTCTTCTCTATTAGGTATGAGTCCTAAAAAGCAATTTAATATGAGTCCAGCAAAACAGCAAAACAGCAAAACTGCACAGCAAAACAGCAAACAAGGCTTCCAGCAAAACAGCAAAACAGCAGTGCACATATATATGCTACCTAAGATACATGCATCAGTTTGCAAGAGATGCAACTACCTAACAGATTTGCTAACTGATTCTAACAGTACTAACAGTATTTCTAACTGATGCTAACTATTACTAACTGATACTAACTGAATTTGCTACACAGTTTTGGTGAAACAGTTTTGGTGAAGTATGCTTCCTCCTCTTCTCTACTTACACAGCTGTAGGGATATGCTTTTGTTCTTCTCTATTAGGTATGAGTCCTAAAAAGCAATTTAATATGAGTCCAGCAAAACAGCAAAACTACACAGCAAAACAGCAAACAAGGCTTCCAGCAAAACAGCAAAACAAACAGCAAAACAGCAGTGCACATATATATGCTACCTAAGATACATGCATCAGTTTGCAAGAAATGCAACTACCTAACAGATTTGCTAACTGATTCTAACAATACTAACAGTATTGCTAACTGATGCTAACTATTACTAACTGAATTTGTTACACAGTTTTGGTGAAACAGTTTTGGTGATACTAACTGAATTCTAGTATAATATAAGCAAACAGAGTCATAATATAAGCTAACTATTACTAACTGATACTAACTGAATTCTAGTATAATATAAGCTAACTATTACTAAGCATCTTAAGACCAAAATCAAGGCAAGAGTGAATACAAAAAAAGCTGGCTTCCAGCAAAACTGGTTTGCTGGAACAGGTTTGCCCCTGGTACTTACAATTGCATTTCGTGTTTGATCATCCACTGCTTTTCCTTTATGGCTTTTGCGCGTATAGATAAACATTTCAGCCTGGGTAACTTCTTCTCCATCCTCTTTCTCACCAAGCTATATTTAATAAAAATTGAAAAAAAAAACAATTAAAAGACTACTTTATTTACATAAAGAAAATGGTACATAAAAGCACATGATTACCATACCAATTTTGCACGAACTCTTGCAAAATTTACTGGTCCCACACGATGCATGTACTTTTGCTTAGCCCTGTTTTCTGCATTTCTTTGGCTAATTTTCTGCATGGAGAAAGAAATTAAAATCTGAAAATGAAATATAAATTTAAATTAATAAGCAATGCTACTATCTTACTTCAATGGTGTCATTTGTCCAATATGCCACTAGTTTTTTGAAATGAGACTCAGATATGTTCTTGGGACGGTGTTTTAACCTTTCCTTCATACTATTGTACTTCAAAAAATGCTTTCTCTTTATCTTACTTTTGTAGCGTCTCCAAGCATCATTTATGCGGGAAAACACTGCTTTCCATCCCCTATCAGAAATAATGTACTTATCCTACAAAAAAACAGTAGTGTCATCAACACACGATGCATGTACAAGTATTTGATCATTTCAAACAAATATGAAACTTTAATTCTCATACATTGACATATTTCCATAAACGATCCCCGTGATCTTTGAGCAAAGCTTTGAAGTTTGTGTAGATCAAGGGACAAAACTCTGCATTCCTTGCTATGGATCCAAGGAAATAGCTCAAGTCTGATACAGTTTTGTCATTGGGTCCAATTGGTTCTCCATCCTCATCTAAAGTAACTTCTTGACGATCTTCGCTAGTTCTTGCATGTATTTTTAAACACCTTGTTGGTCCCCTCGTTCTTTTCTTTTTTGTCCCTATTTTGACATTAAAGTTGTGAAGTGACATAATAATAATAATAATCACTCTCACTATGACATACATGTATCAAATGAAAATTTTTTAATTAATCATTACACATTTTATATAAACTGGAATCTTTACCTTCAATTTCATTGCCATTAGTTTCACAATTGCTACCTTTGTGTGCATTGCCTTCTTCTTCTTCTTCTTCCTCTTCTTCTTCTTCTTCTTCTTCTTCCATAACATCATATTCTTCATCATCACTTTCATTTTCGAACTCTTCATTTACTTCTCTATTTTCTTTAAGAAACTCATCGATTGTCATTGACGGACACAATGGGATCCTTTTTGGCTTCTTGCCCGCATTTTCCTGCCTTGCCCTTGACTCATCTTCAACCACCCTTTTCTTAGGTTGCTCCTTTTCCCTTGAAGTATGATTTTCAGATATTGCCCTTTTTTGTTGTTGATGCTTTTGTTTTGAAAGGACATTTCCAGCACTTCCATCATTTTCAACCACCCTTTTCTTAGGCTGCTCCTTTTCCCTTGAAGTATGATTTTCAGATATTGCCCTTTTTTGTTGTTGATGCTTTTGTTTTGAAAGGACATTTCCAGCACTTCCATCATTTTCAATCACCCTTTTCTTAGGCTTCTCCTTTTCTATAAGTTGTTGTCTATCCCTTGATCCATCATCTTCAACCACTTTCTTCCTCATTGCTTGCCTTTTTGAATCTTGACTTTGTATAAGTCCTTCAACTTGAGCCAATATTTTACTTTTTGGATCTTGGATTAGTTTGGATCCTTTGTCTCTAGCCATGGATGCTTCAATTGTTGTTCTCCTTTGACTTGGAATCTTAGGTTGAGTGTTACTTGCACTATCTGAAATTTTTTTTGTAAGTACAAGCTCCCTAGTTGAATCCAAAATTCTTTGGCCAGCTGCTGCAAAGTCAGACAACTTGAATTGTGCAACTTCTTTGGCTTGAGAATTGAATTGTTTAGTCACTTTGATAGCTTGGGAACTCACTTCTTTAGTGGTTGGTGGCTTCTTTTGTTTGTTACAAGCTGATTCAACTTCAGTCATAGGTGCATTAGATCCTCCAATATTTTTTAATACTTGTTCACGCTTGATTTTGAATACTCTCAGCAGTTCATGGCTGGATCTATAGTGACCTAGATCAATATTGGAAGTACTTCTTTGACCCCTCTCTTGAGAGTTCATATTTCTCTTGAAGGTTGCTTCGTTTTGCATTTGTTCTGAAAAGTTCAAGCACACAGTTTTGGTTAATCAAAATGAGATTTTCAGTAGCATAAAGTCTACTAAATTTCCAGTAGCATAAACAATAAAGACAACAAAAATAGTCTCTACAAAAACAGTCTCTCAATGTTATACAATGAAGACAACAAAAACAGTCTACAAAAACAGTCTCTCAATGTTATACAATGAAGCAATGAATGAAATTCAGTCTCTATCTTACTCACTGTTATACAATGAATTAAACAATGAATGAATGAATTAATCAAAATGCTATTGAATGCTACTGAGGCTTACAATATATTCAAAAGCTTAAGCTTAATCAAAATTACTTACTGTTATACAATGAAGACAACAAAAACAGTCTCTCAATGTGCACAGCAAAACAGTAAAACAGTATACAATGAAACATGCAGATAAAAATTGCCCCTGGTACTCACTGTTATACAATGAATTGGCTGTGATATTTAAAGATAAAATGGCTGTTATAAAATAAACATGGAAGTGTCAAAATAATATTTAAAGATAAAATGGCTGTGATATAATATAAGTATGCTTTGGATCTCTTTCATTAAACTTTTTCTTTAATCAATGAAGCAGTGAATGAAATTCAGTCTCTATCTTACTCACTGTTATACAATGAATTAAACAATGAATGAATTAATTAATCAAAATGCTACTGAATGCTACTGAGGCTTACAATATATTCAAAAGCTTAAGCTTAATCAAAATGCTACTGGAGTCTCTGCATGGAGTCAATGATATGCTACTGGAGTCAATGATATGCTACTTTGGTTTCAAAAACAGTCTCTCAATTATGAATTATACAGTGACGATCTTAGTATGGTAAATCAAAATGCAAAAGCTTAAGCTTAACCTACTGAGGCTTACAATATATGCAAAAGCTTAAGCTTAATCAAAATGCAAAAGCTTAGCATCACACAATAAAGACAACCTACTGAGGCTTACAAATTCAACTCAAAAATAATAAAGACAACAAAAACAGTCTACTTAATGTTAGTTCTCATCGGAGTAATCTTCATTTTCAGCTTCTTGCATAACATCTAAAGGATTCTCAATTATTGTTGCAGGCATATCTTCCCTGGCCCAATTGATTTCATCGTCATTTTGATAAGCTTCTTGGGCTGTTAAATTTGATTGGTCACCCATGCTAAATAAATCTCTAGGAACTGTTTTCATAGCATAATGCCTATTTGGATCAAGAGGATCTTGCACATAGAAACATTGATGGACTTGAGAAGGCAAAACGAATGGATCATTTTGGTAACACTTTTTATTGAACTTTACACAAGTAAGCCCAAACTTGTCTTGTTCAACCTCAAACCAATCACACTTAAACAACACAAATTTGAAGTGACCATAATAATCTAGCTCAATTATATCACAGATTGCTCCATAATATGTGATGGCTGCTGTCGTAGGATTTCCATCCTTAGAGCTTGCAAAACTTGGAGTCAATGAAACCAAAGTGACACCAGAACTTTGGCTTTTTCGTCTTGCATCTCGTTTCTTAGTATGGAATCTATATCCATTGATAAGATAACCCGAAAACCTTTTTGCAACATCACTTGGACCTCTAGATAATTCCTTTAGCTGACCTGATACATCATCTTCCAAGGCTCGAGTTTTAAACCATTCACTAAAATCTTGGCATTGGGTTTTGGCCTTGATCCACTTTCTTTTCTTAGTGTGGCTATTAACAATATCATCATGCTCTCTACAAAGACAACATTGTTATTTGTTAGATTGAATCTAAAATAGGTTTTATATGAGTAAGAACAATTAACGGTATAGCTGACCTGATGAATATTTGAACATCATCACAATTGAATAAGATGTATCGATGAGCTACAGCTTTTGTTGTTGAATCTAGAGAAAATGGGTCACCATTTTTCTTCCCCCCTAAAGGACGACCAATATATGCAAAGTAATCGGCTAGATCTACTTCACATAAGTCATTGTTGTCATGATTCCGACTTTTTCTATTTAGCCTCGTGTCCACATCTTTATGCAGATATCTTGAGCAAAGAGTCAAAGCCTCTTCAGCCAAATACCCCTCAGCAATAGAACCTTCTGGATGTGCTTTGTTACGGACATAACTTTTAAGTTTACACAAGTATCTTTCGATGGGATACATCCATCGAAATTGAACAGGACCACCTAATCTCACTTCATTGGACAAATGAATAGGCAAGTGAACCATTATGTCAAAGAAACTAGGAGGAAAAATCATCTCCAATTGACAAAGTGTTTTTGCAATATCCGCTTCTAAGACATCCAAATCCTGCACTTGAATAGCTTTCATACATAGAGAGCGAAAAAAGGACCCAAGGTGAATCAGAGGCTCAGCCACCGCATCAGGCATGGTGCTTCTTACTGCTACTTGTAATAAGTAATGTAGCATGAAATGTGCATCATGGCTCTTGTAGCCTGATATTTTCTTATCACCAACTTGCACACACCTAGATATATTTGATGCAGTCCCGTCTGGTAATTTAGCACCCTTAAAAACACTACAGAAAATAGACTTTTCATGGGAATTCATTGAGAAACAAGCTTTTGCAAACTCTGTGCGGCCACCACCAATCTCCCTTGGATGAAGTTTCTTTCTAATTCCCATATCTTGCAAATCATAACGAGCATTAAGATGATCTTTTGACTTCCCAGCCATATCCAAGAGAGTCACTATAATATTATCATATATGTTTTTCTCAATGTGCATTACATCAAGATTATGACGCAATGTATTTCCAGCCCAATAAGGCAACTCAAAAAAAATCGATCTCTTCTTCCAGGGACCATCAACTTTCCTCTTTTTCTTCTTTCCAAATTCATTCTTGAAAGATCTTAAGGATTCTAGAATTTCTGCCCCTTTTAACAAAGGTGGTGCTGACCTAAGCTCTTTTTTTCCATTAAAGGACCTTTTGTTAGCTCTCCAAGCATGACTCGTTGGTAAAAAGACACGGTGATCCATGTAACACATCTTGTGACTGTGTTTCAAGTAGGATGAATTAGTGTTATAATTACAGCATGCACATGCCAACTTTCCTTTGGTGCTCCAACCTGACAACATAGCATACCCAGGGTAGTCACTTATAGTCCATAGGAGAGCTGCACGAATTTTAAAGGTTTGATTTCTTGAGGCATCATATGTCTCTACTCCTAATTCCCATAACTCCTTCAACTCCTCAATTAACGGTTGAAGATACACATCAATATTGTTCCCCGGTGATGTTGGTCCAGGAATCAACAATGACAACAATGTACTTTCAGACTTCATGGACAACCAAGGTGGATAGTTGTATACTACCATCACGACAGGCCACGTACTATGTGATATGCTCATGGTCCGGAATGGATTGAAGCCATCACTCGCTAAGCCAAGTCTTATATTACGAGGCTCTAAAGCAAACTCTGGATGAAGTTTATCAAAATCCTTCCATGCTTGGCCATCAGCAGGATGCCTCAATTTCCCATCCTTTGAGCGTTCTTCTTCATGCCATCTCATTGACTCCGCTGTATTTGAACACATAAATAGCCGTTGAAGTCGAGGAATCAAGGGAAAGTGTCTCAAAATCTTTGCGGGCACTTTATGTTCGTCTTTTGCTTGCTCCAACTCACCTTCTACCTGAGGGAATTCCTTCCATCGTGACAATTTACAAACACTACAAGAGGTGTCATTCTCATGCTCTTTCCAATATAGCATGCAATCACTTGGACATGCATGAATTTTTTTATAATCAAGGCCCAAATCACTAATCATGGCCTTTGATTTGTTAAAAGATCCCGGTATGTTTAAATTCGGCATCGCTTCCTTCAATAATTCTAAAAGGGCGGTGAACGATGCATTGCTCCATCCATGTAGACACTTCAACAAGTAAAGTCGAATAATGAATGATAGAGTAGAGAAGTCTTTGCATCCTGGGTATAGTTCTTGTTTAGCCTCGTTAATCAAGTTGTAGAACTTTCTAGCATCCTCATTGGGACCCTCACTACCCGTTACTGCTTCTGCGACATTTCTGAATGTGTCGTGCAATAAGCCATCAATGTCATCATGTGAGCCCTCTTGATCATCTGTCACATTGTCGGTTCTCACAGGCGATGGTATATTCTCCCCATGGTTTACCCAAACGGTGTAGCCTTTTAGAAAACCATTACCAATTAAATGATCGTATACCACTTTTCTTCTAAACCAAGAATCATTTCTACACTCAGCACAAGGACATAAAATCTCACGTCCTTGAGGCTTTCCTTCAGTATATGCAAAATTTAAAAATGACTTAACGCCCTTCTTATACTCTCTACTATATCTTGGGAGATTAGTCCAGCCTTTGTCCATGACCTTAAATCTAATATATGAAAAATAATAATGAAATTATTCACAATAGAAATGATGATATATAGATACTATAACAACATGTAAAAATGCACTATTGATCCAAGAAGCATTTACTAACTAACACAGCAAGAAGCATTTACTAATTTCTACTAAAAATGAATGTATGAACCCTAAAATGAATGTATGAACCCTAAAATGAAAGGGAAGAATAGAACACAGCAAGAAGCATTTTCAATCAAATCAAACAAAAATGAATGTATGAACCCTAAAATGAAAGGGAAAAACAGAACACAGCAAGAAGCATTTTCAATCAAATCAAATAAAAATGAATGTATAAACCCTAAAATGAAAGGATTCACAACTGAAATTTTTTCAAATCAATTTCTTTACTCAAATCAATTAAATCATTACTGAACACAGCAACAGCAATAAATGAACACCAAATTGAAAGAAAAAAAAAGGGAGTGAGTATCAAACCTTCCGCGAGAGTGAGCGTTGGCGATGCTTGGTTGGAGTTGGCCTGAGTATCAGTTAAATGAACACAGCAACAGCGTTCGCCGAACCTGCTAACAGACATTAGCCATTTTAATGTCAATCACCAGAATCGAACTTGCTATAGGGTTTATATGCATAACTATATGAAGAAGTTAGGGTTTATAGCAAAAAAATTGGCTTAATCAAAGTTGGGATAAATCAACACAGAAGTTGTGAAGAAGAAGAAGGGTCAGAAATTAAAAACCTGAGAAAGGGAAACCAGCTGCGATTTGTTTCGTTTCTGCAAGAGGTTGAATCGAAGGAAGGAAGGAAGAGTCGATTTGAAGAAGAAGGAAAGAGAATCAGTTGCGATGAAGATGAGAGTGAGAAGGGAAGAGATGAAGATCAGTTGCAAGATGAAGAAGCCGATTGCAAGATGAAGAAGTTCATGAAGATGAGAGTGAGAGTTGCCATTTTGATCGAGAGTGAGAGTTGTGTTTCGAGAGGTTAGGTTTGAGGAAGAGCCGATTTGAAGAAAAAGTTCTTTTTGTTGGATTTGTGCGTGTCGTTTGATTTTCACTTAGCGGTTTTTTTTTAGTCAATAGCGCGTAATTTTTGTTTTCTTTCTGTTGGGTAATAGTCCACGGTTGTAAAAGGTTTTGGGCCTAAATTTTGGACACATTTAGTCCACGGTTTTATAACTGTGGTCTCTAAATAAAAACTGTATATATAGGCCACGGTTTTAAGCATTTTAGAATAAATTTTTTAAGTCAACAGGCGGACAAATGTGGCCTTAGGTATCCACACTTGTTTAACCGTGGCCTATACAGTTTTAAACCGTAGCCTATTAGCAAGTTAATGAAACCGTGGCCTAATATCTATTTCAGTGGCCACATTTGTAAACGCGTGGCCTATTCCTTGTTCAGGCCACGGTTTTTTAGCCGTGGCAAAGATTGCCGTGGCCTAAAGTCAAAAATGTTGTAGTGAGACTATCACTATGAGGAGGGACAGCAGGAGCACCCTCTTGATGAGCATTCTATGTCTGAGGACCATTCTATGCCTGAGGACTACCAGCAGCAGTATCAGTAGTACCAGGAGGAGCCCTACCATCAGCCTCAGCAGCATGAGGAGCAGCCTCCTCTATTCACTGGGCTAGCATCTCATGTTTGTTCCATTATATTGAGAGACCCGGTAAGTTTAATTCATTTACGTAGCCTTCTTAGTTTAATTTATTTACATAGCCTTATTTCTGACACTTTTATAATACAGACATATGAGCGGAAATTGAAGGTTACCAACCATGGTAACAAGCTGGCTCAGAGACTGCTTGGGTTTTCCCAAAACCACCGGTTGTGGGATTTTATCACAGGTTCCGGATTAGCCCCCTCGTCTCGACCGGATATACAAAGGTGTACCATAGAGAATGACATGCGTCCTGCTGTGAGGGCCTTTATCCTTATGATCCCGAGCTGGTCCATCTTCACAGTCAAGACCGGCGACAGGGCTGAGGCTAAGTGGCTGTTGCTACTTGAGGATGTCAGTGCAGCTGGTGTGGGATCATAGGCATAGGGGCAGCAGCACTTGCTTTCATGTATGACCAGCTGAACTACTCCTGCTTGGACCAGGCGCATCAGTTAGGAGGGTATGCGACCCTCTTACAGGTAATAATTTTAAGTTAATTTTTTCTGAGTTAGGTTAAATTTCTGTTAAATAGTTTTTAATTCACCATGTTGTTTATCTTCTTTTTATCAGAGCTGGATTTTATGGTATTTTCCTCAGGTAGTGGAGAGGAGGAGTGGATTGCGGGCCGGAGCACCGTGTGGGCGTTGGAGGAAGAATAAGACAGGTGGAGTGAAGCTGGGGGTATATAGGCAGAGGATTGATGCGCTGATCTCGGATGATGTCTGCTGGCGACCGTTGGAGAAGCACTGTGAGGATAGAGACTTTGAGCATGTGTCATTATACAGGGGACACATCAGCTGGGGAGACATCATTGTTCCCTACATGCCAGATAGGTGCCTCAGACAGTTTGGGTACGTGCAGGTCATCCCACGTCACCCTCAGACATAACTAACTACAATAACAATAGGCAGATACATTTTCCTAAAATTCTGGTCGTCGAACACGACGTAAAATGTCATTCACACTCCATTGAGTTTCCATGTACAGCTCCAATGGCTTATACCCCTAAAGCGTGTCATGGATGTTTAACATGTTCACCACGTCTTCGTCAGTCTTGATTGTCATGGACGAGAAGGAAACGCAGCCATCGTCTCCAAGATAGGGTTTTGATAAGTTCTTTATTTACTTCAAAATCCTAAACAATTTATAGGCACTTATTTGATTTAAATGCAAACTAATTTAACTTTTCCCATAAATATTAGTAAATATTGCAAAATGTATGAAATTAATCCTTTTATAGGAAAGTTGTGCAAATAGGTGTGAAGCAAAGCCGAAAGAAATCAAAAAGAAGCAAAATCAGAAGACACTGGTAGCTAAGCTAAAGTTAACATTTACTGAGCCAGAATAGAGTTGCTTCGCCATGAAGAAAGAACAAAGAAGGGCGGCCACACATAGTTTGTTAGCTAAGCAACATCAAAACAATAGCTTAGCTAGCAAGAAAGAGCAAGGAAAGGCGGCCACACTCAATTTGATAGCTAAGCAACATCAAGCCTTAGCTTAGCTAACAAGAAAGAGACTTCAGCACACAATTTTTGTTACCTAAGCAAACATCAAACTTTAGCTTAGCTAACAAGAAAGAGGATGCAAAGGCTTTAGCTTAGCTAACAAGAAAGAGGATGCAAAGGCGGCAGCACCCCATTTGTTAGCTAAGCAACCTCATGCCATGGCTTATCTAACAAGAGAGAAGATGCAAGGGCGGTAGCACACCATTTGTTAGCTAAGCAACCTTATGCTTTAGCTTAGCTAACAAATTTTCATATAACTAGATCTTCATTTCTCAACTTTGAGAGGATCGTGTTTTGAAGAGAAATAGAAAGAGAGTGAAGAATCAAGGCTTGGAGCATCATTTTGAGGGATCAAGGGTGCTACATTCTTGAGGTTTTTCATCTCTTTTATATTTTGTTTGATAGCTATCATGAAAATGAGTAGCTAAACTCTCTTTTGTTGAGGTTAGGTTTAATTATCTTATATCCATGTATTGAACCTAATTTAAGAATATATGTATCTCCTTTTATGAATTGATTTAGTGATTGAATGTTGTTCTTAATGCTTGTTATGGTTTGATCTCCTATACTTGATCATTGAATCTAAAAGTTGTATTGGAAAATAAGCTTTTGGTTATTTACTAAATTCAATCACCTATTAAGCTTGATATCTAGGAATAGAATCATGCTTTCTAGTCAATATATCACCTAATCTTAATGCTACTATTTGCTTAAATAGTTGAGGAATCTTTATTTTTGAAAATCAGTTGTTGATTTCATATTAGTTTAAGGAATTAACTAATTTGGATGATACGGTGATGATGAATTAATGAATCAAATAGAGTTATGTTATGAACTAGGTAAATACATTGGAATAAGTTAATAAAATCTAATCTCAACATCTTTTTATCATATTATTGCTTTTAGTTTTAAAGTTCACAAAACAACAAACAATTTTCTTTTCATAACTTAAGATTGAAAAATCTGATTGAATGGCCGATAATATCACCAAGTCTCTGTGGATACGATACCTAATACTTTAGTATTTTACTGCTGTATTAGAACGGAAGTAACACTTTTACGAAAAAAGTGTTATCCAAATTTGGCGCCATTGCCGGGGACTTGTGATGAATATTTAAGCATTGCAGCAGATTTTTAAGATTTTAAGCAAGTATACTTATGATTAGACTTTACATAATCTTTGTTTTTAGACTAACCCCTCTTGCTAGTCAAAGATATTCCTCTTGTTAGCTATTTCTTTTTCAGATTCTCTAAAAAAGGCAGAAACCATATGTCTGACCAAGGTTACCACAACTACCATTATGCCCAAGAATGGAAACAAGATCAATGGCTAAATTTTGGGGAACCTCCTTATCAACAATATAGTCAATATCCTCTTGGAACGATGGATACAAAGGCTTCCTCAATCACAAGATTGGAGGATATTCTGATTTAATTTATGCAGGTATCCATTTCTAACCAGAAAAGAGTAGATACTTCAGTTCAAAATCTTAATTTTCAGGTTGGACAAATAGCTAAAAAATTGGCTGATCAACATAGAGGCACTAACACTCAAACCAATCCTGAGGAACATGAAGATTGTATGAGCATCATATGTGATGAAGTGATTGGGAAGAGTAGTGAGATGGAAACTGAATGTAATAAACTGTTCCACCAAACACTACCTCTGAAAGCCAAGAGTGTTGTTAAGGAGGATGAGAAAGAAAAAGAAATCTTAGAGGAGACAGAAGAGGAAAACAAACAAAAGAGGGAGAAGGAGGACAAAGACGAGATTGATAGAGTTGTAGATCTCATTTGTGCCTTGTTCACCAAAGTTCAACTGAAGGAGACATGGAAGCCACGACATTTGTATCTCAAATTCACGGAATTCCTTCCAAACAAATTAAAAAAGTTGGATGATGTGATATCTGTGTCATTTTGGCCACCTTGACAAGTGGTACAAGCGTCAAGCATATAACGTTAAAGAAAGCACTTTTTGGGAGGCAACCCAGCTTTCTATTCCTTACTTAAATTGTCATTTTAAATTTGTGTTTTTATGTTGTTTAGTGTATTGTAACCATTTTCCAAATAAAGCCATGATGTTCTGACAATCAAGTGAGAAGCATGAAAAGCAGGAGCATGGAGAGGCTGATCAACAAAGAGCTGGAATTCAAACTGATATTGATGCTCGGATGGAGGCCTTAAGAGACCTACTTTGATAAATCACACCATGACTCAATGTTTGCTTTTATTGCTTTTGTTTTAAATATTGTCTATCATTTTGCAAGATACTGTTAATATGGATTTTCAATAAATCGCAGGGGGAGTACTCTTTCCTTCTTTTCATCAGAAGGTTTTAACAAGGCTCTGTAACCCTTTCATTTGTTAAATACTTTTGGTACTGGGTTATGTTTTGAATACCTTTTGGGTTGATTAAATACTGTTAGTATGTTTTCTAGTTGCTAGTATCGTTCAGTTTAATTATCTAAATAGGAGAAAGTTTCTTTAAAATCTGGTAAAATGATTTGGTTTTTGAAAAAATCAACTTAATTGCATGATCAATCTTTGAAAGGATAAATATTTTTTATTTAAAGAGAAATATGTGAATTAGTGGTTCTGTGCATCGTAAGTATAAATGTCTACATCTTGTCAAAATGTTGAATGAATTTTTTTTGATAAAGTCAATAAATTTTATGATTTCAGGAAATGCATAAACCTAAATCTAAGTGAGTTGTGTGCATCCTAAACACTTAAATGAGAGTCACAATTGTTTTCACTTGGTTGGTTTTGCTTGAGTCTCTCACTGTTAAAGTTGTATGTGACACATGGATATGATCAAGACATTTGTTTCATTTAAGCCCACTTAGCCAAAAAGCCAACCTTGAAAATAAAATCTCTTTGATTACCCCTTTCGAGCCGAAAAAGAAATAATTTTCTTGTATATAACCCTTTAAGCCTTAAAAGAAAAACAAAGAATCTCCCCCATACATATTAGGATAAGAGAGCACTCGTGAGTTGGTTATATTCAAGTTGGGGACAAAAAGTGATTGAAAATTGAAAAGTGGCACAAAAGTGCAAAAATGTAATGAAATCATTCTCTTGTGTGAAAAGAAAGAAAAAGATGAAAAGAAAGAATGTGGGAAAGCCAAAAAGATATTGGTTGAAAGAAAAAAGTGAGCTTGGAATTAGAAAAGGTATTGAAAATTTGTGATTGCTCTCTTAGACCTTTTAGGTTCTTTTGAATATCCAGAAAAACCAAATCTGTTTGTAGCCAAGCCCCATTACAAGCCCCAAAAGACCTTTGTGATCCATGTTTAAAATATGATTTTAACAGGTTGAGGAAACAAGTAATATAGTTGACTTTTGTGAATTCAATTAATGGATTGAGAGAATCACTCACCTTTGAGAGATACACTTTGATGTGAGTATGTTATCCCCTGATTAACTGACAATTGATTGAATGAATTGGAAAATTTTCAGAATTGTATTGCAAGTGTAGTACAATTATGTTCTCATATGTAAAAACACCATAAAACACCTTTTTCTCTTTAAAATTGTGATTTTGGTGAAACAAAGAAAAATCATGCAATTCTTTTGAACTTGATTGTTTAAAAACCAATTAAAAACTAGAGTCTTGGACTTTTTGTTTAGGGACAAACAAAATTCTAAGCTGGGGAGAGTTTGATAAGTGCTTTATTTACTTCAAAATCCTAAACAATTTATAAGCACTTATTTGATTTAAATGCAAACTAATTTAACTTTCCCATAAATATTAGTAAGTATTGCAAAATGTATGAAGTTAATCCTTTTATAGGAAAGTTGTGCAAATATGTGTGAAGCAAAGCCGAAAGAAATCAAAAAGAAGCAAAATCAGAAGACACTGATAGCTAAGCTAAAGTTAACATTTGCTAAGCTAGAATAGAGTTGCTTCGCCATGAAGAAAGAACAAAGAAGGGCGGCCACACATAGTTTGTTAGCTAAGCAACATCAAAACTATAGCTTAGCTAACAAGATAGAGCAAGGAAAGGCGGCCACACTCAATTTGTTAGCTAAGCAACATCAAGCCTTAGCTCAGCTAACAAGAAAGAGACTTTAGCACACAGTTTTTGTTAGCGAAGCAAACATCAAATTTTAGCTTAGCTAACAAGAAAGAGGATGCAAAGGCGGCAGCACACCATTTGTTAGCTAAGCAACCTTATGCTTTAGCTTAGCTAACAAATTTTCCTATAAATAGATCTTCATTTCTCAACTTTGAGAGGATCATGTTTTGAAAAGAAATAGAAAGAGAGTGAAGAATAAAGGCTTGGAGCATCATTTTGAGGGATCAAGGGTGCTACATTCTTGAGGTTTTTCATCTCTTTTATATTTTGTATGATAGCTATCATGAAAATGAGTAGCTAAACTCTCTTTTGTTGAGGTTAGGTTTAATTATCTTATATCCATGTATTGAACCTAATTTAAGAATATATGTATCTCCTTTTATGAATTGATTTAGTGATTGAATGTTGTTTTTAATGCTTGTTATAGTTTGATCTCCAATACTTGATCTTTGAATCTAAAAGTTGTATTGGAAAATAAGCTTTTGGTTATGTACTAAATTCAATCACCTATTAAGCTTGATATCTAGGAATAGAATCATGTTTTCTAGTCAATATATCACCTAATCTTAATGCTACTATTTGCTTAAATAGTTGAGGAATCTTTATTTTTGCAAATTAGTTGTTGATTTCATATTAGTCTAAAGAATTAGCTAATTTGGATGATACGGTGATGATGAATTAATGAATAAAATAGAGTTATGTATATGAACTAGGTAAATACATTGGAATATGTTAATAAAATCTAATCTCAACATCTTTTTATCACTTATTAATTTCTTTTTATCACCAAGTCTCTATGGATACGATACCTAATACTTCAGTATTTTACTGCTGTATTAGAACGGAAGTAACGCTTTTACGAAAAAGTGTTATCAAAATTTGGCGCCGTTGCTGGGGACTTGTGATGAATATTTAACCATTGCAGGAGATTTTTAAGATTTTAAGCAAGTATATTTGTGAATAGACTTTACATAATCTTTGTTTTTAGACTAACCCCTCTTGCTAGTCAAAGATATTCCTCTTGTTAGCTATTTCTTTTTCAGATTCTCTAAAAAAGGCAGAAACCATGTCTGACCAAGGTTACCACAATTACCATTATGCCCAAGAATGGAAACAAGATCAATGGCTAAATTTTGGGGAACCTCCTTATCAACAATATAGTCAATATCCTCTTGGACCGATGGATACAAAGGCTTCCTCAATCACAAGATTGGAGGATATTCTAATTCAATTTATGCAGGTATCCATTTCTAACCAGAAAAGAGTAGATACTTCAATTCAAAATCTTAATTTTCAGGTTGGACAAATAGCTAAAAAAATGTCTGATCAACATAGAGGCACTAACACTCAAACCAATCCTGAGGAACATGAAGATTGTATGAGCATCATATGTGATGAAGTGTTGGGAAGAGTAGTGAGATGGAAATTGAATGTAATAAAATGTTCCACCAAACACTACCTCTGAAAGCCAAGAATGTTGTTAAGGAGGTTGAGAAAGAAAAAGAAATCTTAGAGGAGACAGAAGAGGAAAACAAACAAAAGAGGGAGAAGGAGGACAAAGACGAGATTGATAGAGTTGTAGATATCATTTGTGCCTTGTTCACCAAAGTTCAACTGAAGGAGGCATGGAAGCCACGACATTTGTATCTCAAATTCATGGAATTCCTCCCAAACAAATTAAAAAAGTTGGATGATGTGATATCTGTGTCATTTTGGCCACCTTGACAAGTGGTACAAGCGTCAAGCTTATAACGTTAAAGAAGCACTTTCTGGGAGGCAACCCAGCTTTCTATTCCTTACTTAAATTGTCATTTTAAATTTGTGTTTTTATGTTGTTTAGTGTATTGTAACCATTTTCCAATAAAGCCATGATGTTCTGACAATCAAGTGAGAAGCATGAAAAGCAGGAGCATGGAGAGGCTGATCAACAAAAAGCTGGAATTCAAACTGATATTGATGCTCGGATGGAGGCCTTAAGAGACCTACTTTGATAAATCACGTCATGACTCAGTGTTTGCTTTTATTGCTTTTGTTTTAAATATTAGCTATCATTTTGCTAGATACTGTTAATATGGATTTTCAATAAATTGCAGGGGGAGTACTCTTTCCTTCTTTTCATCAGAAGGTTTTAACGAGGCTCCGTAACCCTTTCGTTTGTTAAATACTTTTGGTACTTTGTTATGTTTTGAATACCTTTTGGGTTGATTAAATATTGTTAGTATGTTTTCTTGTTGCTAGTATCGTTCAGTTTAATTATCTAAATAGGAGAAAGTTTCTTTAAAATCTGGTAAAATGATTTGGTTTTTGAAAAAATCAACTTAATTGCATGATCAATCTTTGAAAGGAGAAATATGTGAATTAGTGGTTCTGTGCATCGTAAGCATAAATGTCTACATATTGTCAAAATGTTGAATGAATTTTTTTTGATAAAGTCAATAAATTTTCTGATTTCAGGAAATGCATAAACCTAAATCTAAGTGAGTTGTGTGCATCCTAAACACTTAAATGAGAGTCACAATTGTTTTCACTTGGTTGGTTTTGCTTGAGTCTCTCACTGTTAAAGTTGTATGTGTGACACATGGATATGATCAAGGCATTTGTTTCATTTAAGCCCACTTAGCCAAAAAGCCAACCTTGAAAATAAAATCCCTTTGCTTACCCCTTTCGAGCCGAAAAAGAAATAATTTTCTTGTATATAACCCTTTAAGCCTTAAAAGAAAAACAAAGAATCTCCCCCATACCTATTAGGATAAGAGAGCACTCATGAGTTGGTTATATTCAAGTTGGGGAGAAAAAGTGATTGAAAATTGAAAAGTGGCACAAAAGTGCAAAAATGTAATGAAATCATTCTCTTGTGTGAAAAGAAAGGAAAAGATGAAAAGAAAGAATGTGGCAAAGCCAAAATGATATTGGTTGAAAGAAAAAAGTGAGCTTGGAATTAGAAAATGTAATGAAAATTTGTGATTGCTCTCTTAGACCTTTTAGGTTCTTTTGAATATCCAGAAAAACCAAATCTGTTTGTAGCCAAGCCCCCTTACAAGCCTCAAAAGACCTTTGTGATTGTCATACCCCAATTTTGTCCGGCTTAGGTCAAAACCCTAATTTTCTCCACAAAAAAATAAAAATAAATTATGCATTGCATTTTGAATCCTAGAAACCGCTCCAAAGTTGTTGGAATCATTCTTAGGGATAGAATGCACTTTTTAAGAAACTAGGGTTTTGAAAATACGTTATGCATGCATGGCAAACTTTGAAAAACATTTTATGCATGTATGGCAAGGACCTAAAAGCATTTTTTTGGAAAACAAGAATTGATTTCTAAGCCAAGAATCGATTTATAGTATGTTGCATAGGTCTTGAAAATCGATTTTTAAGCTCTTCCATAGGCCATGAATCGATTCCTCATTGCTTTAACTAAACATGGAATCGATTTTCACCTATTATATATGTCCTGAAAATCGATTTCCCTCTCCTTTCATAGGCCTTGAAATCGATTTTCAGGCCATTTTAAAGAGGTGAAAATCGATTCCTCCTTTTTCCATAGGCCATACAATCGATTCCCATCATTTCCAAAAATAAAGAATCGATTCCTACATGTTTCCAAAGACCACAGAATCGATTTTCAGGATCTCCAAATGTCCTGAAAATCGATTCCTACCATTTTCCATAGGCCATATAATCGATTCTTGTCATTTCAAAAAATAAAGAATCGATTCCTGCACATTTCCAAAGGCTCAAATAATCGATTCATCCTTGCCATAAATGTTTTAAAAAAATTTTTACGCTCTCTAAGCCTATAAATAGGCAGCCTCAAATCACATTTTTCAGGGGCACACATCTCACGGAGAGGAGATCTCACAGGACAGGGAAAAACTTCACAGGGTCAGAAAAACAGACACAGCTCCCAAGATCAGAGAGAAGAATTGCTACACACATTTTTTAAGATCTGAGAAGAATTGCTCCAGAAACATTTTCACAAGATCTGGGAAGACAACTCTCGCAAATCTCATTTTCCAGTTCTCCGCTTCATTTTTGTTCTTCAGATCTGTAATATCTGCCTTCATCAGAGGTATTTCTGTTTTTATATTTGTTAAAATTCAATCATTCTGATCCATGCCAAGATTGCCCTATGTGATTTAATTTAGCTGTAGTGTCCTTGTTGATGATGAACCACATGATTCCCACTTATGCCTAGTGCATCATTTTCTAAGTGGTGAAGATGGTCTCAGATGATTCAACCTCTCCTTTCAAACCCTTTCAAAAAAAAAAAACATTCTTTTATTAGAACTACGTCGCTTTGATTCCCGTTTGGGATACGTAGGAGCGAGCCACGTTCTCGTCAAGCGCAACAAATAAAATTCTTTTCATCCCCATAAACAAATTATTTTCATAAAAACAAACAAAAGGAATCAGTTTCCAACCCATTGTTGCTAATAGCTCATCAGAGCCTCTGTTCGTTTAGCTATTGGTGACAATGTCTTTTTCTCATAAGAATAATAAACGATGGTCCATCATAACCTTTGTTAGTTTGATCATTGTGCAAATCAATCTTTTTCGAAAATCACTTTCAAAAAGATAATAAAAACGAGTTGTTATCAATAGTCCATCAGAACCTTTGTTCGTTTGACTAGCGGTACAACTCTCTCTTTTTGAGTATTTAGTAGTGATTCATCATAGCCTCTGCTAGTTCAATCATTTGCTAATGCTCGTCCTATTTCAAAAAACTCACTAAAAAAGATAAAAAAACAAAAACTTTTCAAAAAGAACCTAGAACTACGTCGCCTTTGATTCTCCACCCGGAGATACGTAGGAGCAGGGCCGCGCCCCTGTCAAGCGCAAAAATAAACAATTTCTAAATTAAAAAATACAAACACATCTCTTTCATTTCAAAAATCAAAAAATTACTATTTTCAAAGTAGGGGATTAAGTCGGTCGTACGGCCGGGTTAACCATCGTTTTAGGATAAGTGAACTGTGGTCCTTCCGAGCCCCAGTGCTCCTTCAGACCCCCAGTGGTCCTTCAGACCCCCAGTGGTCCTTCAACACAGATCACATTGTTCTAAAACCCCTATATTAAAAAACACCAACACACAAACATTTTCTACCCAAGAACTACGTAGCTTTGAATTCTCCATCGCACCGGGAGATACGTAGGAGTGGGCCATGTCCCATCAAGCACTTTTTCCTAAAAACCCTTTTTTTTCCCCCCCTTTCTCACCAAAAATAAAATTTCCAGTAAGTTTTCTCATTCGTCTTCAAACAAGAAATAAATAGGCAAATCTAGGTATTTTTCAAATCAAATGTTAAAACCACACATTTAATTAGAGGTTCCCTTTCGGTAGAAAGGACGTGCGCGGTGCTAATACCTTCCTCACACGTAATCGACCCCCGAACCTGTATCTCTAGTCTTCAATGACCATCCGCCTTGTCTAAAAGACCTTTTTTCAATGTTTTGGTCTTAAAATTAAAATATTGGTGGCGGCTCCAAAATTTTTCCACGTTGTACATTGAGAAACCCAAAACGGGGATTTTTCGGGGTGCAACAGCTGGCGACTCCGCTGGGGACACTTTTTTTAAAAAGACGAGGGTCAAGCCTAACTAATTTAAATGTGTGGTTTAACGTATTGTTGATTTGATTAAAACCCTGTTTGCCTTTCTTTCTTATCTTTTATTCCCTTTCTTTTATCGCTTATGCCCATGCATTTTTTCCCCATGATCCCCTCTTCTTGGCTCCTTTTCCTAAGGTGAGCAATATCCTTATAGATATTCTAGGTATGGAACCCTAGGGTAGATAACTTGTTATTGCTTGTTTTTGTCTCGACTGCTCTGGTTTTCATTTCAGGTGGGGGTAGTACTAGGGAAAATGCCCTTGACACACACTACACTTATACCCTGTGACTATGTGCTTTGAGTGGGACCATAACCCAGGTCTGCAAAAACTTAGGAGAGTGGATTCGAGTAGTGAGAGCCCATCAGGACCTTTGTCCGTTTGGCTACTTGCGAAAGTTTCAACCAGAGTTGTGCTCTTTCATGATGCCTCACACCTAGCAGTTTGCTGCATTTGTGGGGAATTTTGTGAAAGGGACTGTAGCTCTGGTGGCCTTGTGAGGAAGTGAATAGAGCTATATGGAAGGATTACCCTTTTAATTGCCCTAGATCATAGGTCTTACCTCTTTTTAGGTCACAAGGGCTTTTCCAAAATTGTGTGTGCATTATTGCATCTAGTTTAGTTCATTTCCGCCAACATTTTTTGAAAAAAAAAAAAAAACAACGAAATCAAAAAATAGGTTTTTCCTTCTATTTCATAAATACCTATATGGGGTGGCATATAGGGTATACCGCCCTAAATTTTCAAAAACCCCACCTGTAAATATCTAGCATCCTCATCATCCGCATTTTACATCATAACAGCATGCATTACATAAGTAAAATTCTGAAAAATTCATACAGCATTCCTCATGCATCTAAATACAAAAATAACATAAAGCCATATTCATTGCATTCATTTACGCATTCATACTTGTACTTATAAAATCTAAACAAACAGAAATGAAAGGTAAGCTGGTTCACCAACACCGATACTCCACCCGTCTGCAATCAAGGTTGATGGCAAGTAATCGGCATCTTAAGAATAAAGGGCCGCCGGAGCCAAGAGGAGTTAGTTGCAGAGGTTCTTAATCCTGAGCAGCTGGATCGGGAGAGTCAAGCCCCGAAAACTAAAGCTGAAGAAGCACAGATAACCGAAGAAACGAGTATGCTACAGAGGGGTGAGGCCGCTGTTGGGGCTATCGCTGTTGAAAATTCTGAAGGAGTTGTTACTTTCATTCCTCCTAAATTCAAAGTACCCAACTTTGATCAATATCACGGCACTGGGTGTCCATCTAACCATCTGAAGATGTATGTTAGGAAGATGGCAGCTTATGCTCATGATGATAAAGTGCTGATCCATTTCTTTCAAAACAGTCTGACTGGAGCGTCTCTAGACTGGTATACGCAGTTGCCATCCTCCGATGTTCATAGTTGGAAGAATCTCTTTAAAACATTTCTGAAGTACTACCAGCATAACTTGGACCCAGCTCCCGAACGATCTCAGTTACAGTGTATGAGCAAGAAAGATCGTGAGTCTTTTGAGGAATATGCCCAGCGGTGGAGAAGTGTAGCCACACAAGTGAAGCCCCCGTTGACTGAGAAGGAAATAGTGTCTATGTTCATGGATACCCTCCCAGCTGTTTTCTACAAACGTCTGATCGGAAGGGGACCTTCAAGCTTCTCAGATGTGATCAGAGTAGGGGCAAGACTCGAAGTCGAGATAAAAAGAGGAAGAGTCCCCCGCAATCCTATTGGCGCCAACAATGCTATAGGGGAACGAAGAAAGTCGCGTCAGTTCGACTCCATCCCCATGCCATACACAGATCTCTTTAACTACCTCATCACAAACAAGCTCATTACCACAAGATCAATGAAACCCGTCCGACCACCATATTTCAGAGGATACAACCCTAACAGTACCTGTGCCTTCCATGAGGGAGCGGTGGGGCATGTCGTGGAGAACTGTAAAGCCTTCAAGCATGTAGTGCAAGACCTAGTAGATGCTAGGTGGATCTCGTTCAAACAGGACGGCCCAAGCACAACGACTGATCCAGTGCCAGATCATCAAAGGCCAGCTATCAATGCTTTAGAAGGTTCTGTCAGGCAATTGGTAAAGGACGTGAAGAAGGTTAAGACCCCGTTGGATGTTATCTACTCTGAGTTATGTCATGCTGGAGTGGTTAAAAAGGGATGTTGCCATGAAGAAGGATGTGCTGATTCCGCGTGCGTGGGGAATTGCGAAAGCTTTAAGGTGATCCTGCAAGACCTAATAGATCGGTGCGTGGTTCAGATAGAGACCCATGATATTGAATATGGAAAAGAAATCAATGAGGAAGTAATAGCGGTGCCTATGAAAGAGGGATGTTGGGATACCCTAGGGGAGCCCAGTGGAAAGTTTGACTACTTGGTCAGATATGACGCTCCCGAGAGTGCTCAAATCCGAATGGAGGACATTCAGCCCACAGGATGGGATGAGGAAGAGGAACAATACGACCAAATTGCTGTCATCAATAATGGTCCTAAGTCAGAAGAGGGATGTTGGGATACCCTAGGGGAGCCCAGTGGAAAGTTTGACTACTTGGTCAGATATGACGCTCCCGAGAGTGCTCAAATCCGAATAGAAGACATCCAGCCCACAGGATGGGATGAGGAAGATTGCTGTCATCAGTAATGGATCCGAAGCTGAAGAAAGTGAGACTGGTCTGGTTCGTCGCTGCCTTGCCAGAGAAAGTTGAAGAAGCTGCTGCCTTTCCTGTGACTTTTAAATTCAATATGATCATTGTAATGCAACTCTGTGGCTCTGCCCAAGGTCATAGAGCAAGTTGTTAGGGGCAATCATGTTTTTATTTTCAGAATCATCATCATTAATAAAAACGTTGTTTTTTAATCCAATCAATAAAAATCAATTCCTTTTCATTTCGTGTGTCTTTTCCTTGCATTATTATTGCTTGTTTGTTTGTTTCGCCTTTCATTCTGCTTTTTTCGCCTCAGTAAAAAGCGGATCCACAGCAATTGTCTCTCAAAATAACAGTGCCAACAGTCCATATTTTGACTTTGATCACCTTATCAATCAAGCAGAGTGGGACGTTGAGAAAGACCGGGAAAATCCTCCAGAAGGTTAATGAAGCAAGGAGAAAGAGGTTATTCAGCATCACGGGGAATCCACTGAAGTGATCAACTTGGGGACCGCTGAGAACAAGAAAGCAGTCGAGATGGGTACTTCAATAAAGGAAAATTAGAGCGCAAAAGGGAAATAAAGAAGAAGGGCAAGCAGCATGAAAGTAAGCGAATTTTTGTCCCAGAGTTAATTCGTGAGGAAGTAAGCAATCATGATTTGAAATGAAGATTGGACCACCATTCCATATCCCAAAAACAAAATCCTCTCCTAACCACCTTAAGCCAAGAAAATCCCAAAAGAGAAAAACATAATCCTTTCCAGCCCATCTTAAGCCAAGAAAAAGCCGAAAATCCAAAAGTCACCTTAGACAAGGACCACCTCAGAAAACGGTGCATTGTTCTTTATCAGCTCAAGGAAAAGAAGAAGTCAAAGAAAGAAAAATCATTCAAAAGGAAAACCCCAAAACCAAAAGAAAAAATACAAAAGAAATGTAAGTAGTGAGTTGATACATGTTACCACAAAACCCAAGAGGTCCTTGTCTCAATAAACCTCCAAACACTTCCTCATTTCCATACACCCTTCCTCTCATAAACCGCAAACACTCTCCTTTGACCTCGACAGCCCGCCCTCCATAGACCCTTAGCCAGGAATAAAACCTCCAAATACCTCATCAAGCCAGTTAACCATCATAAATCATCGATCAACAGCCAACACCGAATAAAAACCATCCTGCCATTAGCCCCAAATACTTCACTAAGCTTACTCATCTCTCCTCCACAAAAACACCACAATCCCGAAAGGTCCATTCCGATCAATGATTGATTGCTGTTGTTTTCTCAAAGTTTTAGCTCAAGGACAAGTAAATTCATTTGTTTACAATATGCCAAGTGGGGCAATTCTGTCGCTCTTCACCCCTCCTACAACTGGGGAAGTTGACCCTACACCTATCTCATCCCTTGTCGCGCTCACATTCATTGAAATCATACAGGGGCACCCCCCTTTCTTCTCTAGTGTATGGGTCAGAAGCAGTTCTTCTCATCAAGGTTGTAATACCCTCTCTACGAGTAGTCATGGAGGCCAGGTTAGAAGAAGCAAAATGGATCCAAGCTCGTCTAGATCAACTGAATCTCATTAAAGGGAAAAGAATTGCTACCCTGCGCCATGGCCAATTGTACCAACAAAAGATGAAGGCAGCTTTCGGCAAGAAAGTCCGTCTTCGAGAATTCGGCAAAGGAGACCTTGTACTCAAAAAGATCCTACCTATCCAGGCTGACTCCGTGGGAAGTTGAGGCCCACTTATGACAGTCCATATGAAATCAAGAAAGCTTTTTCCAGAGGAGCGCCGATACTCATAAACATAGGCGGCGAAGATCTCAGAAATCCATTCAATTCAGATCAAGTGAAGAAGTATTATGCCTAAAAGAAATAGATGAAAAAAGAGAAAGTCAAGCCAAGTAAGAATTAGCTCGCTAGGTTGAAAACCCACAAAAGGGCGGCCTAGGCAAAATCAGAGCGACCCGGTGGATTGAAAACCCGCAAAGGGCGATCCAGGCAAAAATTAGGGTCTGAAAACTTAGGCATGAAAAGTAAAGAAAGGCATACAACTCTCCTACAAGTTTGGTTGAGGGAGTGATCAAGGTCAAGGACATAGATGTTTGGCACTGTTCCACAGAGACGGACAGTCAGAATTCAGCTTCTCCCCTTTTTTCGTGTCTTTTTACAGTTTAAACTTTCAAGTGTAATAAATAATCGGCGTAACTTCTTGTGCGACCGGTTTCCACATTAATAAAGTTCAAATTTCTCGTATCTGTTCACTCTTTTATTTTCTGCTTTTTCTGCTCAAAATAAACGTTTTATGATGATGATGGTCCTGAACTGTAAAACATGTGCATATATCATAGAGCATTGCAAATCATTACGAGATTCTTAAGAGTCCTGAGAGAAAGCACATCCTCAAAATCAGTCAATCATGCAAGAAAGCAACTACATCCACGATTGCTTCAAACCAGCAAAGTCAAGACCAACATGCACTCGGCCCATGAGCTCCGCAAGTCCAACAGAGTCCTCAGTCTCGTGTCATGAGTGTCGCGGGTTGGCTGAACCAGCAAAAATAAAAAAGGCAATAAACAAAACACAGTCATGCATTACATTCATCATGCATAAAATCATGCATTTATCAGACATAAGGTAAAGAAAAAGAGAAATTCAGGCATTTGCATTCATCATAAGAGAAAGAAAAAGAAAATATGCATCATAACATTAGCATCCAAACATTTCATTTGCATTCGCATTTCATGCATTCATCGCATGTCATCCAAGATGTCTATGTTTCCCAATCAACCATTTCATATCAGGCATCAAAGTATTGCATTTGCATCCTCACATAGCAAGAAGACAAATAGGAAAAATTCTTTAACCAGCTATCTCAGCACATGAAGGGGTCGCCTAAAGTCGGCCGCCTGTAGGGCTTTAGTGCTCGCCTGGATCCTTAGGGATTAGGTTGTTATCTTGTAGGGCTTTAGTGCTCGCCTGGATCCTTAGGGATTAGGTTGTTATCTTGTAGGGCTTTAGTGCTCGCCTGGATCCTTAGGGATTAGGTTGTTATCTTGTAGGGCTTTAGTGCTCGCCTGAACCCTTAGGGATTAGGTTGTTGCTTGTAGGGCTTTAGTGCTCGCCTGGATCCTTAGGGATTAGGTTGTTATCTTGTAGGGCTTTAGTGCTCGCCTGAACCCTTAGGGATTAGGTTGTTGCTTGTAGGGCTTTAGTGCTCGCCTGGATCCTTAGGGATTAGGTTGTTATCTTGTAGGGCTTTAGTGCTCGCCTGAACCCTTAGGGATTAGGTTGTTGCTTGTAGGGCTTTAGTGCTCGCCTGGATCCTTAGGGATTAGGTTGTTATCTTGTAGGGCTTTAGTGCTCGCCTGAACCCTTAGGGATTAGGTTGTTGCTTGTAGGGCTTTAGTGCTCGCCTGGATCCTTAGGGATTAGGTTGTTATCTTGTAGGGCTTCAGTGCTCGCCTGGATCCTTAGGGATTAGGTTGTTATCTTGTAGGGCTTTGGTGCTCACCTTAATCCTTGGGGATTAGAATGTTTACCTTGTAGGCACTTGAAGTGTTGATCCTTAACCAAAATAAAAAAGAAGAAAATCAAAAATAGCATCTCATAGCATCCATCATTCCATTGAAATCATCACATCACATACACTGTGCATAACATACATTCATACTCCATTTACATAGATATCTGCATTCCATAGAAAAAAAGAAAAAAAAAGGGGCAAATAAGAAAGGAGAGAAGAAAATCACAGAAGGCGGAACATAAAAGAACACAACATTTTCACATCATTCATCTCATATCATCCATACCAGTCATCACTCCATGGCATCAAACAGTACATTACGCCTTCAAATTCGCATCTCAGAAGAGCGAAAGAATAACAAAAGGAAAAGAAGAGAAAAATCAAACAGAAAAGGCATCCCACCAAAGTCAATCATTGCATTCATATGCATTCAAGTGTATGCATTTCATGTACCTGTCAAGATAGAAGTTACCTCAGACTAGATAGTCTCAACCCAGAGTTAGTAAACTCCATCAACCCAGAGTTAGTAAACTCCATCAACCCAGAGTTAGTGAACTCCATCAATCCAGATCACAACATTGTGTACGAGCACGCAATGGATCCATCAGACTTCGTCAAGTCCTTCGGATTAGTTATGTCAACCTAAGGCATAATGGACATCCTTTGATCAAATCAGTTCCGGACCTGATGTTGATCGGCCGCTCGAGAAGGCCATCCCAAAGCTCGGACTCAACAAGAGTCCGTTAGAAGGTTTTTAGGCAACCTCCGAATTCAGGACCCCAGCGTCCCTTCAGAACCCCAGTGTTCATTCAGGATCCAAGCATCCCTTCAGGACCCAAGTGTCCATCCAAGTTATTTTCTTTGCTGCTTTCTTTATAGCTTTATTTCCTGCTTTTTGAGGGCGGGCATTTCATTTAAATATAGAAAAAGAAAAGAGGAAAATTCGGGTTTCCCTAAGCAGACAAAATCGGTATAATTTCTGAATTCTTTATTTCTATTTTGCCTCGAAATATGTCCTGCGCAATTCATATTTCTTGTCAAAATCCAAATAAAGAGGGGCAGCTGTCATACCCCAATTTTGTCCGGCTTAGGTCAAAACCCTAATTTTCTCCACAAAAAAATAAAAAATAAATTATGCATTGCATTTTGAATCCTAGAAACCGCTCCAAAGTTTTTGGAATCATTCTTAGGGATAGAATGCACTTTTTAAGAAACTAGGGTTTTGAAAATACGTTATGCATGCATGGCAAGCTTTGAAAAATATTTTATGCATGTATGGCAAGGACCTAAAAGCATTTTTTTGGAAAACAAGAATTGATTTCTAAGCCAAGAATCGATTTATAGTATGTTGCATAGGTCTTGAAAATCGATTTTTAAGCTCTTCCATAGGCCATGAATCGATTCCTCATTGCTTTAACTAAACATGGAATCGATTTTCACCTATTATATATGTCCTGAAAATCGATTTCCCTCTCCTTTCATAGGCCTTGAAATCGATTTTCAGGCCATTTTAAAGAGGTGAAAATCGATTCCTCCTTTTTCCATAGGCCATACAATCGATTCCCATCATTTCCAAAAATAAAGAATCGATTCCTACATGTTTCCAAAGACCACAGAATCGATTTTCAGGATCTCCAAATGTCCTGAAAATCGATTCCTACCATTTTCCATAGGCCATATAATCGATTCTTGTCATTTCAAAAAATAAAGAATCGATTCCTGCACATTTCCAAAGGCTCAAATAATCGATTCATCCTTGCCATAAATGTTTTAAAAAAAATTTTTTACGCTCTCTAAGCCTATAAATAGGCAGCCTCAAATCACATTAAGGGGCACACATCTCACGGAGAGGAGATCTCACAGGACAGGGAAAAACTTCACAGGGTCAGAAAAACAGACACAGCTCCCAAGATCAGAGAGAAGAATTGCTACACACATTTTTTAAGATCTGAGAAGAATTGCTCCAGAAACATTTTCACAAGATCTGGGAAGACAACTCTCGCAAATCTCATTTTCCAGTTCTCCGCTTCATTTTTGTTCTTCAGATCTGTAATATCTGCCTTCATCAGAGGTATTTCTGTTTTTATATTTGTTAAAATTCAATCATTCTGATCCATGCCAAGATTGCCCTATGTGATTTAATTTAGCTGTAGTGTCCTTGTTGATGATGAACCACATGATTCCCACTTATGCCTAGTGCATCATTTTCTAAGTGGTGAAGATGGTCTCAGATGATTCAACCTCTCCTTTCAAACCCTTTCAAAAAAAAAAACATTCTTTTATAAGAACTACGTCGCTTTGATTCCCGTTCGGGATACGTAGGAGCGAGCCACGTTCTCGTCAAGCGCAACAAATAAAATTCTTTTCATCCCCATAAACAAATTATTTTCATAAAAACAAACAAAAGAATCATTTTCCAACCCATTGTTGCTAATAGCTCATCAGAGCCTCTGTTCGTTTAGTTATTGGCGACAATGTCTTTTTCTCATAAGAATAATAAACGATGGTCCATCATAACCTTTGTTAGTTTGATCATTGTGCAAATCAATCTTTTTCGAAAATCACTTTCAAAAAGATAATAAAAACGAGTTGTTATCAATAGTCCATCAGAACCTTTGTTCGTTTGACTAGCGGTACAACTCTCTCTTTTTGAGTATTTAGCAGTGATTACCCATAGCCTTCGTTAGTTTAATCACTCATTAATGCTCGTCCTATTGCGAAAACTCACCAAAAAGAACAAAACAAAAACCTTTTCAAAACCAAAGACTTAGAACTACGTCGCCTTTGATTCTCCACCCAGAGATACGTAGGAGCAGGGCCACGCCCCTGTCAAGCGCAAAAATAAACAATTTCTAAAATAAAAAAATACAAACACATCTCTTTCATAAAACAAAAATCAAAAATCTTGTTTTCAAAGTAGGGGATTAAGTCGGTCGTACGGCCGGGTTAATCATTGTTTTAGGATAAGTGAGCTGTGGTCCTTCAGAGCCCCAGTGCTCCTTCAGCCCCCAGCGGCCCTTCAGACCCCCAGTGGTCCTTCAGACCCCCAGTGGTCCTTCAACACAGATCACATTGTTCTAAAACCCCTATATTAAAAAACACCAACACACAAACATTTTCTACCCAAGAACTACGTAGCTTTGAATTCTCCATCGCACCGGGAGATACGTAGGAGTGGGCCATGTCCCATCAAGCACTTTTTCCTAAAAACCCTTTTTTTTTCCCCCCCTTTCTCACCAAAAATAAAATTTCCAGTAAGTTTTCTCATTCGTCTTCAAACAAGAAATAAATAGGCAAATCTAGGTATTTTTCAAATCAAATGTTAAAACCACACATTTAATTAGAGGTTCCCTTTCGGTAGAAAGGACGTGCGCGGTGCTAATACCTTCCTCGCACGTAATCGACCCCCGAACCTGTATCTCTAGTCTTCAATGACCATCCGCCTTGTCTAAAAGACCTTTTTTCAATGTTTTGGTCTTAAAATTAAAATATTGGTGGCGGCTCCAAAATTTTTCCACGTTGTACATTGAGAAACCCAAAACGGGGATTTTTCGGGGTGCAACAGTAATCCATGTTTAACATATGATTTTAACAGGTTGAGGAGACAAGTAACAAAGTTAACTTTTGTGAATTCAATTAATGGATTGAGAGAAACACTCACCTTTGAGAGATACACTTTGATGTGAGTGTGTTATTTCCTGATTAACTGACAATTAACTGAATGAATTGGAAATTTTTCAGAATTGTATTGCAAGTGTAGTACAATTATGTTCTCATATGTAAAAACACCATAAAACACTGTTTTCTCTTTAAAGTTGTGATTTTGGTGAAACAAAGAAAAATCATGCAATTCTTTTGAACTTGATTGTTTAAAAACCAATTAAAAACTAGAGTCTTGGACGTTTTATTTAGGGACAAACAAAATTCTAAGTTGGGGAGAGTTTGATAAGTGCTTTATTTACTTCAAAATCCTAAACAATTTATAAGCACGTATTTGATTTAAAAGCAAACTAGTTTAACTTTTCCCATAAATATTAGTAAATATTTCAAAATGTATGAAGTTAATCCTTTTATAGGAAAGTTGTGCAAATAGGTGTGAAGCAAAGCCGAAAGAAATAAAAAAAAAGTAAAATCAGAAGACACTGGTAGCTAAGCTAAAGTTAACATTTGCTGAGCCGGAATAGAGTTGCTTCGCCATGAAGAAAGAACAAAGAAGGGCGGCCACACATAGTTTGTTAGCTAAGCAACATCAAAACTATATCTTAGCTAACAAGATAGAGCAAGGAAAGGCGGCCACACTCAATTTGTTAGCTAAGCAACATCAAGCCTTAGCTTAGCTAACAAGAAAGAGACTTCAGCACACAATTTTTGTTAGCTAAGCAAACATCAAACTTTAGCTTAGCTAACAAGAAAGAGGATGCAAAGGCGGCAGCACACCATTTGTTAGCTAAACAACCTCATGCCTTGGCGTAGCTAACAAGAGAGAAGATGCAAGGGCGGTAGCACACCATTTGTTAGCTAAGTAACCTTATGCTTTAGCTTAGCTAACAAATTTTCCTATAAATAGATCTTCATTTCTCAACTTTGAGAGGATCATGTTTTGAAGAGAAATAGAAAGAGAGTGAAGAATCAAGGCTTGGAGCATCATTTTGAGGGATTCAAGGGTGCTACATTCTTGAGGTTTTTCATCTCTTTTATATTTTGTATGATAGCTATGATGAAAATGAGTAGCTAAACTCTCTTTTGTTGAGGTTAGGTTTAATTATCTTATATCCATGTATTGAACCTAATTTAAGAATATATGTATCTCCTTTTATGAATTGATTTAGTGATTGAATGTTGTTCTTAATGCTTGTTATAGTTTGATCTCCTATACTTGATCTTTGAATCTAAAAGTTGTATTGGAAAATAAGCTTTTGGTTATGTACTAAATTCAACCACCTATTAAGCTTGATATCTAGGAATAGAATCATGTTTTCTAGTCAATATATCACCTAATCTTAATGCTACTATTTGCTTAAATAGTTGAAGAATCTTTATTTTTGCAAATTAGTTGTTGATTTCATATTAGTCTAAGGAATTAGCTAATTTGGATGATACGGTGATGATGAATTAATGAATAAAATAGAGTTATGTATATGAACTAGGTAAATACATTGGAATAAGTTAATAAAATCTAATCTCAACATCTTTTTATCACTTATTAATTTCTTTTATCAAATTATTGCTTTTAGTTTTAAAGTTCACAAAACTAACAATTTTCTTTTCATAACTTAAGATTGAAAAAGCTGATTGAATGGCCGATAATATCACCAAGTCTCTGTGGATACGATACCTAATACTTTAGTATTTTACTACTGTATTAGAACGGAAGTAACGCTTTTACGAAAAAGTGTTATCAGGTTTGCGATAAGTAATACTAGTGACGTCACGGTAATCACCAATCACTTGAGCTTTGGACCACACTTTATCCTTCAAACCCCATGCCGCGGTGGATTCTGCATAACACCGGCTGAGAACTTCAGAAGTGGACACCATCTTCTCTCATCGTGATTTGGCCCCGATGATGTATACCGCAAAGCCTATTGTCATCTGAGCGTTGAGTGAGGCATATCTCCATTTTGGATGAGTGAAATAAGCAAGTGAGAGTGAAATTTTTGAGTGAAAAGAATGAGGTTGGCAATGAGTATTTATAGAAATCGTCAATGATTATCAACCATTGATATTGTCAGTGCAACCTACACCGTTGATCAACATTGGCAGTCAAATCCTATCCGTCGAATTTAGTACAAATCGGATTTACCTATCAGGGAGGTAAGTCCGATTTGCATTTTAACAAAGCGAACATACCCCTACTGATAGGTATATCCGCTTTGTTAACTGCAAAGCGGATTTACCTACCTGATAGGTACATCCGCTTTTATATTTTAACAAATAGGATCTACCTCACTGAAGCTATATCCGATTTCCCCCCACTAATTCTAATCGGATATACGTAAATCTGCCTTTTATTTTTGTGAATCGGATCTACCTCCCCAAATGTAGATCCGATTTAAGTCAATTTGACAAGGGGTATTTTCGTCTTAAAATTTATTGTGGGTGTATATGGTGATATGATGGGGGTAAAAAAAACCCATATATAATATGTCAACAAATTAAAACAATATAGAAATATCCTACATATAGCCCAAGTTTGAAATGCGTATATCGATTTTTTAAGACAGCAAACGCATATATTGATGTGAGCTAACAATTCATCTAAGCCATAAAATATTTGCACCGGGAGCAACAACGAGCTAGCTAATGAACCGGACTACCAAGAGATTTGGACACCACATCTCCACCCAAAACCTTAAGGCGTTAGGTATATGGGTCTCCTCTCTTATATGTCCTTCATATAGCTCATTCATAGCCGATGTGGGACTTATAACCACTCACACTTGAATTTTGTTCTGGAGTCAACTAGAGGGTCTGATAACCTTATTTTATATAGGTTATTTATGCTCCTAAAACTTACATCAAGCTTATTTCTCAAGTAATTCTAGTGCTTAAATATATGAATATATGAATATTAGGATAAATATAGGTTATAAGTCAATTCCTTAAAAGTTGGGCATAGTCAATGCCTTTGTGAATATGTTTGATGTTTTGCTTTAGCGCTGCAGCGTGTGCTATCAAGGAAACGCTACAGCGTTATATGACGGCTGACCATTGAGATATTTGTGTGGCCACTTGAGGACATGATGAGTCACCACCCTTATCTCTTCCCTTCAGCTGGAATTGTTGACTTTCAAGAGGATGCTAAATTACACTTGGCGCCTCCTAAATGGAACCCATGTGATAGTTGTTGTATTCCATCATTACCACTTTTTGTAAAGTGCTTTAAGGATAATATCTAAGTTTAATAATCATCATGTAATATTATTATATTATTAAGACTTAGATATTATTTAGATTAATTAAGATTGCTTCAACAAGAGGCAATGTACGTACGTAGACAAGTGGTTGTAATTTGAGAGAGAAGACTTACTCTTGACACCGTAGCCACTCTCTCCATATACACATTTTTAAGTTTTTAGTTTCAACATAGTTTTTTTTAGTTCTTCATCCAAGGTTTTGCTCACGCCTCAACTTCATCTCTTGTATGCAACTTGGGATCATTGGAGTGCATCTTTTGCAACCACTCTTCTCTTGTTTTCATACGGTAATACATACTCTCTAGTTGTATTATGTTGATGGAACTTGTGATGAGCTAACTTTGTTATAGTTGGATTGTTCTTGGTATGTAATGAACCTTGAGTAACTTTTGTATAATATTATGATGTTTGTGTTTTATTCCTTGTGTCATAATGCTTTCAATCTTGGTTTGGGAATGGCCAACTAAAACAAGGTAGCTTTGTGGGTACAGACATGGTTCACAAAGAGAACTCAAGGAATGATATGAATGAAAACCCTTTAAAGACATTTAAAGGAAGCACTACTTAACTCTAGACATAGGGGAGTAGTAGTTCATAAGGCAAATGTTGTAAGAGCTTAATATACAGGGGTAAAACTTATTTAGAGCCTAGACATAGGAGTCTTGTAACATAGCCCTGACGAAAGTGACTGAAAGGCACGCCACCAAGGCGCTACAGCGTCTAAGGATTCTGAAGCGCTACAGCGCTTAACGCTACAGCGTCTAGTATTATCTGAACATTACTCTTGGGAACTTACATGCTATTGAGCTATCCAACTCACTTTTAATTACTGCAAATTTAATCCTGTTTTATCACAACTTATAATGTTTACAACTCTTCACTTTCACTTGTTACTTAATTCTTTTCACTAAGATTCTAATCACTTAAACTTCATAAATTAATTCCAATCCCTGTGGGAACGAACTTTACTTATCAATATATTACTTGTTGCGATTGTGTATACTTGCACATCACCTTTTCGCACAACAAGTTTTTGGCGCCGTTGCCGGGGATTGCATTTAATTTTCATTGTTTAAGTTTTTAGTAAACTTAGTGCCTATTTTACACTGGTGTGTTGTTTCTTGTTGCTGCAGCAGTAAGCGCTACAGCGTATGCCCAGGTCTCAACCGCCAGAATTTGAACCATACTCAGAACCAGAGAGAAGGTTCAGGAAGCTAAGACATCTTCACAGGCTCAGACCCACCATGTCAGAACATAGCCATAGGACCATTTCTGGTAGAGCTACCACTTTACATGGCAGATCTAGCTCTGGTAGAGGAGGGACTGAACCAGGTGGAAGGGGTAGAGGTAGACATCAGCAGCCACCTACTCCAACCTTACATGACCAAGAGGACTGGTATAGACATCAATTCATAAATGAAGGACCTGCTCAAATGGTAAATGACAGAGATAGACCAATGAGGGACTATGCTGTGTTTGATCCACAAACCATGGAGACAAGCATAGCAAGACCTACTCTCAACACAGCTCAGTTTGAATTCAAACCTATAGGTTGGTTTATGGGAAGTCCTGTCACCTACCAATTGAACTTCAACACAAGGCCCATTGGGCTCTAAAAAAACTCAATTTTGACTATAAGAAAGCAGGAGATGCTAGATTGCTGCAATTGAATGAATTGGAAGAACTTAGGCATTTTGCCTATGAGAATGCAGCAATCTATAAAGAGAAAACCAAGATATGGCATGATCAAAAACTGATAAAAAGAGATCTCACAGAAGGAGGACATGTATTGCTTTACAACTCCAGGTTAAGATTGTTTCTTGGAAAGTTAAAATCTAGGTGGTCAGGCCCTTTTCAATTGATAAAAATATATAGCCATGGGGCTGTGGACCTCTATGATGTAACAACCAATACCACCTTCAAGGTGAATGGCCAAAGGGTTAAACAATATTTTGGTGAAAATGTGGTAAGGGACAAAACCACAATTGAGCTTAAAGATCTCTAATTTAAAAGAGAAAGTCTGGCTGCAGACTTTAAAGGCAAGCGCTCTTGGGAGGCACCCCAAGAATTCTAACAAAATTGTTATGTTTATTTTCTATGCAGGAAATTAGGATAAGCGCTGTAGCGGTTGCTTAGAATAACGACGCTGTAGCGTTTTTCTTAAATCAGGACTGGGTGAGGTCAAACAAAAAAAAATAAAAAAGATCTTGCTCAGGATGAGCTGGCACTGTACCCCCATCCTTAGCCTGACAAGCACGTGTACCTACTCACCTGCCATTGTCAAATCAACAGTTTCATCTTCTCTCTCCCACTTCACTCACAAAACCGTAACTTTAATATCCACAACTCCCCACGCCACCATTTTCTCTTTCTCTTTCTCTTTCCTTCATCTCAGAAATTGCTCGCAACCGTTACACTCACCACTCAAAAACTTCCACTCCTTCTTCTTCCTTCGTCCCAACACACACCAACACTTCCCAAAGCGCCCAGAAGCAAATACGCAAAACTCTTAACCAACCATGACCAAAAAGCAAGCCGCACTCAAAAGATCTGGTAAAGGAGCTACTAAGAAACCAGAACCCTCAAATCCTACGAAAAACACCATGCCTAAGGCAACTCAAGATCCTCAAAGGTTCTGGAAGATGGATTTCATAGCTGAAAGAGGATTCAAGGCAGAAAATGCTCCTGATGCGTTTTCAACCGCTGTCACATCGCTGGGATGGGAGAGCTTCATCAAGCATCGCAAAGATTACATGTCATCGTTGGTGCGAGAGTTCTATTCTGGCATTGAAGAACCTAAGGAGGGAAAGCCGCAAACTCATTCACTAGTAAGAGGAGAAACTGTGAACTTCAACTCCAGAACAATCAATGATATCTTCCTTTTAGGTTATCATGGAAAAGCGCTGGAAACTAAAGTTCTGAACTGGGGAGATGAGGAAATGGAAGCTGTTTGAAGAAGGATTTGTGTGGAAGGAGCAATTTGGGACAAATTTGGAGCTGAATACAAACTTAAAAAAGCCTATCTGTGTGAAGAAGCAAATCTGTGGTGTAGCTTCATCAAACACTCCCTGCTGCCAACATCTCACACGACATTTGTGGAGAAAGAAAGACTCATTGTCATTGATGCTATAATGGCAGGAGAAAAGATAGACGTGGGCAGATTGATAGCCAGAGAAATAGAGAAGTGCAGAGTTAAAAAGGGAGGTAACTTATATTTTCCTTGTTTAATTTCTGAGTTATGTCTGGAGGCTGATGTAGAAGTAGAAGCCAAAGAAGAAAGAAGATCCCCTCTTGGGGCATTTCCTTGCATTTTCAAAGTTAAGCAGAAACCTGCCGCTGCAGCGTCTTCTGACTCTCAAGCGCTACAGCGCTTAGAGCTGAAGCAGCAGGTCCTCTGCAAATTTGTGAAAGAAAAATTTGACTGGGAAAAAGCATTGTATGCTCAAATATCCAAAGGAAAAACATCAATTCCCCCACCTCAATTCCCTGATTGGCTGCTGGAAGAAGAACCAAGTAAAAAGCAAGAGAAAAAGGGAGTTAAAGCAGAAAAGAAAAAGATAGTGGCCAGTCCATCAAAGAAAACACAGGCTAGTTCAGCAAAGAAAACAAAGCCTAGCCCAGCCAAGAAAGTGCAAAAAGCTGTCGTAGAGGAGGAAAGTCTGGATTCTGATGACATTGAGAACATTAGTGAGGAAGATGAAGAAGAAACAATTGCAGTTATGAAAGAGATGGAAAAGCAAGATGATGAAGAATCATCAGGAGAGGAAAGTGAGTCTGAAGAAGAAACTGAGAGTGAGGAAGAGGAGCAAGCTGAAGAAATACAATGTGATCCAACCCCAAGCCCAAAGAAACCAAAAACTACACCTTCCAAACCAACCCCCACTGCCAAAACAACCAATCCACCATCAACCCCTACCACCATCCCTGAACATACCAAACCAACACCTAAGAAAACACCTGCCAAGCAAGTAACACCAAAGAAGCCTGAACCAAAACAGCCACCACCAAAAGAAAAACCAACTGAGCAGCTAAAGAAAATTTACCAGTCATACTTAAAGCCTAGAAGAGCCACAGGTGTCAAACTGGCTGAGTACCCAGAAGAAGGTATTCAGCCAGTAGGTACTGCAGCAACTATGTCTGTAGTACCTAGTGACCCATTGCCTGAGGTGCATCTCACAGAAGAGGAATCTGAAAAAGAGGCTGCTGAGGAGCTGGTGAATATGCAGGATAAAACAGAGCCAGTACTGGAAGAACAGGTGGAAGAAGAGGAGCAAGAGCAAACAGAAGAGGAAGAAGCAGAGCAGGAGTCAGACGCTGCAGCAGCAGCAGTTCAAGATGTAAGCGCTACAGCGCCACCAACCGCTGTAGCGGCTGAAAGCCCTGCTCCACCTCAGCCAAAGAAGAAGAAGGCAGAAAAAGGAGCCCCAGCACCTTCAAGAGCCAGTAAGAGGCTCAAGAAGGCCTAATAAGGCAAGAATTGTTGGCTTCTTATGCCAGTTATGTACTTTGTACCTTATTTTGTTGTTATTCTAAGGCCTCTCCCTTTCTTGTCAAGCAAGCAGTGAGGACACTGCTGAATTTAATTTCTGGGGGAGGACCTTATGGTTAACAGTGTTTTTAAATTAAGTACAATGATGTTTTTAAATATTTAGTATAATTATGCCATATTTTGCGTATGTTGCATGTTTTATATTTTGTATGCTTGAATGGGAAGTATGATTAGCTGCATGTTTTAAATTTCTTAGTAAGCAAAAGCTGATTCATATAGCCAAAGATAAATAAGAATTTTTGAGTAAGGCAGCATTGTGTAAACAATGAAATGATGTTGTTGCTGCTTTTACACAAAATCCAAGCTTAGTAAAGAACCTAGTTAGCTAGGAATAATCTAAGGATGAAGTTAAGTTTTGGATAACCAAAGGGTTAGCCAAGTTTCCATTAAAAATTGAGAGTTGTTTTAAAAGCTAAGTTTGGGGGAGCATCGGTTATGTTAAGGCTAGGAACAAAAGATGATAAATTGGCCTTTGTAGAATGAAAAAATAAAAATGAATGTGATCTTGAAAAAAGTTGCAAAATATCTTAAATAAATTGCTGAGCTGTTCCAAAAAGCATAAAAAGAAAATGCAAATAAGGAGCTCAGTAATGAAGATAGCATCTAGTTTTAATCATAAAATCTAGCGCTACAGCGTCTACGGACTTTGAAGCGCTACAGCGTTTGATCACTAGACCAAAAGTTTATGCACTGGCCAATAATCTGAAAAATGCCGAATTAAAGCCCTTTGCTGTGCTTTGAAGCCCCTCAGATCTTGTGTGAAATTGTTATTCCACTCTTCTTTTTGAAAGCATTCTTTGCCTAACCCAAAAGAAATCCATTCTTCTCAAACCTTAGAGAAATTCTGAAATTAACTAGGGACTAAGTTGAGCTTTGATATCACACACTCACAACTGAGCAGTAATGATTCTATTTGAATTGTGGATCACTATGGTGTGTGAAAATAATAAGATTTAGCTTTTGAATAAATCCTGTTTAATATAAAAGCTGCAGCTAGTTATATAAAGAACTTTATCTTGTTCAAGTGTCATTACTTGGGGACAAGCAATGGTTTAAGTTTGGGGGTGTGATAACCTTATTTTATATAGGTTATTTATGCTCCTAAAACTTACATCAAGCTTATTTCTCAAGTAATTCTAGTGCTTAAATATATGAATATATGAATATTAGGATAAATATAGGTTATAAGTCAATTCCTTAAAAGTTGGGCATAGTCAATGCCTTTGTGAATATGTTTGATGTTTTGCTTTAGCGCTGCAGCGTGTGCTATCAAGGAAACGCTACAGCGTTATATGACGGCTGACCATTGAGATATTTGTGTGACCACTTGAGGACATGATGAGTCACCACCCTTATCTCTTCCCTTCAGCTGGAATTGTTGACTTTCAAGAGGATGCTAAATTACACTTGGCGCCTCCTAAATGGAACCCATGTGATAGTTGTTGTATTCCATCATTACCACTTTTTGTAAAGTGCTTTAAGGATAATATCTAAGTTTAATAATCATCATGTAATATTATTATATTATTAAGACTTAGATATTATTTAGATTAATTAAGATTGCTTCAACAAGAGGCAATGTACGTACGTAGACAAGTGGTTGTAATTTGAGAGAGAAGACTTACTCTTGACACCGTAGCCACTCTCTCCATATACACATTTTTAAGTTTTTAGTTTCAACATAGTTTTTTTTAGTTCTTCATCCAAGGTTTTGCTCACGCCTCAACTTCATCTCTTGTATGCAACTTGGGATCATTGGAGTGCATCTTTTGCAACCACTCTTCTCTTGTTTTCATACGGTAATACATACTCTCTAGTTGTATTATGTTGATGGAACTTGTGATGAGCTAACTTTGTTGTAGTTGGATTGTTCTTGGTATGTAATGAACCTTGAGTAACTTTTGTATAATATTATGATGTTTGTGTTTTATTCCTTGTGTCATAATGCTTTCAATCTTGGTTTGGGAATGGCCAACTAAAACAAGGTAGCTTTGTGGGTACAGACATGGTTCACAAAGAGAACTCAAGGAATGATATGAATGAAAACCCTTTAAAGACATTTAAAGGAAGCACTACTTAACTCTAGACATAGGGGAGTAGTAGTTCATAAGGCAAATGTTGTAAGAGCTTAATATACAGGGGTAAAACTTATTTAGAGCCTAGACATAGGAGTCTTGTAACATAGCCCTGACGAAAGTGACTGAAAGGCACGCCACCAAGGCGCTACAGCGTCTAAGGATTCTGAAGCGCTACAGCGCTTAACGCTACAGCGTCTAGTATTATCTGAACATTACTCTTGGGAACTTACATGCTATTGAGCTATCCAACTCACTTTTAATTACTGCAAATTTAATCCTGTTTTATCACAACTTATAATGTTTACAACTCTTCACTTTCACTTGTTACTTAATTCTTTTCACTAAGATTCTAATCACTTAAACTTCATAAATTAATTCCAATCCCTGTGGGAACGAACTTTACTTATCAATATATTACTTGTTGCGATTGTGTATACTTGCACATCACCTTTTCGCACAACAGGGTCCCATTAGCAAAACCAGGAGGTGCGCTTAGCAAGTCATATGGATCAGCCCAACCAATTCAGCCCATATCCACCTCATGCGAGCCCAACATGCTTGGACGGTCAAGATCGACTCTACCCATCCGACGATCCACAAGAGGGCACGATTTCCTATAAATATAGGCAAACTTTGCCCTTACAAAGGTTGAATCTCTAATCCTTAGTACCTTCACTCTTATATTCTATATACTGACTTGAGCGTAGGAGTGGCTTGCAGGTACCCCCCGGGGGCTCATTGACCTCCTGTCGGGACAGCAAGAGACCTGACCTCCCGTCAGGACAGCAAGTGACCTGACCTCCCGTCAGGACAGCAAGAGACCTGACCTCCCGTCCGGACAGCAAGAGACCTGACCTCCCGTCCGGACAGCAAGAGACCTGACCTCCTTTCAGGACAGCAAGAGACCCACCAACAGCAGACGACCAAAAAGCTGCTCGGTACAGAACATTGGCGACCACAGTGGGAGATTTCTATCTTTCACATCATCACTACTCAAACTTTTCTCTTGCTGCTTCATGGCTCCCAAGGGCAGACCCGGGTTCAGAGCATGGTCATACCCACACCCCGACTGGAGGATACCCACGAGGGCAACGTTTTGACTATACAGGACGAGGGCACCAGTCAACCTGCCCAGCCTTCTAATGTGAATCAGCTTTTGAACCTCTCCTGACCAGTCGCACTCAAGCTATGTTGGAACTGGAAGAACGACTGGGGGAGATTGAAAGGCACATGACCGCCCTGCCAGAACAACCTCCCCTCGGCAAGATGGCAGTTCCTCCAACGACGGTGACGATGACCTCAAGGCACCACCGGTCCCCACCTCGGAGACATCGTGTCCATCGCTATCCCCCTAGGCGACGCAGGCGTGGGGAATCAGACTCACCCCCAGGGACCTATCGGCCTCGTGACACCCACTCCAGCACCTCCTCACACGCATCCCCTAACACGCATGAGAGGTCAAGGAGCCGGGTCGTCACCCGAAGAAGGCACCACCGGGGTTCTCCATCGAGGAGATCCCCCGAGCGACACAAGTATCAAGAGCTGGGCTATGAAGACACCTCCCTCCGAAACTCAAGAGAGTTTTCGGAGGAGGGGCCGTTTACAAGAAGGGTAGACGAATGCTAAATCCCAAGGACCTTGGAAAAGCTGCCAAATCTCAAGATGTACGACGGGACTGGAGATTCGGACGGTCATCTAGCACACTTCTCCCTAATGATGCGCTACAGGGGCGCCAGGGAACCCGTCCATTGCAAAATCTTCTCCCTCACTCTCGAGGGTTCCGCATTAGAGTGGTTCAAATAGCTGAGGCCGAACTCCATATCCTCATGGGGGCAGCTGGCGAGAATGTTCACGACTCGTTTCACTGCATCCCGGCTAAAGCCCAAATCTGAAGAAGTACTGAGAGCCGTCAGGCAGCGGAACCACGAGACACTGAGGGAGTATATTGAGCGCTTCAATAAGGAAGCTTCGGGCGTTCGAAGTTTGGAGGACAGGCAAAGGTTGTTCTGGATGAAAGACGGGTTGAGAAAGGGAAGCCTGTTCCAGATTGATGTAGGTAACAACAAGCCCAGGGACTTGGGCGAGTTCCTTCAAAGATCCCAGAAATACATGAATTATGAAGAGGACGAGTTGGCTTACCGCGAGGCAGCCAAGGTAGGGGACGACGATGAAGACACCCGGGAGGTCCACCAGCAAAAGGTAACAGGAAGCAGGGACCATGAGGGGCGCTCCCGTAAATTTATGAATCGAACCCCGCTCGTCAAATCCCGGGCGCAAATTTTAGCTGAATGCGCTAACACTGAGTTCAAGAACGTGAAGAGACCAGCGCTTTTGGTGCTAAAAGATGGCCAAAACCCCCCGAGGGGATGGTGCCGCTATCATCAATGCGGAGGCCACGACACCAATGGCTGCCAAGCTTTGAAAGACGATATTGAGGAAATGATTCAGAGAGGGAAACTGTCGCAGTACGTAAAAAGGGAGGGGGAACCAAATGGCTCCCGCGAAAGAGCCCGATCCCCCGCAAAAAGATCTAGGACCTCGAGGAAGGGAAAGGCCCCAGACGGCGAAGGGGTCAAAAACGACGACAGTACTTCTGCCGAGAAAGAGGACACCCGAAGGTCCAAAGGAAGGCCAGTGGCCATGGTGATCCACGGAAGAAGCCCCCGTGATGATTGGGGGTCTCGCAAGTCAATGAAAAGGAAGTGGAAAAATATCTTGAGCGTTGCATCAACCTCAGCCCCCAGGAAGGGACCTACCCGGCCGCCCTTATCCTTCGACAATAATGATTTGCTGTTTGGAAAACCGAACAAGCACGTCCCGTTGCTCATCACTGCCATTATGGCCAACGTTGAGGTAAGGAGAATCCTGGTCGACCAGGGAAGCGCGGTAGACATCATCTTTGAAGACTTGCTGCATGCACTGAACATCTCCCCCGGCGACCTGAATCCCTACCGAGAGGGAGCTTTAACCGGGTTCAACGGGTCGAAGACTAAACCACTAGGCCAACTGGAGCTGATGGTCACCTATGGAGACCCTGATAGTAAGCCACCTTTGTTCAGAACTGTTAAAACACCCTTCCTAGTCCTACCATGCAAGTCGGTCCACCAATGCATCATTGGGAGACCCACACTGGGCAAGCTAGAGGCAGTCACCTCGACGGTTCATCTGAAGATGAAATTCTACAGTTTAGAGAATAAGGTTGTGACCCTTCAGGCGGACCTGGGAGCAACACGTCGATATTTCTATATGAGCCCTAGAGACGAAAGAGAAACTACAGAGGTGAGAAACTCAGGCGGTGGATCCAGAGAAGAAGCGGAGGTTAAAGCGACGCACTGGGATGCCAGAGGTGATCCGGGCGCCAATGAAGAGGCAACCAGCGCCCATGAGGGCACCTGGCAGAGCACCAATGAAGAGGCAGCCAGCGCCCATGAGGGCGCCTGGCAGGGCGCCAATAAAGAACCAGTCAGCCGTGACTCTAAATAGGAAACAGAGCATCAGGACCTGAGCCTAGGGCTAGGCCCAGTTGAGAATCTTGTTGTTGAGACACAAATGCGAAATGTAAGCTCGATGTGAGTAATTAACGAAGTTCATTTTGCAGTTACAGTTTGCTCACTAAGCATTAACACTTGCCCCAAAGAAAATTCCTTAAGATCAATAAAGAAAAAGGGTCCAAATCCACAGTTGGGGTGCCTAGTATTTCAAACTAACTTAGGTGGTCACAATCCCTTGGATGAGTTCTATCCAAGCCGAGTCTTGGTAAAAGGTGCCGGGGGTATTCTTCATGACAAATTGACCCGATAGGCGTCGGTAACTCAACTGCCTAAAGCAAGCTCAACTTAGCAACTATCTTGAAAAAATCCCAAGTACAATAAAGGAACTCACGCGAAAGCACCTGCAAAGCATGAGACCATGAGGTCTTGGAAAGACGCAAAGATCAAGCAGGCATGAGACAGTGATTGGAAAGCCAAGAAGCAGAGCTACAGGTTACGCTCAAAACCAAATTCTGATGTCTAGAAGGCCTAAACGGCGAAATACATGCCAGGGCGGGACACCTACCCTTGACCTCCCTCTCACAAAGGTGACCGGGAAAGCCTCTCAAAGGGGTTAGCATAAAGGTAGCAAACTTCATTGATATAGGAGAAGAGATCACCAAAGGAGCAGGAGAGGGAACCAAACAGGAAAGTTGCTGTGATCAGCTGACGAAACTAGCAGGCCCGACAACGGCACGAGCTGAAAGGGCGACCTCACCTACGAGGGCATCCTAAACGACAACGTCGAGTCAAGACCATCCCTCGAGATAAACTCAACTTGGGGGACAACGGTGAAACCAAGTCAAATATCCACCAGAGGCACCACTGGGGATCACCATCGAGGAGATCCCCCGACCAACGCAAGTCAACATCAAACTCTGCCACGAGGTACGAGGCGGCATCGAAGTCGCAACCTCTGACGGAAGTTAAATTCAGACCGAGATCTGAATAAACTCCCCCAGAGTCACCGAGAGGGGTGCGAAGCGGCACCGAATATGGTCGCAACCTCTGACGGGAGTTAGATTCAGACCGAGATCTGAATAAACTCCCCCAGAGTCACCGAGAGGGGTGCGAAGCGGCATCGAATATGGTCGCAACCTCTGACGGGAGTTAGATTCAGACCGAGATCTGAATAAACTCCCCCAAAGTCACCAAGAGGGGTGCGAAGCGGCATCGAATATGGTCGCAACCTCTGACGAAAATTAAATTCAGACCGAGATCTGAATAAACTCCCCCAGAGTCACCGAGAGGGGTACGAAGCGGCATCAACAATGGCTGCAACCTCTTATGGGAGTTAAAAGTCAGACCGAGTTCTGATAAACTGTCCCCAGAGTTAACTGTGCCACGAGGCAATAAGAGACTATTCATTCAGATGTACGAGGCAATAACTTGCGCCCGGGGCCACCCGGCGTGTGCCTGTTGTAACCAAGAGAATCAAGCCTGACAAAGACCTCATGATCAAATCGAAAGATGCTTGACTCTAGAACGGCTTCCGGATACAAACACCGAGCATGGCCAATCGCTTTGTCGTAGGCAGCATAGAAGAATCTCCACCACTTCATGCTCAAGCGACAGATCATCGTCAGAAGAAGTATCCACAAAGCCAAGGGCGCCAGCCCCCTCCGAAGGCACGGTACCACCATCCCCCTCTTCGAAGTCGTCATCTTGACTCTTAGCCAGGTGAGCGGTAGGGTGACCCCGAGCCGTCTTCTTTGTCCTTGCCATCTCTCAACCTACGGGGCAGGGGGAAAAACAAGCAGTCACGAGAAAGACAGGAAAACTTAGAGACAACCCCCCTCCCCCGAGATTGGAGACTTTTCAAGACAAGACATGCTCAAAAGAACAAAGAAGCTAGAAATATAAACTGAAAGTTCGCACGGAGGTTACCTCAGTAAATCAGAAGCCGCAAAGACCCGCGGGAACGTCAATGGATAATGCTAAGAGCAACTCCACTCGGCACCAGGAAAGCCCGAAAAATTCATAGGTAAGAAGGCAGGTTAAGGGCCAGGAGGAACGGCAAAAATAAAACAGAGTGTCAAGCACACGTCCACACAAAACCAGCGCCCACAGGGGCGCCTGGCAGGGCGCCAATCAAGGCAGCCAGCGCCCATAAGGGCGCCTGGCAGGGCGCCAGTCAGGAGCAGCGAGCACCCAGGAGGGCGCCTGGCAGGGCGCCAGTCAGGGCAGTCAGCGCCCATGAGGGTGCCTGGCAGGAGGGCACTATCAACAACGTGAGTACACGGTAACGAACAACAAATACTTACCAGGAAGAAAAGACGTTGAAACAAGTGGAGTCTACTCCTTCCTCCTCCTTAAAGAAAGCGCTCCAATGATGGATTGGTCCCCTACTTTTAAAATAAGAAAATATGGACCACAAGACAAATACCCGCCTACTCATAGGAGTTAGCGTTTCACCCAACGCCACAGATCTGGCAAATCGACTTGGCCCATATCCACGACGTAGAAGCCCAATACGCCTGTCACCTTAAGACATGCTCAAAAACACAAAAAAGACAAGATGAGCAGTGAAAAAGAAAGCAAAGTGCCAAACACCCCGTCTACACAACCAGCGCCCATGAGGGCGCCTGGCAGGGCGCCAATGAGGCAGCCAGTGCCCAGGAGGGCGCCTGGCAGGGCGCCAGTCAAGGCAACCAGTGCCCATGAGGGCGCCTGGCAGGGCGCCAATGAGGCAGCCAGCGCCCATGAGGGCGCCTGGCAGGGCGCCAGTCAAGGCAGCCAGCACCCAGGAGGGCGCCAGTCAGGAGCAGCCAGCGCCCAAGTGGGCGCCTGACAGGAGCAAGCAGCGCCCAGCAGAGGGGCGCCTGGCAGGGGGCAGTCGGAAAGCAGACCCTTCGCGGCAGGGTGGTCAACACTATGCAGTAAGACGCCCACGAGAGCACCGAACCTTGACCCGCCAAATCTGCTCCATGATAGGCCATCCAGCACACGCTAGGAGGGAACGACGCCCAAGGCACCCAAGAGGGCGCCAACCTCAGAGCGCTCGACACAAAGCGACGCCAACACCAGGATACGTCACCTTAGCTTGGTACCAGGTACAAGAATTACACCGAAGGAGGTGTGAGTCACGGTCGCGACCAAATAATCTCAAACGACCCGTCAAGACAGACGAAGCAACGCTCAGAAAAAATTTCTCCTATGACAGAACCCCGCCGCTACAAAGGCAGTGTCCCGCATTACCTTACGGAGCCGGCAAACTGACAAAAAACCTTCAAGCCAAGACCATCCTCCGGAATATTCTCGGCTTAGGGGGCAACTGTTTTGGAGTCAACTAGAGGGTCCCATTAGCAAAACCAGGAGGTGCGCTTAGCAAGTCATATGGATCAGCCCAACCAATTCAGCCCATATCCACCTCATGCGAGCCCAATATGCTTGGACGGTCAAGATCGACTCTACCCATCCGACGATCCACAAGAGGGCACGATTTCCTATAAATACAAGCAAACTTTGCCCTTACAAAGGTTGAATCTCTAATCCTTAGTACCTTCACTCTTATATTCTATATACTGACTTGAGCGTCGGAGTGGCTTGCAGGTACCCCCCCCCCCCCCCGGGGGCTCATTGACCTCCTGTCGGGACAGCAAGAGACCTGACCTCCCGTCAGGACAGCAAGTGACCTGACCTCCCGTCAGGACAGCAAGAGACCTGACCTCCCGTCGGGACAGCAAGAGACTTGACCTCCTGTCAGGACAACAAGAGACCTACCAACAGCAGACGACCAAAAAGCTGCTCGGTACAGAACAAATTTCCAACATCTCCCCACAAGTGTGAGTCACCCACATCACTATACTTAATTCCAAACCAGGATCCCTCCCGCTCCCCCACCAAGCCGAACCATGGCTCTGATACCACTTGTTGGGGAGTCCGGGGGAGCACCGGGAGCAACAATGAGATAGCCAATGAACCGGACCACCAAGAGACTTGGACGCCACATCTCCACCCAAAACCTTAAGGCATCAGGTATATGGGTCCCCTCTCTTATATGTCAATCATATAACTCATTCATAGTCGATGTGGGACTTATAACCACTCACACTTGAATTTCCAACATCTCCCCCCAAGTGTGAGTCCCACATCGCTTAGTTTTGTGAAGGAAGAGGGAGACCAAGGCTATATAATGGGCTTAAGTTCTTCATTACAAGATGCACTAGTCAGAAATACCTTAAGTTGTATTTGACTTTGTTTTTCTCTTATACTCTTGTTTTAGAGTGTTGTGAGATGTAGTTAAATATTTTTTCTTTGGAGGGTGTGGGTGTACTGGGCCTATGGGGGTGTTTTTAGAGAAGTCTGTGTGTTGTAAAAATTTTCACATATATTCTCTGGTTGTCATTAGACAACGGTTCGTGGTTTTTCTCCGATTTTGGAGTTTTCCACGTTAAATTCTTGTGCTCCGATTGTGCTCGTTTAATTTCTCTATGTTGTTTTCCCCCAACAACTAGTATCAGAGCTTTTGGTTCGGTAGGGTATAAATTTCTTAGTATGCTCTGTGGTTACAGCTTTGTCTGATCTTCCACATCAGAAAAGAAGTTTGATAGAGAAGTTTGGTGGAAGAATCAATTTTGGCTAATGGAAAATATAAGTCAAGGATGTGTGTGATACAATTGGGGGTTGCACAAGGTGTTATGTCGATGGCTTTCGGCATGTAGAAATTCTTGAAATGGTTTAGCTTCAAGTGAAGTATGATAGTTATTTTAAACTATGATTGTCGGTGTAGACAATGAAGATGTCTCGGGTATCAATTACAGTCAAGGTGGAGATTGTTGGAGTTGATAGGAATTGAGCATCTTGAAGAAGTTATGTCGATGGCTTTCGGCATGGATAAAATTCTTGGAGTGGTTTAGCTTCAAGTGAAGTATACTCTCTATGGTGGAGTATGATAGTTCTTTTGAACTATGATTGTCGGTGAAGACAATGAAAATGGAGCGCTTGTTGGAGAGTCCGGGGAGCACCGGGAGCAACAACGAGATGTCTCGTTGATCAATTACAATGAAAGTGGAGATTGTTGGAGTTGATTGAAATTGGCATTTTGAAAAGGGAGCGCTTGTTGGGGAGTCCGGGGAGCACCGGGAGCAACAACGAGCTAGCCAATGAACCGAACCACCAAGAGACTTGGACACCACATCTCCACCCAAAACCTTAATTAGGCGTTAGGTATATGGGTCCCCTCTCTTATATGTCCTTCATATATAGCTCATTCATAGTCAATGTAGGACTTATAACCACTCACTTGAATTTCCAACGTATAATAGCATATGCAAGCGAGCTTAGGATTTTGAGATAATATACTAAGTACGTATAGCTTTTAATCTTTTGAACAAATCAAATGGTTAATGCTCGCATTATTGCATTCCTTGCCATTTCCATATCATATTATATGTATTATATACGGTTTTGCTTTCCTCGGTTACCGTAGCAACTGTAGAACACTAACTAGAGCTTGGCCACACAAAGTATTGTTGTACATACTTACTTGAAATTACAAAGGTAGCTGTTGATTTTCAACAGCTAAGTATCAAAGAAGCAAGAATCTTGCATTTCATCAAAGAGCATTTACATGTGTGATTTGAATAATATTCAAAACCTGGAAACTCTCTACTCAGTACATGTACATGTGTTGCAAGTGGCTTTATAACATTTGTTTCTCTTTGTACTACACACGATTCTCACATGTACTTCTAGGTAATCGTTGGTGTACTTTATGTTCCTTTTTTTGGTACACGTGTACTTTAAGATCTAAACTGTACTATACAAACTTTAGCTTGGCTAGCTTAATACCAAACTAGTCCAAGTGTTTGTTAATTAATTTAATAATAATAAAGTGATTTGGAGCATTTGAATAATGGGAAAGAGCATCATCACATTCAAAGGTTCCGGTTTTTATTTTATGGCAACTAGTTTTTTACCCGTGCATACGCACGGGTGATACTGTATGGTCGGTGTATTGCCATGAAGTCATAATATTAAATTGGAAGATATTTATAAGTTGTGAACGATGTCTAAAATGTATGATTTCAAATTGAAAGTGGAAAGAAAGAGATAGGTATTTTGTCACACAACACACAAATGCAAATTATATTTAGTCGAAGAAATAAAAGAAGATTGACAATGAGAATTACATTAATCCATAATAATGTATGGACATTAGAATGCAAAAATGCTGCTTCCACTTCACCCCGAGAAAACCTGATAGACATATTAAGAAAAGTTATTATCCGTCGATTGAAATAATAAATTGAACAGAAATGAAAGCAAAATAGAGAGTAATGATTAATGTAAATGTATAGTTGTAAAAGCTAATTGAAGTAACAATGTTGTTAGGAAGATGTAAATATGAACATATATTCAATAAAAATAGATGTAAAATATAGATGAAACTTACAATTGCTAGATGTTTTGGAAAACCTCTTTAAAAACAACATTGGTGTCTTCAATGGTTTTCGTTGATTGTAATGTATCAAAATCTTTAACCTATGTTTGCTTTGAACTCTTGAAATTGCTACATACAATTAACCATGACTAAAAACAGGTCTCGGCAGATATAATCCCACAGATGCTAATGATTGACCTTGTGATTTGTTGATAGTCATAGCATATGAAACAATAATGGGAAACTGTCTTCTAATCATCTTGAATGGCCAGGGTGATTGAGAAGGTGACATTGACATTATTGGAATATAGATAACATTTCCAATGTTCTTACCTGAAATTACCTTTGCCTCAATAACATGATTTGCAAGCTTGGTAACAATCAATCTTATATCAATCTTGTACCATTACACAAACCTTTAGATTGGTCTAGATTCCTTAAAAGCATAATAGGAGTTCCAACTTTCAGCTTAATTTTATGATTGGGTAGCCCTGAAGTTCTTAGAGTGTTTAGAAATTCGGGTGTTATTATAGTGTGGAATATTTTAACATTTTTTGTTATATTAAAAGAGGTAAAAATGTCCCGATGCATGTATGAGTTTCAAAATAAGGAAATAGGTCCATACCACATGCGTAATCGTTAATACTGAAACAATTTTTTTTTTTTTGCAATAGTTGAAGCTTGCAAGAGCATGTTTGTGGATTACTCTTGCTTGGGATTTCTTCTATCGGTTCCTTTTTTACTTGGCTTTGTTGTTTGGAAGCAAGACTAAGATGACCTAGACAGGATCATTATATTTATAGTGATGCCAATATTATTCTTCTTCTTCTTTTCAAGAATAAGCATATCCAGAGCACAAATTTAAACCATATACCAATAGATTAATTTATTATCAAGGTTACAGCTTATATTTTGGGAAAACCAAATAGCTTATTGTCCTTTTCTTTTCTTTAAAAAAAAACTGTATTGATGTATTCTGAGAGGCTCAGCCTTGCGTGCCATGACTGTGGACATTGCAGAAATGTTCATAATCAAACTAAAAGTGTATCATCTAATATAGTTAACTCATTGATTAAATGTGATGAATAGGTTTATCAAAGAAGGCTATTGTTAGCAGGTTTTTTTGTTCAGTTAGCAGTGCACATTAGTTTCAGTAAATGATTTGATTTGAAATGTAAAGTCATCAACAAAAAGATAGGTATGAATATGTATATGATGAAGCAGAATCAATTTCAAAACAGTGAAAAATTAGCAGAAGAAAAATAAGGGGGAAAAGAATCTTGCATCATGGAGGTATAACAAAGGAAGCCTCAATCAAACAAAGCAAAATAAGGGGGGAAAGAATGTTGCATCAAAACCCTAAGATGAATGATTGAGAAATTTAACATGAAAAGTAAAGAAAATGCAAGAAGAATCAAAAGGAAAACGAAATCAGTAATGAAGAGAGCTTACTTGTTTTGAAGATCAAATCAGTAATGAAATACAGAGATGGAAGAGAGCTTCAGTTTGGAAGCTGAAATCTGCACTTGGCTCTTGCGTTTCCCGTTTTTCTGTGGCCGTTTTTCTTTCCCATTTCCACCGTCTACCACCGCGTCTTCGTCTATTTCTCTATGCTTGCTATCCCGTTTTTTTTTTCTTTTGCTCTCCCTCTGCGCTTTTTCTAGCTTTCTCATGGTTTTCAAATGGTTTTTTGGAATTTGAAAAATCAGTGTCATACTTCTCTCTCTTTTGCGTCTGGGTAAATTGTGAGGTGACATAAGTGTGCAGATTGCAGAGCAGTGTGGAACCAGTGTATGATTTGCTGCAGTAATAGGTCTGGTGTGACTTGTTGTGACCAACTTTTCAGTGTTGTTTGGTTAAAATGTTGAATTTACCCTTAAAAATTGACAAATGGCAAAATTCTAAGGAGTCTAGATTGGTAAATTTGCTAGTATGTGTTTTGATTAATAGAGAGTAGATTAAAGCATGATGTAATTAAGATAAGGAGGTCTTGGTCTTAATTCAAAGGAGGTTTCCTCGGCAATAGACCCTGTTGCAACTTGCAAGGGTCTCGGGTTTTTGCCTGAGCCGTGGAGTGGAGGATTACTGGCGATGGGTGTCGTGTTGTTGTTTGTAATTCAAAAAACTAAGTGTAATAGCAGCTTTAGAAGCTGAGGCTAAGCCTAATTTGTTTGAATTTGTTACAAGTTGTTAGGGTTAGGGTTCTAGTCTTTGTATAAAAGCGAAAGGATTAATGAAATTGTTGAGTACCTTCTCCATACCTTGTGTGCATTTTTTTTCCTACGTTTATCTTCATCTTCGTAGTCCTTCTGAGTGAGCTTTGCAAGAGAGAAAAAGAAAGTGTGAATTCGAGAGAGAAGAAGAGGAGAAAAGAGAGTGAGAGTGTGTGATTTGTGAGTGTGTGTTTTTGCTCTCCATGTTTTTGCCCTAAATACAATCTTGGTCTGTGATATGGTGTTGGGCCATTTTAGAGCTAACGCTAACAAATTGGTACCTAAGAGCATGAACGATTCTAGGGTTTTGGGAAACACGTACGAGTGCAGTGTGAGATTGCGTGAGAATATGTTGTTGATATTCAGGGTTAAGAAACACGAGTGTTTTTGTGAGTTTTCAAACATGTCGTTAACCAGAAATCTTTCCACACAATTACCAAAACTAGATGGCAAGAATTGGGACAAATGGAGCATTCAGTTGGAGGCCTTATTTGGGTTTCGAGAATTGATGGCGATCATCAAGAATGGCTATATTGTGCCTGGGGAAGATTCTGATGCGCAGGGGGAACTTACAAGGACCGGAAAAAGAAAGATTACAAAGGCTTGTATCTAATTCATCAAAAAGTATGTAAGACTAACCTTGATAAAATTAGAAGTGCAAAGTCTTCAAAACAGGCTTATGATATCCTTAGAAATTCTATACTGGTGGAGCATTGGTCAAGAGGTTGAATTGCAAGCCATGAGGAGGCAATATGAGATGAAGTCTCCACCAATATTTAATTATTAGGGAAAACAATTTGGCTCTTTTCCCTTATCATAATAGCTGCTGCATTTTGTCCTATCTGTTTGTCTTGCTGACTTTTGCTACTGGAATAGCGACATGGGAGAGTAGAGGCGTGTTTTGCAAAGACACAATGATGTGCACCGCAACTTAACGAAAAAAATGGCAAAATAGTGACTTTGAAAGAAAAAGGGGGCCTGGTCCATACACTAGAATGTCACATTACTATTTTTATGATTCCTTGTATATTTAATTTTTATTTAATTTCTATATCACATTGCGCAATGTAGCTAATGCTATGGGTTTGTATGGGGAGTGTTGTACCCTAATTTTGTCCGACTAATTCAATATTTATTAGAAAAAATCAAAAATATTGTTCGTTGTGTTCTTTGAGATTTGTGTTGTTTACGCGTGTCATGTTGTGCTAACAACGGTTTTGCATTATTTTTATTATTAGTTGATGTTATTTTATTGCAAATAAAAATCATATAACAAAAAATATGTTTATTAAATAATAACTTTTATATTATTCTGGTACATATTTTTTAAAAAAGTAATAAACAAAAATTAAATAAAAATTAAATATACAAAGAATCATAAAAATAGTAATGTGACATTCTAGTGTATGGACCAGGCCCCCTTTTTCTTTCAAAGTCACTATTTTGCCATTTTTCTCGTTAAGTTGCGGTGCACATCATTGTGTCTTTGTGCACATCATTGTGTCTTTGCAAAACACGCCTCTACTCTCCCATGTCGCTATTCCAGCAGCAAAAGTCAGCAAGACAAACAGATAGGACAAAATGCAGCAGCTATTATGATAAGGGAAAAGAGCCAAATTGTTTTTCCTAATAATTAAATATTGGTGGAGACTTCATTGAACGTGATGAATCCTTTCGGATTTTTTGAGTGCAACAGAGAGCAACTCACAAATCAACAAATTTGTGTAAAAATCATGTGCACTTTAGCTCCTAAGTTTGATTATGTAGTGTCTTCTGTTGAGTCCACAAAAGGCACTATTGAGATGTCAGTGGAAGAGCTTCAGAGTATACTTAAAGCTAAGGAAATGAGGTTGAATGAAAGGAATGGTGATAAGGGAAAAGAGCAGCCTTTGCGGGCTCGAGTAGTAAAGAAGAAATGGAGTACAGACAAGAAGAAACAAGGAAAGAGCCACTGGTGTCAAATAAAGAAAAGGGTGAAGATGATGACAAGACTAAATCCTCTAATAAAAGAGGAGGAGGGTCTAATCATAAAGGGAAGAAAAAAGGTCAAGATAAATAGAAGTTCCAGTGCTACAACTATAACAAATATATAGGCATTATGCAAATGACTGTTGGCATGGAAAAGGAAAGAAGGAGAAGGATAATGAAGAAGGGCAAATGTGGTGCAGGAAGATTCTGACTCAGATCTCGTGGTGTTCATGATCACCACTAATGAAGACAAATGAGTGAGTGACATCTTGTATCTTGATATTGGGCGTTCAAAACACGTGACAGGTAATAGAAACTGATTGATTGACTTTGATACCTATATAAGAACCTCTATCAAATTGGAAAATAGTGGAAATATGACTGCATAGGGCATGGGAAACATAGTTTTTCAGAGGAGTGGTGGAAAACTTTCCTTGATTGAGAAGGTGTTGTATATGCCTAGAATGAAGTGCAATCTTATGAGTGACGTCGCGCAAATGACTAACAAGGGATTTTCACTAGTTATGAAGGATGACAAGCTGAAGTTGTTTGATCCAAAAGAGAGGTTTATTTTTGACATCTCCAGTCAAAGAATGGAACCTTTAGAACCAATATTAGTATTGCAGAAGCATAATGCCTCAACGCAATACTACTTGATCAATAAAAACTTCTTTGGCATAGAACGTAAGGACATTTGAACTTTAGGAGTTCATCTCCATTGAACTCTATGGTTAATGGAATCCTTAAAATTGTGTTTCCTGGTTAATGGAATCCTCCCTAAAAGTATGTGTAACACCCAAATATTTCTCGCTCGTAGAAATACCAAAGTGCACCACTTGGTATACATCAGAGTAACTTCCTGTTATTGAATATTGAACACAACTAAAAACTTTCGATAAATAATTATCAAATGGTTCCATGAACCTCATTAAACTTAACTAAGTACTTAAGTCTCATAACTTAAAACTTATACAATCCTGGTGTTCAATACCCAAAACATAAGTAGCGGAAACGATCTACAACTGTTAGCTAGTAATAGTTATACAATCTATAATATAAAGACAACAAAAGGGAAAAGGCATGATCTTAAAACTGATTTCTCCGATAACTCTGTGAGTCACCTCGGCTAACTGTGCTTCTTCGCCTTTGCTTTCCCCTGTTTCTCTGGAAAAAAAAACCACAATAATAAAGGGTGAGATAAATATTATCTCAGTGAGTCCTATCGAGACCCCTTACTAACTCTAGCGGTTCTTTATGCTTTTATTCTTTGAACTCATAGCCCTAACAAGCGACTATGTGGACATATTTTCTTTTAACCCGTAGTCCTAATAAGTGACTACGATTCATGTCTTATTCTTTTCTTTAGCTTAGCACAACACCTCGAGCCACCTTATTCGGTTATTTCTTCGGCTGTTAGTGAACCCAATCCCGCTGACCTTGGAAAGTGGGCTACATGGAAGGGGCCTAGGGTTCAGACTCATGACTTCACTGCCCTAGTATGCTAATAAATCTGGGGTCGTCACCCTTGATATACATATATTATTATATGTATGCCATTCTTCCTTTCCTCAAGGGAAAGTAACTTAACTTGTTTTTACATGAATTGAAACTTACATGACTTGTATGGACTTATAGTCCTTTATCTTAACTTGACTTGTGTACACTCGCGCTTACTAATGTACGGTTTTTTCATAACTTTCATAACTTAAGAATTTTATCTCAAACGTACTCAATTTCATGATTTTCATGCCCTACAATCATTGGGTAACCTTGGGGAAATGATTAGAAGGAATTTGGAATCATTTGGAATGGACTAAAGTGCATTTTGAAATAGGGTAACTTGACGTGCGCGTTTTATAAAAATTTTCAGACAGTTACAGAACTTGCGGCACGGTCTGTGCGTGAAGACGCACGACCCGTGCGCATCTTGAAATTTTTGCGCACAAGTAACAGGCGGTGGAGCACGGTCCATGCGCCAAGGCACCCGACCTGTGCGTCCACATCAGTTTTCCAGAAAATGTTGTTTTCGTCCACGGGGCTCATTCGGATTTGGTTGTATCCTAAATAAGAGTCCATGAAACTTAATAGTTTGTAACTGGACGCCCCGTCCACCAGGCTGTCAATGCCAGGTAAGAGGTAGGAGTCATTCGGGCAAGCCTTATTTAAATTTGTGTAGTCCACAATCACATACATTCTCCTTTTCCATTAGGTTTCTTAACCATCACAGGATTCTCGAGCCAAGTCGGATATTTGACTTCTCGAATGGATTCAGCTTTCACAAGTTTGTTGGTCTCTTTCTTGATTGCTTTGGTATCTCCTCTCCTTGCTTTCTCTTCCTTTATGCCACAGGTTTAATAGCATGACTTAGTGATAAACGCTGGATGATAAAGTTAGGGTCAATACATGGCATGTCCTATGGAGACCATGCAAATATGTCGATGTTGTCGGTTAGGAATTTGATGAGTAGCTTCTCCATTTCTGTGTACTTAATCCAACACCAATTTTGGTCTTGTGGTGTTCGGTTGGGCCGATCATGATTTCCTTCAGGTCGTCGGTTGGCCTTGGGAGTTTTTCTTCCTTCTCCAGGTCATATAATATTGGATCTAGGTCCAAGAAACTATAGTCTTGAGCTTTTACTTTATTTGTCTGCATCAGTTTTACCCTTGCGCTCTCTGAATAGTACTTACGGGTGGTTGCTTGACCTCCTCTGACCAAACTTATTCTCCCTCTTAGGAAAGGATACTTGATGCATAGGTGAGGGTATGACATTGTCGCTGCTAGGGTGTCTAGGGCCGGCTTGCCAAAGATGATGTACGCTGATAGTTGTTCAATTACCATGTATTAGAGTGTCACTATTTTGGTGCACCCTTCGTCTCCAAAAGTGGTTTGCATGTTGAGGTAGTTGCACACCTCTACTTGTTTGCCTGAAAGTCTCGTCAGAGTACCTGGGAAGTTTTTTAGCACTTCGGTTGGCAATTGCATTTCCTCGAAGCATGCCCAATACGTGACACTGGTTGAGCTGCCCCCATCAACTAGCACCCGTGTAACATTGGAGCCTCTGTTGATGAGGGATATAACAACGGGTTACCCGAGTGAAGCTGCACTCCGTCAAAGTCTTGTTCGATGAATGTGATAATCGGGTATTCTAGCACAATAAAACCAACTTCAGAGTCAATTACTGTCATAACCAAACAATTATACCTTTTTCTTGACGATAACGATGCTCCTTCAACTGAAAACCCTCTTGCGATCGTGCCTACGTGTCGGTTCTTTGCTTCTTTATGGTCGTCTCTTCTTATCGTCTTACTATTTTCGTTTGACTCTCACTCAGATTCTTTTACGATTTGTCCTAGACGACCTTTCAAGATGTGTCTCTCTATTTTTTTTCTTAAGGGTCCAACATTCATCGGTCGCGTGGTCGTTTGTCTGATGGTACCTACAATAAGAATTGGGCATCTGCCCATAACTCCCGCGAAGGGTGCCAATCGCTTTATCATCCCATGTTTCAGTGTCTCATCTAGGATGATCAAAGGTTTCGTGTTCAGGGAGGCATAGAAGGCACAAATTGTTTCGGGGTTTAGGGGAAGTGACTTTTCTTTCCTTTTGCTCTTTCGGCCGCGTTTCCGGGTGAGGGGTTGGAGGTGTTGATGCTTCAGGACAGTAGGCAGCTCTTCAAACCACTTAAGAGTTACCTCTGTCAGAGTCTCTGCAAACGTTCTACTGCTGATGACATTGCTGCCATTACTGGGTAGCGTCTGGGTTTCGGAGACATGGTCATGACTTTGAAGGTCCTGTGGTTTGTGAAGTGCTTTTGCTGTCTGGGTTTCCCTCGAGAGTGGATGAAGAGTCTTTTTTGGGGATCTAGGGGGTTCGAGTACTTGAGCGGACCTTTGCATGGCATTCCGTTGATCCTCCAACTATTTTTCTTTCATTTCTAAGATCTGAATGTGATCTTTCTGCTCTCCGTTTTTACATTCGTGCTCTAAATTTTGGGCCTGTAGAGTTTTAAGTATCTCCAGGAGTTCTGCTACTCCTGAATCATCGGTGTCCATATGTGTTGACATGGAACAATTTACCAGGCCTCACAATGGGCGATGTTACAATCTATTTTCAGGTGAAGAAGTAAACCAAACACGAGATTGATAGAAAGGTGTATGAATATAGTATGGAAGATGAGTCAAAATGAAAATGGAAAGGTTTCGATCCTTTCATTGGCCTTAGAATACGATATTTATAGTACAAGATACAGTAAATGAGAGTAAATACCTATTATGGCCGTTGTGGCCATTACAAGACGTAAAGGAGGAATATCAGGGATCCTAATTAGTGTCTGGTCGGCAGTTACAGACGAACCTGTCGACCGAAAGATGGGAAGGTCTTCTGAATACTATGAGCCAGCCAAGGAGGAATTGAGGTGAGCATCTTTTCTTTCGGATCAGAGGTGTTCAGCCGAGCTATTGTAGGTACCGGTTGGGAACAAATGTCCAATCTTGAAGTGCTTTCTTAGACTAACATCCCCCCTTACTTTTTTTTTGGTTCGGACCATCGCTGACTACCCACGGAGTGTCCCAACGCTTTCAACGAAAGACTAATCTCCGCTCGTGCTTAGGATCAAATTTCGCACTGACCAACACCGAGTTTATCCACTGCGGGAATCGAATCCGTGAGCACCGGGTCGAACCCGGGAGCACCGGGTGGAACACCCGTGTCCACATCCCCTCTTACTTATTAACCAATAATATTTACCTATTAAAAAAGATAATATAAACATGGAGAAGGTTTTACTTTTCACAAATTCTAGATAGAAACAATGACACGATATTATGCTTATCGACAAAAAATGACATGATATTATGCATTTAAAATAAAATAGTCAAATTTTTATTATTAATAGACAACAAAAATGTAATCCCAATCTAAGAAATTAATACACCTGATATATCAATTCTTCATGTGCGGACCGTAAAAATGGCATCAATTTCATTTTCTTAATCATGGTTTTTATTAAAATAAATAAAAGGCTTAAATATGTTTTAGGCCCCTGCAAATATAGCGTGTTTTGGTTTAGCCGTCTGTAATTTTTTTTTATTTTAAAAAACTCCTTGCAACATACAGATTTTTGATATAGGCCCTTCTGTTAACTCAACGTTACACAAAATGCTGAGTTTGCTAATTGAAGTCTGAGTTGTCATTTATTTATTTTTTCTAAACTATTTTTAATGTTGATTAGACTGCCATGTCATTACTTTTTATTTTAATTAATTTTTATTCTTCATCTCTCTCAATCTTCCATTTTTGAAACCCATTGTATTATTATTCTTCTTCTTCCAACAACAACAACCCAGAAACCCATTTTGCTCTTCTTTTTCTTCCAACAACAACAATCAACCCAGAAACCCAACCCATTCTTCGCTTCTCTGAAACCTAACCAGAAATTGAAACCCAACGCATTCTCCTCTTCCATTTTTGAAACCCATTTTCTTCTTCTTCTTCTTCTTCCAACAACCACAAACCAGAAACCCATTTTGCTCTTCTTCTTCCAACAACAACAACAATCAACCCAGAAACCCAACCCATTCTTCTCTTCTCTGAAACCTAACCAGAAATTGAAAGAGGGAGAGAAATTGAAACCCATCGCATTCTGCTCTTCCATTTTTGAAACCCATTTAAGCAGGGCCGTACATGGGCCTGTGCAAGCTGTGCTACCGCACAGGGCCCCGGCCCAATACAAATATTTTAGGGCCCAAAAAAACCAAAGGACAAGTTATATAAGTGTGATTCGGAAAATATAACAAATGTCAATTTGGCCGAACGGCAAGTAGCGTAGCGGATGATTGTTGGATGCCTGGGGTGACAAGTTCGATTCACAGCTTTGTTTTTTCTACAACTTATATTATATTGTTTTTGCAATGTGAAACAACGTATTATATTCTATTGCTTTTTTTTTCTACAACTTATATTATATTGTTTTTGCAATGTATTTAATTCAATCAAAAAATATATTGTTTTTAGCAAATGTTTTTTGAATAAATATTAAAAAATTCCAAAAAAAATAATTCCAGTCTTTTAAAACTAAAATAAAAATTAAATTTCTATTGACGAATTAAAATAGTTTTTTTAGAAATTTAGTTTTGTTTGTAGCTATAGAATTTTCTTATTTATATTTATTTTTATATTTAATTATTTATTATATTCGTTGATGATTTTGCCCCCCCCCAATAAATAGTCAAATTTGAACAGGGCCTCTCAATTGTATGGGACGGCCCTGCTTTAAGCTTAAATATGTTTTAGGCCCCTGCAAATATAGTGTGTTTTGGTTTAGCCCCCTGCAATTTTTTTTTTAAAAGAAACTTCCTTTCAAAAATCTGTATTTTGCAATGAGCTTTTGAAAAAAAATTGCCTAGAAACCCATTTTGCTCTTCTTCCAACAACAACTACGCCCAAAAATCATAATGGGGTTTTGGTTGCTGATATGTCTTCAAATTTTTGTTCTAAACTAGTTGATGTGTCAATTTGGGTTGATTTATACTGGTGCTAAAAAATGTGGGTTGATTTATACTTGTTATGATTTTATTACATGTGTGGGTTGATGTTTGAGGATCTTTTGGAACGAGGAGGTTTGGTGGAGGTTGAGAAGAAAAACATGAAGAGAGGAGAAAGAGGGTGAGTAAACAGAGGAAGAGGAAAGCTCTTTATGGTTGAATTTGGAGAAGAAAACATTGAGAGATGATGATGGGTTTCAAAAATGGAAGATGGAGAAGATTGAGAGAGATGAAGAATAAAAATTAATTAAAATAAAAAGTAATGACATGACAGTCCAATCAGCATTAAAATAATTTGGTAAAAACAAATAAATGACAATTCAGACTTCTGTTAGTCAACTCAGCGTTTTTTGTAACGTTGGATTAACAGAAGGGCCTAAATCCAAAATCTGTATTTTGCAAAGAAAATTTAAAATAAATAAAAATGCAGGGGGATAAACCAAAACACGCTATATTTGCAGAGGCCTAAAACCAAGGTAATCAAAACCGGACCGGACATTGAACCGGATGAGGCACCGGTTCAAGGTTCAAGGGTTCAACCGGCTTTGATTAAATAATATTATTTAATTTTTTATTGTAATATATTGAGCAATATTAACATAAATTTAAAAATATATCCTTATTTTTTGAACTATAAAATAGTATTTTACCTTGTATGGTTAAAAATTTAATACTTGCATTACCTTCAATATTCTTTTAAAACTAATATAATGAAAAGGTGTATCACTAATACGTTCTTTTTTTCAAGATAAATTACCTCTTATAAATTACCTCTTAAGTTCAACAACACATTAGATCTATTTTAAAATAATGATTTTTTTCACACACGTTTACATAATAATTTATAACTAATAATAATGCAATGGATTGTAATTAATAAATAATTTAGTCTGTAAAAAAATCAAATGGTTCATACGTTGGTTTGGGTTGGAGTAAAAAAGAACTTGAAAAAAATAATGATTACACTAAATAAAAACTAAAGAAACTAAAAAGAGAGAAATTGGGGTTTGTGAGACGTGTGTGTCAGTAAGTGTGTTGGTGTATGTCATGAGCTGTGTAAACAGCAAAGAAGGGGTAGGAATATAAGTAAAGAAATGAATTAAAAAAAAGAAACGATTTGGGAATTGGGGGGTCAAACAGCAAGAGGGGGGAGCGGTGCTTGCGCAAACAGAGAGCAAGATAGAGAAGAAAAGAATGTGAAAGAAGAAGAGGAGGAAGAGAAAAGGAAAGGCGCTCAAGCAAAGGGTAATGGAATGACATCGATAGACTTGGGAAAGTATAAACGTACAGAGACTTATAAAAGCAAACGAAGTAGCCTGAATCAAAGTGCAATGCATTTCGGCGGACCGCCCAAACCGTGCTTGAACCCGGTTTTGTGCGGTTTTCCCGGTTTTTATTTGGTTTACCGGTCCTTTGGCCGGTTTTGACCTTGGGCGGTTTCCAGCCGCATTTCAACCGGACTGGGATTCGGTTCACGCACGGTTAAACCGGTCCAACCGGGCGATCCGGTCCGGTTTTTACAACCTTCCCTAAAACATATTTAAGCCTAAATAAAATGACTGAATTTTATTACATTCACCAACGTAAACCAATAAATAATACTAACAATGAAGCATTTTATCAAACAATGAAGGGGTTTAATTATTAGTTAGTAGAAAAATAGATCCCCTCTTTGAAACATGTATCACATATGAATTGACATCCAATTTCAAACAGCTATCAGCTTTCTCTGGAAAAATTTGTTTAGCTTCTTTGTGATCTGAGATCGACTGAAATGGGGAACATCACTACTCCATGGTGCGCTTGGAGATGGTGCTTCAGGTGACCATGCTAAGGGTGATAGTGAAACTGAAGGTGAAGGTGAAACTGAAGGTGTTGCGGACCAAGCTCCATGTGGTGGCAACACAGTTATGACAAGCTTTTGGCCATTTTTGCAGTGATTAGCAGCACCAGAAATGTACCATCTTCTTCCATAGGTTGTTAATACAACTGTGTCATGTCCACTAGTTAACAATGGTGCTTTTGGGGGAATTGAGCAGCTTATGAAGTCACTTCCATTCACTCTGATCACATTGTCCTTCCAAGCATTATAGTTAAATGCTGCAAGTTGATTAGTTAAAAATTTGTCACAAATTAATTTTGTTCATAAATAGAAAGAACATATATATGCATGAAATTGGATTTCCTAAAGAAAATTTATATGTTGCCCCAATTAGATTCAGACAATCCAGACTGTTTGATCTTGATCGGACAATGCACATTTTGAGATTGAATGTTTGTATATAATTTACTCGACTTGGAATGTGCACCGATCTTGGTTAGCCAATCAGATTCAAACAATCCATACTGTTTGATCTTGATCAAACAATTCACATTCTGCATCACACCGAATGTTTGTATTTTTTTTTTATAGGCAAATGTTAGTGGGTGTGGAGGAATGTTAGTTTTCGGGGTTTGAACTCTGGACCTCCTTCATGTCCCTTAGCTCGCCAACTGAGCTACCTTCCTGGGACACTGAATGTGTGTATTTGATTTACTCGACTAGAAATATGGACCTATCTTGATTAGATGGCCCAAATTACCTCACAGTAGTAACTGTGACATTTTTGACTTCAGAAATCCGATTTCTAGGTATGCTTAGTTAGTTTACTATCTTTTTTGTCATTTATTTGTTTGGGGGGGTGTTTGTTTCATGGATGTAAAAGTTATTCCTAGGAATGTGAGGTTACAAATATTGATTCACACGTTTGTTACAAAGTTTAGAATTTTATTCTGAGGTATAGATCATTTCCAAGAATAAAATAATTATCATTTTCCGATGATTTTATTCCCAACAAAAATGGTAGGTTAGAAAGATTCCTATGAAGGTGGGAGTAAAACATGTGTAACTACCCAAAATCCAACTCTTACAAATAATTCTCGAAAATGTTATTTGTATTCGACAAACACTTTTTTTGCAAACTACTTAAGAATAAGATGCCGACATTACTATCCCAGGAAAATTATTGTTGGAAATAATTTTACAACCATAAAAGGAACGTACCCTTTGTTTTGTTCAAAATGAAATAATGTTTTGTAAATTGTGTGTGATTCAACAACAACACACATTAACACATGCATGAAGGATACATATATAGGTAGAATGTGAATGAGAATGCGCTTACTAAATGTGTCTCCAAGATGGAAGACCTTGTTTGCAGCCCAAGCTTGGTAATCAACCCCAGTTATCCAACCACTCTCATCTCCAACTATGAAATCTTTTGCCACAACCATGGTTGAGAATATAGTAGCAGTGAGAGCAACAACGATGAGAGTCCTAGAAAGAGCCATGCTTATCGATTCACTGTTTGAATTAAGTGCTAATAGTTATAGCTCTTTTAATTAATTCTTTGTTATGGTTACATATAATTGAGATTGGATACGATTATACTTGTGTGTATATATAAGCTACAAGTCAATTGCCATAAGTATAACTATATCGATAATGTCACAAACGGCTAAGGACGGCTTAGCATAATTAATATGAAAATTAATATAAAAACTAGTATAGTTCGTAGACTAGGAAATAACGTTTTGGTCCAAAAAAAAAAGACTAGGAAATAACGTAAGGTAAACAATGTTGGAGGAATGATCCCTTAGATCTCCTCTTATTTTCTTGATTTCTCCTTATGCTTTCGGTTAATGTTTTTTTTAGGGTTAAATATTTCTTCAGTTCCATAAAATTTCACATGCAATTACATTTTTAATCACTATGAATTTTTTCGTCGACTTTTAGTCTCCAAAATATTTTTCTCAGCAGTTTTAGTCTCTAGAAAGTCAAAATGTCAAAATTAATTGAGGTATTATTGGAATGATGTTAAACTTTGCAGATATGCATATGCTCCACGTTGTGATCGAAGAAAAAACTCAAAATTTAATTTCTAGGTCTATAGTTTCTTTATTTTTGTTTCTTGAGTTTTTGACAATTAAAAAATTTATATTTAATTGATCCATTGTTAAAAAATTCTAACTTTTTGTGGAGGGGATGTTTATAAATGTTCTTTTTTTTGACAATATTTTATAAATGTTCTTAACCTATATAGAAAACATCATTTAAAAATTTCATGAGTTGACATTTTATTTTATAAAGACTAAAACTGTTGACAAAAAATATTGTGGAGACTAAAAAATTCTGGCCTAATACTAAAAACAACAGTCAACTAATTAATTGACTAGACATGGGAAATTATCACTTACAAAAAATTCTAGTACTCGTTATAAGGAGAACCTAGCTAATCCATTATCATTGAGGATCTAATTGATTAAAAATGCGACGAGCCTCCTTTTAACAACATTTTAGGATTTTTGTACTCAACCTAGATAGTATTTCAAACTTCCTAATTGCTACTTATTTGATTTTTCACCTAAAGAGAGAAATATCAAACATTCTCTGAGCTCTCTCTAAGCTCTCCCAAAATCTCAAAGAAAGATTAGTGTTGTCTTCTACTGTTTTTGAGCTTTATATCCCAATTTTCATCAGAATTTAACGTCACTTGAAATACTAACTAGAGAGAAATCCTCTACATCGACATCATCCCTATTTAATTTTGTTCTACAAGGGATAATTTTGTGTTAAGCCTCTCTTAATTCATCTTCTCATGATCAAAGCATTGTTTTTGACAGTTGTTTCTCAATTCTAATAAGAATGTGTCCCTGTTCAAAGCATCGTTATCATACCGAGATCTCGTATGTTATAGTCCAACCTTACTTTTATTTTAAGGAAGTGATTTTTGCTAGTAAACCCTAAATTGTTTGTGTTGATATTGAACGTGAGAAAACACACAAGAAAGAGGTGTTTGAATTGATAATTTAAAATCTTTTCGCAAAATGGACTTTCTCAAAATCACAAATTATGTAATAAATAAACTTGTTTTCACAAAACTGTTTTTCACATAAAATATAATAAATAAATAGTGAAGAGCACTTTCTTTTTTGAAAATGTTTCCTCTTTTCCGCGAGGTATTTTTGAAGGGATTACTTATGGGGAAAAAGACAAGTGCTGACAACACTTTCTTTTACACACTCTTTCCAACACTATCTTTATGATTGGTCATAATTCATGTTGTTCCCACCACTTTAGAAATGTGACATATTACTTTAGTAGGACCACATGAATTTTAACCAAAGAGTGAGTGTTGGAGAGAGATTGTATCTAAAAGAGAGTGTTGCTAGCACTTCTCAAAAAAAAATAAATAAAAAATGTATTAGGAAAAACTATGGTGTGAATAGTAACCCTAATAACCTCTGTAAACCTATAATTTCTCAGCCCGATGAATGATTGACGCATTACCCCAATTCTCCAACATGGGTAATATTTTTTGTACCCCCATCCCCATATTACCCCTCTCATTTATTGCGCATTTACTATTGGTGGTGAAAAACTTTGACTCGTCGGATTTATCCTCACATATGTAATTCTGGTATGCATTTAATTGACAGTTATACAAATTTATCTTTTTTTTTTTACAAAGGAAAACTTATATCATTTCATTCATAATCAAAGTGGTAATACAATTCAGACAACAATCATAAACTTGGGAGCTAGCAAAATCCCTTGATGCTCTAGCTAACGTATGAGCAACAAGGTTGGCTTGCCTCCGGATGAAACTAACCTCATAGTTTTGTGTCATAGATAATAAAGTCTTACATGTTCTCAAAATTGAGCCAACCTCAGTAATAGAATTGCACACTCCTCTGATGCCATCTACGACTACTTTACAATCCAGCTCGATGGTAACTCTTCGGATGCCTAATTCTTGTAACCAATTGACTATGTATTGATGAATTAGATAAATTAGTTCGATTGATAAATTAGATGACACAATAGTTCTCAATTTTAACACAAACGGATTTATTTAAAACATAAATATGTTGTGTTAATATCAATATTGTTAATATCGATTGGGGCTGAACCTCCATTAACCAAGGGTCGGGGGTTCGATCCCTGCCTTGGGTACGGAGCAGCGTTAAAACTTTGGGCCAGCTGTCCTGCCCCTCGAGGCACCTACAATGAGCGATGGATTAGTCACTGCTGTCCGTGCGGTGGATACCCTGGTTTACCCAAAAAAATGTTGTTAAAACGGGACCGGGCCGGCCGAACCGGTTGGACCGGGAACCGGATGTGGCTGCGGTTCGGTTATGTGCTATTAGCCCGCTGGAAGTAAGAACCGCGTATAAACCGGAATAATTGTGTTGAACCGCCTCAAAACCGGAGAACTGGTGGCGATTTTCGAAAACCGCCTGTTCAAAAAAAAGACGCTCTTAACTCTCATTTTTTCTCTGCTAAAAATTCCCTTTGACAATCTCAATATCTTTCTTCAAAGATTTTCTACAAAGTTGAAGATAGTTGTAAACGCTTAAAGAGAAATCAAATCAAAGTTGAAGAAGAAGAAAAGAAAAAGAAGAAGAAAAAAAAAAGATGAAGAGATAGAGAAAAGGAGAAAGAGACTTACGTTGTGGAACTGTGGAAGGATCTGGAAAAACCTCATAAAATGGTTTAATGACAAAATGAATATTAAAACAAATACTAGTAAAATAGAAATGCTAGATCGAAAAATGGGAAGTACAGCTGTGCAATGATGGAGAGCTTTCAATTTATCCACCTAGGGAAGTACAGCTACCAATGTTTCCTTTTCAAAAATTTCTGATTTTTTATATAAGTAATGTTAGTAGGGGTGGGGGAATGTAGAGATGGCAATGGGGTGGGGCAGGGCGGGAAGTACTCCCCCGCTCCCCGTCCCCGCCTCCCAAGTTGTCCCCCGTCCCCATCCCCGATCCCCCGCTTCGGGGAGTTTTCCTCCTCTATCCCCATCCCCACGGTCCCCGCGGGGACCCCAGAAATTTATTAAAAGTTTAAAAAAATATAAATTAAAATATAATAAAATTGAATAAATATATAAAAGTAAGACTAAAAAACAAAACTTTAACATTTTAATACAAAAAATATAAAAGTTCGTCTTACTTTCATATTTTAATATTTAAAAAGTTAGAACAATTAAATTAAATATTTTAAATTAGAAACACATATAAAAAGACTAAAAAATTAATACTTATAGTATAATATACATATATAATAAAAATATTTATGTAATATATTTCGGGACGGAGGGTATGATCCCCGTCCCCATCCCCACATTGACTGCGGGGAGATTTTCTCCCCCGTCCCCATCCCCACGGGGAAAATTCCCCGCCCACGGGGCCCCGAACGGGGCAATCCCCACGGGGATCCCCACTTACGGGTAGAAATTGCCATCCCTAGGGGAATGTTAGTTTTCGGGGTTTGAACCCGGGACTTCCTTCAATGTTAAAGCAATTTCCAATGTATTTAAATTTCTCATAAGCTATTTAGGCATACACAGACACACTCTCGATGGGAAACGATTTTTTCTACTATATTATTTTTTAATGCTAAAGTGCTCCCGGGGTCCCTTATCTTTATTTAAAGTAACGATTTGGTCCTTTATCTTTTTTTTGTCCCAAATCAGTCCTTTATGTTTTAAATTTTTGACACATAAATCTTTTTCTGTCCCAAATCAGTCCTTTATGTTTCAATTTTTTAACACATAAATCCTTTTTTAACACATAAATCAGCACTGTTAACAGAAAAAGATTTATGTGTCAAAAATTTGAAAGATAAATGACTTATTTGGGACAAAAAAAACATAAAGGACTAATTCGTTACTTTAAATAAAGATAAGGGACCCTGGGAGCACTTTAGCCATTTTTTAAATAATAATAAAAAAAATTTCTTATATATTTAAGGCCTAAATACGTTTTTACCCCCTGCAAATATGGGGTGTTTTGCTTTTACCCCCTACAATTTTTTTTTTAAAAACACCTTGCAAAATACATTTTTTCTATTTAAATGCTTCTGTGAAATCAACGTTACAATCATTGCCTACGTGTTTAACAGAAGTGTGATTTGGCATTTTTAATTTATTTTGATTTTTTTAAATGCTGAGTGTACAACCACGTCAATAGTTATATTAAATCACAACCCTAATTATTCTTTCTTCTTCCTCGGTTCTCTATCGCGATTCCTCTTCTCTGGTCCCTCTCCTCCATGGATGCAAACAGTGATGCTTTGAGTCGTGGTTCTTCATCAAATGCAACGAATCGCAGACGACTTCCAATTTGTGGTTGTGGGCGTACGATAAAGTATAACATTTCTGGATCTTCACATAACCCTGGATGCCCATATTGGAAATGCATAAACTGGGTATTGATTTTCCTTATTTCGTTATTGATTTTCATTCCTCTCACCCCAAACCCTAACTGTTGTTGTAATGTTTTAGATGTTAGAATACAACTGTAAATTATTTGTGTAGTATGACCAGCTTAATGAGAAACATTTAAGATTTAGAGATCCTCATTCTTCAATGGCAACGACTGGTGTAGTGTCTTCACAAATTCAAAGCTGCAAAGGATGTCATTATGCAGAGAAGCTAATTGAAGCAAGCACCAAAGAGAAAGAAAAGCTGGAAACAAAATTGGCTAATGAGAGGGAAAGGGTTAAAGGGCTTACATCTAGGTTTCAAGGGTGTCAAAATGTGTTGATTTTATCATGGGTTCTCTTTGCTGTTTATGTTGCTTGGAATCATGGAAATTAGTGTCATGTATTGTGTCCTAGGCTATGTAGTTGGTTATTTTTGTTTGATCATCAGTGTTTGTAATTTCAATCAAGTTATTAATGGAAGTTTGTTTTGTTGTTGTTTACATTGCTGGATAATTGCTAGTGGTTTTTAACTTTAGCATATAATAAACAAATTGTAATGTGTTGCATGCCACTACTCTTATATTGAACAGAAGTTTCTGCATAATTGCTGCAGAATTTTAAATACAAAATGAACAAAGTATGCAGTTTCGGATATTACTGCATAATTGCTGCATTACTTATTTTGTGTGTTCTGAAAAAGAGATTGCTGCATAATTGCACAACTGTGCTTCACTGGAAAAGACATCTACCAAATTTGAGCCACTTTTTTATGCTGCATAATTTGAAGCACAGTTGCTGCATAATTTAAACACAGTTGCATTGTTGGAAGCACAAACAGGAAAACAGACAAAAAGCTCAATTGAAGACTTCAAATAGTCATTGTCATTAATTAAGTCAATCTATTTGGCAAATTAAACATAGCAATTGTCATTTGCAATACAAACTACCAAAATACTAAGTTATAGGCCAATACAGTCATTACAAAATACTGACAAATTTTTACTCTTGACCATCCTAGATACACCTTGTAACTGCCATTACAACATAGTAATCTCCTAATCTTGAAACAATTTATACTTGGCTGCAAGATTTTTAACATTCTTGGCCATCCTAGATACACCTTGTAAAGCACTCTTGACCATTGGAGATACTCTGACAGATTCCTGAGTTAAATCACCTCCATCAACAGCAACATTAGCAGATTCTGTAGAGACATTTCCATGTGCTCTGTTGACAGTTGCAGTGGTGGTTTGTGCAGAGACATTAGCATGTGCTCTGTTGACAGTTGCAGGTGGTTTCCTCACTTTAAGCTTGGGTCTTAAGACTTGTTTACCCTTTCCTTTAGCCTATAACAAACAAACATGAATTGTTTTAGGATTAATTGTTGATAATTTAGAATTAAGAATAACGTTTAGCACCTTAACAGCAGTAACACACTCTTGTGTTTATTCACCAACAGCCTCAATCCCTTGATTTTCTTCACCAACAGCAGCATTGCTTCCTTCACCAACAGCGGCATTGCTCCCTTCACCAACAACAGCAACACTCCCTTGTGTTTGTACACCAACATCAGCAACACTTCCTTCACCAACTGCAGCTTCTCCATCTGTTCTTTGTTTCTTTGGCTTCCTCTGAAATTATGCAAGTAATGAAAAGAAACAATAAATATACTGCATAAATTATTAAAAGCATTTAAATCAGATAAATAGTGTGTAAATTTATACCTTTCTTTCTGAGCTTCTGCACTTACTTCGGTGCTCTTGCATCCCCTTGCATTGTGTCCTAGTTTGTTACATTTGGTACACCTATATTGGGTATTTTGCCTCTTTAATTTTGTTGCATTAGGGTCTTCATCAAATTCCCTTCTCCTAAGCTTATTGGGCCTCCCAAGACCTCTCTTATATTGTGGAGGCAACATTTCCTCCTCCCAAATTGTAGGCCACATGTTTTGGCCATTAATGGGACTTATACCATGATGATAGCACTCCAAATATTTCTCTTTGCTGTAACACTCATCAACATAGTCCATAGGTGTAACATCCCCATTTTAGCTAATTTCATTTATTGAAATTAGCAAGAGGTCACAAGAAAATTATCTAGCTAATTTAAAATGATTAGGCATAAATAATAATATGTCATAGTTGATTGAATTCCAATAATATATGTGTGTGCTTTGATAATTGAAGTAAATTGGGTTTTAAGTGAGTAATTAGTCATAAGGGCAAAATAGTCTTTTCCATGGTTTTAATAGACCATCGGCTGAAGAGCAATTAAGTTACTCCTCACTCACACAAAAACATCCACACTCCAACACACCCACAAGTTCAGAATTTAGAAAGTTAGGAAAAAGGGGGGATTAGAAGGGGCATTAGTCCTTTCCACCCATTATAAACTCCCAGCTGAAAGGCATGAAAACAAAAACACCACACCTCCCTTCATTTCAGAAAAAGCAGAAACATAGAAGTGAGAGAGAGGGAGGAACTCGAAGAGAGTGAGAGGAGGAAGAAGGAAGAAGAACTCCCAAATCCTTCAATGCATGTGTGAGTTGTTTAGCCCATTCTCTCCCATTTTTCATCCTCTATTCATAGATACTAAAATCACAAGCTGATTCTCTCTCCATTTCCATCTACCATTTTCGAATCCTAGAGCTCAAAGTAGCCAAAAATGGAGTTTGAAGCATTTCGGTACTTGTAGAGGGTCCAATGAGGTGCTATATTCAGTTAGAAAACTTAGGAGCCAGCAACATTGTGAATTAAAGTTCAAAGGAGGGGTTTTTGGTTGCTGGAATTTGAGTTGGTTCATTTGGGTCAGCTTTGGGGCGATTTGAATTGCGTGGAAATCGATACGGGGACCGTTCGTGAGGTTACGTGGTTGTTGCATTCCGTGGATTCGCTATTTTGTGTTTTTCATCACTTCGGGTGAGTTCTATACTCGCTTAGGGATGTTTTCAATACTGAGTTTGCATGTTTTATGAGTCGAGTAACATTGAGTTTCGTTTTCATAAAATGTCGTCAAAACCGTAAATTGGAAATATGCATGTGTTGATGCTCATGAAGTAACGATGGTTTGACAATTATGTGATTGTTGTGATTATTGTTCTGGACTGGAATTAATGTTTGGTTGTGTTAGGAAATCCATCGGACTGGATATTGGAAACGAACGGAATGGGGATTTATTTGAAAAACTGCATTTCTGAAACACTGATTGATACGCACGGATCGTGCGCCCTTACGCATGGGTCGTGCGCATCCGTCTGTCACTCACGTGCAAAACTTCAAAAATGCGCCCGAGTCGTGCGTCCTAGCGCACGGACCGTGCGTCCCTGTCTGTATCTATGCGCCATTTTCTTTGAAAATGCGCACGGGTCGTGCGCCTTAGCGCATGGACCGTGCGTCCACTTCTGTTACCGTCTTCCAAATTTTGTTTTAAGCCATTCCAATTGGCTCCAAGTCCATTCCAATCCCTTCCCCAACCCTATGTATTGATGAAATAACTGTAATTCGCTTAATTGAGCGTAGGCATGTATAAGACATTGGGATTTATCAAGTACGTCAAATGTATGATAACCGATTAGGGTTACGAGTGAGAACACATGTACATGATAATGAAATGAAATGACTTGACATTATTCAAGGTATGTTAATGAAAATACTTGATATAAGTCAAGGTATGATAATGAACTACTTGATGAAAGGATCAATGTATGATAATTAATGTGATCGACATTAATTGGGGTGACGACCCCTATGATAACACACTAGGGAAGGGAAGTCATGAGCCCACAACCTAGGCCCCTTCTATGTTTGCCCACTGATGAAAGGATTAGTGGATTGGGTTCATCAGGGGACTGAAACTGCAGGTCTCTGGTGTTGTGTTAGTATGAAATGCAACCCGGAAGAACATATTGTCACGTAGTCGCTTAGTAGGGCTACGAGTACAAAAGAATAAAGCATAATGAACCGCTAGTGTTAGTAAGGGGTCTCGATAGGACTCACTGAGATAATGTTTATCTCCCCCTTTATAATTGTGGTTTTTATAGAGAAAAATGGAAAGGCAAAGGCGATGAAGCACGACTAGGCGGTGTGCCTCATGGAGTTACTGAAGATTCAGTTTTATGATTATGCCATTTTCCTTTGTTGTCTTTGTGTTATCGATTGTATAACTATTACTAGCTAACAGTTGTAAATCGTTTCCGCTACTTATGTTTTGGGATATTGAACACCAGGTTGTAAAAGTTTATAAGTCATGAGACTTAAGTACTTTATGTTAAGTTAATGAAATTGAATGACTGTTTGGATGTCCATTCAAGAAAAGTTTTAGTTGTGTTCAATATTCTAAACAGAAAGTTAACTCTGATGTATGTCATGCTGTGCATCTTAGTATTTCTCGGTGTTGGAAATGCTGGGGTGTTACAATAGGGTTGTAACCCTTATAAGACATCCCAGCTATTGCATGCCTGCATGGTATCCCTATCAACTACCAGTAGTTACATATACAGGTTCTTTTAAATAGGTCAACTACAAACCTATTTACAAATGCAGTGTGTTCTACTTCAAATTGTTCTTCAGCTGACCATGTGGGCAACCAATTCCCACAATGTTTTATCTCTCTATCTAATCTCTTCATTGGTTTAGGCATAATGGGAAACTGCCATTTACCACCTTTTTTCCTTAAGTCAGTTATCATACCCATTAGATATGTTCTAATCCATTCACACATAGAAATTATTGGCTTATCTCTAGCAACCAGAATTGTACTGTTAAAAGATTCAGCTAAATTATTCATCGAAACATCACACTTAGGATCAAAACTAAAAGCATGCTTACACCACAGCTTGGTAGGTGTTGACTCTCAATCATATGATGTAAGTTAGGCATTTTTAGGACCAATTGTGCAAGTTTTTCATTGTATCACAGTCATTATCTGGGATTTAGTCTAGTTTTAGATAATTGTAGTAGGAAGTTCATTTGTAAGTAATTCCTTCACTTTTGGAGCTAAATTGGACATTGAAGACCTCTAATTGGTTGTGGCATCATTCGGCGAACCAGACACTTGCCCGGAAATGCAGCAAAATGGAGAGATTTGATTTCTGTTCAATATCGCGTCGCAACCAGGAGGGTTCGCGACGCGATCTGGAGGAATTTTGCAAGCCAGAACTTTCTGTTTTTTTTCGCGTCGCGACCAGGAGGGTTCGCGACGCGACCTGGAGCAGTTTTGCGAGGCCTGAAGCTTCTGTCTTTTGTCGCGATGGTGCGTGAAAAATAGGGTTTTTAAAGCAGTTTCAGCAATTTTTGAAGGGACTTCGTCTTGGGAGCGCAGCGAGGGTTTGGAGCAGCAGCTGGGGGTGTTTTTGGGAGCTTCTAATCACTTGGGAACAAGGTTTTGAAGACTTCTCATGGATTCCTCTATGTGTAACTTCTCCTTCTTTCTATCTTCTCTTTCCTGGATGTTGTCTATGTAGTTTGTTTTGATTAGGGAGAGATGATTCTCCCCAAACCTATCTATTGATTACTTTGTTATGGTTGATTCAGTTGTTTGGTTAATTTATCATAAGTCTATGCCTCTTTGTGTAATGCTTTACTTCTACATATGCTAGTTGTAATGAATTAGGGTTTGTGATCACATAGGGATATGGGTTACATTCTTAATATGGGGTAGTAGATCACATACTTGTGATCACCATAGGAATATGGGATTGGATATGTGAATTCTCTATTTCTTGCGTTTATTGCTTTACCTGTTGGCATGAATCACCTAAGGGATTAGGGTTTCTCAATTAGGTAAAAGGGGTTTTGAGGCAAGGGATTGTCCTTAACCTAATTTTGTGAATTGAATCTGGTAATTTAAACAAACAATTTGAGATTAGCTGAAGGATCATAGGATAGGTGAGGGGAGAAGATTCGACCCCTAATCGCTTTTATTTTATTGTTTACAAACGTTTGCTTTATTTTACCGTTACTTCACTTTTCGTCCAACTGTTACGTCTAAGGATTAATTTACTTGCCTATTGATAATAAAACACAATCCCCGTGGAATCGACCGGTTACTTACCGTATTTTATTACTTGCGACGACAATTGGTACACTTGCCAAAAGTCTTAACAGTAGGAACACCCATGAGCCACTCCCATGCTTTAACATCCATCTTCTTGATCTCTTTCATATGTTCCTCCCTTCCTTGATAGTAGGTAGCCTTTGCAGCCCCCATCAATAGATCTCTGATTGCAGTACCTCCTCCAAATTTCTTCTTGAAATTGGCATATAGATGCCTCATGCAAAGCCTGTGTTCCACTGACTCAAACATCTCTTCAAAAAAAGCAACCAAACCCTAGCCAACAAATTTAACAAAACATTATTATCAGTGACAGAATTTAAGAAAACATTATCAACGACAGAATGTAAAAACATATTGTAAAAGACATATACCTTTTGCTGATCTGATATGAAAACCCATCTACTTTCTTGACCAATATCCTCCAAAAGCAAGGCCAAGAACCATCTCCATGAATCTTTTGTTTCATTTTCAACAACTCCAAATGCAAGTGGATAATATTGATCATTTGGGTCTCTTCCCACAGCTATTACGAGCTGTCCCCCATATTTTGTCTTCAAATGACATCCATCAACCCCAATAAAGGGCCTACATGCAGTTTTGAATCCTCTCTTTGTGCCATTGAAACAGAAGTAAAAAGACCCAAATCTGGGTTGCAAGCTGGGTGGAATTCTATCAACATTGATTCTGCAAGTGTTACCTTCATTTGCCCTCACAAGCTCTCCAGCATAATTCCAAAGGAGAGAATATTGTCTATCTGCATCACCTTCAACAATATCTCTTGCAATCTTGATTCCCTTCCAAGCCCTATTCACAGTGATACCAGTAGCATATTTCCTTCTAATCTCTGCCATGGCTTCAGATATTTTAACCTTGCTTGTTGACTGAAGCCTTTCAGCCACAAGTCTACTTACCCGCTTGGAGTTGGCATTTTTATTGTTAAAAACCCTCCCACACGTGTGCTTACCCTTGTATGTTTTAACCTATACGTGTGGCTGTCACCCACTTGACTACAAAAAGCAAGATAACCACATTCACTTTTACACATAAGTCTTGCCCTATTTTTTTTCATTTTTTACATACTTTAACTCCCTTCCATTTAATACAGCAAATTCCAAAATAGCCTCTTTAAAATCAGCAATAGACTTAAACTCCAAACCAACCTTGAATTTATAGTTCTTATCTAACTCTTCTTTCTTGAAAACAGGGTACTTAATCTTCTTAAATCCTGGGCCATCTTCCTCCTCTTCAGTAGCTGTGCTATACAAATCCTCACTCTCATAATTTTCTTCCATTTCATAGTCACCATCTTGTGAGTCTTCATCACTTGATGTATCTAAATTTATTCCTGTTGCAGCTCTTTTTGCAGGAGAGATCACCTTACGAGTAAACCAGACCATGGTGTTTCCTTTCTTCACAGTAACATTTTCTTCAGCAATTACCTCAGGTTCAAATCCATCATCAAATGCATTTTCCCTTTCTTCTTCACTGTCAGCAAAATGAACCCCTCTAGCATCATCGTCAGATTCAGACTCAGTAGATCCTTCAGTCTCCTCCTCTAAACCCTTGCCACTGGAATCTCCATCAGTCTTCTCCCCAACCAATGATTCAACATACATGTGTATGTCACAGTTATGCTTGATTGCAAAATCAGCACATTGGAGTGCATCTCTGTCTACCTTAAGTGACTTATAACCACCTATATAGTCTGGTGAATCAGACATCCACCATAGGAGAACCTCTTCTCTGTATCCTAACTCTCTAACAAGGTCAACAGCTTCAAAGAAACTCCATTTGTCAACATCATTGATGTTGGCAACAACTATATCCCCACCATTATAACCAGTGTTTTCCCCAACTTCAAAATGACCCCCATGGTGAATTATGATGCTGAAACTCATGCCTAGGAAAATGCGAAACATTTTAAACTTTCAAGAAGGTCCCTCAAATATTAAAATTTTTTAAAAAGGTCCCTCATTTTTCAAAGGCTACCATTTTTAGTCAAAAACTCAGTCTTGTGTATATTAAATACACAACAACTTGTATGTACCAACATTTGTGGTCCCAATAGAGTCAAATAAAGCACAAAGGGACACATTGGTCCCATAAATAGTCCACTCACACATAAATCTACAGTAAAGAACACTAGCTAAGTAATAAACAACACATTGGTCCCAAAAACAACACAATGACAACAAACAGCAACAGAATCTTGTGGTGAATAGCAACAAACAGCAAAAAACACATTACCACATGCATTTCACAAACCCTAAACTAAAACACATCAAACAACGAACTAAAACACAGAAAAACTTACTTATGACCTTCGGCGTACTTCGTCGCACCAGAAAAAGCTCTGATTGTTCGTCTTCGTTGTTGCTTTCTTTCGCCTTTTTCCTCTTCTTCGTTTCTTTGTTCATTCGTTTCTACTTCTGGAAATCAGTCTCAGTCTCACTCTCTACTCTCTGCTCTAACCTTTCCATTTCTAATCCATTCATTTTTTAATTAAGTGTGGCACGTATTCATTTAATCTGACTAAGCAAATAAAATTAAATAAAACAAAACTAAATATAAATTCCAAATCAGATTTTAGTGTGACACGTAGCCTGACTAACGTCAAAAACGTGTATTTTGCAAGGTGTTTTTTTTTTAAAAAAAATTTGTATGGGGTAAAAGTAAAACACCCTATATTTGCAGGGGGTAAAAACGTATTTAAGCCTATATTTAATTGTAGTACTATATTTATTTATGTATTTATTTATTATCTGGTTCAACCAAGGTTAAACCGATTGAACCGATCAAACCATGACCCGGAGGTCTCTCCGGTTCATTCTCAGGCCCGGTTTTTAAAACATCGGTTAATATTGTACAACGGATTTACGTATTAAAAAGGATAAAGTCGTTTGTACACAAATAGTTTACAACGGATTTATCATTTTTAATATATAAATCCGTTGTGCAATATTCAATAACGAATTTATCTATTTAAAACATAAATCGGTTACGTGTTATCATTCATATATTTACTTTTTTTTAAAAAATGAAACTGATATGGATACAGATGAGCAATTGCTTCCGTTCTCGGTTGATACATCACGGGCATTCACGACGATAGAGGTATATTTAACTAATTATTTGTACCCCCACCTCAATACACTATACCCCCACAATTTTTTTTATTCCCAAAATGCCTCTCACGAATTTTATATTAACGGATTTATCTAATTAAAAGATAAATCCGTTTTTGAAAGAAAAAAAACAAAACGGATTTATCTTTTAGTTAGATAAATCCGATTTAGCTAAAAAATGCATAACGGAGTTAATTCAAAAAACATAAATCCGGTATTAAAAAATAACACAATGGATTTACATCAGGAAAACATAAATTCGTTTTTGTTATTTTTTATTAACGGATTTATCTATTTATTATTTTACAAAACAGATTTATCTAATAAATAGATCCATTTTGTAAAATAATTAATAAATAAAATTAATAAATCTGTTAAAAATTAAAAATAAAATTTAAAAAATAAAATAAAATAAATATGGATATCAGTGATCTTTTGATTCCGTTTAGTGTGTAGATATTCGTTAATACGTGACGATGTTGTACCCCGGCTGAATAATTTAGACTAAAAAATCGGTTTTCTATTAAATCCAAAAAAAAATCACAGCCATTAAATCCGAAAAAAATCATGGATCATAACTCCCTAAAAAGAGACTTCTATCGGGACTGTGGGCCTCAAAATCCAAAATTCAATCGTTTACTATTTTTTATTAATTTTTTTAATTTTTCATAATCTCCAAAAAAATCTTAAAAAATTGCATAAGCTTCTTTTGGTTTCATTAGATTTTTAGTGGTGTTTTTATAATTTTTAGATTAGTTGTGATTCTTTAACGGATTATTAGTGGTGTTTTTATAATTTTTTTTTTAAAAATTTAAATAAAATAATTATTATCTTTTAATACAAAACGAATTTATCATTTTAATAGATAAATCCGGTTTTAAAAAGTTCAAAACGGATTTATCTATTAAAATGATAAATCTGTTTTGTAAAAATTGAACAACAGATGAGATAAATCTGTTATTCAATTTTTACAAAACAGATTTATCTCTTTATTAGATAAATCCGTTTTGCAATTTTATGTTAAACGGATTTATCTAATAAAGAGATAAATCTGTTTTGTATTTTTTTGGACTACCAATTTATCTAACTAAAAGATAAATTCGTTTGGCAAAAACAACAGAACCAAAATGGGAAGAAAAGAATTTGGTGGGGGTATTTTAGTCTTTTCACACGCAGCATGAGGGTAGGGGGTATAGTGTATCGAGTTGGGGTACAAAAAATGGGAGCCTTAAAAAAAGTCCGATCTAACCTAAGCCTGTCGTAGGTTGGGCCATAGGCCCCGTTAGACGGTGTGGCCTATTCCCACCTGTAGGTATAAGGGCTAACGGTTTGGGGTAACAAAAATAGGGTTTTTTTTTTGTACCCCCACCACCTCCCTATCTACCCCCATCGACCCTGCAAAAAGACGCAATTGCCCTTCACAAAAATTAAAAATCCCGAACGTATCCTGATTTCAATTTTTTTTTTTTGGAAATCGGATTTAGGTAAATCCGATTTCCACTAAAAAATTTAAAAAATTTAAATCGGATTTAGGTAAATCCGATTTCCACTAAAAAATTTAAAAAAATAAAATCGGATTTATTTAAGATGGGGTAGATCCGCTTTGAAAAATAACCAAAGCGGATTTACCTTAATTGGGGGTAAATCCGCTTTGTTAACCTAATTAATAAATAACTCAGTTAAAATTTTAGATACAAATTTCGACCGTCTTTTGGTTCTGTTTAGTGTGTGGTTCGTTAACACGTGACGATATTGTACGTCGGGAGAATAATTTAGGCTAAAAAATCAGTTTTCGGGCAACCTACTCAAATTGTAATGAAACCACATTCTTTAAATCGGAAAAATATCAAGGATCAATACTCCTAAAGAAGGGACTTCTTTCAGGATTGGGGACCTCAAAATCCCAAATTCCATCGTTTACTATTTTATATTAATTTTTTTAATTTTTCATAATCTCCAAAAAATCTGAAAAAATTTGCATAACCTTATTTTGGTTTTATTAGATTTTTAGTGGTGTTTTTATAATTTTTGGATTAGTTTTGGCTGTTTAACGGATTTTTAGTAGCATTTTATAACCTTTTTTAAAAAATTAAATAAAAAACAATTTTTTTTAATAACAAAATCGGATTTACCTTAGGTGGGATAAATCCGATTTTCTTTTTTTAGGGAAATCGGATTTACCTTAGGTGGGATAAATCCGATTTTCTCTTTTTTTAGGGAAATCGGATTTATGTGCCCAGCAGGTAAATCCGATTTCCAAAATAACAAAGCGGATTTACCTTCAGCTAAGGTAAATCCGCTTTGTTATTTTTGAAATCGGATTTACCCCCATCTGAGGTAAATCCGACTTTAAAAATAACAAAGCGGATTTACCTTAGATGAAGGTAAATCCGAGCGAATTGTAAGTTGGGCAGGGGTATTTTCGGGTTTTAGCAATTTGATGGGGGTAGATGGGAGTTGATGGGGGTACCAAAAAAAAAAGGCCACAAAAATATTACCCCTCCAACGTACCTTCTTTTCACACTCCTTCAGCACCACCACCACGGCGCGCCTCCTCCTCCCTTCATACTCTCTTCAAACTTGCTTCTTTTTTTGTGAACTCAAGAAGCACGAAAAGATGGATAAGGGTAAGTAACACTCTTCTCCTTCTTAAAACAAACACAAATTTGATTTTTCACTTTTGCTTTGAATTCTTATTAAATCAATTTTTTGTTTTTTTTTCCCGATTTTGAATTACTTTTCAGAGGCAACAACTGCAGAAGAATCACGCCGAGAACGAAGGGAAGAATCGGAAGAGCATACTCAAATTCGAAGACGTGTGCGAGGTAGGAATGGGAGAGTCTTTGTGTTGATTTAGCATTGATAACATTGTGTCATTAATTGTTTCTCTTTCGACTTGAACTTGTTTCTTCAGGCCTTCTTAACAAGATTTGTGTATCTAATATTGAGTCAATTACTGTAGACTTGTCCTCGATCTTTCAGGTATTCATTCCACTTCTATAATTGTCTGACAAATGGATTCTCATTTGGTTTTGTTTTTATAAAACTCATTTATGTTATGTTGGTTTGAAATGAATAGCAGAAGAGGTCAAAAAGAATGAGTCAAATTCTAGGAAAGCTTACACATCTTTTTTTAATTTTTTCCATTCCTATTAATTCGTACGTAACTTTGCAGTCAGTTGCTCGCAGTGTTGCTTCACAGATTATGATTGAGGAGACTTTAGCATCATGTGCTGGTGGGCCCCGTGGCAATGAACAGTTACGGTTTTGATCTTTATTGTGGTGGCTGTTGTTTCTATTGTAAAAATTGCATTGAAATTCAGAAAATATTGCTTGGCCCTTGGATATATCTGTTTCTTCCTCTTTGATCTTCTTTGAGTATTGTGTTTGCCTGAATCCCAACTCCTGTGAAGTTTCACAGCGTCTAACTTTCTGACCTTTTTATGTTGTATTCATTGTAACTGACATTTTTTTCCTTTTGAAGGCATGCTGCTGTGTTTGCTGCATTTGTTGGAGGGGTGACCTGTTTGCTTGGTATTGACTTCAGTGCAAAGTTTATGGCTTCGTTTGCCAAATGCTTTGAGGTATAGCTTGTGAACAAAGTAACAAATATATTAGTGTCCAATTTACTTTTGTGGTTATTATTTTGTTTCATTTTTCAGTGTTAGTTTTTCTCCGCCTAATTATTTTTTGCACAGGATGAGTACCATAAAGAAGACAATGTCTCTTTGAAGAATCTCACTTTTCTCTTGTCCTATTTATACATATTTGGAGTCTGTTCTAGGTGGGTAAACTGTACAGAGCACTTACATAATTACCTTTTAAGTTTTAACTATATTTTTCTAATAAACGTCTTTGAATGCTTTTCAGTGATTTAATATATGACTTTCTAGTCATGCTGGCCAAGCGTTTGACTGAGATAGATGTCTCTATTATTTGCGCATTGTTTGAATGTAAGTGTTTTATCTTATTTCTCTATTTGGTTTGTGTTCGGATCTAGTTAAGTTCGTATAAAGTTGCCTTAAAATCCTCATTTCTAATTGAGTCCTGGTTCATCTTTTAATCAAGTAATAAAAGGAAATCCCACACCAAAGGGATTGCTACTGAAATAGACTCTTTGCCTAATAGAAGGGTTTTCTACTTTGTTGATGTCATTTGTTGTTCGTTGATTGGGTTGGAACTTGGATGGGACGACTTTGACATTGAGGAACTGAAAGTTATACAACTCAAATTTTTAATTCCATGTTTGAGCTACATTCACAAAGTGTAATCTTTGGTCATTTTTGAGGAACTGATGATGATTCCATGTATTATCATACAATAGCAGGACTGTACCTTTTAGATAATTCTCATGTGAACATGTTCAACTAGCGAATAATCTCTGACTTTTACTTTTTATTCTATTTATATCTTAATAGGTTGTGGGATGAAATTAAGGGCTGATGATCCAGCTGCCATGGAAAATTTCATTCTTAATGTTCAGAGTACGTCAAATAAGTTGAAGTCTTCCTCTGGAGACCACCCTGAAATGAAAGACAGCAAAAGAGTGAGCATACTATTTGCATGTTTGGTTTTGTATTTGGAAAGTCCCAAACCATGGGAGTTCAAATGCAAAACAATTTACACTATGTTTATTATCGGAAAACTGCCTGTAGCTTGTTGAACATAGTTCAGCACTAATTACTTGGTAACACTTGTAGAGGGAGTTCATGCTTGAAACCATATATAACATCAAGAACAACAAGAGAAAGACAAAAGAGGACCCTGCAAATCACACTCGAATTAAAAAGTGGCTACAGAAGGTCCTATACTTTAATCCATGTTTTGTGGCATTTTATTCTTCAAACTCCCTTCTGTAAAGATATTACTTGTTGTGTTCCCTTATACCTTAATTGTTGAATTTGTTAAGTTGTCTTAATGGGTATTTAGAGGGATGTAATGGGCCTTAATTGGGGGTAGAATTAGGCTATAAATATAGGTCTTCAGGACCACGGAAATCTGACTTTTTTTTTGTTGCTTTTGTTTTAAGTAATCTCTTAATCTTGGGATTTTTGATATTCCAATGATTGATCATTACTAATTCAAGTTTTCATGCATTTTTACGAATATTCTTCATACTTAATTCAACCTTATTATTTATCTTGCTTGCAGTTGATTGCATCATCTCAGATATCAAGTGAAGAACTGAAAGGTGAAGTTTGATAGTTGAACAAGGGAATTGAATCATGAAAGTAGATTTTGATTCTCTTGAGGTTATCAGTTAAAGACAATTGTTCTTGATGGATTTTTATTGTACTTTGAAAAAAGACAATAAACATTAGTTTGTCGGACCTTTAAAGAATTAGCACTCATAACTTAATGAAAATTGGTCATATTTATGATTATCATTGTGAAGAAGAACAATATTATATATGCATTTAAATAGAATAGTCAAATTTTTATTATTAATAATAGACAACGAAAATGTAACCCCAATCTCAGAAATACAGTAGGAGCTATGTCATCTGGTTGCCCTCAAGGTGGAGGAGGATGGTTGGTTATGGTTAGGCGATACCTCTGGACTGTATTCGGTTAGGTCAGCTTACGCAGAGCTTATGGAGGACTCTTCTACAGTTTCGGGTTTTTCTGATGACCAGGTGGCGTCTTTGGGTAGATTGTGGCGGAACTTGGCCCCATCGAAGGTTATTGCATTCTCTTGGCAGCTCCTTTTAGACAGAGTTCCCACCCGAGTGAATTTGGTACGTTGTCGAGTTATCCTTGATCCATCTTTGGCCTCATGTTCATTGTGTGGGTGTCACGTGGAATCAGCCTTACATCTATTTATGTGGTGCCTTTTTGTCCACGGGGATTGGTATGACATCTTCCGGTGGTTGGAGTGGCAGCTTCTATTGCCACTAAATTTATTCTCCCTTTTTGCAGTCTTCTGCTCCTTGCTTGGTCCCCCTCTGCCAAAACCCCAGATCTTGAGTATGTGGTTTATAGGGTAAAGTCCCTCTCATGGCGGTGGTTCCTTGCTTGGTCCAGTGGTCCACGATGTCTCTATTATGAGTGGCATGTTGCCACAGCAATGTGTATTAGTCAGAAATAGTTTGTGGTGCTCTACTACACATTGTATTCGGGTTAGGACACCTCTAGTGTCCTAGTTTTGATTAATACTAGTATTTTACCTGTGGGTATTGCCATAAAGTCATAATGGTAATTTAGAAGATAATCATAAGTTGTGAACAATGTCCAAAACGTATGATTTGAAATTCAAAGTGGAAAGAGATAGGTATTATGTCATATAACATACAAATAAAAATTATATTGAGTCGAAGAAATTAAAGGAGATTGACAATTAGAATTACATTGATCCATAATAATGTATTTGGACATTAGAGGTAAAATATGCATCCCCGTTGACCCTCTCGTTTGCATCCTCGTTGGCCCTCCCGTTGGCACTCCCGTTGGCGCTCTCGTTACCTCTCCCGTTGGCGCTCTCGTTGCCACTCCCGTTGGCACTCATGTTGGTAGTCTCGTTGGCACTCCAGCTCTCGTTACCACTCCCGTTGGCGCTCTCGTTGTCACTCTCGTTGGCATTTTACTCTTTTTTAGTAATTATAAAATAGTTAATTGGTAATTTTTTGTAGTGGTTAATTTGTTTGATTTTATTTTTTATGAAAAAGTTGATTGATTTTAGTAGTTTTAGTAGAGAGATTATAGTAAATAAAAAAATTTAGATTATTCAATTATTGAGTATAATATCAATTTAATAATTTAGATTTTTGGAAAAAAAATTTGAAAATTTTGTTAAAGGTATGGGTTTTTCTGACAATTAATAGTGGTTAAATTGATTAATTTTACTAGTTTGAGTAAATTATAAAAATGAATAAAAAATTTATTTTTTTAAAATAGTTGTGTTGGAAAAAGTTTTAAAAAAGTTGGTACTCCGGTTGGCGCTCTAGTTGCCACTCCCATTGTCATTTTTTTTATCAAAAAAATTAATTGATTTTAGTAGTTTTAATAGAAATATTATATTAAATAATAAATTTTAGATTATTTAATAATTTAATAATTTAATCATTTTAATTAAATTATTAAATCATTAAAAAAGCTGTTTTGAAAATTTGGACACAGGTTAAATTTTGTTTTTGACAATGGTTAGTAGTTAGATTGATTTACTTTAGTAGTTTTAATAAATAGATTATTATAGTAGTTTTTAGGCTAAAGTGCTCCCGGGGATCCCTTATCTTTTGTTTTTTTTTTTGGTGAGCCGAAGGGAAGGGGCGAGCCCCCGGAGACCCCTGGAACCGGGCAGTGTCCCAACGTTGACAACGAAAGACTAATCTGCCCCCCCAGTAATCTACCGAGGTGGCCAACGGAAATTCGCTCCATCCGGGAATCGAACTGGGGAGCATACCCAGTCGACCCCCAGCGGGACCCAGGGAAGGACAAACCTTAACCACTGGGCCAACTCCCGTTGGTTCCCTTATCTTTATATAAAGTAACGATTTGGTCCTTTATCTTTTTTTTGTCCCAAATCAGTCCTTTATGTTTTAAATTTTTGACACATAAATCCTTTTCTGTCCCAAATCAGTCCTTTATGTTTCAAATTTTTAACACATAAATCTTTTTTTGACACATAAATCAGCATTGTTAACGGAAAAGGACACACTCAGCACATGGTTGATCCTTTGCTTTCAAATTTTAAAAGTCCTACTCAGTTGAGATAATTTTTTTGTTGATTCTTTGTTACTTATACTTTTCGCTATTGATATTGAATCCTAGATTGGTGCTGAAGTTCTTGGGAAAGTTGATGGAGCCTTTGATTCAGGTTTGCTAATGACTGCATCTGTGAATGGAAGAATTTTCAGAGGAGTTTTATTTGCACCAGTAAGCTTTTCAACTTTGCTTGCATAATGTCACATTTTTGGTACTTATTGGAATCCATCAGAGCATGGCACAGTTAGTGGTCCTCTAGTTGTTGTCCTAATGGTGCTGGTAGTCATGAGAAGGGGATGGTTAGGAGGCAAGGACCCAGTTTAGAAAGGTATGGAATTTACTATAATGCAAAATTCTTGTTCTTCATGTTGAAATGAATTTAAGATATTGAGTGAATCATTTTTGTGTATTTATTTGGGTTGATAAATGATTAATGTTTATTTGGCAGGTATTACAATCTTGATGCTTACTAGAGGCATCAAATGGAAAAGGATGAGAAAAGGTATCAAGAAGGTCCAGGCAAAAGAATGAACTGCTTTGAATGATGAAGAACAGTGCATCAGTCTTCACTATAAATGTCTTCTCAAAATCTGGTACGGGAAGCACAGGCACCTCAGTCATGGCAGTTTTCAGTCTCTCAAATGCAGCTTGAGCTGTGTCATCCCATTGGAATTTATCCTTCTTCAACCGTTGGGTTAATGGCCAAGCATAGACTTTCCTTCTCTTCTAACCGCCTTACTATTCCCTCCACCCTGAAGTCACTACTGCCACGTGGCAGTAGCCTATTGATGATGTTACCGGCGACGGGAATGCATATCTGCAGGTAACTTTGGAATTGCTATATACTCTATTTTTATATTTCTTCACCACCTAATATTCATTTATTATATATATATATATATATATATATATATATATATATATATATATATATATATATGTTGATGTTAAATGGCTGTGCAACTTGCTTCTTAACTTTTTGTGCAATTAACTATATAGGAAGCTCAATTTTGGAAGCTTTACAAGCAAGATCAACCTCTCCGCTCCCTTGTTATCAAGACTGTGGCTGGGCTTGTATATATTCTAGCTTGTTTATTGGAACCTTTTATGCCATCTTTCACTCTTGAGGTAAAGTTCCTGTATTCTCGTGTTCCTCTTTCTTGGGTATTTTGTTTTACTCACTAGTGCAAAAATGAGATTAGAATTAGACATTTAAAGTCAGGCGCTCAGATGCCTGACTACATAAGTAGACACGGTGGCAAACTTGTAATTAAGAGGCAAAACTCGCGAGTTTTAAAGTCAAGCGAATACACGCCTGACTTCTAAAGTGAAAAATAGGAAAAAAATTAGGCTTTTAAAGTCATGTTATCAGACGCGTGACTACGTAAGTAGACACGGTGACAAACTTGTAATTAAAAAGTAAAGTTTTAAAGTCAAGCGTATACACGCCAGACTTCTAAAGTTTTAGTAATTATAAAATAGTTATTTGGTAATTTTTTGTAGTGGTTAATTTGTTTGATTTTATTTTTTATGAAAAAATTGATTGATTTTAGTAGTTAAATTGATTTTATTTTCTAACAATTAATAGTGGTTAAATTGATTAATTTTAGTAGTTTGAGTAAATTATAAAAATGAATAAATTTTTTTTTTTTTTAAAATAGTTGTGTTGGAAAAAGTTTTAAAAAAGTCGGTACTCCCGTTGGCGCTGTAGTTGCCACTCCCATTGTCATTTTTTTTTATCAAATAAATTAATTGATTTTAGTAGTTTTAATAGAAAGATTATAGTAAATAATAAATTTTAGATTATTTAATAATTTAATATTTTAATCATTTTAATTGAATTATTAAATCATTAAAAAAACTGTTTTGGAAATTTGGATAGTGGTTAAATTTTGTTTTTGACAATTGTTAGTAGTTAGATTGATTTATTTTAGTAGTTTTAATAAATAGATTATTATAGTAGTTTTTAATAAATGGAATTTTAGTAGTTTTTGACAATTGGATAGTGGTAGGTAGATTGAAAAATGCACCATTTTCAAATGCACCAATTGGATAGTAGTAGTTTTTGCAAATGTTGTTCTCTCGTTTCAAACCGTTGGCAGCTTTTAGCACTTTCAGTCCCACCCTTACTTTTTTTTTGTCAGTTTTTTGTCCTTTATTTTCAGTCTCATACACAGCCTTTTTTTCTGAGGCAGTATGCTTTTTTTTTTTTTCTGGCGCAGTCAATTCTGTCTATTTTGTGCACCAATCTTGGTTAGTCAATCAGATTCAGACAGTGGCAGATCCAGAACCCGGAGTCAGGGGATTCAAAAATTTTAAAAGCATGATTCGCTAAAAATATAATTAAAAACAAAGATAATATATTTAAATAAATAAATTATACAACTCATATTTGGCCTAATGATGTGTTTGTGTGAGATATTTGGGTGCAATTGGGTGCAAACTTTGTTCTAATGCAAAATTATAATTTTAGGGGTTCAAAATATTTTTGTATAGGGATAAATGGATTTTTTTAGGGGGCTCAAGTGAACCCACCCCTTCACTAGGACATAGGTCCGCCACTAGATTCAGACACTACAAGAAAAACGCGTTTTTCCAGCGGTACGGTTCCGGCGGAAATTTGGCATTTCCGGCGGAAAAAATAGACTTTCCGGAGGATTTTTTTTAAAAAAATATTTAATTTTTTTTAAAAAATCCGCCGGAAAAGTGCATTACCGGCGGAAAAAATCTGTCGGAAATTACTGGCGGAAAAATCCGCCGGTAATGTGCGTTTCCGGCGAATTTTTAATTTTTTTTTTTTTTTAAAAAAATTCGCCGGAAATGTGCATTACTGGCAGATTTTTCCGACGGAAAAAATCTGCCGGTATTGCACATTTCTGGCCGATTTTTCAAAAAATTATTTTTTTATTTATTTTCAAAAATCCACCGGAAATGTACATTACCGGTGGATTTTTCAAAAAAAATTTTTTTTTTTTAAAATCCGCCGGAAATGTACATTACCGGCGAATTTTTTCGCATGAAATTTCCGACGGAAAAATCCGTCGGTAATGCACATTTCCGACAAAAAAAACCGCCGGTAACTCCGCCGGAACCGTTCGAAAATGCCTATAAATAAAACTTTCTCCTACACTCTCTTCTCATTCTCTCATTTCACTCTTTATTTCCTTCTCATTCCTTTCTGCACTTTCTCTATCTTATCTTTCTTCTATTTTCTCATACTCTCCAATCTCCATAAATTTCTCCACATATCTCTCTTCTATATTTCCTCTTTCTTCTCATTTATTCTTATTCCTTCTTACTTCTTCATTCCTATTCTCTCCTATATTATTACTTCTCATACTCTACTTCATTCTTACTGGTTCATTTTTATTCTCTCAAAAATTATTTCTTCTCATGCTCTTTTTCCTTCTTATTCATTCATACTTCATTCTCATTCTGTTCTATATCATTTTTCTCATATTGTACTTCATTTTCATTTTTCTTACTTCTTATTGAATTACATACTAAGTTTTAAAATTCGAAAAAATTTTAAAAAAAGTAATTTTTTTTAAAAAAAAAAGAAAAAATCCGCTGGTGATGTGCATTTCCGGCGATTTTTTCAAAAAAAACTATTTTTTATTTTTTTAAAAAATCCGCCGGAAACGCTCATTACCGGCAGAAAAAATCCGCTAGAAATTACTGGCGGAAAAATCCGCCGGTAATGCGCGTTTCCGGCGGATTTTTCAAAAAAACAAATTATTTTTTATTTAAAAAATTTCCGCCTGAAATGTGGATTACCGGCGGAATTTAACGTAGACTTGTACGGAATCTAACGTAGTTTGAAATATAGAGAGCAATCCTCTACGTCATCATCCCTATTTAATTATGTTCTACAAGGGATAATTTTGTGTTAAGTCTCACTTCATTTTCTATTTTAATTCTTAATTCATCCTTTCATGATCAAAACATTGTTTTTGACCGTTGTCTCTCAATTCTAGTAAGAATTTCCCCTGTTCGAAGCATTGTTATCATATCGAGATCACATACGCTATAGCAACCTTACTTTTGTGTTTAAGGAAGAGATTTTTGTTGGTAAGCCCTAAACTGTTTGTATTGATATTGAACGTGAGAAAACATAAGAAAGATGTGTTTGAATTGATGATTCAAAGTCTTTTCGCAAAATGGACTTTCCCAAAAGTTGTTTTCACAAAATTGTTTTTCACAAACTTTGTAATAAATAAACTTGCTTTCACAATTTTGTCAAAAAAAATTTGCTTTCACAAAACTGTTTTTCAGAGTATATAACAAATAAATAGTGAAGTGCTTATGGGAAATAAGAGAAGTGCTAGCATTGCAATACTCTCTCTAACACTAACTCTATGTTGGTCATAATTCACGTGGTTCCCCCAGATTAGAAATATGACTATTAATTTAGTGAGATTACATGAATTTTAACCAATCAGAGAGAGAGAGTCACTAACACTTCTGGGAAAAAATAAATATGAAAGCATGGAGGGATGAATTAGGAAAAAGGGTGGCGTGAATAGTAACCCTAATAACCTATGTAAACCTAAAATTTTCTCGGCCCAATGAATGATCGAGGCATTGCCCCAATTTCAAAAAAACAGTAATAACCCATCTCCTTCATAGACATACACCCTCTTTTCACACCGGTTTTTTTAAGAACATCCCTAATCCCTAACTTTGCATAAAAGTGGCTGCGGGAACACACTAACACAATTATTTTTATTTCTTAAACAGTAGATCTAAACGACGTCGTTTAGACACTTAGGTTTTATATTTTTTTTCTCTTTTTCACGACTTCACGCCTTCCTTTTCCCCCCCTTTTCCTCTTCACGCGAATCACGCAGCGCACGCCTTCCTCTCCTGCAACACAGCAACAGTGCAACGCAGCAAGCCTCTTCTCCTTCTTCTCCGTTTTGTAAACTCAGGTAGCACGAAAAGATGAATAAGGGTAAGTAACCCTCTTCTCCTTAAAAGAAACACAAATTTGATTTTTCACTTTTGCTTTGAATTCTTATTAACTCAATTTTTATTTTTTTCCGCTTTTGAATTACTTTTCAGAGGAAACAACTGCAGAAAAATCACGCCGAGAGCGAAGGAAAGAATCCCGTTTAGCAAAGAATGCATCAAAACACCAATCCTGGCTCCGCCACCAGGAGGTAACTATTTTGTTTTATATTAAAAGTTTATTTATTTATTTGTTTACTTTTTCATTCATTTATTTATTTAGCTATGCATTCATTTATTTATAGAAGTCTAGAGCTGGGAAAAGAATTAACAATAATTCAGAGTTAAAAACTGAAAGCAAATTGGATCAATTAGTTAGTCCTACTCCCAAAGAAACACAAGTTGTGAAATTGGAATGTTCGTCTGCGAAAGTGAAACATGAGACAGTCGAAAAATGCACAATGTCAGGGGAAAATGGTGGCTCTGTTGGAAGGAAAAAGAAAAGGGATTCTCACAAAAGTTCCAAAGAGAGGAAGGTTGAAAAACTTGAAATGGGTATGACTGATGTTTCTATGGCTGCCCAGAAGGATTTGGAATTCGAAAGAAAACTCTCCAAGAAGCTCAAGGTGAAGGAAGGAAAATTGAGAGGTATGGATGATGGGTTGAACTTGCTGCTGGAAGGAATGTCGTCATTTACTGATTTATTTGGAGAAGGGGAGGACTCTGATAATGGTGAATTACCCAAAAAGAGGTCGAAGAAGAGCTCATCGAGTGAGAAGCACAAGTTGCCAAAGGAATGGATGGAAGCTGAGTCATTAGATGGTAAATTGGGGCCCGTGGAAACTTCTGATCAAGATGTAGCTCTAGAAAAAGTTCCTGACAGTGTAACTTCCAGGAAGAAGCATAAGAAAAGAAAATTATCGAGTCAAGAGCAAGAAGATAATGTTGAGGATGGTACTGTTTGCACAGTCAAACCTGTGGAATCCAGTGGAAAGGATGTGGCATCAGGGGATGTTCCTGTTGAAGTTCCAAGGAAGAAAGATATCAAAAAATATATACTTCCTCAGTTAAGAGCCCGTGCTGGCAATGAACCCGACGAGCACACACAAATTCGAAGACTTGTGAAACGTAAGGATGGGAGAGTCTTTGTTTTGATTTAGCAATGATAACATTGTGTCATTAATTGTTTCTCTTTTGACTTGAACTTGTTTCTTCAGGCCGTGTTAACCAGATTTCTGAATCTAATGTTGAGTCAACTACTGGAGAATTGTCCTCGATCTTTCAGGTACGCCACTTCTATAATTGTCTGAGAAATGGATTCTCATTTGATTTTGTCCTTCTTAACCGGATGTTTCTAAAGTTTTTTCTTTCTAATGACTAGTTGCTTCTGTGAGATAAAAACAGATGTGTTGCTCGTGTTTTAACTTTTAACAGCCACTTCTATGACATAATCTCTTTGCAGTCAGTTGCTCGCAGTGTTGCTTCACAGATTATCATTGAGGGGACTTTATCATTATGCGTTGGTCTCCCTGTTTTCCCAAAACAGTTACGTTCTTTTGCCATCTTATTTTATGCTGACCTCCCTGTGTGAAGTTGCTGAGTTCTTGATATTTTATTTTCTATATTGGAAGCAAATTGTTGAACCATTGTGATAGTAAGGGAAAGTCAGAAAATAAGTGAAGATATTAAATTAAATTTCGTTGTAGCCTGAAATAATGAGACCATACATGGTTAAACCTTTAAAATTTTATTTTTACAGAAATCCAGTCTAGTTTATTTTTAGCCTAAAATCTTATATTCTGTTCGGGGTGGTTTTCTGTTTTGAAATTTTCAAAAACCAAAAGCAGTTTCTGGTTTGAGTTTTAAAAATTTCAAAAACCAAAACCACATTCAGTTGAGTTAAGAAATTTTCTAAAATCAAAACTAGTTTCAAACATTAACATAAAAATAAATATTCATCATAAATTTTTCTGTAGTCAATAGTGGTCGTAGCGGTCGCTATAGCGGTGTAGCGTTGCGTAGCAGTCCCTAGCCGCTACGCAATTTGCCGTTGCATTGCGGTTTTGAGTAGCTGTCGTATGAAATAAGTGCCGACCTTTCATGTTTTATCTATTCATTATTCTGCCAACCTTTCATATCCTACTATTAATATTCTACTTATCTATTGACTTTCAAAACAAAAAACCAAAAACTCAAAACCACTCCGAACGGGACTTTAGGTGCAGGTTGTCCAACCTGGATGAATGAAAACTTTCAAGAATGGTGACAAAGGAAAAGGAAGAGGCTGAGGATATATTCTTTGTAGAGATGAGAAGGGATAATGTGGTTTAAAAAGCCTTTCTAAGAAAGATGTATTCAATATGATTGAATAGCTGTAGATACACTTGTGCAGGGTTCTGTTTAGAGTCATTGATCTAGAGTGTGGTGGCTATTGTTCCTATCGTAAACATTGCATTTAAATTTGGAAAATATTGCTTGGCCCTTGGATATATCTGTTTCATCCTCTTTGATTCTCTGAGTATTGTGTTTGCATGAATCCCAACTCCTGTAAAGTTTCACTGCCTTTAGCTTTCAGACCTTTTTATGTTGTGTTCATTGTAACTGACATTTTTTTTCCTTTTGAAGGCTTGCTGCTGTGTTTGCTGCATTTGTTGGAGGGATGACCTGTTTGGTTGGTATTGACTTCAGTGCAAAGTTTATGGCTTCGTTTGCCAAATGCTTTGAGGTATAGCTTGTGAACAAAGTAACAAATATATTAGTGTCCAATTTACTTTTGTGGTTATTATTTTGTTTCATTTTTCAGTGTTAGTTTTTCTCCACCTAATTATTTTCTGCACAGGATGAGTACCATAAAGAAGACAATCTCTCTTTGAAGAATCTCACTTTTCTCTTGTCCTATTTATACGTATTTGGAGTCTGTTCTAGGTGGGTAAACTGTACAGAGCACTTACATAATAACCTTTTAAGTTTTAACTATATTTTTCTAATAAACGTCTTTGAATGCTTTTCAGTGATTTAATATATGACTTTCTAGTCATGCTGGCCAAGAGTTTGACTGAGATAGACGTCTCTATTATTTGCGCAGTGTTTGAATGTAAGTGTTTTGTCTTATTACTTTATTTGGTTTGTGTTCGGATCTAGTTAAGTTCGTATAAAGTTGCCTTAAAATCCTCATTTCTAATTGAGTCCTGGTTCATCATTTTAATCAAGTAATAAAAGGAAATCCCACACCAAAGGGATTGCTACTGAAATAGACTGTTTACCTTAATAGAAGGTTTTTCTACTTTGTTGATGTCATATGTTGTTCGTTGTTTGGGTTGGAACTTTGATGGGACGACTTTGACATTGAGGAACTAAAAATTTTAAATCTCAATTTTTTTTAGTAACTGTTTATTTCTTTTTTATAAATCTCAATTTTTTAATTCCATGTTTGAGCGAAGCAAACTCCAGTCATAAAGTGTAGACAGCTACAGTCATAAAGTGTAATATTTGGGCAAACTCCAGTGATTTTTTGTCTATGCTACTCTTGAAGAGGTGGGTTTATTGAATGCCAAACCAATTGAAACCCTGTGAATCCAAATGTCAAACTCCTACCTATTTAGGGAGATCCGCTTTTAGATCTAGGGAGATATGAGAAATGCTAGCAACACTCAATGATTGAATGAAATTCATGTAGGTTCCGCCCCTTTGGAAATGGAACTCACTTAATTAGTGGGACCCACATGAATTTTATCCATTCTTTAAGAGTGTTGGAGGGAGTGTTACTAGCACTGCTCAGGGAGATATAAGGAAAGTGGTTGGGAATTAAACTACCTCACAGTCACTCGTCTCGATACTTCCTTTGCAGTTAGTGTGGTAAGTCAATTCTTAAATTCTCCTTGCCAAGACTATTGGAATACCGTGATACGATAGGGAACATACTCAGATAGTTGGCTACTCATATGCGTATTTGGCGGACTCACCCATTGATAGGTGATCCACTTCTTGGTATATTGCCTCCAATCCTGTTTTTCATGAGAGGACCAAACACATTGTGCTAGATTGTCATTTTGTTAGGAAGAAGATCGAATCACGAGACATTACCTCTAGCTTTGTCAATTCATATGGCTAATTGGCCGATGTCTTCATAAATCTCTAAGAAATCCTCGAATAAGCAAGCGGCGTATGTAACAATCCCAGTGCATATGTTTTATATCAGAATTGACCGAGGCTTTTTATATAAAAGTGGTGACAAAGCTATAAAACGTGGTATGCCATCACTTCCAGTAATGACAATGTCAAAAACAAAAAGAGAAGAATAAACAAGAGATGGGTGGAAGAAGCCCTGTTTCAGTAACACAAAAGAGCTAATATATATATATATATATATATATACACACACACACACACTAAGAGTAATAATTGCATGATTCTACCTTGTTGAGATTCCACATTGACTGGCCATGTGGTTAGAGCAGTTCTTATAAGCCTTGTGCAATCCCCACCCCTTAAACTAGCTTCTGGGGTTTAGTCCGAAATTCTAAGATTGCTACATCAGAGCCTATCGTAGATCTTTTATTGGGTCATCAAATTTGTCCATGCTCCAAGTGTCTTGTCCTAAGCATGATGGAGTGTGTTGAGATACTGCAATGACTAGAGACATAACTGTAGTCCTTGTAAGGTTTGGGCAGTATTGATCTAGATTTTGGGGTTGAGTTAAGCCTAGCCCAAATTTTGAGATATCTAACATCAATTACAATATCAGCAAGATAGATATATCTCTTTATTTCTATTTATACAAGTTTTACTGCATAGCCATAAGACCCGTGATCATAGTAATTAAAATCGCGATTGTACGAGTTTACCTGGTCTCCAGGATTCAAGTCGTGCTCAGAATCGCTTTTTCAGCAGAATCGCACAATCGTGCGATTTCACTAGTGGAAATGCGATTTGTGGAGCAAAATCGCAACCAGAATCACGCGCAGAGAAGACAATGAAAACGTGTCGGATCTTCACGGCCTGGGTTGTTAGTAATTTCCGTAACCCTAAAACACACTTGTTGCGGCCGCACACCCTCTATTTGTCCCTTAAATGACGTACCAGAAGAGAAGAAAAAGAAACAGAAGAAGTAGAGGAAGACAGAAGTATGCTGAGAGAAGATGAGTTTGCTCGTGTTTTATTACTGCAGAAACACCACCGAAAGGATAGAAATCACTAAAGAATTAGGGTTATTTTAAATGGGGTCGGCCCAACTACACATAGAATAAGGTTTAGGTTTTTCTACCAACAATATTCCTTCACACTAACGATATAACTATAAGGCCCTTCTGTAAAAAAAACATATAAGGCCCGGTAATTTAAAATACTTTACAGAAACACTGAACTATGTGCTAAGATTTCTTGACCAAAAAAAATGTGCTACAATTTTATTATAAATAAGTAAATATTAACATCTTATTGACAGGAAAATAATAATTAAATATAAACATATATATTTTCATAGTTAGTCAAATATGGGCTACAAATTTTAAGTAAATTTTCTTATTAACATCTTAGTCTAAATTTTAAGATTTTACGATCTTAGTTATGATTTTAGGAGTTTACGATTTGTTAACCCCTCCCGACTCTACAAAAATTTTTCGGTAAAATCTTCCGATTCTACTTGCGATTTTACGGTTTACGATTTCGCTGCCCCCCTCCCGATCTTACGTAGAATCTCGATTTTGATTACATTGCCGTGATGCCGCATAGAACTGCTTATATTTCCCCCTTTTCTGTGTGAACTGATGATTCCATGTATTATCATACAGTAGCAGGACTGTAGCTTTTAGATAATTCTCATGTGAACATGTTCAACTAGCGAATAATCTCTGACTTTTACTTCTTATTCGATTTGTATCTTAATAGGTTGTGGGATGAAAATAAGGGCTGATGATCCAGCTGCCATGAAAAATTTCATTCTTATTCTTCAGAGTACGTCAAATAAGTTGAAGTCTTCCTCTGGAGACGACCCTGAAAAGAAATACAGCAAAAGAGTGAGCATACTATTTGCATGTTTGGTTTTGTATTTGGAAAGTTCCAAACCATGGTTTGGGCCAAAGCTTGTCTCTTGTAGCTTTTGCAAACCATCGATTCGGGATTTCAAATGCAAAACAATTTACACTATGTTTATTATTGGAAAACTGCTTTTAGCTTTTTAAACATAGTTCAGCACTGATTACTTGGTCACATTTGTAGATGGAGTTCATGCTTAAACCCATATATGATATCAAGAACAACAAGAAGACAAAAGAGGACACTGCAAATCACACTCGAATTAAAAAATGGCTACAGAAGGTCCTATAATTTAATCCATGTTTTGTGGCATTTTTATTCTTCAAACTCCTATCCGTAAAGATATTACTTGTTGTGTTCCCTTATAGCTTAATTTCAAAATAAAATGGAATTCCTTACAAATATCCACTAAAGCATTAGTTTGGATCAGCTCCATAATTTTTTTTGTTACTTTGATCAGCTCCATAAATTAAATGACAGTGAACGTTTTAATTGGTAACTGGTGCTACATATAACTCCCCCAATGGTAGGGTTCAGGGAAGTGTCAGACCCATTTTGTGGGTCTATATATAATTCCTTAATTGGTAACTGGTGCTATATATAACTCTTAGCTTTTTTATACTAAGTTAATTCCACAAGTCGAATTTATCACCTAAATTTCAATGATACGATAGCAACTCCAATTGTTGAGCTGTGATTCGTGAAGGTAGACTTAGCTAGAATCCAATATTCTTCTGATAGAGAGGGTTCAATTTTATCTGTTATTTCCTCCATTGGTAAGCAAAACATACTATTAAATATTAATGCAGTTCTATAAGCTTTTTTTAATGACCTTACTTGGTCCGCTCAAAAATGAAATTCCTGTGACTATGAGCACCCTTGGTGGAAATGATACAATTCATAACAGTTTCTGTTAGTAGTTATGGATCAGTAATTGTTCTGCTACCCTTACTGTGAGCTATATAACAAAATGAATTGCTTACATCAGAAGCTAGCTCAGTCTATAGGTAGATTGTAACTCAGTTTTACGTATGTAAATCATGTGTATCATTTATCAGAAAATACCCAGAACGTTCTCTCACATTCTCTTTCACTTTCCCTTACTTTCTCGGCCTATAAACACTAAATAATGTATTAATGGAAAGGTGGTTCTTGATTAAGATTGGTTTTTGAATTTCTTCTTTTGAAAAAGGCATTCATCTGTTCTTCAAATTCCTAAATTTTGTTTACAGTTAAGATTTGATGACATTTCGATTAGAGGGCTTACATGGAGCAAGTTACTTGATCCTGACAAGAAGGGCCAATGGTGGTTGTCTGGAGATGCAGTACTTTCTGCAACAGATAATGTTGAAGAAGTTGCTAACAAAATAGATAAAAGTGCTCTTGAAACCCAACGAATGCTGCAGCTTGCTGCTGCTCAAAAGATGAACACAGATGCCAGAAGGGCAATCTTTTGTATTATAATGAGTGGGGAGGACTATATTGATGCATTTGAGAAGCTTCTTAGGTTGGAATTACAAGGCAAGCAGGTCAGCCATTTTTTTCCAGTTTATTTGTTGTCTTCTTCCGACTACGAGTCCTTCTATCTCGTGATATATTTTCTAATCATGTACTTCAGGACAGAGATATAATGCGGGTTCTTGTCGAATGTTGCTTGCAAGAGAAAGTTTTTAACAAGTATTATACAGTGCTGGCTTCCAAGTTGTGTGAGCATGACAAAAACCACAAGTTCACTTTACAGGTATTGTGGAAAAAGATGACAAGGGGAACACTCATGACAAGAGATATGATTCAATTTATTTGAACTAATTGAGGTTATTATGATCCAGATCCGCCGAATGCATGACTGCGCAAATTTTCCGAATGCATAGGATCTAGATCTGATAACATATTAACTACTGTATTTGTTTTTCAATTATACTTGTACCTTTTGTTTGCAGTTTTGCCTATGGGACCACTTTAAGGAGCTAGAGTCAATGCCGCTTCTGAGGTCAATGCACCTGGCAAAGTTTGTGGCTGAAATGTCTGCCTCTTTCACTCTCTCCCTTGCGGTTTTGAAGACTGTGGATCTGAGTGATATTAGCCAGTTAACTCCAAAAAGGATTATGCATTTCCGGATTCTGTTTGAGGCCATTTTTGAATATCCTGACCACTTGGTGTGGAATATATTCACACGGATAGCAGGGGCCCCTGAACTTGAAAATTTTAGACACGGTATTGAGTTTTTCATTAAGGAGTACATTATGAAAACAAATAAAACTGTATCTCAAAAATTTAAGTTAGCAAAAGGAGCCCTTAATAATGTGGAAGGGGTTCTGATGAGGGTGTAAATTTTGGAGAAGACTCAATTTTGTAGCTTTTTGCAGTATCAAATTTTATTTATATCATTTTTCTCGATATCCAATGTGAATTATTATTCTATCACACTGTAATATGCTAAGTTCTGAGCGGTATGAATCTGTGCATTTACTTTGGTAAAGGCCTCAAAAACACTTTTGTATTACTGAGTTTAATTAAGTATCCTTATTACATATACAATTAAGGGCATTGGATATTTCTAAGAGGTAGTGTGAGCAGTTTTTAGAATTTTTAAATTTTTGGATATTTGCCATGATGATATTCACATCAAGTACTTTTTCTTAAAAACTGGAAAAAGGAAAGTCCCATATTATGTGACAAAATAGACAAGGCAGTGGGTATATTGCCTAAATGTTATGACATTTTAGTGTGACATTTCAATCTTATGCCTAAATGTTATGACAAGGCAGTCGGTAGAAAGGTTCTGAGATTATTATTTGGTTCTTCCCCTAAACTTGAAGAGTTTGGAAGGATGGTCTTGATTGATTTATTAGTGTCCTCCTCCAAACTTCGACGAGTTTGACAAAGAGTCTGAAATTGTTACTTTGCTCTTTCGGTTTTTGCTAGTTTTCCCCTGAGTCAGTGATGTCATCTCTGGTTCAGGTGTAGAACTGATTGATTTATTTGACTGAACCGGCTATGGGTTCGGTTCTCTGTCGGACTGGCTGGTCCGGTTCGAGTTTTAAAACACTGGTTCTGCCTCCCACATGTGTACTCATAAGCTTAAGTGAGACCTTTATCTCAATTAAGAGTCCTCAACCATTTTAATCTAAACTTCTGAGGGTATGTTAGGGAGATGGTTTTGGGAGGGTCTTGGAGGAGGGTTTTGGAGAGCTAGCTCTATATTGCAATATATATTTGCCATTTTAAAAACATTGAAAGATTAATAGATATATGATTGTATAACATTTCAATTTCAATTATACTTTATTTTGTTTTTAGAATCATTTTGTGGCTTTCATAATTTGGAAAAGAAAAACAAATCCTCTCCTCCCCTACCAAATACACCCTAAGAGTTTGGGAGGAAGGGCTCAAGATTATTAGTGTGATCCCCCCTCTAAACTCTGAAGAATGTTATTATCACTTGGTCCCCCCCCCCCCCCAAACTTCGAAGAGCTTGGGAGGAAGTGTTTGATATTCACTAGTGAAAATTTGACATTAAAAAGCACCATTTAGCATCGGTTATTTGATTAACCGATGTTAAATGTGTAACCGGTGGCATTTTTGAAATTAGGAGCAAAAATTTTAATTCACGTTAGACATTTAACATCGGTTGTTTGTAATAATCGATGTTAAATGTCCAACTCAGGAACATTTAGCATCGTATAAACCCTCTTTTTCCTATTTCCCAATCCCTCGCACCATCACACATCTCACTCTTCTTCCTTGCGAAACACTCTTCTCACTCTCGTCTCTCGCTCTCGTCTCTTTCTCAACTCTCCAATCTCAACTCTCAGATCTCACCCTGAACAACTCGCTCTCTCACTCTCCGTTTTCCTTGCTCTCAGAACTCTCTCATCCAACCTTCGCGAACCTACTCAACGCTTTCTTCTTCTCCCTCCCTCTGTCGCCGGTTGCCCTAATTCGTTGGTTCTCTCCTTCGCCAACCGCAACGCAACAAACGCTCTCTTCACTACGCAAAAATAGAGGAATGGCGACACTCAGTTCGCGGTTGTTACGTACAACCACCGTCGCTGATCTTGATGCCCGCTGGCCGAAAACCCCAGAGAAGAACACTATTGTTAGGGTAAGAGTCTTCATCTCTTGATTCAAGAACACAATGGGTATTTTGTGTTTGTTTGATTTGTGGGTTGTTGAGGTTGTGCGATTTGTAGTCAACCCTAACAATGGGTACTTTGTGTTTGTTTGATTTTTGTGCGATTTCGTTTAAGATTTAGGATTTGTTTATGATTTGTTTTATGTTTGTTTGGTGTTAGGGTGAATGATTTCGTTTTTAAGTTTATCTTTATATTACTAATTATATTACTACTACAACCACTGTGTTTGTAACCTTGGGCGCATCTTGTGTGATTTTCCTTCATCTCAAGGTTATGGAACATGATTTATGCAGTGACAGTTGTAGACAGTGGAACTAGAGCTTTACAATCTCTGTGGTTGGATCGTGACATGAGCTCAATTAGTCCTTATGTAAGAAAATTTCAAATTTTAAATTTCGCTTCAGAAAGAATCTTTATTTATGGTGCTTATGTTGTTGTTTTGATGTATAGGATTTCAGGGTATTAAGATTAATATGATAATGACTCATTATTCCATGCCTGGGATGACATGATATGAACTACTCAAGAGGATTAAGGTAAATAAAATCCTAGCCTCACAAATTAAATCGTCGTCACCGTTCTTTGCTCGTCGTTGCCGCTGCTCGTTGTTAGAGGACACAGTAAGCTTCAAAGACGACGCCGTCATTCTCGTTTATTTGCATTCTAAAGGTCTCTCGCTCGCTATCTACATTTACGATTTTGTTGTTTTTTTTATTATTTTGTATTTGAAGGAAGAGTTAGAGAGAGCGAATTCTGATGCAGAGTATCTATTATTGCTATTGATTAATGTTGGAAAAACTATTGAGAGTATCATAATTGAAGCAAATCATGTTGACAAAGTTATTGTATTCGGAATTTGGATTATAACAATGATACTAAATCATACTCATGCTCATGTTCTGTTTGAAAATATTATTTGAAGTCTTAAACAATTTTCATTCTTATTGATTCATGATAAATGACTGTTTTTTCTTGTCCTTTTCTCTGTGTGATGTCTTTAAATTAAGATGAATGAAAATGCCAAAGAAGCGCGAGAAACCCGCCCAACTCCTCGCTTGAATGAAAGGATTCTTTCATCTTTATCAAGGAGATCAGTTGCTGCACACCCTTGGCATGATCTTGAAATTGGTATTGTTGTTCAACACATTTCTTCTGTATTAATTTTCAATTTAACATTAGATGAATTAATTTACTAATGAGAAAAATAAAATACATGTTACTAATGTTCTTAATTTTCTTGTGTAGGACCTGGAACACCCATGATTTTTAATTGTGTAAGTCCAAACTTGTTTATGCAGAACCTATAATTCCATTCTGGACCCAAAATAACTGTTCTTTTTTCCTTGACGACAGAAGGTTCAAGATCTCCTGAACTGACCATCACATTATTATTTTATTATTGCAGATGCTGCATCACTGGCATCAGCAACGTCTGAATGATGTTTATACTTCTCTTCTGCTGATGATTTTGTATTATTTTGTGGGTATGTGATGTTAATATATATATTTATCTCCTCATAGTTCAGTTACGGGAATCTTTTATTCATTTCCTTTTTGCAAGTAATGACAGTATTTGAAAAGTTTTACCTGGCTTGCTGCCTAATACTAAGTTTATGTTTTCCATTCAACTTTAACATTGTATACCACTGGTGATTGCTTTCTAAAATGGTTTCCCCCTTAACTCTGAAGCTGGCACTTTTTCCAGGTTCATCAATACCTTCAGCAGTGGTATTGTGGGTAATGAGAGAATCACCACTTGCAGAAGCTTCTGACGTACTAGAAGAATCAAATACACTAGCTTTTGTTGCTAATAATTCAGTTGCAATTCATCATCCTCAGCACTGGACTACAACAACAAGCTTGCAGAATCAGGTGCTTCCATCACTCGTCTCTTCCTTTGGTTAAATTGGTCTGACTGCATGCACACACATGTTTTGAAGACTATTATATATTCTATGACTGAGTTGAAGGCATTGTCACCAAATGTAACTAAATCTTCCTTTCCCTAGTCTTCAAAGGTGTTTTATATATTCTGATTGCTGGTGGCATTCCCTAATAAATCACCATTTAACCTTCCATTTTATTTGAGCATCTATCTTTTTGTTTCCTTTCTATTTTTTTGTGATAGTTTGTGTTTTGATAATAAGCAGATAGTGGATGAAGCTATTCGGTTTGTTGCAGCAAAAACTATTATTGAGGCTGGAATTGGCTGTGATAGGGCATGTAGGGCTTACTCCACAAGCCGTTAGTGTTTTAGGGGGATTTAGACCTCAAGGAAAATATGTTGCTAGTGCTGTGAAGGTCTATCTATGATGAACAATAATGGAAATGGTACTATTACTAGTGTTAGCTTTTAGTGTTAATTGACTATTCTTAGCTTTAATTTGTGTAATGATGTTGTGCATTTTGGTCAAGAAGTGAAAATTTTGATATTTGTTCAAGTTAAGATTATAATGTTGAATTTTGATGTAATCTGTGTATGAATAGTTTGTTCAAGTTAAGATTATAATGTTGAATTTTGATGTAAAATGAACAAAATATAACATTATAATTGTAGCGACCGAAAAATCCGGGCGAGGATTACTCGAAGGTTCAAAAATGAAGCCGCCACCAAAGTTTAGTTTAAGGGCAAACATTGAAAAATCCCTTTTGGAATGGATAAGGGTCCTTGAGACTAGATAAGGGTTCGGGAGTCGGTTATGCGTGGGGAAAGTATTAGCACCCCACGACATCCTCCTAATGAAGGTTACCTACTAACTAGTTGTAGGAAAGAATATTAATTTCGAAAATGTTTATTTTACCCTTTTATTGTGAATTGAAGAGAAAGAAGACTTAATAAAAATTTTAGTTTTTTGTGCTTGACAGGAGTGGGCCCCTGCTCCTACGTATCTCCAGGTGCGATGGAGAAATCAAAGCTACGTAGTTCTTGGGTAGAAAAGGTTTGTTGATTGGTATTTTTTAACATAGGGGTTTTAGGATTATTGAGCTGTACAACTCATCCGTCCTAGAACGATGACTAACCCGTCTGTACGGTCGACTTAGTCCCCTATTTTATAAAAATGGAGTTTTTGGAGTTTGGAAAATAGTTTGATGTGTGTTGGTTTGGTTTTATTGGAATAGGGATTTAAGGGCTCTTGAGCCGTACGGCTCATTCATCCTAGAACGCTGACTAACCTGACTGTATAGTCGACTTAATCCCCTATTTTGAAAACTTGATTTGTGGAAAGAAATGTGTTTGTGTTTATTTTGATTTAGAAATTGTTTGTTTTAAATAGGGATTTCAGGACATGATCCGTAACGCTTCATTAGTGACCTAAAAAGCAGACTAACCCGACTGTACAGTCGACTTAGTCCCCTATTTATATTTTTTTGGAAATGAAACATTCATCTATTTATTTTTATAGGTTTTTTGTAAAAGAGATTAATAAAAACGAAAAGAGATGGTGCAATAGTAAAATGGGGTGCAGTTTGCAGGAAGGGAGTTGTATTATTAAAACTGGGTGCGAAAAGCAGCAGCCCAGTTTGTAGACTGGTCCACGAATTCATGGGCTTTTCAGGGGGAGGCGTAATACGAAAAACGAGTGGTGTAAGTAGCGATCTGTTATTTTTTTTATTTTTTTTAAAAGGAAAGTTAAAAGGGAGTATATAAGGTAACTAATAGGGTTTGTTAACCCTAATTTCACTCTCTCATCTGCTAGCGCCGCATCACACCACACTCAGGAGAGAGAAGGAGTGATTTTTATGGAGAGAGAGAGAGGAGGGAGGAAATCACGGAGAGAGAGAGAGATGGGCAAACGCGAAAAGGGAGAGGGTGAGAGTGAGAGAGGACGACGGAAAGAGGGCTATGGCCTCATGGCCACGCCGGACCTGCGACGGAGAGAGGAGAAGGAGGGAAACATCTTGGTGGCTGTGTCTGGTGACCGGTGGAGGTTCGCGGTGGTTCGGAGAGGCTCATGGGGTATTTTGGTTGAGCTTGACGGCGAGGAGAGAGGAAGGTCGTTCGCCGGAGAGAGAGAGGGGGAAGGGCGTGGTTCTGCTACGTGACAATGAGAAGGGTGTTCGCCGGAGAATTTGACGGTGACGGCTTCGTCGAGGGACGACGGCGATGGTTTTTGGGTCGGAGGTCCTCCGTGGCAACGACAGTGGTTCAGGTTTCTGTGTTTGCGAGGACGACAGAGAGCGTGGGAGGGAGATGACAGCACAGATGCTGGGAGTGCGATGGCAGTTTGAGGCGGACGGCCACCGTCTACGGTGGCCGGAGCTAACAGGTACGGATTCGGTTCTGATTCTCCCTTTTTTGTACATCTCTTGTCCTCTTCCACTCTAGTTTTTTTTCTTTTTTGTGTTTGTCTTTTTATTTTTCTGATTAATTATCTCTTCATATTTTTGAACCCTAATTTCTAACTAATACTAATTACTATTTTTTTTTACAGAAGACTAACCCTAATCCTTTATTCACATGCTTCAGTTATATGGCTAATTACGTAAAAAAACTGAACTATGGTTTGTTAAGAAAACTCATAATTTAAACTACACATATTTTAGAATAGAGTAATGAAACAAAACTCGGACCAACCTTTACTCCAGCTTCTTATACTCGCCCTTTTAACTACTATTTCTATTGCTGCTTTTCTTGTTTGCCTGTTATTGCTGAATCCTCATTGCTTCTGTTACTGTTTGCTGTTACTTGTCTTCTTTTTAGCTTCGAAATAAGCTTCTGGGTTGATTAGGGTTTCGATGTGAAAACCTAGTTTTTGAGAATATCTGTTTCTGATTTTTCTTAGTATTTTTGTGTCTGAATTTCGTATGAATTTTTGGGTGTGTGAATTGTTGTCTTTTCTCTGTGTTGTCAGCCTCATTTTGTAGGCACCAATTAGGTTTTTGCCATGAATTCCTTATTTTGACCTGATTTTGTTTCCTTTTTCAGATTATTGGACTCTTGGGCAACAAGAATCAGCCCATGGATCAGCCGCCATTGTTGTTTTTGTTTTCTTTTTATCATTTCTTTTTTTGTATTTTCGGATTTTATTATTTTTGTATATTTTTGGTGATATTTTTGGACATTTTATTAATATTGTAATATATATTTTTATTTTCTGAATTTATTTAATATTTTTTTGGGTGATTTATGATTTATATTTTTTAATTTTTTTTTTAAAAAATTAAGTGAATAAAAACAAAGCGAAGTTGGGCCAGAACCAAGAACGAAAATCGGGCCCAATCAAACAATGCGTTAAAATGAGGCCCAATTAGAAGAAACAAGCCCATTACAACACATTATTAAAGTTAAGCCCAATTAGATGAAAATGTGTCTCGGTCCAATCGAACAAAAAACTAAGTGTTGGTCCAAATTAAAATGAGGTAACATCGGATGAGCCCAAAAACTTTTATCGTACTAATATCACCTGGGACATATGACACGGTGACTGAATTAAAATGTTTGCGAAAAAAGCGATCGGGCAAAATTGGGGTATAACAATAATGTTGAATTATAATGTTGAAACTAGACATTTAGCATCAGTTGTTTCAAACAAGCGATGCTAAATGTCATTTTTTGTATCAAAAATGACTTTTAGCATCGGTTATTTGGAACAACCGATGCTAAATGTCATTTCAGGACATTTAGCATCGGTTGTTTCAAACACCCGATGCTAAATGTCATTTTTTAGGACATTTAGCATCGGTTGTTTCAAACACCCGATGCTAAAAGTCACTTTTAGCATCGGTTAAATAACCGATGCTAAATGTCCCACATTTAGCATTGGGGGATTTAGCATCATCGGATAACTGATGCTAAATGTCCAAAACAACCGATGCTAAATGTCTTTTCTGCACTGGTGGTTATTAGTGTGTTTGTCCTCCAAACTTTGTAGATCTCGGCAAGATGGTATGAGATTATTACTTGGTTCATCTCTGAACTTTAAAATAGTTTGAGAGGAAGGGTTTCGAGATTAATAATTAATAGCATGACCCACTTCCAAACTCCAAAAGTGTTTGGCAATAAAGGTCTAAGATTATTACTTGGTGTGTTCTTCTTCTTTCTTCATCCACTCGCAGTCGTACAGGAAATCGAAACCCTAACTCAAACCCAGTTTGTCTTCTTTCTTCAGTTTGTCCATTCTCTCTCAGTTCGTTTTCTTTCTTTAGTTCGTCTTCGTTCCGTTCAGAATAGGGGTTTCGTTCACCATGATTCGTTTCTACACAAAAATGTAAACAGGGGTTTCGTTCACTGCACAAAAACTGCATCTGCAGAAAAGCATAAAAAAACGTAAACAAGGGTTTCGTTCACCATGATTCGTTTTTGCACAATAGGGGTTTCGTTTGTTAATCTGACAGATTCGTTTCAATTCGTTTTTCAATTGTTTAAATTTTGCAGGACTCGTTAAATCAGATTCGTTTGTTAATCTGACAAAACGAATCAAAATCAAGAACCCATTTTTACCCATTAACAGATATGGAAAATGTTCTGTACCGAGCAGCTTTTTGGTCGGCTGCTGTTGGTAGGTCTCTTGCTGTCCTGGCACGAGGTCAGTGAGCGCCCGGGGGGTACCTGCAAGCCACTCCGACGCTCAAGTCAGTATATAGAATATATGAGTGAAGGTACTAAGGATTAGAGATTGAACCTTTTTTAGGGCAAAATTTGCCTGTATTTATAGGAAATCGTTCCCTCTCGTGGATCGTTGGATGGGTAGAGTCGATCTTGACCGTCCAATCATGTTGGGCTCGCGTGAGGTGGACATGGGCTGGATTGATTGGGCTAATCCATTCCAATTGCTGAATGCACCTCCTGGTTTTGCTGATGGGACCCCTCGGTCCACTCCAGAACAGAAAACATATTTGGATTTTGATTTCCCCGTTTTTATCCACAAACCCATGCTTATTCACAAGGTTAGAAACAAATCTCGATTTCGATTTCCTCTCCCTACTTTAAGTGATATTGAAGATGATGACAAGAAAGGTAAAATGGGGTTTGAGATTTGGGGAAGGTGGGGGTGTGTCGATGGAGAAGATGGAGGGGGAATGAGAGACAATTTCCTTTTATTTTTTTTTAATAAAATTTGTTATAAATGATGTGTGCGGCCACATAAGCAAAACAATTAATAAAAAATTAATTTTTAAATAAAATCCAAGTCATGTCAGAACCGTCAGCCACTTAAGTTTTTTTTTAACAAAGTTAAACGGAAAATCAAAAAAATGATAACGGTGTAATGATTTTAAAAGTTAAAAGAAATATTTGTTACACTTAAAACATAAAAGACTTAATAAAAAATTAACAATAAGTTAAGAGACTCCGTATGGTATTTTGTCTTTAAAAATTTTTGTAGTTTAGAGAGTAAATAAGTGAATGCTAATTTAGAGAACAGATTGAGAGTTTACAGTTCGTTATTTGATCTTTGTTCTACTCTTCCAATAATAACGAACTTTGCCTTTTTTGCCACAATGACTTGCCTTCCCGTAAAATGAAGTTCCCACTTCCCAACAATATCCTTTAGACGCCAAAAAAACAATATCCTTTAGACAAGACAATGATTGTTTCTCCCACCGACATTGAGCAAAACCAGGTTCAAAACTTGGAATTTCATTTATTCCAAGCACGAGCGGAGATTAGTTTTTTGTTGAAAGTGTTGGAACACTTAATAGGTAGCCAGCGATGGTCCGAAACAAAAAAACTTAGAATTTCATTTCAAAAAATAGTCATCAATTTTTATATGAAAAGGGCTATTTATTATTGCGAACTTAGCCTAATTTTTTTGGTTTTTTTTGTAGCCCCCTATTATACCCTGTACTCCCCAAATTCACCAAACAGGCGATTTTACCCTTGATTCCTCAAAAAAAATTCCAGAATTATGTCGAAACACATAATTCCGGAACACATTTTGGCTTTCGGAATTATGGTTTTCGGAATTATGTCGTTTAAGGTAATTTCGGAATCTTTAAAAAACTGTGTTCCGGAATTATCCAATAGGACATAATTCCGAAAACCATTTTGATGAATTTTTCCGGAAACACCTCAAAAGAGAATAATTTCGAAAAGCCATTTTGATGTTTTTTTTTGGAAATGGCTTCCGGAATCATCCTCTTTTGAGGTGTTTCTGGAATTTTGGTAAAAAAAGTGAGGGATTAAATGGGTTACGGGGGTATAAGAGAGAGGGGAAGCCAATTTTTTTTACCCATTATTGGTTAGATTTTCAGTTACACGTTGAGTTATACAGGAGGACCACTGCTTTTTGTTTTCCCATTATAGGTAAGAGTTACTCAGTAATCAGTACCACTGATTTGTTGGTAAGAGTTATATTCTGTACCATGATTTTTTTCAAGAAGTAAAACTAATGCGATAAAATATACAAAAGGCCTATTATTGTTGGTTGTATAAACAATTTCTGGGATGTTTCAACCCAGAGTGTGTCAATTGAATAGTGTGTGGTGTGATTTATCATTTCCTCTATAGGTTAACAAAAAAAGGCTTACTATTATTTTCATTTCTTCTTTGATATGCTTGCTAACAGCTCATCAGAAACCTAGGGCGTGACCTATGCTTATGCTTAGTATTTAGTGCTGGTTAAAAAGCCATTTTTTAATAGACGGATTAAAATACTGATGATCATTTGCACAAAACTGGTAAAATTGCATATCCAATAAGGATTGCGGCAAAGCCACAAATACAGACATTTGGGGAAAAAAGAAAGGTGGGTAATAAAAAGATAATTTGGGGGGATGGATCAATTGCTCACAGAGCATACTAAAACCTACATATTCTTCCACACATAGTTATTGCAACAACCAAAATAGAAACTTTTCCTTTGGTGTAAAATCAAACAGGAGCCAATATGACTACCGAGATTTATATTCTTATACCCTTCACTTGGCAAGCTCGCTGCGGATTTGTTTGGCTGCATCAACCATGTTTGTCAGGGCTGGCTTAACCTCTGTGTACTTACGGGTCTTGAGACCACAGTCAGGGTTGACCCACAAAATGTTCTTCTCAAGCACTGCAAGCATCTTGTTGATCCTGTCAGCAATTTCTTCAGTTGGTGGAATTCTTGGAGAGTGGATGTCATAGACACCAGGGCCGATTCCAGCACCATACTTCACTCCTTCACGGAAAACGGAGAGCAGCTTCTCATCGGAACGAGAGTTCTCAATGGTGATAACATCAGCATCCATATCGATGATAGAATGAATAATGTCGTTGAAGTTGGAGTAGCACATGTGGGTGTGGATCTGTGGATATGAAAGTTTATTAAATAACATGTATGCAAATAAAGAAGAGAAATATTGTAACCTAATGAGTTGTAATCCAAAATTACCTGAGTGGTATCCTGAACACCAACATTGGTGATTCTGAAGGAGTGGACAGCCCAGTCCAAGTAGTGAGCTTGCTCTGACTTCCTCAATGGTAGCCCCTCTCTCAAAGCAGCCTCATCAATTTGAATGACATTAATGCCAGCCTTTTCAAGGTCTTCTACTTCATCCTTGATAGCCAAAGCAATCTGGTAGGTGGTCTCAGATCTGCAAATAGATAACATGGTGAATATTGATAATTTTTTGATTTTTGGCTTATTATGATTATTTTTCCTGTCACATTATAAAGGGTATTGAATTTATACCTTGGCTGATCATTTCTGACAAAAGACCAGTTAAGAATGGTGACAGGGCCAGTAAGCATTCCCTTCATTGGACGCTTGGTGAAGCTCTGGGCAAGGGATGACCAGAAGACAGTCATTGCCTTTGGGCGGCTCACATCACCATAGATGATTGGTGGCTTCACACAACGGGATCCATAGGATTGCACCCACCCATTAACTGTAAAGGCAAAGCCTGACAATTGCTCGCCAAAGTACTCAACCATGTCATTCCTCTGCAATGAAAGGCATCCACAAGTAGTCGTGAGTACAAATTTATATTAATCAATATAAATAAAGCAGAGAAGAATATATATCCATATTGTAAGTGTAATATAGGTATCTTCTCGACGAAAGCTGACCTCGGGTTCTCCGTGGACTAGGACATCAATATCAAGCTCTTCTTGAAGTTCAACAACTTTGCGGATTTCTTCCTTAATTGCTGCAACATACTCTTCCTCAGAGATCCTAAATAAAACGGCTGTCAATAAAGGATGACAAGTTATCAAGTAAATAACACAGTTCAGCAGTCTCAGCATTTCTTACTTCTTAGCCTTGAATTCACGGCGTACCCTCCTGAGTTCTACAGTCTGAGGGAAGGATCCAATAGTGGTGGTTGGGAGGATTGGAAGATTGAGCTTCTTCTGTTGAGTATCAAGCCTGGCACTGACATTGGTAGCACGGCGATGGTCAGAACCCTTCAATGCAGCAGCCTGAGAGGAAAAGGTAGGAATCCATGATGAGCAACAGCTGTATAATTTCTACCACATCCAATTTAACAAAATGGTAGCTGAACAGAATGAGAAAAAAATGAGCACTCACAGCCTTCTGAACAGCCTCATTAGTCACTCTAGGAGAGGACTTTCGGGAAGCCTGAGCTGCAGCATTAGCAGAGAAGAAGGCCTGAAAATGAAACCATAAAAACATTCAGTTAACTATGTAATGAAAGAAGCACAAAATTGCATTGCTAATTAATTAGTATTTCTATCAGAAAATCGCAAAACAAACTAAATGTTTTTCCAAAATTAATTTTAAAATTTTTAATTAAAACATGTTTCACCAAATAAAATGCCTTTATGATTGCAGGTAACAAACACAGTCAAATTATTTGTGCAAAAAATTTCATCAAATGTTTTACCTCATCCTTTTGGCCAGCCAACGCATTAGCCAATGCATTAACTTCAACAATTTTTTGGGCAGCAAAAGCCAACCACGACTTAATCTCATCATCCAACTTGGTCTCATTAACAAGATCCACAGCAGTGTGAAGAAGTGAGCAGGAGGTGGACACAACAACATTGTCTGCATGGATAAAATAAAAAATATAAACATCAAGCAGCAATATTATATTAACATTTTGTCTCCCAAAATTTTCTATGAAATGAATGTTAAATGAATACCTTTGCCCACAATTCCTGCAAGGGTCTCTAATGTACTGAGAGAAGCAGTAAGGTCATTTGCCCAAATGTTCCTTCCATCAACCACTCCAGCGAAGAGGTACTTTCCACTAGGGAATCCACCCTTGATCAAATCAATAGTCTTAGTTCCACGGACTAAATCAAATCCATATCCGGTGACACCACTCAAAGATGTGAGGGTCTTGTATGCCTCGGCGGGGATGTCGGCAAAGTAGGTCTCAACAAGAACATGCAGACCAGATAGAGCAGGAGCAAGGTCTGCGTATGCATCAGTAAATGCTTGCAGCTTGTGAGATTCAAGGTCCAAGACAAGTGTAGGTTCATCAAACTGAATCGATGAAGCACCAGCTGCCTTAAGATCAGCAATAACTTCCCTGAGTTCATAGTGAAAAGCAAGTTAGAGAAATAACATGACATCAATACAATCTGAAAATAATAATAACCCACAACAATTTAAAATTCTTACTTGTAAACAGCAAGGATTTTGGGGAGCAGAGAGAGGAGATTGAAGGATTTCTCCACACCCTTGGCGGGTTTGGAAAGCAACAAGTATGATACAGGGCCAACTAGGACAGGAACAGTGTCTACTCCAAGCTGCAAGACAAATTAAATATTCAATGATAATGTCCATAAACACATGAAAAAGGCTAAGAATTAACCTATTGTCATAATGACCAGATGCAGACACCACAACCATGGACAGAACACACTACAATGAATGAGAAACGAACAACAAAGACAGACTAACAATAATTTTTAGTAAATCACCTAGCACCCTGAGATCTTCCAAACTCCGACCCGGATCCAATTAAAAATGTCATACAGCAATGCTTTACACTAAACATTAAGCTATGCTAAGTGCTAACAATGCAAAAGGACTTTTATACATAAACAAAAAAACACATACCGCCTTGGCCTCCTTGTATTCATCAACAGCCTTGTGTGAAGAATAAGCAAAGTTAATCTCAGGTCCCAACTCAGGGACAATAAAGTGGCTGCATCAACACACAACAAACAATTCAGTAACCAGATCAAAACAACAAGACACAACAAACCCATCACAATGAATGAAGTTAATTACAATACAAGGGATCATCATCATATTCATCACATCACTTACTAGTTGGTGTCGAACCACTTGGTCATCTCCATAGCAGGCACGGTAGCATTACCTCTAGCCATTGAGAAGTAGGTATCAAATCCAATCTCACCGCCGGTCCAGCCATACCTTGAGGGAACAGCGCCGAGGGTAGCGGTGGCATCAAGTACCTGATCATAGTAAGAGAAAGTGTTGCTTGGGATGTACTTAATCCCAGCATCAGCCATCTGTTTCCAGATTGATGCCCTGAGATCAGCGGACACCTTCTTCAAATCCTCAGCACTGGTCTTACCATCCCAGAAAGACTCAAGAGCAAACTTGAGCTCTCTCTTGGGTCCCATACGTGGGTATCCAACAATATGTGATGCCATTTTTCTGATCCAACGAAAAACCCCAAATCAAATCAACTCCAGATTTCAAAATCAAAAAAGCCTATAATAATATTCTAAAGTTACTACTTATAAGATTCACATTACAAGTTATTAAACACTTCAAAAAAACAAAAATAACTGTTTTAAGTTGAAATTGATTAGAGAATAGCAGATTGAGTAACTATGTGAGCTTAATTTAACTTTAACATATGTGAAATCAAGCGATCTTGAAAATAGAGTGAATTTTACCAAAATCAGGGTTTTGGAACAATAATTTGATGAACTACAAGGTTTACAGTTTCAGATCCAGTGGATCTACACGCTAAACGACAGATCTAGAACTAATATAGCAATCATGAAAGTATAATAACAAAACATTACGTTTAACAGTGGATCTCAAGTGGAAAATGAAGTTGAATTGAACTATTCGAGTGCTAATATAATTATTGGTTATGGGAGAGGGAAGAAAACAGGTTGACAGAAAATGAGAATTTCGTCATGCATCGTGATATTAAAGAGGAGAAAACAGGGGCGGAAAATAGGGGGACGGGAAATGGGGAGAAAGAGAATAGAATGAAGTCTCGTACCTTACGGGTTAGTGTAGGAGACTAGTGTTCTGTGTGTTTCTTCTTCGCTTCTTAAGGAGCAAATGAAGCAGAGAAGAGAGTACGAGCAATATGGAATGGCTTTCGGTTTATTTATAGCCGTTTTCTCACCAGATCAGATCTGAGTGATACACCCACTCCCTCCATTTTCTTTTTTTTCTTAAAAAAAGGAAAATTAAAAAAAAATAATCTTCTAATTAATTATTAGCAAATTTTTAAGTACTATTATCAATTAGTTGGATACTTCACCTGCAATAGTTTTTTTTGACCAAGTGAAAACCTAATGACTTTTTTTTTACCAACTAAAAAATGCACTCACAAAACATGTTTGGTAGAGCACCCAAATTTATCTTACTTGTCACCTTAATTATTTTACTCTGTTTTTTAGTTTTTTTATCAGTTACTTTGTTTTTTAGTTGATTATATTACACATGAATTTAAATTTTTTATTTGATTATATGAATATGAACACAGTCCTCGAAGGGAAAATTTGAGCTATTTTGAAGGGTAAAAAGGGCTTTTCAATCGACACGCTTTTATTGCCCGTAATGGTAGTTCACGGCGAAAATATGTGTCGTGTTTGGATTTACCTTACAGACTCAACGACGACGGCGCGTAGATTCAACTAACAAATATTGACACTAGTTTTCCATAATAATTTCTTTCTTTTTACAGTACCAACCAGTAAAGATAAAAGGTTGTATATTTTTCTTAGAATTTTGTTTGTTTCATAAAAGTAACAATGTCAGACCTTTTTTTTTACGGTATTACGGGTGCGTAGTATCCACCGGCTTTGTCGGTGACTAATCTACACCAGCAAACCTGATTGGTCATGTGTATACCCAATTTTATCGGTCCATGTGGTTCTTCCCTCCTAACAGAGTTTTTGTCACACCATGGTTCGAATCCAAGACCCCGAGGCAATTACCATTTTTTATTCTTAATTATTATTTAAATTATAAATCAGTAAAATTTAATACTATTTTGACACTTATTTTGATAGTAAACTATATAATAGAACTTTTACATGATTCGAATTTCAAACAAAAATTCTTTGAGCTAAACATACTTTTTAACTAATATATAAAAATGTAGTATGAAATTAATGTTATCATAACTCATTTTTTAGAAAATTATAACATATAACTAATTTCTTATTATTGGTTCGCAGTTCTAACCGACTTTGTCAATGACTAATCAACACCGAGGAACCTGACTGGCCACGAGTACTCGGCTTTGCCGGCCTGTGTTATTCTCCCCTTCCAAGAGTGTTTTTTTTGGCAAAGAAACAAAATATCTCATGACTTTTAAAAGCACTTAGTCAATTTAAAAACTTAAGAAATTATTGCACTAAATATATGTCATAATGGCATTTATAAATTTTAGGCTAAATAGCACTTTTGGTCCTTTATCTTTGCTCCAGATTTCACTTTGGTCCTCTATCTTTTTTTTGGTCCGTTTTGGTCCCTCATGTTTCGTTTTCGTTTCATTTTGGTCCCTCACGTTAGTTTTGACTAACGGACGCCACGCTGGCAGTTAACTGCTGACGTGGCGTCCATTAAATGTTTTATTTAATTCTAAAATAATTACACTTCATCTTTTATTAATTGATAAAAACTTTTTAACTTTTTTAATTGATAAAAACTAAAAACAAATTAGAATCATTCCACCACCAGAATCACTTCTTCTACACAACAACATCAGAATCATAAGTGAGCTCAAAATCACTTCCATCAAAATCACTTCTTCTACACAACAACATCAGAATCATTCCACCACCAGAATCACTTCTTCCATCAAAATCACTTCTTCTTCTCACCATCATCAGTCCATCATTCCACCACCAAAACCCAAAAACTAAAACCCAAATCCAGAATCGAACAAACCCAGAGGAAACAAGGAAACGAGTTCGAAAATGGGAGAAGAATGGAAGAGAGTGGGTTTCGAAAATGGGAGAAGGATGGAAGAGAGTGCGTTTTGAGGATGATGGGTTTGATTTTGTGGGTTTGAATCCAACTTTTTCTGTATTGTTTCTGGATCCAGATCTGTATTTTTTAATTTGTTAGTTTTTCCAGATCTGAAAGGGACCAAAATGAAACAACACAAACAATGAGAGGGACCAAAATGAAACCAAGCAAAAACAGATAGGACTAAAATGAACAGATCTGTTTCGGTGTTGTTCTTTGTTTTTGTTCTTTGTTCTTTGTTTTTTCTGGTTTTTTTCTTTGTTTTCTGGTTTAACAAATAACAAACAATTCAACACCACCGTCACTGGCTTCATCACTCTCCCTATCCCACCACCGTCGTATCTCACCATCACCGTTGCATCTCTCACTCTCCCTCTCCCATCACCGTCGCATCTCTCTCACTCTCCCTCACCATCACGAAGATCTGGGCAAAACGAACAAAACAAACAAAACGAATCTGAAGATCTGATTTTTTTGTTGATTCTGACTACCTTGTTTGAAGATGTGTTGTTGATCTTGATGTTTGAAGATCTCGGTGGAGTGAAAGTCAGAGAGCAAGATTGAAGATCTGGGCGAGATCTTGATGTTTGAAGATCTGGGCGGAGTGAGAGAGATTGAAGATCTGTTTGTTCTGGAAGAGATCTTCAACGAAAATGTTCATGTTGCTGTTTTTAATTTCTGGAAGAGATCAAACAGATTTTAATGTTTTTACTTTTTTGGGTTTCATGTTGCTGTTTGTTTGATTTTTATGTTTTTAATTTTTTGATAATTTCTATTTTGTGTTTTAGAATGATTTAGAATTAAAAAAATATTTTTTTTTGCCACATCAGTTAATGAATGCCACGTCATTTAATGAATTGAGGACGCCACGTCGGCAGTTAACTGCCAGCGTGGCGTCCGTTAGTCAAAACTAACGTGAGGGACCAAAATGAAACGAAAACGAAACATGAGGGACCAAAACGGACAAAAAAAAAATAAATGACCAAAGTGAAATCTGGAGCAAAGATAAATGACCAAAAGTGCTATTTAGCCTAAATTTTATAATCGTCTTATATCGGAAAAAAGTGTTACCTTCCGTTTATTTTATGCAAGTTCATCATTCTCTTTGTTTTTAATTATAATATTCTATTTACAAAAAACTTGGCTCTAAAATTATTAATTAAAATAAAGATATAATTGTACCCAAAAAAATAAAGATATAATTTTAACCATATATATATACCATATCAAGTGAGATGAGTTTTATATTGAGAGAATGATATGAACATATCATAGTCATAGCTAAAATTCCTGGCTAAAATTAAAACCAAAAATCGCATGAGTTTTTTAAGTGATTATGTAGTCATCAAACTATTTTTAATCAGGAACATCAATCTATTATTATACGGGTCCCGATTTATTACTTTCAACATCTCACATTAACAATTAACAATCAAGGTCCAAGGATATAACTGAAAAAAGGCCAATAATTTTATTAAGAATATAAAGAACATATATTTCTTTATTTTGTATAAAAACCCTTAAGGTCTCTAAACATAAATCAAATGTGATTAAAAATGTTATATTGATATCTATCAATTTTTTCTTTTAATTTTTTAAAATCCCAAATACATATTAAAATATAGACAAATCTTTTTCAAGTCCTCCCCTCCTTTCTCTTTGCAAAACCCCCTCTCCGAACATACCTAAAAAAGGAAAGAAAAGGAGGTAGCATAGCAAAACCTCTGTTTTTGTCACTTGGATACTCTTTTGTTACTTTGTTACATAAAATGGCTCACTCACTCTGAAAACACATTTGTCAAGCTTTTTACTTACTTCCTCCGCAACCAGCATGACAAGTGTAAACCACACTCAACGAAACTTCGTTTTCCTCCAAACAAGGCACGAGTCGGTGGTCCACCAAAAAGCAAATGTTATTAACACGTTCACAAACGACCAACCGAATGGGTTCCGTCAACGTAGCATCACGCGCCACATGAACGACACTTCTGACTCACGATGGGTTCATGAGTTTAGACAACAAATATTTTTTCTTTTTTTTTTGAAAATAGAAGACAAATATTGTGAAAAATACAATTGGAGAGAAAAAAATTAAAATAGCAAAACGGAGACTGAAGCTGAACTAAAAATTCTACTACTACGTGAGAACGAGATTTTGGGAATTAAGTGGGGCCATCGTGGTTGGTCGTGGAAGTTGGTGGCGAATTGGTGGTGGGCCCCGCGCTCCGAAACTCTTCGCACGATGGTTTTTTTAGATTGATTTTTCTGATTCTAATGTTAATAATTAACTAATTGTCATATAATTAGCCTTCAATACCCATATTACCCTTCTGTTAGTGCAAAATGGCGGCTTGGTTGGTGTAAGTTGCCTTTTTTTTTGTTTTGTCGTGCACATACTGGGTAGGTTAGGTGGTGTTAGAATTACAAAGCCACGTAAGCATCATTTTGTAATTACCTGACTAACGGCGTTTATTATAACCCAGTAACATACCCGTGCATCACTGGTCGATCCCATTACAGGATACGACAAACGGTCAATAAATGTAATTAATGGTGTGTTTAGATGAGGTAATTTTAGAAGGTAAAGTAATTTATGAGGGTAATTAAAATACTTTGGGCTAAAATATCTTGTTTGGGTCCAAAAATGAGGGAATTGAAATACCAACTCATTTGAGAGAATTTCAATTCCTTTCTCAATCTCGAATCTCACTCACGCTACTCACTCTCGCGCTACTCACCGCCATGTGAATGCGCAATCTCCTTTCTCGCAATCGCATCCTCTCGCAGAAGCTTCTCTGCCATGTGAATCGCACACTCCTCTTGCAATCTTCTTCTCCTCTCGCAGAAAATCCGTCTTCTCTGCAATCTTCCTCTCGCAATCTTCGCACTCACAGTTAAGCAGGTAATTTTCTCTTCAATTGCACACCTGAATTGAATCTATTGTTTTCCTTTTGTGTTGATTGCTTTGAATCAATTTCTACTGTGTTATGGTTTTGATTTTTGAATCAATTTCTGAAATGATTGTTTGAATTCTGTTCTTGCTTCTTCATCTCGCAAATCACACTCTCCTCTCTCAGAACCTCTCGCATGCAATCCTATTTCCGGCACTGTTTAGCTAATTTATAACCAGTTGATATTAATTTAGCTAATTAACCAATTTAGCTATTAGTTAGTTTTTGGCACCGTTAGTATCATTATTTGGGTGAACTTTTGCTTGTTAATAGCATAATTTGGGTTGATTTTTGTTTTGGGGTTCATAGGAGAAATACAATGAATGGAAGGATCTATTGATTTTGAAAGGTGTTTTGAGCAAGGTGTTTTGTGAGAATGACCTAGCTGATTTTGCTATTCTTTTTATGCTTTTGCTATCTGTGATTGCTGTTTGCTATGAATTGCAGTTTTTTTTTTTTAGTTTTAGAACCAATTGCATGGCCTTGAGCCAACAAGTTCAATTGTATTGTTTTGTTGAATGCTTTTTTGTTAATTTGATTTCAAGAAATGGACACTAGTTTAGTTGATGCTTCAAGAAAACGTAAACAAAATGAAGAAGAGTTGGCAAAGATTGAGGAAACATATGTTTCTTCTAGTTACTAGCTAGCACTTGAGGTGCATGTTTGTAAAGATTCTGCATATCAGTTATACATTTGCTATCTTAATGTTCATATCTTATGTTGGTCATGATTCTGGACATTATGAAGTTATGTGATAGTATTTGATAGTTACTTCATGTTATAGTATTTGATTTGGATGCAAAGTAGTTGTGTTGGTCATGATTCTAGTCATTATGAAGTTATGCCTTGCAGAAATTGTTAGATTTCATTTGTAAGTTGTTAGTTTTAATTCAATGGTTATTGTGGTTGATTGTGATTACCTATAATAGTGCTACTTAGATACCAGCATGCTTATGCTAGATCTATGGTCTTCTTTAATTGATCAACTCATTTTGCTTGCCTTGAAGATGGTTTATTGGTATTGGTTTTGATCTTGAAATTTTGGTGTTGCATATTGGTTTCATAAAATTTGGTTTGATTTTAGTTTTAGTTGCTTAAACTAGCTACTGAACAAATAGCTTAACTCCTATTCTGTTTAATTAAGTTGCTAGTTTTGGAGTCTTCAATTTCACTTCCTGTGTGTGGATTCAAGTCTATCTGCTTTTCTTCAATTGCAATCATTTTGTGAGTTTTATATTCACTTGTTTTTGGATTATTGTTGTTTATCTTTTTTTTTTTCAGGTGTAAGGGACCATTTACCAACAAATTCAGAAGCAATTCCAACCGATGAACAAAGTTTTAGCCACATATTATAGAAAAACTAGTTTATAGATACATAGATAAGATGTAAAGCTTTAGATCAAATGACTACTTATGGATACATTTGATTGATTATCCCAATACATGAGGATAGAATAGATACTCTATGTGATAAAAAATGTGTAGTTAGCATATGTGAATGAGAATGACATTTTACGTTGATACTCCATGCGACGGTAAATGTGGGTTTTTTTAGATTTTATTATGTATGAACTCATAAAGAGTAACAAATCATAGATTTGATTGAAGAGAGAATGAGAAAACTGCGAGTAAAAAAATGAATTGTAACTGATGGGTTTGGTGGATCTATCAGACGCCAATAAGCCCATGGTTGGTGCATTTTGTCGGGCCCGTTGACCAACTCTATCGGGCTGTCATTTAATGGGTCTGTTGGGCCCGTCATATGTCGAATTTGCGTGTATGTTCAATGCTTGGGTAAAATGAAGAATTTTAATTAACATAAAAAATGAAGAATTTTAATTACTTTATCCAAACAAAGAATGAAGAACTGCAATATATTTATCCAAACAAGAAATTTGGAAATTGAAGGAATTTCAATTAAAGCATTTCAATTGCCTAGAATTTGAAATGCCCTAGAATTTTCAATTGCTCCATCCAAGCTCATGATTGACAACAAGTCTGTAATTATGCTTGCCAAGAACCCAGTTTCACATGGACGCAGCAAACACATTGAGACAAAGTTCCATTTCTTGCGTGATCAAGTTGAGAAGAAGCTACCTGAAGTTTGCTACTGCAATACTCAAGTGCAGATTGCTGATGTGCTAACTAAGGCACTCAAGGCTGAACAATTAATTTGCTAAGTTGAGGGATGACTTGGGTGTTGTGATGCATGATACTATGAATTAGGGGATGGTGTTGTGAGTATCACTAATTCATAGCTATTTGTTATTACTTGTTACATTACTTAGAATAAGCCTTTGGCATAAGTATAAGGGTAGTGTTGTCATTTCCACTTTTATAGTGACTCTAATTGTTTTCTGTTTTGCTTCATAACAGAGTATATAATTGATTGTATTTTTCAGTTGAATAATAATTCAACTTTACGGTTACTGTTCATCCAAAAAACCTATCTCTCTCCCTCTTCTCTTCTCTGCTCCTCTCTGTGTGTGATGTGTGAGTGCTGAGATGCAACACCTTTGATTGAAGCTGAAAACAAAAATTTAAAACAATTATTAGAGATAAATTTCGCTAAATCAGTTTATTGTAAAGAAAATGGGGGTGAGACTAGATGGAGTGATTTCGGGTATTCCGAAGCATCTGAAAAATCGAAGCTTTAGTTCCAACAGACTTACTTTGATGGAAGATGAAGTTTTAGATGAATGGAGGAAGTTGAGACCAGATGCTTGTTTTTTCGTTCATGCTGTTGAAGGAAGAATAAGTTGGTGAGGAAGAAGAAATGTGTTGAAGGAAGAAAAATTGTTGAAAAGTAAACCAGGTGTTAGTAGTGGGAACTGGGAAGAGTTTGTAGTGGGAAGTGGGAAAGAGTTTAAAGTCTTTTTTCTAAGAAAATCCAAAAGAAAGATCGTTTTGTTCCGTCAACAGGGATAGCAGGTTTTCAGAGATATTTTTAAAGTAGTTTCCGTTATTTTTAAAGTAGTTTCTGTTTAATTTAAAATTTTAGACCAGGCTGAAATGAATTTACAATTGTAACCCTATTGTGGGTAAAAAAATGTGAAGGAAAAACAGGTGGCAATTGGTGGTGGGGTGTATTGTTGGTAAATCAATTGTGGTTTATTGGTATTAATAGATATTAGATTTTATTTTTACTCCTTTCGGAAGAGAAATGTTATTTGGACCAAAAAAGTGTATCAAAATACAAATACATATAAAATATGGAGGAAATACGTGCATAATATTTTTATTTTTTTATTTTAAATTAAATTCAGTATTATACGCGTATAATATATTTAATTTAAAATAAAAAAATAAATATATTATATGCATATTCCATTCACATCATATACGTATTTGTATACGTGCATAATATTTTTATTTTTTTATTTTAAATTAAATTCAGTATTATACGCGTATAATATATTTAATTTAAAATAAAAAAATAAATATATTATATGCATATTCCCTTCATATCACATACGTATTCGTATTTTGGTACATTTGTTTTGTCCAAATAACATTTCTGTTTTGTAATTACCCATTGCAAAAACTTTATTGTGCTGAAATTTAATGTTTTTTATTTGATTTTTTTGGTGTTTTGAGTACCTGGATAATGATTTATTTTATTGTTTTTGACAAAAATGATTTTATTTATGATCAGAATTTATGTGTTAGTAAAGGGAATGAATTCTCTAGCGAATTACTGTTATGTCTAATTACTTGTTTTATTCAAATTTACCATGACATAAAATTATTTTTTTTACAAAAAAAATATCTTTTGAATGAACATTATAAAATAGCTGTACGTCTCATGTATAATTGAAATTCAAAGCACAAGTTTGTAAGAAGATTATATTCAAATTTAATTTCATTTATGGTCTATTTTTATCCTTTGGATGAAATAAATAGTTTAAATTTAACCATCATGACAAGTCAAAAGCTCGTTTCAATTTAACACTCACCTAGCAAAGTCAAGTAGTTTTAACGACTGGAGGCGATAAAATAACTGTTTCTTCAATGCGATATTCCAAATATAAAAAATTGAGGAGAATGGAAAAATTAAGGATACTTTATTATTCATACATGTAATGTAATATTAACCAACATTGTTATCTCTTGGGTGGTGGTTCTACCATGTCTATATTAGTCAATAGTTACCCCATCGATGATTTCAAGATTCACAAAGGCCTTAAGCAGGGGATCCTTTATCTCTATCTCTGTTTTTGATTGTGGCGGAAGGTTTGACTGGTTTGGTTGATAGGGTTGTCTAGTTAGGTGAGTTCACTGGTTTTGAGGTCTGCCAAGTTGAGCTTCTCTCTTTTACAGTTTGAGAATGATAATATTCTGTTGAGCAAGAGGTCATGGGAGAACCTGTGGAGTATCAGGACTATCTTTAGAAGTTTCGAGCTAGCTAGTATCTGGGCTGAAAGTCAATTTCCATAAGAGTAATCTTTATGGTATCATGTCAATGAAGGTTTCTTGAAGCGGCTTCTTATTTATTGTGTTGTTGCACATCGCAAATTTCTTTCAAATTTTCTAGTACATCATTTCAAAAACAAGCAAAACATAGAACAAGTGTTTTTAAAAACTCTGTAGCTATCCCTGTCACCTTTTAGAAAATCCCCAAAACAACCTATTGTTGAACAAATTGTCTGATTGACTCACTGTCGTAACAACACTGGACAATGATGGCTACGACTCCGACGTCCCTCTAGGCTCTAAAAATCCTATGGCTCGTAAGAACTTGTTGAGTTGTCCTCACTATCAGCCATTAGGTCACTAGATTCTTGCGGTGGTGGTACTTCGAGAACTTTCTGTGCGAGCTGACGATGCTAAGCCCTTGCATTCCCAACTCTCTGTATGAGTGGTTATTGTAATACCCCAATTTTGTCCGCCCAAGTCAAAAAAACATTTTTCAGAAAAATGGAAGCAATAAGGTAATTCATAATGTGTGGAAAACAGTTGATTGGTGCATTTATGTGTGTTCGTCCTCTATTTTGCATTTTTATTGAATTACGCGCGTGCGCCAGTAGTAACTGCGTGAGCTGCCCTGTGCCCTCGTCATTTGGCACGTGTCTGTATTTTCATCAAAAAATGGCCATTTATTGATCATTATTAATTATTGGCACCCAAAAACATTTTTCTTAATTTTTAGGAATTTTAGGAAATAAAATAGTGCATATTTTTGCATTTTTGGGCATTTAAATAAAAGCGAATTAATTATTTTTGGACCAAGACCAGGTCAAGGACGTGGGATACATGTTACTCTACCAAGTGTAATTTTTGTATAATTTTTGAAAAGAAAGTCCTAGTCCAAAATAATTAAAAATGCATTTTCCCCATTTTTAGTGCATAAAAAACCCAAAAAAGACCATTAAATATTCCCCAATTACTAAATGACAATTTTTATTGCCTAGAATAATTAGAGGGAATATTTTATGGTGCTCAAAAATATGTGACACTTTTTAATAGGTGCGCCTTCACTTCCATGCCCAAAATTCAAAAACTCAAAAAGAAGGAAGTGTCCTCAATAAGACAAAAGACCAAAAACAAGTTTTTTTCCTCTCTCTCTCTCTCTCTCTCTCTCTCTCTCTCTCTCTCTCTCTCTCTTCCCCCACAATTTCGAAATCCTCTCTCTCTCTCTCTCTCTCCCCCCCACAATTTCGAAATTCCTTCTCTCTCTCTCCCTCTCACAAAATTCTTCCACACTATTCTATTGTACTATTATTCCTTATCTTGAAGGAATATGCATTGTACCATCCTTAAACCTTCTCATTTGGTGCATATCACCAATTCTCACTCACTCTCATGAAGATTCATGCCCTCTTTGGTAAATAACCCCACCCTCTCACACTCACCTCTTCACAAAAAATACAAAATTACTTCTTTGGTAACATTCCATCTCAATTATACCCTTAACCCTATTTTTACCCCACATCACATATGAGTCTCCATTCCCAAAATAGGTTTTTCTTTTCACACAAATTCTCTTAACTCCCTTCCTCACTCTCTATTTTGTGTTTTCTCCCTATCCTTAATCCATGTGATAAGTGATCTCAACCCTTCATTCAAAATTCAAAGTTCAATCCTAAAGCACTTCTCAAGAACAATGACCAAAATGACCCCTTTGCTTGGTGCCCAAGTTCAATTATTCATTTCCATTTATTTTCAGCTGATTATTAATTCATTTTTATTGTTTGATTACCATTTTAACCCTAGACCTAATCCCATTCTATAAATACCTCTCATATTCCCTCATTCCTAACTTTTTTGGCTCATTCTCTCCTACACTAAAATTAGCACACCACTCTCCTCTCCTTCCTCCTTGCTTGGCCGAAGCTACACCCTCTCCCTCTCCTCCATTTATTTTATTTTTCTTCATCCAAACACCACCAATCCATCTCCCCTTCATCTCTCTCTCACATACTACTTCCATTCTCCACTAAAACTCAAGAACTTTCATCAAGAGGGGGTGACCTTCATTTTGGGCGTGTGTTCTTTGTTGGTGTCTTTGGTTGATTTGTGTTCTTGCTCTCCATTTCTTGCATAATCTAGCTAGGATCTAAGGTATACTCTAAAACCCTTGCATCATCTTCAACATTTTTGCATTAAAACCCATTTTCCTCTTCACTTTTCATTTCGCATATCATTATCATTTTGTTTAAAATGTAGTTTGTTGTTGTTGGTGAGAGGAGCCTTAAACACTATTGACAAGCACTTAGGGAGGCTTGGGTGTTTAAGGTGCCTCTCACCCTTGAATATTTGGTTTCATGTTGTTTTATGTTAATTTCTTGTATTTTTTGTGAAATAAAATGTGAATCCATGCTTGTTTGGTTCGCGTACTATGATTAATGTGTTCTTAAGCTAATTTTGTTGTTCCTCTTTGCTTGATGATGTACAATCTTGGCATTGGTATTTGATTTTGGTGTTAAATGTTATTTTCAACATATTTCACTTGCAAATATTTGTTGATGATCTAGCAAGATGATTCCTACTTGTGCTTTGTGCACTTTATGTTAAGTAGTTGAAGATTGCTAGATGTGATTCAATCTTGTGGATACCTTGTGTTGCAGGTAACCTGATATTGCAGGATGTGTTTTGATGATGAAAAAGACAAAGGTTAGATTGACGGTCAAAGTCAATAAAAGTGACTAAACGTCAAAGTCACAATCCAAGACAAGCAAGCCAAGAACTGAAGATTCAAGTTTAAGGGTAGTCCTTAAAAATAAGGGTAGTCCTTAGGGTTTGGGTGTGTCTTAGGAAAAAGTGTAAGCTCTTTCAAAGGTCAGCTCGTATATCAAAGTCTCACACACTCACAAAGTTTTTTAAAGTTGCATGCATATTTACGTAAACATTCTTATCACCTTTTTTAAATAACAAAATCGATTTTTCTCATGCATAAACAAATATCAAAATCGATTTTCAGGTAAAATAGAAAAGCTATAAATCGATTGTCAGGCCATGTTTTTCAATACACAAATCGATTTCTGAGCCAAATAATTTTTAAGGGAAGAATCGATTCCCAATCTTTTGCAAACAACTGAGAATCGATTCCCACTTGTCTCAGGCAAGCTGAAAATCGATTCCTACATATTTTCACTTAGTATAGAATCGATTCCTAGCTTTCCATGGCACTCAAGAATCGATTTCCCATATTTTCCAAACAAAGATAAATCGATTCCTCACCTAAATAAATCGATTCCTAGATCAAATACATTTTAACAAAGAATCGATTCCTACACTATTTTCAACGTAAAAATGAATTCCTCATAGCCTATAAATAGGCAGTGCTTCACGATTCATTTTACACAACACACAACTCAACCCACTTGCATGAAACAGAAAACTCTTGAGAAAACTCTTCACGCTTATACTTTTGCTCGTCACGTACCGTTGGTCTGTCTGAGCTGATCTGTTGCTAAGAGTTAGTTGGGGTTGTATTCTTCAAGTTGTAATATCTGCCTACACTAGAGGTATTTCTGCATTTACAATTGTTTATTATTTAATTGTTGTGTTTTGTTCTAGGGAGTGGGGTATCTCTCTAGGGTAGCTGCATGTACTAGGAAGTGGGGTATCTTTCTAGGGCAGTTGATTATAACAGGGGTGGGGTATCTCTTGTTATTGTTATATTAGATCTGAGGGCTCTCTATAGGTGGGGTATCCTAGGAGGAGAGTGCCTGAGTCTGTAAAGGTTTTCCAAGGCACCTGTAAGCCTTGTTGTGTTAGTGGAAAATCTCACAAGGGTGTGAGGACTAGACGTAGGTCACTAGGAGGTGACCGAACCAGGATAAATCTCTGCGTGCTTTACTGCTTTCCTGCTTTACTGTTATACCGCTTTACTGCTTTATATTCTAATTCCTTCGCTTCCACTTAACCTGCGCGAAAATTGATCTAAGTCATTGAAAAGGGGAAAAACGTTTTTGAAAGATCTGAAAAGTTTTTAAATCTCAATTCACCCCCCCTCTTGAGACTGAAGCCACTTGGTAACAAGTGGTATCAGAGCTAGACTCTTGTATAAAGGGCATAGCAGCTTCAAGAGATATGGCTTCAGGTTGGTCTACGCAAGAGGGTGCTTCTCTTACCCGTCCTCCGGGATTCAACGGGAAAGATTATGCATATTGGAAAGAAAGAATGAGAATCTTTATTGAAGGGGTAGACTTAGATGTTTGGGATGCTGTGGAAAAAGGACCCTATGTCCCCACACACTTAGTAGATGGTATTCTTACTATTAAAAGTAGAAATGAATGGTCTGATGATGAGAAAAGAAAAGTGCAACATAATTTACGTGCCAAAAATTTTATTACTTCTGCTTTAAGTCCTGATGAATTTTTTCGAGTTTCAAACTGTAAATCTGCCCAAGAAATGTGGGATAATCTCCAAGTTACTCATGAGGGTACAAATGAAGTAAAAAGGGCAAGAACAAATACTCTTATCAGAGAGTACGAATTATTTAGAATGAATACAGGTGAAACAATACCAGAAATGCAGAAAAGGTTCACTCACATTGTGAATCAGTTAAGCTTGTTGGGCAAGTCATTTCCTGCAGAGGATCTAATCAACAAAGTTCTGAGATGTCTGAATAGAGAATGGCAACCCAAGGTTACTGCTATAGCTGAATCAAGAAATTTAGCTACTATGACTCTGGCTACTCTGTTCGGTAAACTTCAAGAGCACGAACTAGAACTCACTCGTCTAGCTGAGTACGAAAATACAGATAAGAAAAAGAAAAGCTTGGCTCTAAAAGCATCTTGTTCTAGTCAATTTGATGATAGTGACAACTCAGATGATGAAATTGATGAAAATGAAGAGAATATGGCTCTTATGGTTCGGAAGTTCAAAAGGTTCATGAAAGGCAACAACTATCCAAAGAAGAACTTCAAATCAAAAAGGTTCTCTAGCAAAGAAAGTACATCCGGTCCTCCTACTTGTTATGAATGCGGGAAACCCGGGCACATGAAAATGGAATGTCCTAATCTACAGAAAAAGGACTCAAAATCTGAAAAGAAGGCATTCAAAAATAACAAAGGAAGAAAAGCTTACATCGCATGGGAAGACAACTGCATGGATTCATCAGATGAATCAGAAGATGAAGAAGCTCAAGTTGCATTAATGGCTGATCATGAAAGCGAGAATGAAAACGAGGTATGCTTCAAGGTACGGGGGTCAGATTGGTACCTTGACAGCGGATGCTCAAAGCACATGACTGGAGATATTACGAAGTTCCTAACTCTTACCCCCAGATCAAGCGGTCATGTGACTTATGGTGACAATAACAGAGGAAGAATCCTTGGTGAAGGTAAAGTTGGTAAAGACTTATCTACTGCTATTGATAATGTGCTCTATGTTGAAGGTCTTAAACATAATCTTTTAAGCATTAGCCAACTTTGTGATAAAGGAAATAGGGTAATATTTGACTCAGGATCATGCATCATTGAGGATAAACAAAGTAAACAAGTTAGAATGATAGGAAATAGAGTAGAAAACATATACATGATGAGTTTAGATAGTGTTTCATCACATAATGCATGTTGCCTCATTAGTAAGGAAGAAAACTCTTGGTTATGGCACCGTAGAACAGCTCATATTCATATGGATCATCTTAACAAGCTAGTGTCTAAAGATCTAGTTAGTGGTTTGCCTAATATCAAGTTCGAAAAAGATAAATTGTGTGATGCATGCCAAAAAGGTAAACAGGTAAAAGTGTCCTTTAAATCAAAGAATATTATGTCTACTAACAAACCTTTGCAGCTGTTACACATGGATCTATTTGGTCCCTCAAGGACAAAAAGTTATGGTGGAAATTACTATGCTCTAGTTATAGTAGATGATTATTCAAGGTATACCTGGACTCTCTTTCTGGCAAATAAGAGCGAAGCTTTTGGAGCATTCAAAAAGCTTGCTCGCAGCATTCAAAATGAGAAAGAATTGAAGATTGTCTCAATTCGATCTGATCACGGTGGAGAATTTGAAAATGAAAAATTCGAAATCCTATGTGAAGAACTTGGTATAAATCACAACTTCTCAGCACCTAGAACTCCTCAACAAAATGGAGTTGTTGAAAGGAAAAATCGATCATTGGGGGAACTTGCCAGAACAATGTTAAATGATCATGACATCCCAAAATATTTTTGGGCGGATGCTGTAAGTACTGCTTGTTATGTTATGAATAGAGTTCTAATTAGGCCTATTTTAAAGAAAACCCCCTATGAACTTTACAAGGGGAGAAAACCAAATAATTCACACCTTCACACTTTTGGTTGCAAATGTTTTGTATTGATAATGGAAAAGACAACCTAGGTAAATTCGATGCTAAAGCTGATGAAGGAATTTTTCTTGGTTACTCTTTATCTAGCAAGGCCTTTAGAATTTTTAATAAAAGAAATAAGGTAATTGAGGAATCTGTACATGTTATATTTGATGAAACTAACCCCAAAAGGCTGGGAAAGGTTATTGATATTGCAGATGAACCTGAAGAGTTAGAGATAGGTGAGAAGAAGAAAGAAGAAGAAACAAAAACCACCCCTCAAGAGAAGTCAGAAGAAGGATCAAGCAGTGAACTTCCCAAGGAATGGAGAATCCCAAGGGATCACTCGCTTGAAAATGTCATAGGTGATGTAACAAAAGGGGTAACTACTCGTAACTCTCTTCGAAATGCATGTAATCATATGGCTTTCGTATCTCAAATTGAACCTAGAAATATAGATGAAGCCGTAGTTGATGAACATTGGACTATTGCTATGCAAGAAGAGTTAAATCAGTTTGAAAGAAACGAAGTGTGGGATCTGGTTCCTAGACCTGATAAACACCAGATAATAGGCACAAAATGGGTGTTTAAAAACAAGCTAGACGAATCAGGTATAATAATTAGGAACAAAGCTAGACTAGTTGCTAAAGGTTATAATCAATAAGAAGGAATAGACTATGATGAAACGTATGCTCCTGTAGCTAGATTAGAAGCTATTCGCATGTTACTTGCTTTTGCATCAATCATGGATTTTAAATTGTATCAAATGGATGTTAAAAGCGCTTTTTTAAATGGTTTTATCCAAGAAGAAGTATATGTTGAACAACCTCCTGGTTTTGGAAATTTCGAAAAACCAGACCATGTTTTTAAACTCAAAAAGGCTCTATATGGTCTGAAGCAAGCTCCCAGAGCTTGGTACGAAAGATTGAGCAAATTCCTACTCAATCATGATTTTCAAAGAGGAAAAGTTGACACTACACTTTTTATAAAAAGGTCAAAAGATGACATCTTACTCGTGCAAATTTATGTGGATGATATTATTTTCGGTGCTACTAATGAATTGCTTTGCAAAGAATTTTCAAGTATTATGCAGAATGAATTTGAAATGTCAATGATGGGAGAACTCAACTTCTTCCTTGGGCTTCAAATAAAACAAACAAACAACGGCATCTTCATATCTCAATCAAAGTACTGCAAAGAACTACTCAAAAGATTCGAAATGGACAAAGCAAAAGAAATGTCCACACCAATGAGCACCTCATGCTACTTGGACAAAGATGAAGAAGGTAAACCGGTAGAACTAAGCAAATATCGAGGTATGATTGGCTCTCTTCTCTACTTAACTGCTAGTAGACCGGACATCATGTTTAGTGTTTGCATGTGTGCTAGGTATCAAGCAAATCCAAAAGAGTCACTTTTAGTAGCTGTCAAAAGAATAATGAGATATCTGGTAGGCACTCAAAATGTTGGTCTATGGTACCCAAAAGGCGCCACATGTAGTCTTATTGGATATTCAGATTCTGACTTTGCAGGATGTAAGTTGGACAGAAAAAGCACTAGTGGAACATGTCACATACTAGGTAGTGCATTAGTCTCATGGCACAGTAAGAAACAAGTCAGTGTCGCACTGTCAACTGCTAAAGCAGAATATGTTGCAGCAGGGAGCTGTTGTGCACAAATCCTCTGGATGAAGCAACAACTTCTTGACTATGGTATAGATCTAGATCATATCCCTATAAAATGCGACAATACCAGCGCTATCAGTCTTACAAAGAACCCCGTCCAACACTCTAGGACCAAGCATATAGAGATAAGACACCATTTTCTTAGAGATCATGTCCAAAAAGGGGATTGTGTAATCGAATTTGTGGAATCGGCAAAACAGCTAACTGATATTTTTACAAAACCTTTACAAAAAGAAAACTTCTTCTTCATTCGAAGAGAACTTGGAATCATTGATTCCTCTTCATGCTGTTAGATTCACATATTTTATTACATGTTGCCCTCTTTGATCATGACAAAAAGGGGGAGAAGAATAGAGTTTTTTAATATTTAGAATAAAGTTTTAATATTCAGCATGCATTTGCATTTACTTGCATACAGTCAATAAAACAGGGGGAGCATCATGATAGGGGGAGTATCATATACATTATCTGTTTGAACTAACCTCCCACCTTGAGATGAGTTAATGTTTTGTCATCATCAAAAAGGGGGAGAATGTGGATACCTTGTGTTGCAGGTAACCTGATATTGCAGGATGTGTTTTGATGATGAAAAAGACAAAGGTTAGATTGACGGTCAAAGTCAATAAAAGTGACTAAACGTCAAAGTCACAATCCAAGACAAGCAAGCCAAGAACTGAAGATTCAAGTTTAAGGGTAGTCCTTAAAAATAAGGGTCCTTAGGGTTTGGGTGTGTCTTAGGAAAAAGTGTAAGCTCTTTCAAAGGTCAGCTCGTATATCAAAGTCTCACACACTCACAAAGTTTTTTAAAGTTGCATGCATATTTACGTAAACATTCTTATCACCTTTTTTAAATAACAAAATCGATTTTTCTCATGCATAAACAAATATCAAAATCGATTTTCAGGTAAAATAGAAAAGCTATAAATCGATTGTCAGGCCATGTTTTTCAATACACAAATCGATTTCTGAGCCAAATAATTTTTAAGGGAAGAATCGATTCCCAATCTTTTGCAAACAACTGAGAATCGATTCCCACTTGTCTCAGGCAAGCTGAAAATCGATTCCTACATATTTTCACTTAGTATAGAATCGATTCCTAGCTTTCCATGGCACTCAAGAATCGATTTCCCATATTTTCCAAACAAAGATAAATCGATTCCTCACCTAAATAAATCGATTCCTAGATCAAATACATTTTAACAAAGAATCGATTCCTACACTATTTTCAACGTAAAAATGAATTCCTCATAGCCTATAAATAGGCAGTGCTTCACGATTCATTTTACACAACACACAACTCAACCCACTTGCATGAAACAGAAAACTCTTGAGAAAACTCTTCACGCTTATACTTTTGCTCGTCACGTACCGTTGGTCTGTCTGAGCTGATCTGTTGCTAAGAGTTAGTTGGGGTTGTATTCTTCAAGTTGTAATATCTGCCTACACTAGAGGTATTTCTGCATTTACAATTGTTTATTATTTAATTGTTGTGTTTTGTTCTAGGGAGTGGGGTATCTCTCTAGGGTAGCTGCATGTACTAGGAAGTGGGGTATCTTTCTAGGGCAGTTGATTATAACAGGGGTGGGGTATCTCTTGTTATTGTTATATTAGATCTGAGGGCTCTCTATAGGTGGGGTATCCTAGGAGGAGAGTGCCTGAGTCTGTAAAGGTTTTCCAAGGCACCTGTAAGCCTTGTTGTGTTAGTGGAAAATCTCACAAGGGTGTGAGGACTAGACGTAGGTCACTAGGAGGTGACCGAACCAGGATAAATCTCTGCGTGCTTTACTGCTTTCCTGCTTTACTGTTATACCGCTTTACTGCTTTATATTCTAATTCCTTCGCTTCCACTTAACCTGCGCGAAAATTGATCTAAGTCATTGAAAAGGGGAAAAACGTTTTTGAAAGATCTGAAAAGTTTTTAAATCTCAATTCACCCCCCCCTCTTGAGACTGAAGCCACTTGGTAACAAATCTTGTTTATGCGTTCTCTTATTTAGTCTTATTTTAATGTGCTTATTGTCAATGGTGGATGATCTAGCAAGATGATTCCTACTTGTGCTTTGTGCACTTTATGCTAAGTAGTTGAAGATTGCTAGATGTGATTCAACCTTGTTTATGTGTTCTTTTATTTAAGTCTTGTTTTAATTTGCTTATTGTTAATTGTGGATGATAGGCAAGTTGATTCTCACTAGTGCCTAGTGCACTTTTCTCAAAGTGAGAGGATTGCTCTATATGATTCAACTTTGTTTATGTGTTCTTTTATTTAAGTCTTGTTTTAATTTGCTTATTGTTAATTGTGGATGATAGGCAAGTTGATTCTCACTAGTGCCTAGTGCACTTTTCTCAAAGTGAGAGGATTGCTCTATATGATTCAACTTTGTTTTAATGTTTATTTATTTGTTCTTATATTCGAGTTTGATCATTGTTCATTGTTGATGATAAATCATGTGACTCCCACTTGTGTCCAGGGCATCATATTTTAAGTGGCGAAGATGGTTTTAGATGATTCAACCTCCCTCTTGTAATTTTGTTTTTTAATGAATAAAAGATGAGATTGTAGGTTTATTGTTTAGGGTTCGTGAGGTATTGCAAGGGATAGGTTGCCCAAAACCTTGATGCCCCCTCCTCTTTGATCGTGTTATTAACCTTTGGGCATTTGTTCATATTATTGATTGCAAAGGATAGGCTTACCCTAGTCTTGATGCAATTCCTTTTGTTCATGTTATTGAGAAATCATTGCTCACATGTTCACTAGCTTAACTAAGATCATTCTATGTCTGTGATCAATTGTTTAATTGCTCTTGATGCAGCTTAAATGTCTTGATTTAATTGTGTGCCATCATCTCCACTTGTATGACCTCCTAATGAAGACGTAAGCCTACTTGCTTGTTGTAGCATAGAGTCATTAGGGTAAATACACTCTTTCTTACACACACACACACACACATTTGTCTTGAGAACCTTACTTTGCATCCTTGACATTTGAATCTTTGATTGTATTGGCATGTTTAGTCTTAGTTGACGTTCAACAAATGCGTGATTGCTCGATTAACGAATGTGCTTGAACTTTATAACCAATCCTTGATAATAACTTCACTCTTTCCCAAAAACCTCTCAAACTCTTTTCTAACCAATGCAAGTTATTAGTGACTATCACCCAAAGCCTTTGCTTGTTTGATTGTCATGAACGCTATCAAGAATTATTAGTAATGATCACTCAAAGCCTTTGCTTGCTTGGTCATTATGAAAGCTTTTCCTTTTTCCAAACCCTTTCAAAAGCATTTTCATTTTCAAATTAGAACTACGTCGCTTTGATTCCCATTTGGGATACGTAGGAGCGAGTCTCGTTCTCGTCAAGCGCAGCAAATAAAAGTCATTTTAGCAATCAAAAACTAGCATTTGCGTAACAAAGAGAATCATTTCTATAAGCTAGAATCATTTTCAAACCCATCGTTGTCAGTGGTTAATCAGAACCTTTGTTCGTCTAGCCATTGATAGCGATGTCTTTTCCCCCCCAAAGAACAATAAGCGGTGATCACCCATAGGTTTTGTTAGTTTGATCATCCGTGCTAATCAATCTCTTTCGAAAACCATTTTCAAAAGAGCAAATAAAAAACGAGTTGCTACTAATAGTCAATCAGAACCCTTGTTCGTCTGACTGGCGGTGGTGACTCTCATTTTCAAGAACACTTAGCGGTGATTACCCATAACCTTGGTTAGTTTAATCATTCACTAAATGCTCGTCCTATTTCGAAAACTCACTAAAAAGATAAAAGACAAAAACCTTTTCAAAAGAAAGACAAGCCAAGAACTACGTAGCTTTGAGTTCTCCATCGCACCGGGAGATACGTAGGAGCGAGAGGCTAACTCTCGTCAAGCGCCAAAAATAAAAATTTTCATTAAGTCTTCTCATTCCCTTTTCAATAAAGAAGCAAATTTAAGTATTTTCCAAACCAACACTTAAAACCACACGTTTAGTTAAAGGTTCCCTTTCGGTAGAAATGAGGTGTGGGGTGCTAATACCTTCCCCATGCCTAACCGACTCCCGAACCCAAATTTTCCGGTTTCCAAAAGGCCATTGCTTTCCAAAAAAAGTTTTTTCAATATTTTCCTTATAAAAAATATTCTTGGTGACTTCATTGTTTTAAAAAGTTGTAAACGAAGAAAGATCCCCTCAGGGACCTTTTCGGGTGCAACAGCTGGCGACTTCACTGGGGAAATTTCCTTTTTAAGTGGGTCAAGCCTAATTAATTAAATGTGTGGTTTATGATTTGATTTGGATACCTTTTTTTACTTCTATCCCTTTCGGTTTCTTTTTCTTTCTTATCATGTTGTGTGCACATGCATTTGTCTTTTTTTCTTTTTTTTCTTCTATGTTTGCTTCTTATACTCCTTTTCTTTTTATATCCTTATGCTCATGCATTCTTCCAACCCCCATGTTCCCTTCTTCTTTGCTCCTTTTCTCCAAAGGTAAGTTCATGCATCTCTTCCCCATTCTATCATGTCCCCTCTTCTTGGCTCCCTTTCTTAAGGTAAACAATACCCTTGTTGTTGATATCCTTTAGTTTATTTGGTATAGAACCCTAGTGTAGACAGCGTGTTATTGCTTGCAATTGTTTGGACTGCTCTGGTTTTCATTTCAGGTGGGGTAGCGCTAGGGAAAACGCCCTTGACACACACTACACTTATCCCTTATGATTGCATGCTTTGAGTGGGACCATAACCCAGGTCTGCAGAAAACTTAGGAGAGTGGATTCGAGTAGTGAGAGCCCATCAGGACCTTTGTCCGTTTGGCTACTTGCGAAAGTTTCAACCAGAGTTGTGCTCTTTCATGATGCCCCACACCTAGCAGTTTGCTGCATTGGTGGCGACTTCATTGTTTTAAAAAGTTGTAAACGAAGAAAGATCCCCCCAGGGACCTTTTCGGGTGCAACAGTTATGCTTGGATAAAGTCATAGTGTGCCACTCTATGTGCCTCCCAGATATGATGGGAAGGGAGCGACTGAGCCACTCGTACATTGCCTGCCCATCTTGTCTCAGAATAGCCCATAGATCCGTATATGTAATGAGCCCATCCTCTATAAATCATCATGTCCCACTCCGCGTCAATATCCTGTGGCAACCTCGATAGTTTCTTTTGGCAAATCCGATCTCAACATATTTATACGAACATACATCGAAAAACAGGGGCTAAGACACATGCATAAATAGAAAAAGATGGGTTGAGAGCTATAAACAATAGCTAAACATTTTATACAATTCATCCAACCATATACTCTTCCTGATATGACTTTTGACTCGATTGTATATCCATTCAATCTTGTATGATTTCCTTCTTTGATCTCTGACATAATATGCTCTATATACTAGTCTCTGACCATTTTATCCCGATGTCACCAACGTTCCCAGAACGCCAGCAGACTTCCCCCGAATGAGTCTTGATGTTATAAGTCATATGCCCACCACTGCTATGAGAAACCTAGATATAGCATTACACGATCCTGGCCAAATATAATAACAATGTGTTCCTAAAAACATGGTGGGGTGACCTTTTATGCTCATACATACGACAATGGTCCTTACAAAACAAATGCAATTTGTATGAATCATTCTCTTAACAATCTCATATAATTAGATCAGTACTTTTTGCTTACCATTATATCACCGTCACCTTTAATTCTTCTCTTTATACATTTCCTCTAAAACTCCTTTCTGATAAGTATTCTATATACATGATATTCTGCAATCTAAATGTTCATGACAAACATCTCAAACAATCAATAAATAAACACACAAACATTCAATAATGACATAGAAATTTTCTACATGGTAATCGGTCATCGACGACCTAGACTTCACTTAACATTTTTTTAAGGAGTAGTCAAATAATCTTTAAGTATCACTGACTTTTTAACTCTAATAGAGCTTAAGTCACTCTGCACACATTTGAATAACTATTTAAAGCTAACTGTTATGATGTATATTGCATCTTTCCTCCACTTGTAGTTGATCTGGCAGCTCCTCTTCAGCTCCCCGACATAGATTAGTCATCAGCAAAGTCGATAGATACTGCATACTAATGACATGGTAACAAAAAAAAATTGCTTATCAATCTGACTATCCGACTATATTTTCATAGCTGAAAATTGCATTTCATTTTATTATTTGTAAGTGATTTTAAAAGGTAATTTTATAAATTAAAAGATTGACCACACGAAAATAATTTTACATAATACAATTGAGAAAATGATAATCAAACAAATATCAATATTGAAAAGAGCTACAAGTGATATTTGTTTGAAATGAATACACTTTTGGTGCCCCTATTTTACTCGATCCACAATTTTGATCTCCATATTTTTTCCCGGAATTTTAATTCTGGATTTTGTTAAATTCTAAAATGTTGACCAAAATTAAAATACGGTCTTTTTTAATGCTGGTGTGTAACTATTTTAATTGATGTGGTATTTTCACTTAGGATAGTTGGCACGCCCTGTCATTTTTAATAATAAAAAATATTTTCTTATATTTTAAAAATGTTTATTTTAATTGTCAAAAAAAGTTCAAAAAAATAGACACCAGTTACCATTATAGGGCGGTGGTTTATGATACTAAGGGAAATCCTTAGTATTTTATACTAAACCATAATCAGCCGTTGGATGCTTCTTGTTTTAATAAAATATGATCTAAGGGCTGTCATTTAAAGAGGGCATTTTTGGCATTTTACCCCTGATTTTGATCACGTGTATTCAAGTTCAGGTTGTTCACGATCTTCACGTACGCAACGCAACGCAACAGAGACGCCGGCAACCGTTCATCAACACTCCGCCGTTGATTTCATCCTTGCTCGCCGCCGTCCATTAACAGAGACGTTGTTGTTCTCCACGACGCAACGCAACAACTCCGACAACCGTTCATCAACACTCCGTCAACCGTTTATCAACCGTCGCCGCCATTGATTTCGTCCTTGCTCGTCGCCGTTCATCAACAGAGACGTTGTTGTTCTGTGCTTGAATTGAATTTCTAATGAAGACGCTGAGATTTATGCTATTAACCACTGTTGCACTATTCTGTGGTTAGTGGCCACTAACCACAATATAGCGCAACAGTGGTTAATAGCAGAAATCTCAATGTCTTCTATGTAATTGAAACAAATTGGTGGTTAATAGCAAAAATCTCAATTTCAATTATAATTTATAATTATTCATTAGAATAGTACATTAGAATATTATGATTAAGAGTAAATTATAATCCTTACCAATGTTATGCACATTTGTGGTAAGTGGCAATAACCACAAATTAGTACCCTAATGGTTAGTGGCCATTAACCACAGATATGCATAACTGTGGTTAGTGGCCACTAACCACAGAATAGTGCAACCGTGGTTAATAGCATAAATTCAATTTCTTCATTAGAAATTCATTTCTTCTAGAATTAATTTGGGATAAATTTAGTAGTATCTTAAATAAATTCCATACACTAGCCAAAGTAATTACATAGAAGTTCAATTTCTTCATTCATCTACAATTTCAAATACATAGAAGTTCTAATTTTCCTATCTTTTCCATCTCGTTGTTGTGGCATTTGTGGATCATGGCAATTTTCAAAAACAAGTAATAACCACAATTGTACTATTATGTGGTTAGTGGCCACTAACCACTGTCAAGCAATTCTGTGGTTAGTGGCCACTAACCAGTGTTGTGCATATGTGTGGTTAATGTACAAAACAATTCTGTGATTAGTGGCCAATTCTGTGGTTCACAGAATGACAGATTCGTGCGCAGGAACTTAGGAAAGAGATGAAGAGGGTGGGTGAATTCAGGGAGGCGCAGGTGGTGGTCGTTGTCGCCTCGTCGGAAATGGACATAGGGAGGGTGTGAACTGTGAAGAGATTTGAAGAGGGAGGGTGAGGGTTTGTTCGAATCATGCGCAGGTGGTGGCGGAGGGATGGTGGGCGGCGTCGCAGATGGTGGTAGGGATAGTGGGCGACGCAGATGGCGGAGGGATGGTGGACGACGCAGATGGCGGCGTCACTGTGTCTGTGTGTGTGAGTGGGGAAGTTACTAATCTACCCCTTTAGTATTTGTTACTAAGCTTTTGGCTTAGTATCCTAAATCAGTCTCCCATTATAGACATTAAGAAATCCCGAATTTCATAACTTTAACATCAATTAGGGAACTATTGTAACAAAAAAAACATCAATTAGGGAACGAATTTACTAATAATTCCCTAATTTGGTAAGGATGAATCACCATATATCCATTCAATCTTGTATGATTTCCTTATTTGATTTTTGACATAATATGCTCTATAATCTGTGGGCGCCTAGTCACTGTTAGGTCTCTTCAAAATCTTCACCCTAAGGGTGAGGAGGACTAATCATATAAAAATTCATGAGATTGTCATGTCAGCTTTTATATTTTGTAAAAATAAAAATTGTTTTCCATTAGCACTAAATACACCAACCGCACCCTAAAAGAAACTACATTCAATCCACATTCCAACATCTACATAGTACTAAGAGCAACTCCAACCCAATGTGCTTATAGTGTTGTTTAAGTTGTGAAGCTTAAAGATAAGAAATACTAGTATTGGAGTTGGTCTAGTTGGCACATGTTTTTGCCTAAGTTAAGAAAAATTTGCTTCTACAACTATGGATGGTGTGCTTATCATTAAAAAAACAATAGAAATGGGAGAAGGTGTCAAATGTGTATGTGATTGACTCTAAATAATTTAATATAAAAATGTGGAATGTTTAAAAGCTGCAAATTTTTCTACCATTGGAATAAAAAGTAGATACAATGCTTAAAAATTGCTTAACGCTTTTGTGGGATTGTGGTTCGACTTTAAAATGGTTATGCAACCAAAAATGAGTTGTTTATTTTTCTCCCATTAGAGATGCTCTAACATGTGTTTACCGATGACTATGATTTCGACATTAATATAATGATCCACGGTGTCATAAACACCTTTAAAAACACTTTGTTATAAATTTTTTGTCTTTTGAATTTCATGTCACAGTTTATCACAAGTATCATTTTCTGTTTAAAAAGTAATTCTTGAAAACATTATTATTATTATTATTATTATTATTATTATTATTATTATTATTATAATTATTATTATAATTTGTACTTCCTAGTTCCAACATAGCTTCACAAGCGCAAATCTTCTCCCGTATCAGCACACTATATTGAGCTAAGCAAATAGTTTTTCAACTTTCAAAGAGTAAAAAATTACACTCTAATTTACATAAAAATTTACTAGCTAATTACACTTTAATTAACATCAAAGTTCAAAGGGATTTCCTTTGGGGTATCAAAGAAGGAGACAAGGGAATGTGTTGGGTTGCTTGGGATAAAGTTTGCAAAGCAAAAAAGGATGGCGGTCTTGGTATTAAAAATCTCGAGTTATTCAATATTTCTTTGTTATCTAAGTGGAAATGGCGGGCTTTGACGGATACTAATGTCTGCTGGAGCCGTTTGTTGAGACATCGTTATGGAGACTATACTACTACTTTTGTTCATAACTCGGCTGAAGGTATATCTAGCGGGAACTCGGGATCGATTTGGTTGAGAGACTTGGTAAAGTTGGATGACAATATTGAGGAACGGCGAAGGTTCGCGTGGTGTATTAAAAGGGGGCTTGGTGACGGAACCTCCATTAATTTTTGGAAGGATAGGCATAGAGCCTTTATTCAAAGTTTTTCTGCTGTTATGTGATGGGGAAGGGCAGCAGCAGTTCTTGGCGGCTGACTTGGGTGCTTGGAATGGTGAAGTTTGGGTGTGGTCTACACCGTGGCAGCATCACACAGATTCGGTTCGGGTGGCTGAAGGCCAAATTTTGGACAGCATTTTACAGCCAGTTAAGCCGACTAGAGGAAGGAAAGACGCATGGCTATGGCCACATGATACTTCCAAGAGTTTCACGGTAAAATCTTTTTATCATCAGCTGTCTTGTAGTGACATATCTTCCAACATTTCGAACCATCAGCACTTGTTAGGGGGACTATGGAAATCTATTGTCCCTTCGAAGGTTGTAGTCTTCGGGTGGAGGTTACTGTTAGATTCCTTACCAGTGTGTGAGCAGCTGTTACACATGAACGTCATCCACTCCGACCTAGAAGTTGGTTGCTCGTTTTGTAATTCCTCTCGCGAGTCTGTCGAACATCTTTTCATCACTTGTGGTTTTGCGCGTTCTGTTTAGCATATTGTTGGTACTTGGCTAGGTGTTGACGTGGATGTCTCTCTGGGTGTGGAGGATTTCTTTAGTAATTGTGGCCAGTGGTGTACAGGGAAGAAAGCAAAGCGGGTGAAACATCTCTTCCGGTTAACTACTTGCTGGAGCATTTGGCTAGCTAGGAACGGAGTCATATTCAAAGAGGAGGAACCAAATATAGAGGGGGTTGTTAACCGGATCAAGAATTTATCTTGGAGTTGGTGTCTTTATAAACTCAACTGTAATTCATCTTTGTCTATATCTCTATGGTGGTCTAACCCACTTACATTCCTTAACAATCTGGAATCTAGTAGGGGGAGAAACAGTGGGCTAGGTTGATGTTTTCCCACTGTGGTGCAGGTTGTACGATGTACTATTTTTCCTTCCCGAGTCTTTTTCCCATTGGGTTTTGGCTCAGGGAGGTTTTAAGGAGGCCCTCCCCCTTTTCTATATCTCCATTGTAAGGGTTGGGCACCCCTTGTGCTCCCTTCAATGAATTGTTTGCTTATCTAAAAAAAACAATGGGGGAATAAAATGCTTTTTTTTTTACCAAAGGGGAATAAAATGCTATGGCTTTTTTTTGTACCCCCCTCATTATACCCTATACCCCATAATTCTATTTATCCCAAAAATACCCCTCTTATTTTTACCAAATTCGGAGCAGAGCACCCAAAATTTCGAGTTTTTCAGAACAATCCCTTTATATAGGTAATTCCAGAAGTTTTTTTCGTAAACTTTCCGGAAACTCGTAATTCCGAAAATGTAAACTATGTTCCGGAAACACGTAATTCCCGAAAGTTTAATTTTTTTACTTTTCGGAATTATAAAATTTGACATATTTCTGGAAATTTCTGTTTTTTACCCTTCCGAAATTATCCTTTTTGACGTAATTCCGGAAATTCTAAAATTGGCTTTCGGAATTACGTCTAAAATAGATAATTCCGGAACTCATTTTTTTAGTTAACATTTGATTTATTTATTTTACAGATATAGCTACACCTGACAGCAAACTTCCCTTTACTATGGATTTATCGGACTAGTTTACCACTACAGAGGTACATATCTTCCTAAAGCGCTTCTTGTTTATTATTCGTTATAAGCTATTAATTATGTTTACGATTATTTTGTAGGTTTTTCCTACTTGTGATAATCTTGTACGTTGGTCTAGAGACATCGGGAATGCCAACAGAGTTATTGTTATCATTATTCAATCTGAGTCCACCATGAATGGTAAAGGGAAGAGGAATAAGATTATTTTGGGTTGCGAGAGACATGGCAGATATAGTGGAGTAGACATTAGGTGTTCTAGACACAAGTCTTCAAAAAAGTGTGGTTGTCCTTTTAGGCTAAAACCTACACCACTCAATCCTCCTAATTGGGATTGGAAAGTTAATTAAAGTTATGTGTGGAAGTCACAATCATGAGCCTCATAAAAATTTGTCTTGGGGCAGCAATTTTTGGGCGGTTTAGCAATGAGGAGCGGTCTATTGTAACATCCCTAGTTCGTTAATTTCGGTTTACGAAATTAACCAGCGATTTATTATTCAATTAAAGGATAATTCAAATCACGGATATGATTATGTCTTGAAAGCAATATTAAATTGCTCAACCATATGAAATACACGCAATTTATTCGGATTGCGTGCATCGTTATGAGAATTAAGGAGTAAGGGCATTTTGGTCATTTCCATATCCTTTAAAACCTTAACCCAAACTACCCAGCATCAAATACACTCCTCAATTCCACAAGACCACAACCAAGATTTTTAAAGGAAATTATGGGTTAGTGGTTGTTTGGAAGTGGATCAAAGTAATGAAATTACTTGAGGGTATTTATGTCTTTTCCCCTTTTTAAAATTTTATCCTCAGCTCCATTATTAAAACATCAAACCCAACACTCTCTCATTTCTCACTTTCCTGAATACAAGAAAGAAAGGAAAAGAAAAAAGAGATCATAGGGAGAGGCGAAAGTGAGGGTGAGAGGAAGAGGATGAAGGATCATCACCATCTCTCAATGCATGTGGCTAAAAATTGCACCATTCTCTTTCATTTCTTCTCCTCTACACAATCAGACCACTTTCCACTCCTCATTCCATCTCTAACTCTTTTCACCATAGTTGAGGTTTCAAGCTTTTTGAAGGTGAAAATGGAGTTCTATGACATTCAAGCTTGTTTTTGAGCTATGGAAGTTCACATTCAGTTTAGTAGCATAAATTCAAGTTACATTGCTGTTGGGGTCGATTTGGGCAGTAGGAGAGGGTATTGGAGTGGTTGAATTCTGTTTGGAAGTGAATGGAAGCATTGGGGAATTGTCGATGTCCTAGAAGCTTGTTTTGGAGCTCTAGTGGAGGCATATTGGTGTTGGGAGGTGAGATACATTTAATGGAAGCTACATTGTGGCTAAGAGTGCTCAAAGAGTTGTTTTAGAGGCTGGATTTGAAGCTGGAGTTGTTAGTGAGTGAAGTGGTGTCAAATTCGTGGAGATGAGGTCTTGATGATGGACAAGGATTGTTGGAAATTCTGCAGCAAACTCAGATTGAGTAGTCTCTGGTAATTTCAATACTTCTCTCACCACAAACATCATTTGAAGCTAATTTCAGACTCTTTAGAAACTAGACACAAAACCCTTCAGTTTAGGCACAAGAACCACTTGATTTGACTGAGTATTGAGGGAGAAATTTTAAGTACAAATTTCACTTTTGTCACAGTAATATTTTCGGACCAGTCACTGTATTGTAGCCATAAATCCCTGAATACTCGTCGAAACAGTGTGGGACTTGAACCATATGAAAATAGACAAAATTATCTACACATTAGACACTGGTTTGGATAGTTTTGGTTAAGGATTGACTAAGTTATGCGCGCTCCAAAACTGCTCCCAAATGCTGTCCAAAGATAATTAGGATTCGGGATCGTTCGAGAGGTTTTGTTCATGTGTGAGCTTCGCCGATTTCTATGGTTTGCGAATTTCATCGCAAAAGGTGAGTTCTATACTCTCTTAGGGTTTTCAATTTTATTGTGTCAACCTTGCATGTGACTGAGAATACGATTTTGCTCTTCGTTTCGTTCGATTTCGTTGAAAGTCGTTGTTTTGTGAAAACCGTAATTGCGAAAATGTGTTTAAGTTATGAACGATTAATTGATTGATGCATTGTAATTGGCAGTCGGTGTTATACTTAAAGTTAAGTATATGATTCACCGGGATTAGCAAGTTGGCAGTCGGTGTCATATTAGAATTTAAGTATGTGATTCACCGGGATTAGCAAGTTGGCAGTCGGTGTTATACTTAAAGTTAAGTGTATGATTCACCGGGATTAGCAAGTTGGCAGTCGGTGTCATATTAGAATTTAAGTATGTGATTCACCGGGATTAGCAAGTTGGCAGTCGGTGTTATACTTAAAGTTAAGTACGTGATTCATCGGGATTAGCAAGTTGGCAGTCGATGTTGTACTTAAGAATAAGGGGTGCGGTTCACCGGGATTAGTAAGTTGGCAGTCAGTGTCGTGCTAAGTTAGTGAAACGTAGTTTATAAATTAAAATACCAGAGATTAGAAAAGCACGTAGTTTATAAACTAAACTACGATATGAATAAGACTTCATAATTGAACCGAGAGTGTATAGTAAGGGGTCTCGATAGGACTCACTGAGATTTGTAATCTCACCCTTTATATGTTGTGGTTTTTACAGAGAAACAGGGAGCCGTAGAAGTTGAGGAGCACAGTTAGACAGTGCACGTGATGAAGTCCATGAAGATCGAGGAGTCTTAGTTTATCGCTTATGTTATTCCCTAGTTTTAATGTAATTTCGATTTTATGACTTGTACACATATTAGAAGTTGTAAATCGTTTCCGCTTTTGCTGTTTTTGATATTGAATAATAGGGAATAAGATTGATCACTTGATGAGTTATATCAAGTTTTTAATTTTGTTCAATATCCAAATACAGGAATTTTACTCTGATGTATACTAAGTTGTGCATTTTAGTATTTCTACTTGTTAGAAATATTAGTGTGTTACATCTATTGTTGAGGGGCATTTGTTGTTGAATGTGAAAGCACAAAAAAGTCTAGATGCAATTAAGAAGAGATTTACCAACAATTTGAGTAACATCTCTCAGCTGTATAGAAGCTGCAGCAACCTCCGATCGGGCAGGAGAGGTAGTATAGGACTGAGATACAGGAGCTTATGAGACTGATCGAGTGTGAGCATTACTTGTGTTGGACCAGACGGCTTGAAGGAACTGATTTTGTTCAAGAGATCATGTGGGCACAATACTCTGGCGATTCTTTTCTCACTGTCCTTCATCATCAGGGCACCATCACCAACAGAGATGATGGTGTCTATTTCGAGTCTCCAACAACCATTACATGTAGGCTTAAACACGACATCACCTTCGCTGCTCTAAAAAATAAACAACACAATAAGGTGCAACTAGAGGGCGACGAGCGAGAGGTCACTCGCATCATTTATCGGAAACCCGATTGGGGCGCTCAGGGACATGTTCGCTGGTCCACAATGGATGTGAAGAACAACGATGACATCCGAGCAATAATGACCAGCCATGGTGTGTTTAAATTTAAGGGTCCTTTGCAGTTGTACGTGGAAACCATATGGAGCGTCGCTGAGATCCTTCGCCGCTTAACTCCACCATCACAGTAGTTTCGGTCATGTTTTAGACCTCTGTTTGTTTTTGTTTGTTGTTGTAATCTGTTATTTTCGATCAATGTAAACGGCGTTTTTAATTAATAAAATAAATGTTGAATTTTTTATTTTGACTTCCGGAATTACGTTGAAAGTGATAATTCCAGAAGACATTTTTTAAGGATTTTTGGAATTACGTCCAGAACACATAATTCTGGAAGTCAAAATGTGTTCCGGAATTACGTGTTCCAGACGTAGTTTCGGAAATCTTTAAAAACGGTCTTCCGGAATTATCGATTTTCATGTAATTCCGGAAAACCTAAAAAAATGCGTTCCGTAATTATCAGTTAACACGTATTTCCAGAATTTTTTTGGAATGCGGGGATAAATCTATCTGTTTGGTGTATTTGTGGGGTATAGTGTATAATTTGGGGGGGGGGGGGGGGGTGTTTGGGTTTAGAAAAAACCCAAACGCTATTATGGTAAAATATTTCAAATTTTCCATTCATCCGAAATGATTTGATATAAATTCAGTTTGGTTTTAATATTCTTGTAGTGTCGGCACGACGATAACTGTCGGTGGTACCACGGCATTTTGAGGATTTCAGTACGCACGTGACATGGGCCCTACAACCAAGTCACAAACATTTATTTATTCAAAATATCATCATATTTATTACTTTTTAATTTCTCTATGATGTCCTTTTTGTTTTAAAAAACATTAACTTAATTTTATGAATCATATTTTGTTTTATATTTATCTAATTAATTAATCAAAAATAAAGTTAAAACAATATATTAAAAATATAAATATATGCTAAAAAACTAAAAACTGCCATCCAGCCTTAGATAAAAGATTGGATTTGTATGTTAAAGTAATTTTTTTATTAATAAAATTTAGGATAAGTAGATGACACTCCTCCAATCCAAAATAGAGAGACAGTTGGGTTCCTTGAACACTTACATATAAAATTACATTTATCTTATCTTAGTGAAAATTTGAACCTGCAACTAGGGGCAGAGCTTCGTTAGAGCCTAGGAAAGCCACGTCCCGCCCCAAAAAAATCATGTGAAATTACAAAAATATATTTGTTATTTTAAAGTAAACTAATATATATCTATATGAGTGAAGATCAATTTACTCTAAGAGTAACTCTTGTAAGAATTTCTCCACCTAATATCTCTTTGTAGACAGAAAATTTTATTGATCCAACCGTCAAGTTAATAATTCTAATTGAGTAGATCAAATATGAAAATTTTCATAAAATTTTAAAAATCTTTGATCAAATAAGTTCAATTCAACGTATATTATACTTTTCAAAATACTAGTAAAATATGGACTATAAGATTAAATAGCTTCATATGTTCAATTTCTATAATTTTTGGTATGCATGATCATTAAGAGAATATAAAACTATTGAACGGTTGGATCGGTAAAATTTAATGTCTACAAAGAGATATTAAGTGAATTAACTCTACAAGAGTTACTCTTGGAGTAAATTGATCCCCACTATATACAGGCTCGTCCCAAACAATTTAGAGACCCTGTTAAAACCTTAAAAATTAGGCCCCTAATTAGGTCCTATTTTTATCAAATTGGGTCCCATGTATTACTCCATTTTTTAAGAAATTAAAATCCACATAAAAATTTTATCAACAATTTATCTTCTTAGAAAAAATAATTTTTAAGAAGGCATAAAATTAACAAGCAGTGGAGCCCCCTGCCCCTACATTTTTTTGTTTTTTTTTCTATTAGTATATAGTTACATTTTTAACTAACTAACTAACTAAATATATATATATATATATATATATATATATATATATATATATATATATATATATATATATATATATATATATATATATATAACTTGCGAAGATACAAGATACACAAGTAGTTATATTTTTATGTCCCATTTATTTATGCCACTAAAAATAACAATTATACTAGAGATTAAAAGCAGGAAGCTTTACCGCTAAACCAAGACCAATTTCTTGATAATAGTTGAAATAACTACTATATATACAATTTGTAATTAATTTTGGACCCTAAAAAAATAGATTTGGTGTAACATCTCCAATTTAGCTAATTTCATTTATTGAAATTAGCAAGAAGTTATGTTTAATTAATTAGCTAATTTGAATAATTAGGCATAAATAATGATATGTCATAATTGATTAATTCTCAATAATATATGTACGTGTATGCCTTGATGAATGATTGTTGGTTTAAGTGGTTTTTAAGTGAGGAGTTAGAAGAGGGTTAAGTATAAGGGTATATGGGTCTTTTCGCATTCATTTTCCCATCAGCTGAATATACACACACAAGACACAATACACAACACAGTACCCTCATTTTCAGCAAAGTTAGAAAAAATTAGAAAGATAGTAGTGAGAGAGAGAGAGAGAGAGAATTCGCGAAGAGGAAGAAGGAGAGAAGAGGGGAGGAGTTCTTGAGTTTCTCAGTGCATGTAAGTCGAAATACCACCATCCTTCTCCATTTTTCATTCTCAATACAATGGTACCAGAATCATAACTTGTCTCCCTCTCATTCTCATTTTGCCATTTTTGAACCTTCAAGCTCAAAATAGTCAAAAAATGGAATTTGCCACTTCCGTTAAGTCATTGAAGCCTTGCATGTCATCTCAAATAGTGGGTTGTCTACATTCAGAACCTACAATATCCATTGGAGTAATGTGGAGAGGGTTTTAGTTGCTGACTTCAAGTTTTAGTGTTCAGGGATAGTTCGAGAGTTACGGTTTTCAGTTCAAGATTCATTGATTCGTTGTTGTGTGCGATTTTCATCGCAAGAGGTGAGTTCTATACTCGCTTAGGGAATTAAATTTCGTGTCAATACTGAATATGACTGAAAATATACGTTGGATTTCATTTCGTTAAGTTTTGAATCAAAAACCGTAATTTATGAAAATGTGTTTTGTTTGAATCACTATGAATGAATGGTTTGAATGATTGCTATGATTGTTGTTTGTACTGGTTGTGGTACTGGGATAATGCAGGTTTAAAGTTGGGTATCGATCGGAACAGACATTGGAATCGAACGGAATGGTAAATTTCACGAAAACCAGAGTTTGGGGTATACTGTGGCACATGCACAGACCGTGCGTCCCTGTGCACGGGTCGTGCGCCCTGTTCGCAAAACTTTTTAAAATACACATGGGGCGTACGCCTTAGCGCACGAACCGTGTACCCCTTTCGGTGACTCCGCGCTATTATAAAAAAAGCGCACGGGTCGTGCGTCTTAACGCACGGACCGTGTGTCCACTTCGTTTTCCCTTTTTCAAAACATGTTTTTAGTCATTCCAATTGATTCCAAGTCCCTTCTAATCACTCCTCCAATTTTGCCCATGATTAGATACATGAATGCCATGAGTTTTGAGATGATTATATGAGATTATCTTAAGTTATAAATGTCAAGATAAACCGTACCTTAGTACAAGCGAGTGCACACAAGCTATATTAATATACAAGCCATGTTAACATCCAAGTTAAGTTTCAGATTAATGTTTGATGTTTACAAGTTAAAAGAAATAGAACATTATGTTCATACAAGTCAAGTTATTTCCTTAAGGAAAAGAAAGATGGCATACATATAATTATATATGTATATCAAGGGTGACGACCCCAGTTATTTGCATACTAGGGCAGGGGAAGTCATGAGCCCTGAACCCTAGGCCCCTTCCATGTAGCCCGCTTTCCAAGGTCAGTGGGATTGGGTGCACCGAGAATCATGAAAATAGAAAGTGGTTCGACGTGACGTGCTAAGAAAAGAACAAGACATGATATGTAGTCGCTTATTAGGGCTACAAGTTAAAAAGAATTGTACCATGTAGTCGCTTATTAGGGCTACAAGTTAAAAAGAAAATATGTTCACGTAGTCGCTTATTAGGGCTACGAGTTCAAAAGACAAGCATAATGAACCGCTAATGTTAGTAATGGGTCTCGATAGGACTCACTGAGATAATGTTTATCTCACCCTTTATAATTGTGGTTTTTACAGAGAAACGGGGAAAGGGAAAGGTGATGAAGCACGGCTAGGCGGTGTGCCTTATGGAGTTATTGAAGATTCAGTTTTATGATTATGCCATTTTTCCTTTGTTGTCTTTCTATTATCAGTTGTATAAATATTACTAGCTAACAGTTGTAAATCGTTTCCGCTACTTATGTTTTGGGATATTGAACACCAGGTTGTAAAAGTTTATAAGTCATGAGACTTAAGTACTTTATAAGCAAAAACAGGTCAACAGAAGTTGATGTATCTGGTCCAAATTTTGAACCAGATACATCAACTTCTGTTAACCAATTTTTGCTTATATTCTGTAACAGAGGGAGTATATATATATATATATATATATATATGGCAAATGGTAATAAAAGAAAAGTAAGAATAAGAGAAATAACAAAACAAAGCACCGTTTGTGTATTGTTATTTGGTGCCTACTATTTAATTTTTAGTGTATTTCTTACATTTCTTAAACAATTTGACAGCACGACGCAACGGTTGAAGCTCACTCCCTTCACTGAAAGTTTCCATGTTCGAATCCCTTCACTCAAGAGTAAAAGTGAATTAAAATGTTTACATTTGTTGATTGAAAAATATTAAAGAAATAAAAGTCATCAAATTTTGCAGAAGAAAGAGACCCCTACATACATGCACAGCAAAACCTGATTGATGTGAAAAATTACAACCGAATTAGGGTAAACTCCATCACCTCGTCCAAGTCAAAATGAGCTTCTGCAACTATAACACCAATGAGTGATCCTGCTATTTGAAATTTGATCTTTCTTATTTTAAAGATAGACTATATGATGTGACACCAAATGAGTGCATGCAAACTTTAACTATAAATTTTCACAAAATAAAATGTTGTACGAACCTTAATATAATACATGTTACATATTACTTAATGTAGTCCATGTTATTACTTGTATTAAGAAAAAAAATACATGTTACTACTTGTAACGATTAATCCCAAGGGTCAAAAAGGCGCTACTAAAAGTTATTGAGCGTTATTAAAAGTCTGAGGGACTAAAACTGGTGAAAAAAATATGATGACCAAAAGTAGGTGAATTTTTTTTGATGGACTAAAAGCAAAAACCCAATTTTATAGAGACCAAAAATACACTTAACCCTTTAAAAACCAAAAACATTAAAATATAAAAAGAAACAAAAAAAGGGGGTACTGGGTTGACGTGAGTACATGTTAAAGCACGGTACTCGCAAAAAATAAACATAAGAAGAAATGCAAGTACAAATCGATTTTTTTTAATGATTTGATAGTCACCGAACTAAATAGATTGAATAGGTATTTGTGATTTGGTAGCAGTGTTATCAGAACCGGTCCGGACCGGCCGGTCGGACCGGGACCCGGTGGTCTTTCCGGGCCGGGCAGCGTGCAGGACCGGATCTGCAGTTGGCCCGGTGATGACGTCATCGGACCGGTGAAAAAACCGGGTCGGACCGGTTGGTCCTCTTTTTTTTTTTTTTTTTTTTTTTTTTAAGATGAACCAATTATAAATTTTGCATGTTTTCACAAAAAAGGCTTGGGTGGGGTTCGAACCCCCTCCCTAGTATTCAACATTTCAACTTTTTAACCACTAAGCTATCTATTATTTGTTGATACTGTCCCGCATTCATTAAATATAATCAATTCCGGATATGTTAATTTTTTTTACACATTCTTTCATTAATAGTTTTGATTAAACACACATTTTTTTGACAAATTGATTCAAGTTCAACACTCATAAACATATAAATGTATACTTTCTTAGTATATATTATAATTTTTTGAATTTATTTAATATAGACCGGGTCATGCCGGTCCGACTAGAGACCCGCGGTCTGACCCCGGGTCTAGTGACCCGGTGCCTTGACCGGGTCGATGGCCGGTCCGGGTCTGATAACACTGGTTGGATGTATGATCGATTGTTTCCTGGAAGATCCGGTTTAAAGCGACGTTTTGTAGAAGGAGTAGAAGAGTTTATTTTTTGTGCTAAGGCCCATGAAGAATTTGCGGGACAATGCGGTATTAGATGCTCGTGCTTGAAATGTTCCTTTCGATTTATAAAAAATGAAGAAGAAGTTAGACTTGATTTGTACAATAATGGGTTTAGGCCAAATTATTGGATATGGAGTCGTCACGGGGAAGTAGGACCAGGGGTAGCTGCAGTTCCTGCGGTTAATGTTCCGGTTGAAGTAGTAGCTCCCACATCAAGTAGTTATCCAGCGACTACGACATCTGAATGCCAAATTATACAACCGTTAGATGTTTATCAGGAAATGATATCTGACGCTGTTGGAGTAAATTTGGATTTTGAAGAACCAGAATATGATGCTGAAGAAGTTCCAAATGAGGAAGCTCAAAGGTTTTACATGTATTTGAGTGAGACAAATAAACCATTATTTGAACGGTCTAAAGACTCAAAATTATCAATGTGTGTTCGGTTGTTGGGTCTTAAGTCTCAATTTAATGTTGCTGTTGTGCATGGAATATATGACCAAAATGATGTTGGATGCAAGCCCCATTAGAGAGCTTTTGCCGCAAAGTTATTATGAAGCTAAAAGACTGGTATCGAAGCTTGGCTTAAAATCTAAAAGAATTGAATGTTGTGTGTCTGGTTGCATGCCCTATTATAACAATGAGTTTGGCATAAATGATGGAGAGTTGTTGGAATGCAAGTTGTGTGGAGAGCCACGCTATCGTGTCAGTAGGAAAGGGATGAGCAGAGGCAAACCGGTTCCACGAAAAGCAATGTTCTATCCGCCGCTTATACCAAGGCTACAAGTAGTGATCGAACTAAAAAGATTCAATATATATATATTTGTGATTTGGTAGTGACCGAACTAAAAAGATTCAATATATATATATATATATCTATATATATATAGGGAGCGTATCAAGTGAGAACTAGTTCTCACCGTGAAAAATGAGAACTCTTAATTATAACCGTCAGATTAAAATTAACGGTTCAGATTACGTCATTAATTACAAAATCTTGTGTGATTGTTTCCTTATTAATTGAAGATCAAAAGAACAAAAGAAACTAATTTTTGTCATCTTTTATATATTCATTAAATATAATTTATAATCAAATAATTAAAAATGTGACTACAATAAAAATATAAACATTAATTTAAGTATGCTTCTAAATGGATTGAATAGATAACTTTTTTTAATATTCTTTGAATAGATAACTTGAATATAAAAACCTTTTGGTAGTGACCAAACTAAGTGGATTATAGTCATTTTGTCCGTGAATGTGTGGAGCGTTGTCATTATAGTCCATGAATGTATCAAAACTAAAAACACGTCTCTAAGTGTCTTATTTGTTTGTAATTTTAGTGACTAAATTGAACAACAAAAAACACATTTGAAAATCAAAATAACTAACCAAAAATACATTTGAGGATCAAAACGACCTACTAAAGAGACATTTTAAAAAAGAAAAAAAATAAACAAACATTTTTTAGAAACAAAAGATATGATTGTCAAAAAAAAAGAAACAACAAATATGATGAATAAAATATAAAAAAAAGGAAGAAAAAAGGGGGAGGGGAGTTTGCCGCGTCCCTGCTGCATGGCACTCGCTGTATAGATAAGATTTACGGATTAAAAATATACTAGTGCTTGTACCCGTGCGATGCACGAGACAAAAGTTTCATTTAATACATAAATATTGTAATATTGTATGAGTGAAGATAAAATTAACTATATATTGTACAAACATGTGACAATGTAAATCATAATCAAAAATATCATTTTTAATTAACAATTAAATTAAACATTTATAGACAAAAAGAAGAAAAAGTCTAAAGAATTTTAATAACATAATCCATATTCATCAAATGTAAATATAAAAATTTAACTCATAATTAAAAAGAATAAAAGACAACGCAATTAGAAAGTGAAAAACGTGGATATCATGCAGTGTTCGATGAGAACCACCAATAAAATGGAAGCAACTATACAAAGTTGAATGAATATGGACTTTAAATTCTTTTTTTCTAGAAGCATCTTTAAATTCTTTTTTTAAAGTCGAGAAAAATATGCTCCTAAAAAATATAAAGAGAAGAAGAATAAAAAGAAATTGATTTTCCCTCATCTTTCCATTGATACCAATCTCACTCACAGATTCAAGTCCAACCATCTCATTCCATCATCTCTTTGGTTTTGAGTTTGAGAGAGAAGAGGGAGCTCTTGGCACCATTTTCCTTTTTATGTTCATTTCGACCTTGGAGAAGGTTCTAAGGTTTTCAACAAGCTACATTTCGATTTAATAAGAGGGTATTAGTAGATTGGTTCTGGTTCGGTAGTTTTGGAGAGAGAGGTTCGAGTACGGGGAACGTTCGTGCGGGTTCCGTGATTTCTAAAGTCTCGTCAATTCACGATTAGTTGTGATTATCATCACTTCGGGTGAGTTCTATACTCGCTTAGGGATTTTAATTTCAAAATATGGGTTGCATGTTTTGTTTTATTTTCAGTTCGTATGTTTTCGAGTCAAAAACCGTTATTTTGCGAAAATTACGTTTCAGTGTGATTGACGATATGAATGCTTGATTGATGGATTGTTTGATGATAATATGATTGTGTGGACTGGTTATATTGCTGTTTTGGACTGAATTAATGTATGATGAATTTGGGAATTGATCGGAACGGGTATTGGAACGATTGGAACGACCAAGTTTTCGCGAAAAATCACAATTCTGGGCTACTGATGAACACGCACGGATCGTGCACCCTAGTGGCACAGACCGTGGGTTATGTTCGCAGGTTGCCTGTAACATTTTAAAAACATGGCACGGACCGTGCGCCCCTAGGGCACAGACCGTGCGTGACCTTCATGCTCGTATTCAAAAATTTGTAAACACGCGCACGGGTCGTGCGCCTCTTAAGTACGGACCGTGCGTAGGCTTCTGTTACCCAATTCAAAACATGTCTTAGTCCAATCCGAACGGTTCCAATTGCGTTCTAATCCATTCCCCAACCCTATGTATTGACAAATAAACCGTAATTCGCATAAATAAGCGTAGGTATGAATGAGATATTGGAAATTGTCCAAGCATGTTAAATGTATGATAACCGGGGGACTGAAATTGCAGGTCTTCGGTGTTGTGTTAGTATGATATGTTACACGTAGCTATCCAGACTTGGGCTACAGATGAAAATGATGTATAATGAACCGTTAGTGTTAGTAAGGCGAAGAAGCACGGCTAGACGGCGTGCTTTATGGAGCTATTATTGAAGACTCGGTTTTATGTTTATGCCTTTTTTCCCGTTTGTTGTCTTTGTATTTTCGATTGTATAACTATTACTAGCTAACAGTTGTAAATCGTTTTCGCTATTTATGTTTTGGATATTGAACACCAAGTTGTATAAGTGTTAAGTCATGAGACTTAAGTACTTTATGTTAATTTTAATGAGGTTCATGGAACCGTTTGATAATTATTTATCCAAGTTTTTAGTTGTGTTCAATATTCCAGGCATACAAGTCAACTCTGATGCATGCCATGCTGTGCATTTTGGTATTTCTACAGTTAGAAATACTAGGGTGTTACATTATGGTATCAGAGCAGTTCGACCTAGTCGGGCTTAGATTAGTTTTAGGATTGGTTGTACCTTGAGTAATTCTGCTATAATGCTTCTTATGATGCTAAGAGACATTGAGACTGATCAACTTAATACTTGGTGTATCGTTTGCAGAATTATGGCAGGAGGATCAAGGAACAATCCACCAATCGATCCGCATTCCGCTTTGATGCAGAATGTAATAGAAAGGCAGCAAAAGATGATGGAAGATATGCTGCAAATGCAACAAAAATGCTTATGCTCAGCCTCAGCAAGCTCCTGAGCCACAAGTTAACCCAAGGCAGATCTACTCCGAATTCTTGAAGATGAAATCCTCAGAATTCAGAGGAGGACCCGATGCCTTGGAAGCCCAGCATTGGCTGGACGACATTGAAAAGATTTTCCTCACAATGCAAGTTACTGATGAGGATAAACTGAGATTGGCATCCCATATGCTGAAGGGAGAAGCCAACAACTGGTGGACTAATGCTAAGGCCATGATGGAGACCATGGGAACTCCCCAGACTTGGGAGAATTTCAGGCAAACGTTTCTGGAGCAATTCTTCCCAACTGCTATAAGGTTCGATAAGGAGAATGAGTTCTTAGCTCTCACCCAAGGAAGTTTAACTGTGGGCCAATACACGACCAAATTTGAGGAGCTGTACCAATTCTTCGGTTTGGCCGGGTATGCTCCCAATGACAGGTGGAAGACGGACAGGTACAAATTTGGGCTGAGAGAAGACATTGTTCAGAGTCTAAGTTCCTTTACTTGTAACAGTTATGCAGCTATGGTACAACAGGCTCATATTGCTGAGAATGACTTGAAGAGAGTGTATGCAAGCCGAAAGGAGTACAGTCAGAATAGGAAGAATGTTGGATCATCTAATCCTCAGATGGGTCCCAAGGCACAACTCAAACAAAGGGAAGCAAGTGCAGTCGTCTGATTCCTCAAGATTCAACAAGTGTTTTACATGCGGGAAGCCCCACCAGGGTGAATGTCGTGTGGGTTCCAAGCAGTGTTTCTACTGCAGGAATGAGGGCCACTATATTCATGAGTGTCCAGAAAAGAAGAGAAAAGAGTCGGATCATGCTACTACAACTCATGGGAGAATCTACACTTTGGACGCTCAGAATGTCACACCTTCAGACAATCTGCTAAGGGGCATGGGATCTCTTTTCTATAACTCTGTTAGTATTTTATATGATTCAGGTGCAACACATTGTTTTATGTCTCAAGCTTGTGTCGATCGGTTGGGATTGGCTTTAACTCCGTTGCCTCAACCAATCTCCATTAAAACTGTTGCTGAGGGTAGTGTTCAGACCCAAGCCTTATGTGAAAACTGTCTTCTATCCATCAGAGACAGAAATTTTGTGGTGGAATTTATTTGTTTGCCAATGAAGGGTATGGACATTGTCCTAGGTATGAGTTGGATGTCTGCCAACCATTTAACTATTGATTGCTTTCATCGGAGTATCGGTTTCGCCTCCGAATCAGTGTTGCTAAAACCGACCAATTCCGAAACAGTTACCTCATTCACTTCTGCAAGTCAGTGTCTATTCCAAGGCGCGGAAGCTTATGTCATGATGTTGTCTACATCGAATGAGACAGGTCTAGATCTATCTTCTGTGCAAATCGTTAATGAATTCCTAGATGTATTTCCAGATGACGTTTCTTCGTTACCTCCGGATCGCGAGGTAGAATTCTCTATAGAGTTGGTTCCGGGCACAGGGCCAATTTCTATCGCTCCATATAGGATGTCTCCTTTAGATCTTAAAGAGTTGAAAATCCAACTTGAAGAGTTAATTTCAAAACAATTTTTCCGACCGAGTGCTTCGCCATGGGGTGCTTCTGTATTGCTTGTCAAGAAGAAGGATGGGAGCATGAGATTATGTATTGATTATCGTCAGTTGAACAAGGTAACTATCAAGAACAAGTATCATCTGCCAAGAATTGATGATTTGCCAGATCAACTGCGGGGAGCTTCAGTGTTTTCTAAAATTGATTTAAGGTCGGGCTATCATCAAATCAAAGTTAGAGCTTTGGATATTCCGAAGACAGCTTTGGATATTCCGAAGACAGCTTTCCGTACTAGATGTGGACACTACGAGTTTGTAGTGATGCCCTCCGGTTTAACCAATGCTCCAGCTGTATTCATGGATTACATGAATCGAATTTTCAACCATTATCTGGACCGATTTGTCGTGGTGTTTATTGATGATATCTTGGTGTATTCTAAGACTATTGAGGAACATGTGCAACATCTCCGAATTGTTCTGAACGTACTCCGAGAGAAGAAGTTGTATGCCAAGCCATCTAAGTGTGATTTCTGGATGCCTGAGGTAAAATTTCTGGGTCATGTGATATCCCAATCCGGTGTTGCAGTGGACCCCAGTAAAATTGAAGCTGTGGTAGATTGGAAACAACCATCTACAGTCACTGAAGTAAGAAGTTTCTTGGGATTAGCTGGGTATTATCGGAGATTCATTCAAGGATTTTCTCAGCTGGTTCTTCCACTCACTCGGTTAACTCACAAGGGTCGACCGTTTGTATGAGACTCTGACTGTGATGAATGTTTTTCAGAATTGAAGAATCGTTTAACTTCTGCACCCATTCTAATTCTACCAGATCCGTCTATGGGATTCCAAATTTACTGTGATGCCTCTGGTAAGGGTTTAGGATGTGTCCTTATGCAGAATCAACAAGTAGTTGCTTATGACTTCAGACAGTTGAAGCCGCATAAAGAGAATTACCCGACTCATGACTTAGAGTTGGCGGCGATTGTGTTTGCCCTAAAGATTTGGAGACATTGCCTGTATGGGTCTCGTTTCGAATTCTTTAGTGATCACAAGAGCCTTAAGTATTTGTTTGACCAAAAGGAGATGAACAACAGACAGAGAAGATGGGTAGAGTTTCTGAAAGATTATGATTTTGAACTGAAGTACCATTCAGGGAAGGCTAATGTAGTAGATGATGCTTTGAGTAGGAAGTCTATTCACACGGCAGAATTGATGATTCATGAGATGGCATTGTTAGAATCGTTTAGAGATCTTAACTTGAAGGTTAAGCCAAGAAGAAACAGATTGGTGTTGAGTCATATTCAGATTTCGAGTCCCTTGAGAAATCTGATTCGCTCAGCCCAAGAGATTCATCTAGAGCTGCAAACGCAGAAGAAGTTGCCAAATTACACCGAAGATAGTGATGGTGTAATTTGCTTTGATGGTAGAATCTGTGTGCCGAATGATGAGGATATTAAGAAGCAGGTTTTAGAAGAGGCTCATAAGAGTCAGTTGTCAATACATCTTGGGTCTACCAAGATGTATAGGGATCTAAAGCAGTTGTATTGGTGGCCGGGGATGAAAGTGGAAATTGCAGAATTCGTGTTTCGATGCTTAACTTGTCAAAGGGTTAAGATAGAGCACCAGAAGCCTGCCGGTCAGTTACAGCCATTGAATGTGCCAGAATGGAAATGGGAACGCATTTATGGACTTTGTCATGGGATTACCACGGTCCCAAGCCAGGAATGATTCTATTTGGGTAGTGGTGGATCGCTTGACCAAGTCTGCTCATTTTATTCTGGTACGTTCAAATCATAAGATTGCTAAGTTAGAGGAAGAGTATCTCAAGAATATTGTGAAGCTGTATGGAATTCCCACGAGTATCATCTGTGATCGTGATCCCAAGTTTACATCACGATTCTGGAGAGCACTGAATATGGCTTTGGGAACAACGGTATGTGCTAGTACCGATTATCATCTGCAGACGGGCGGACAGACTGAAAGGACAATTCAGACTTTGGAAGATATGCTAAGGGCATGTGTACTTGACAGTTGAGGCCGATGGGAGAATCATCTTCCATTGGTGGAGTATTCCTACAACAGTTACCATTCTAGTATCAGGATGGCTCCGTATGAAGCATTATATGGAAGGAAGTGTAGAACACCATTATGTTGGTAGGATATCGGTGAGCAAAGATTGTTGGGTTCGGATTTAGTCCGTGAGACTACTGAAAGGATCTGACAGATTAGGGAACGGATGAAGACCGCTCAGAGTCGACAAAAGAGTTATGCCGACAAAAGAAGGCCATTGGAATTCGAAGAAGGAGATCATGTATTTCTGAGACTTTCTCCAACTATTGGTACCGATTAGCATTGCGAGCGAAGAAGCTCAGTCCTCGGTATGTTGGACCTTTCCAAATTATCGAGCGAGTTGGGCCAGTAGCATACCGCATTGCCTTACCTCCAGCATTTCTAGACTGCATGATGTGTTTCATGTATCGCAATTGAGAAAGTACATTCCTGATCCGAGTCAGCCGTTGAGTTTTGAGACGATTGACATTCGACCGGATTTGTCCTATCATTCGAATCCTATTCAAATCATCGAACGTGCGCGAGAAAAAGCTCCGGACGAGATCAATTCCTATTGTCAAAGTGTTTTGGGATGGTGCCTCACCTGACGAAGCGACATGGGAAGTAGAGGAAAACATGCGGGTGAAATATCCCCATCTTTTCAATTGAGGTATGTTTTGTTAAATTTTGAGGACAAATTTTTTAAAAGTTGGGATGATTGTAACATCCCCAATTTAGCTAATTTTATTTATTGAAATTAGCAAGGGTCATAATTAATTAATTAGCATAAATTATTAATTATGAGATGATGATCATGGGTTGAATGAATTAATGAGGTGTTGTTTGTTTAGTTAAGTTTATGACAAGAAACCATTGGTTAAGTAATTGTTTAGAAGTGATTTAAGTGAGAAATTATAAGACAAGGGCAATATGGTCTTTTCCTTATCATCCAGCTCAATTAACACTCTCAGCTTCCCAACATCACACACTCCCATACTATGTTGCTGAAATCAGAATAGAACTAAAAGAAAAACAGAAAATAGAAGAGATAAGGAGAGAGTGAGGGAGGAAGAAGAAGGGAGGATAGCTCCTCCAAACCTTGATGCATGTGTGCCTTGACACCACCATTCTCTCCCATTTTCCCTCCTATTTCCATTGATACCAATCTCACTCACAGATTCAAGTCCAACAATCTCATTCCATCATCTCTTTGGTTTCGAGTATGAGAGAGAAGAGGGAGCTCTTGGCACCATTTTCGTTTTTATGTTCATTTCGATCTTGGAGAAGGTTCTAAGGTTTTCAACAAGCTCAATTTCTATTTAATAAGAGGGTATTAGTAGATTGGTTTTGGTTCGGTAGTTTTGGAGCGAGAGGTTCGAGTACGAGGATCGTTCGTGCGGGTTCCGTGATTTCTAAAGTCTCGTCAATTCACAGTTATTTGTGATTTTCCTCACTTCGGGTGAGTTCTATACTCGCTTAGGGATTTTAATTTTGAAATATGGGTTGCATGTTCTGTTCTATTTTCAGTTCGTACGTTTTCGAGTCAAAAACCGTTATTTTGTGAAAATTACGTTTCGGTGTGATTGACGATATGAATGCTTGATTGATGGATTGTTTGATGATAATATGATTGTGTGGACTGGTTATATTTCTATTTTTCACTGAATTAATGTATGATGAATTCGGGAATTGATCGGAACGGGTATTGGAACGATCGAAACAGCCAAGTTTTCGCGAAAAATCACAATTCTGGGCTACTGATGAACACGCACGGATCGTGCGCCCCAGTGGCACGGACCGTGCATTATGTTCGCAGGTTGTCTGTAACATTTTAAAAACATGGCACGGACCGTGCACCCCTAGGGAACGGACCGTGCGTGACCTTCGTGCTCGAATTCAAAAATTTGTGAACACGCGCACGGGTCGTGCGCCTCTTAAGCACGGACCGTGCGTAGGCTTCTGGTACCCAACTTCAAAACATGTCTTAGGCCAATCCGAACGGTTCCAATTGCGTTCTAATCCCTTCCCCAACCCTATGTATTGACAAATAAACCGTAATTCACATAAATAAGCGTAGGTATGAATGAGATATTGGAAATTGTCCAAGCATGTTAAATGTACGATAACCGGTTAGGGTTACGAGTGAGAAAACACAAGTATATGTTCATACAATGGACTAAAGGTCCATTGAGGTTTTGGTAACCACTAAGATGACTTGATATTGTATCAAGGTATGTTAAATAATGATATGATAAAGAATTACTTGATTTATTCAAGGTATGATAATGAACTACTTGATGAAAGGATCAAGGTATGATAAAGGGGTGATGACCTCTATGATAACACACTAGGGGAGGGAAGTCATGAGCACATAACCTAGGCCCCTTCTATGTTTGCCCACTGATGAAAGGATTAGTGGATTGGGTTCACCGAGGGACAAAAACGGCAGGTCTTCGGTGTTATGTTAGTATGATATGTTACACGTAGCTATCCAGACTTGGACTACAGATGAAAATGATGTATAATGAACCGTTAGTGTTAGTAAAGGGTCTCGATAGGATTCACTGAGATAATGTTTATCTCACCATTTATTATTGTGGTTTTTACAGAGAAACAAGGAAAGGAAAAGGCGAAGAAGCACGGCTAGACGGTGTGCTTTATGGAGCTATTATTGAAGACTCAGTTTTATGTTTATGCCTTTTTCCCGTTTGTTGTCTTTGTATTTTCGATTGTATAACTATTACTAGCTAACAGTTGTAAATCGTTTCCACTATTTATGTTTTGGATATTGAACACTAGGTTGTATAAGTCTTAAGTCACGAGACTTAAGTACTTTATGTTAAGTTTAATGAGGTTCATGGAATCGTTTGATAATTATTTATCCAAGTTTTTAGTTGTGTTCAATATTCCAGACGTACAAGTCAACTCTGATGCATGTCATGCTGTGCATTTTGGTATTTCTACAAGTTAGAAATACTAGGGTGTTACAATTTCTAACACTTTCATTCACATTGACTGCAGGTGGTGCACAAAGCAATATTGGGAGGTGCAGCTAGCAAAAATGCCCAACTACTGGCCCAGTCCAACTTTTAATACTTGAATGGAAGTCAAACCCAACCAAACTGGGTTAAAGCGGAGCTGATCGGATCTTCAATGGGTCAACACGGACCCGGAACACATACCAACATATAAAAGGAAAACCCTAGTTTTTCTGCCACTGTTTCTTGATTTTTTCTCTCTCTCACCCTCTCTCTCTCTCTCTCTCTCTTCTTGTTTCTCCGTCACTTCTTTCTTCTTTCTCTCTAACCTAGCTCTGCTAGGGTTATCAAATTTATTCATGAAACTCAGTGATTGAAGCTTCCAAATGCTTCAATCACACCTCTGATGGTGTTTGCGAGTGATTGGTAATGAAACCCCTTTGGTTTCGTTACTATTTTCACAAGATTTGGTGTTCTCACCTTCGAACGCTGAGATTGTCACCACGATGATGATTCAGCTTGAAATCTCTTCAAGCAGAACACATAAATGACTTACACGAAGGTATAAACTCTTTCTTTACTTTCTTTATGAGTTTGGTGTTAAGAAACAGAAACCCTAATTCATGATTTCAATATTTTCAGGTGCGAAGACTGAAAGATGAACTACGGCTTCAGCGAAGGTAAATTTCTACACCTTTGTAAATTTCCCTTCGTTTATTGCTTGTATTTCAACTGATTCTAACTCAGTCTTCGTTGTTACACTGCATGTACACGAGTGACTTGTTCTAATGAACAATCAATCACACCGATCCTGCTGTAAGACTTCTCTCAAGCCCACAGAAGGTAATTTCATACACCCTTCCCTCTTTTCTTTCGTTGATTCTCTATTTCAGTCACAGAAATAGTTCCTAACCCACTCTTCTTTCTTTTGCAAGATCTTCAACACCTTGAAGACAAGCTAATACTCAAAGACTAGAAACAGAAAGAAAAACGCAAGGAGAAGATAACAGAAAAGTATATTATTTGTAAAACTAAATTCTGCTTGTATTATTCACTGTGTTAATTCTCTGTACAAAGTGTAATAGCCATAGGACTATATATATACAGAAAAGGCAAACTCTCCTAAGAGTTTGTTACAAGTTAGTTACAAGAGTAACTAATTTCTTAACTAATTCATTACTGAAGATTAGGTAGTTGAAATTGCTGGGGAGTAACGGTCATCTGATTGTTTTACATGACCGTTGCTCAAATCCTGGAGGGTATTTTAGGTTTTTATTAAAAAACCAATATCCCCCCTTAATACAAAACCTAAAATAATTAGTTAAAGAGAGATTAAAACTAAACAGGACAGGCCCCTGTGACTTAGCTGTAAAAACATAGATGATCCAGAACAAGCCTCTGGATAGTAGCTTAAGTAGTTGCTATCTTAGGCTTAGAAAGCAACTAACCCTAGATCTCTCCTTAACCTAGTAAAAGATTCACCCTTTAAGGCTTTAGTAAAAATGTCTGCCTGCTGATCCTTTGTAGGACAGTAATCTACCAATAATTTGCCATTAGTAACCTGGTCCCTTAAGTAATGAAACTTGGTTTCTATATGTTTTGTCCTTCCATGACCATTGGGATTTTTGGCCAAACATAAAGCTGACTTGTTATCAATCAGCAACTTAGGAGCCTCTGTCAAAGTAACTCCCAACTCTCTGAGTAGTGCATCTAGCCATGCTGCTTGGGTAGCAGCACTGCAGGCAGCCACATATTCTGCCTCACAGGAGCTGAGAGCAACAATTTGTTGCTTTTTAGAGCTCCAGGACACAGATACCCCTTGAAATTTGAATCGGAACCCAGAAGTACTTCTTCTGTCAACATGATCTCCACACCAGTCACTGTCTGAGTATCCCAAGAGTTCAAATTCCCTTAGATACTTTCCTTTAGGGAAGAATAGCCCATAGTTTAGAGTGCCTTGTATATACCTCAGCACCCTTTTAGCTGCATTTAGGTGTATCTCCAGTGGTTCATTCATGAACCTGCTGATCATCCCTATAGCAAACAATATATCTGGCCTGCTGCGGCACAGATATCTTAATGACCCCACAATTTGCCTGAAATATGTAAGATCCACCTTAGAACCCTTCTGATCTTCCTTTTTACATGGTAACCTTCTATAGGGTTGGTGGCATAATTGCATTCTGTCATCTTGAACCTTGCAAGCAGTTCCTTAGAGTATTTTAGCTGATGTAAGATAATTCCTTCAGGTACTCTTAGGAATTCCAGTCCCAGAAAGTAGGTAAGCTATCCTAAGTCTGTCATTTCAAATTCAGCCTTCATAAAATCCTTGAAATGCTTAAATTCTTTGCTGCTACTACCTGTCACCAACAAATCATCAACATACAAACATATTAGTAATATGTTAGTATCCAAAGATCCCTTCACATACACACCAAACTCATTGGTGCACTTTGTGAAGCCACTTTCAACAAAGAAAGTGTCAATTATTTTATTCCAGGCTCTTGGAGCCTGTTTTAAACCATAGAGTGCTTTATGCAAGTGGCACACTAGGTTTTCCTTTCCTTTTTTCTCAAAACCAGGAGGTTGTGAGATAAAAACAGTCTCTTCTAAGGGTCCATTCAGAAATGCAGACTTAACATCTAAGTGATGTAAGTCCCAACCCTTACTACAGGCCAAGGCAGTGACCAATCTAATGGTTTCATGCCTAGCCACAGGTGAAAAAACTTCCTCATAATCAATCCCTTGCTTTTGTTGGAACCCTCTGGCAACTAATCTAGCTTTATGCTTGACTATGTTGCCCTTGGGGTCCAACTTAAGCTTAAAAACCCACTTGACACTTATTACCTTCTTCCCTTTTAGGAAGAGGTGTCAAGGTCCAGGTCTTATTTTTCTCAATAGAGGCCAGTTCCTCTATCATAGCATTCTTCCAGTTTTTGTCCTTTAAGGCTTCATTAAAGTCAACTGGTTCCATGTCTGCCACCATTCACTAGTGGAAAAAATGCTTTTTATAACTGTTATTTATATCGGTTAAAAACGGCCTGATATTAAAAGTGACGCGGTGGCAGTTTTGTAATTAAAATTACAGTTTTTATATCGGTTGCCACGGGAACCGATATAGAAAGTGCAAAAACCATCTTTTATATCGGTTCCCTTGCATAACCGTTATAGAAAGTGAAAAAAAATTAGGCTTTCTCATTCCCTTTCTCATTCACGCTACGCGAGCCCTCCATTCTCTCTCTCGCAGAACCCGGAACAGGGTTCTCTCCTGTCACCCCCTCTCTATCTCTCTCTTCTTGCATTTTTTAAATTTATTTTAAAATAAAATACTTTAAGGGTTGAGATTGAATGTAATAATGATCCAATGGAGGGATTTGTGGTGACAGGAGGGACTGGAGGTGTTTGTGACTGGAGAGAATCCGGGTCCCGCAGAACCCTAATCAACCAAAATGCCCTCCATTCTCTCTCACGCAGAGCCCTCCGTTCTCTCTCTCGCAGAGCCCTCCGTTCTCTCTCTCGCAGAGCCCTCCGTTCTCTCTCTCGCAGAGCCCTCCTTGTCTTCTTCTTCGTCCTCTCTCCCTTACTCTCTCTCGCAGAACCATCCTCTTCCTGCGGCGACGATCCTCTTCCTTCGGCGACCCATCCACTTCCTGCGGCGACGATCCTCATCATCGTTCATCACCGTGGCTCGTCAAGCGTTGTTACAAACTCGATTGCAAAGGTGAAACCCTAATCCTTAATCTCCATCTTCCTTTTCTTCGATTCATCTTTGATTTCCTCTTTTCGATTCTGGTAGTGAATTTGTTCTTCGTTCCGCGCGCGTGTGTGTGTGTGTTTCCTTGTTGTGATGGCTTCGTTCTTCACTGTCAATATTTGCAGAGAATAGCTTCTTCAAAGAATAGCTTCTTCGGTATCAACATTGTAATATTTGTAGGTTTTTCACTTCTAGATGCCCTTGCAATATTTGTATTTGCAAAGAATAGCTTGTTCAGTATCAAGCAATGCTTAATTTTCTGATGGTTCTTTTTGGTTTTCCAGGTTCTTTGAGGGAAACTACACATCCTTGGAAGAGGTTCTCAAATATTTGGATTTTGGAATATTTGAAGGTGTCAAATAAACTCCTATATGATGCCTCTTCTTGATTTGGTGGGTAGTAACTGATAGATATTTAGCTCGTTACTCCTATGCTTTTTGAGTATGTTGGTTGGTTCACTTCACTTCTTTTACTAACAAACATAAGTTGAGTCACTTTTTGGTCTTCTCATCCTTTATCTCATAGTCATTTATTTGATATCAAATAAGTAATCAGAAAGCAGTCTTTTATCTTATCCTTTTGTATACTTTGAACTATGAAATGATGTCCATCTGATGAACATTTTCTTCTTTGTAGCATTTATCTGTCTTGATATGTCTAAACTCTTATAGCTGATTGTTAAGAGGACAATGGACTGCATCTTACCAGGTCAGGCGGGCACATGGTTCTGGTTTGGAAGCGCAGGCACATGGTTCTGGTTTGGAAGCTGGTAAGAAAAGTAGATCAGGCTTTGCAATTGCTTTCTCACTTTTATCATGTAATTTCTTTTCTTTTCTTTTCTTTCTTTCTATTGTCATAAGATTACATTAGAAAATGCCTTCATTTATTTATAATATATATCCACCAGAATCTCAAGAAAAGATGGAATTGACTCCAAGATTGAGGATGTGTGTAGTGGGGATGTGTGTAAGGTTGACAAGAAAAATAGAGTTTCCGGTTTTTGTAGATTTTTCAGACTTTGGGGAACTCACCGAAATAGTGATTGGATAGGTCTAGGATGATGGTACCGATCTGATACTCTGATAGTATGTTGATGTTATAGAGGTTTAGAGTTTAGACAAAGAGAGAAGATGATGGATAAAGACTTTGCATTATGAATATGGTTTAATATGACTGATGATTATGATTCTGCCTTGATACAAGAAGACTAAACACCAAGATATTTTCATATTTTTTTAACAAAAACTACAGATGGACTGCAATTTAGTCTTCTGTAGTTTAATCTTCTGTATGGACTGCAATTGAATCTTCTGTATGGACTGCAATTGAAAATACATTACTGCTTTTATATATAATTATTGGACTGATTATTATTCTCTTGTTTCTCAAACAGTCCCTTGCAGATGCTATATTTTATAAAAACAATGATGTGATCAAACTATTGGAGAAGCATGGAGCAAAGCCTCTGGTGTGTGTGAATTGAGGATAGTTGCACTTATTTGTCTTGGAATATCAACCTTGTCTTTTGAATTATGCTAATGAGTGCTGATATATGTGAATATGCTGCTATTTCAGATGGCCCCTATGCATGTTAATCATGCCCGTGAAGTCCCAGAATATGAAATTAATCCTAAAGAACTTGATTTTACAAACAGTGTGGAGATAACAAAGGTAGACATATTATTAGGCTTTATTATTTTTCTTTTTGACAGTCAATTTAGCCTGTCTTCAGAGTATTTGAAAGATTCAACTGGCAAGAAAGGGGATTTTTATTGATGAACTAGAAATGGTACAGTACACAATTCTTCTGGTTGCAAGTCCAGCAACTATAAGATTCTGTTTTACAATTCAACTAACTCTCCAACTGACTACTGCATGGCTTATATACATTCTGCTATGCTGTAATTACAATAATACCCTCCCTCCTAGCCTTCTAAGGCTCATTATGACTACTGCATGGCTTATATACATTGTGTGGATTGACACTAGGAGCCACTAGTGGAAAAAATGCTACTCGTCCGCTCCGTTACTCGCACCATTGAACCTCCGTCGTACGGACATCGTTGTTGTTTGTTTTGAGGTAAGGTTCTTAACTTTTCCTATTTCTTCGATTCTGATTTATATACTGAGATTTGTGCGTCTTCATTCTCACGCCCTAGATCTGTTTCCTCTCACGCCCTGAGATTTATGCTCTACTTATTTTCAATTTTTTTGCTAATCTCTCAATATAGTTTACTGATTATGTTCTTGCTTCTCCTTTCATTTGCTGATGATTTTGCAGAATCTCAACAACAGAGAACCTGTGGAAGCACGTGGGAGGCCTGGAACCAAGGGCGGGGGCTTTAAGGGTGGCCGGAGAAATTTTTCACCTCATAAAGTATCACATGGTGAGTAACCATTCTCAGCTACAACATATCTGCAACTTATTTGATGGTTCATTACTTCATTTATCTACTTATTTATTATTTTCTTATTAGATTAGCTCCTTCTCTGGTTGGCTAAACTAGTTTTTTACTTTGACTAAATTGTGATATCTGTATCAAGCAGTTTTAATAGATAGACGAGTTTGAACATGGTATAGCATCATCTTCTGTCTGTTTTCTGTCATTTTATATTTTCAGACCAAAGGTCTTGCAGCATATCTTGGAAGTTGTTATTTGGACCATTACATGTAGACCTAGTAGCTTAGATGAAATATACCTAGTAGCTTAGATGAAATATACCAGCATTTTGTAAAGTTTCTGTATTTGTACAATTTGTGTATGCAAGAGTTTATAATATTCATATATTTAATATTTGATTTCTTTTATTGTTTGAAGTGACAATGGTCCTTTACAATTTATGCAGGCCATTTTCTCCCAGAAGAGGATGACAAGTTTCTTGAGAGAGTTCAGGCTGCAGTGGAAGAAGAGGAGCGTGAAGCTTTGGCTGCAGCTGAAACAGATGCTGCTATTCAGGAAAGCTATTCAGAATCAAGGGAAACTCTCAAAAGGAAGCATTGATGATGGTGATGTTAAGGTGAACAACGAGCAAATGGTTCTGAGGGTAACTGAAGAGGGCTTTGGTGCAGCTGACGAGAAAAAATCTATTGAAATAGCAACTGAAGAACAGAACTATGGAGAAACTTATGATCCTTTGGCAAATTTACCTATTGAGTTCTATCATTATTATCATTACTTACGATCACCTTTAATAATGCTTAATGATCTGCACAGCATATTATTTCATCCATGCCACTGCCTGTACTAAATATGCTTTTCTGATAGCTCCTTTACTCGACATGTTATTGCTATAGTTACGAGTCGAATTTATGTTGATATTTATTGCATCTCTTAAATCATTGACATTTGACACCACCTTGCATGCAAGTTTATCATTTTCCTAATATTTATCATGAGTTGTATCAATGAGAGTGAATAATGAAAATGAAAGATTTGAGTATCTTATTTGATTTCCTTGCAACTTTGTGCAGTCGCATACCAGGGCACTGGGTTCAGCCTCCTCCTCCCGCCAACGAGATATGTGGCAGCTGGTATAAACCGATAGGTTTTGAAGATTTGTGGCAGCAGGTATAAGCTCTGTGGCAGCATGTTTTTATTTTCAAAGTAGAATTTTTCTGCTGTTAAATTCTGATGCTGGTGATCATCATTGTTGAGTGCTAATAGAGTGACTGATGTGTGCAGCTGGTGCGGCAATGTTAGTTGCTAAGCTTGTCCTAAGTACGTGGCTAGACTGTTATCCTACATAGGGAGTTTGTTAGATACATAGCATTCTGTTGATCCACATGTAATAGTGAGTTGTGGAAGTTAGTAGTTAAGCTTATTGTATAAATAGCACACTGTGCTAACACTGATTCAAGGGTTGATTCACAATTCAATTGAATTATGAATTCTAATCTCTCTGTGATTCTATTTATTATGGCATCATTGATGTGCATGTTTTTGTATAGATTTGTATGGATATGCCTGCCAATGTGAGTTCTACTCCAGTTATAGCTATATAAGATAACTGTTTGATTTGTTCTCTCATTAGTGGCACTTTTTTTTTTTAAAAAGAGACTTTTCATATCGGTTCCCATAGAAACCCGATATGAAAAGTCTATTTTTTTTTAAAAAAAGACTTTTCATATCGGTTTTCTATGGGAACCGATATGAAAAGTCTCTTTTTTTTTAAAAAAAAAAGACTTTTCATATCGGTTCCCATAGAAAACCGATATGAAAAGTCTGTTTTTTTAAAAAAAGAGACTTTTCATATCGGTTTTAGGGCGACCGATATAAAAACAACTTTTCATAACGGTTCAAGAACCGATATGAAATGTCCCTATTTTTTATATCTCCTTTTTTGGCATCGGTTCGGGAACCGATATGAAATGTCAATTTTAACCGATATAAAAAGCCTTTTTTCCACTAGTGATTGCAAAGTGAATGAGGTCACCATTCTCATTCACCTCAAGATCAGTGGCTAAATCATATTCTGCAAGCCTCCTAGGAGGCTGTCTCAACCTTTATGTCCTAGGTAGAGCCTGCAAAATAGGTTCAAGTTCTGGTTCAGCATTGTCCTCCTCCCCTTCTTGAGGATTTTGATCCTCATTAGGTTGGATAGGATCCTCTTCATCAGAACTGTCACCATTAGGATTAGGTTCGGTATTTAAGACCTCCTCTAGGATTGTAGAGTCCACTGAACTTACTAGTTCAGCTTTGTCCCAATCCCATTGCTTGTCTTCAAGCACAACCACATCCCTAGATATCTCAATCTTGTCAGTTTTAGGATCTAGCAGTCTATAAGCACCTGTAAGGTGATACCCCACAAGAATTAAGGACCTGCTCTTACCCTCCAACTTCTTTCTCTTACCATCAGGTATGTGGCTATAAGCAAGTGAGACAAATACCTTTAGGTGAGAAAATTTAGGCTTATCACTACACCAGACATGTTCTGGTACCTTGTCTTCCAAGCCTTTGGTAGGACACCTGTTTAGGATATAGACAGCTGTATGAACAGCTTCTACCCACGGCCTTAAGGTAGTCTTTTGGATTTGATCATGCTCCTAGCAATGTCAAGTATTGTTCTATTCCTCCTTTCAGCAATACCATTATGCTGTGGAGTTTAGGGTGATGTTACCTCATGTAATATGCCTTGATTGGTGCAGTACTCCTCAAAATCTTTTGAAGTGTACTCACCACCACCATCAATTCTCAAAACCTTAAGTTTCTTACCACTTTGAGTTTCTGCCATTGTCTTAAACTCTTTAAAGACAGCATAGGCTTCTCCTTTAGTCTTAAGTAGATAAAGCCAGATTTTTCTGGAAAATTCATCCACAAAGGTCATAAAGTATTTGTTTCCCCTTATAGAGGGTACATCAAGTGGTCCACATAGGTCAGAATATACAACATGTAAAATATTCTTAGAATAGTGTTTCATTTCTTTATTAAACTTCTTTCTAGGTTGCTTACCAATTAAGCAAATAGTACATGCCTCTTTAGTGGCTTCAATTTTAGGTAACCCCTCTACTAATCCTTTAGCACATAGGTTACTTAGCCTTTTGAAGTTTAGGTGCCCAAACCTTTTATGCCACGACATACCTTCAAGATTAGCTGTAGCACTTAGACAATCTGTCTCATTGATACTTATGCTAGTTTTGAAGGTTCTGTTAGTGGCTAAAGGTGTTGTTAAAACTAATTTGTCTTTAACATCATACAACTTTAGTTTTAGGTCTTTCATTACCACTGAAAAACCTTTCTCTATAAGTTGTCCTAGGCTGATAAGGTTACAACTGATTCCAGGGACATAGAAAACATCTTTAATCAAAATTACTTGTCCATTTTCTTTGGTAAACCTAATGTTTCCTATTCCTTCAGCAGTTATAGCCTTATTGCTAGCACACTTTATAGTGGTTTTCCTACTAGAATCAAAGTCCACTAACCACTCTTTGTTTCCAGTCATATGATTGGAACAACCTGAATCTAAGTACCAAATTTCAGTGATGGTTTTACCATCACTTGTAGTAACAGACAGTACAATACAGTCACTGTTTACTTTTAGGTCTAGGTTAGTTACAACAAAATCTTTCCTAGGTTCTGTATTTTCTAAATCATCAGTTATCATACTATAACCAACATGTTCAGATTTTGTATCAGAATCTTCTTTAGCCATATTGGCTTCAGTCTTAGTTTCTTTAGACTTAGTGTCTTTTCTAGTAGGGCATTCAGTAGCATAATGCCCATATTTATCACATCTATAGCACTGCACTTTAGACTTGTCTTTCTTCTTAGGTGCATTGCTATTTTTCTTAGTGGAATCAGATTTAGAGTTAGATTTACCTGACTTGCCTTTGGACCAGTTAGGCTTACCTGCCTGGTTGCTGTTGCTCTTGGTTCATTTCTTACCCTTAGCTTTGGTGAATAGGGCCCGATCCTCTTCTTCACCATCCAATAGATTGATCCTCATTTCCTTTCCTTCAAGCTTAGCTTGAAGCTCTTCAACTTTTAGATATTCTGGATTAGTAGTGTCTTCAATGTTGTTCACAACCCAACCAAATTTCTTGGTTAAGGACCTTAACACTTTCTTACAAATTACTATTTCAGTAAGTGTTTCACCATATAAAGACATAGTCAGCAATGCTTTCCCCTTCTTTCATACTCGGAATTTTATATTGTTTCCTTAGGGCCTGTAACTTCTCCTCTTTAATAGGAGCTGCACCAGTATAGTATCTTTCTAAGGCTTCTCAGGCAGCTTTAGAAGTTTCAAAACTTCTAATTCTGTCAAAGTTTGTCTCATAACACCCTTGGTGTATGAGATAGAGTGCTTTGTAATCTTTTTGTTCACTTCATTAAAGAGGTTTGTTTGAGCAAGTGTTGGCTCTTCACCCAAAGGATCAAAACCATTTTTCACAATCTTTAGGACTTCATGGCAGCCAAAAATGGCCTTCATTTGAAGGCTCCACCTGTCCCATTTTTTTCCCATCAAACTTTCGTATTTGGGTGTTTAAACCTGCTCCAGTACTTGTCATTTTAAACTGAAACCTTAAAACACAAATAGAGAATGTTAAAAATCACAACCTGCACAATTTTGGTTGTGCAGGTTAAAGAAGATAAAAGAACACTAAAAGATGATTATAGAGATAGAGATTTTTCCTGTTTTTGCCCTGGATTGTTACTAGCTCTTAGATACCATGTTGATTTCTTACACTTTCATTCACATTAACTGCAGGTGGTGCACAAAGCAATACTGGGAGGTGCAGCTAGCAAAATTGCCCAACTACTGGCCCAGCCCAACTTATAATACTTGAATGGAAGTCAAACCCAACCAAACCGGGTTAAAGCGGAACTGATCGGATCTTCAATGGGTCAACACGGACTCGGAACACAGACCAACATATAAAAGGAAAACCCTAGTTTTTCTGCCACTGTTTCTTGATTTCTCTCTCTCTCTCTCTCTCTCTTCTTGTTTCTCCGTCACTTCTTTCTTCTTTCTCTCTAACCTAGCTCTGCTAGGGTTATCAAATTTCTTCACGAAACTCAGTGAGTGAAGCTTCCAAATGCTTCAATCACACCTCTGATGGTGTTTGCGAGTGATTGGTAACAAAACCCCTTTGGTTTCTTTACTGTTTTCACAAGATCTGGTGTTCTCACCTTCAAACGCTAAGATCGTCACCACGATGGTGATTCAGCTTGAAATCTCTTCAAGCAGAACACAGAAATGACATTCACGAAGGTATAAACTCTTTCTTTACTTTCTTTATGAGTTTGGTGTTAAGAAACAGAAACCCTAATTCATGATTTCAATGTTTTCAGGTGCGAAGATTGAAAGATGAACTACGGCTTCAGCGAAGGTAAATTTCTACACCTTTGTAAATTTCCCTTCGTTTATTGCTTGTATTTCAACTAATTGTAACTCAGTCTTCGTTGTTACACTCCATGTACACGAGTGACTTGTTCTAATGAACAATCAATCACACCGATCCTGCTGTAAGACTTCTCTCAAGCCCACGGAAGGTAATTTCATACACCCTTCCCTCTTTTCTTTCGTTGATTCTCTATTTCAGCCACAAATCGTTCCTAACCCACTCTTCTTTCTTTTGCAAGATCTTCAACACCTTGAAGACAAGCTAACACTCAAAGACTAGAAGGGATTCTGGAATAACAGAAAGAAAAACTCAAGGAGAAGATAACAGAAAAGTATATTATTTGTAAAACTAAATTCTGCTTGTATTATTCACTGTGTTAATTCTCTGTACAAAGTGTAATAGCCATAGGACTATATATATATATATATATATATATATATATATATATATATATATATATACATAAATGGCAAACTCTCCTAAGAGTTTGTTACAAGAGTAGCTAATTTCTTAACTAATTCATAACTGAATATTAGGTAGTTGAAACTGCCGGGGAGTAACGGTCATCTGATTGTTTTACATGACTGTTGCTCAAATCCTGGAGGGTATTTTAGGTTTTTATTAAAAAACCAATAACCAGTACCTCCTTGAAGGATTTAGGGGTTTTGTCTTCCTCCATTTTATCATTAATGCTCTCAATAGTTAGAGACCAGAGGTTTGCATATCCATGGCATTAGCTTCCCCTGAGTTTCCACCATTCATTTTAACCTTCTTATAGCTTCTTGACAGTTGATTGTCTTCCTCGGTAGAGATTAAGGTGGCTCTCGCACCCCCTTCAGTGTTCGTGTCCACAATTTCAAACCCTAGCAGAGCGAGAATATAAATTATGTTTGACTAATTTGTAATATTTTTTTTTTCTTTCTTTGCTATATGGTTATCTAATGATGAATGAAGAGAGAGTGTGAAAAGAGCCATATCTCATGATGAATATCTTGTGCATAAGGTTGTGTAGGAATCTTTTATGCATCTCTTGAAAAGCAATTCTCATCATGAAAGCATCCTTACACTTACTTGAAACAAAAAATACATTGGAATTTGGAACTGAATGGTGGAAATGGAACATCGTAGAAAGACTTGATCAATTATTCTTCTCCTAGTATAGTACATTTTAGTTGGTTGAGATGTTTAGGTGGGAATCCTTAATGGAACTTCAACACTAATGCAAGTTTAAATTGAGGTAAGAAAAGCACATGTAATGTTTTGTTATTACAATTTTTAAACTGGGTATTCTCTACGCACATTCGTAGAGGCTAATGTAGGACCATAAGGGACGATAAAGCTCTCTCCTTAACTGTTGCATGTCTATGGCTATTCGAACTAATGACTCTAGTTAAATTGAAAGTGACCTCAATCATTTCATCCAAGCACACTTGGGTCTACTATTACATTACATTGTTGTCGTCGTCGTTGTTATTATTATTATTATTATTATTATTATTATTATTATTATAAAAGATAAAATATCATTTCCAATTTTACTCCAAAGTATTTTTTAATAATTTTAACTTTTCTCGTTTTTTCACTACATTAATTTAAACATCTTCTCTAAAGTATTTTTTAATAATTTTAAACTTTTCACTCTCTTTTTTTCCTTTTATATCTCTCTTCTCTATAAAAGATAAAATACCACTCTCACACACACACACACACCAATCATTATTGTTTTTTAATAAAATCTCGAACTACTTAAGTTTAGTGGAAATCACACAAACTTTGTCAAGATGATTTGATTTTGAGAACCCTTGTTGAGTCAAAAGGAAACTCACCAAATAATAGGTTAGGGGCTAATGTCACGCAACAAACCTTTAACACGACCGGGTGTTGGGTTTATTTGAAAAGTCAATTTCAAAATGGTGACTCGAAGCAGGTGTAAGCTCATAACCTATTATTATTTATCAAAATAACACTATTTTTAGATTATATACCAAACTAGAACACTTCCAAAATTTAGGTCAGAAGTCGCCCCCACAAGCCACGACTTATGAGCTGCATTTTGCAAATTTTTTTTTTTTGCTTTTGATGTTCAGAAGTCGCCCCCAGGGTGACTTCTGAACTGTGTTTTTTTATTCACTATTCACTGTGCACTATGCACTATTCACTATGCTACAAAGCAAAACAAAACAAAGCAAAAATTCATCGTTGTAGATGATGGCCAGTTCCACATGGTGGTGGCCGACGATTCCGCCTTGAACGCTGTTGTGCTGCTGGTATTTCTCTATCAGTCGGGTTAGGTGCAGGTGGTTGTTCGTATTGATTAAGCGATAAGGAATAAGCACCAATTGCTCTTGAAGCCTCCAAAAATATACAACTGAAGTCGTGTGATGCAAAAATGATGAAAGAAAATAAAAAACAGGTCAAACCTTGAATACAAATTTTGAATACAAATTGCGTTGCTATTTGTGTGTAGTTGGTGAACGTCTGCTTATCATGGTGGCTAGCTATTGCTCTTTAAAACTTGACACCAAGGATTGATTGTTACGTTTTACTACTACACAACCAACCCAAAAAAGTCCTCTTCATGGAATCATGGTACACCTCTTGTTTTTAAAATACAATATTCATGAATTTTTTAGCCATCTAAATGTTTGATGCCTTTTTTGTCTCTTCCCAATATGATATTTGAGTATTTGACCATGCTTTACTTATCAAACTGATATAGCCTATAGGGACGTCATAGTTATAGCGACACCAAGAGAAAATAAGGGAGAATGGAGAAAAAGATCAGATAAGAGTGATTTTTTTTTTTAAAAAAAATAATAGAGACAAAAATAATTTTATTGATACTCTTTTTGGTCTCAAACTGACTTTTCTTGACCAATGACTACAAACAAAATAATAACACTTAGAATGTTTTAAATCTGGCTATTATTTAATCAAGTCGAGTGGAATAAACCTAAAGAAAATTAACAGATTGTTCATCCAAAAAAACTAACAAACCCTTTTGTCAGAAAGAACTATTTTGTTTTGTTGACATAAAACTACATGCTCATTCTTTTGGCACATCCCCCACTACTGATCTCTCCCACCCCTTCCTAATAAGTGAAAAGAACAAAATACTCCTAATCCCTAAAAAATTTGTCCCCCCACTCCTTACACCTTTCTTTTTCACTCAGCCTCCTCCACACTCCCCACACCAAACTTCATATCATCACCTCCCATCCCCCAACCCATCTTCTCTACACCCACCTCATTCTCCAACTTCTCATAAACACATTATCCTCCACAATCTAAGGTGTGATTTCTACCCAACATCCACCATTTTTGAACGAGAACACTGTGTTCACATTTTTTCTGCAATTTAGCTCGATTCATACTTTAGTACTGAAATAGGTTGGTACCAAAAATCTGAGCCAGTTAAAAATTTTAAAATTGGGTTATTTTTCAGCTTTGCACACACGGTACTTTGGTAAAAGTCGATTTCGGTACTAAGGTATCAGGCGTTCTTATTTTTGTGTGCTTAATATAGGTTCGGTACCAATATATCGATAATGTCTGGTACCATTGCGTGTCTTAAGCTGAAAATACATCTCATTTAACATCTGGTATAGAACCGTTTCGGTACTTTGGTACCAAATATTTAGCAGATTGTACATATTCTTGTTTTAACATTTTCTATATGTTTAACAGGTTTAATGTCTAAGATGGAACGAAATTCTCCAAATGAGCCAACAGATAGGGCGCCGAATGACTCATTGGTTTGTTCTGTTGACATTACGAGTTCGTTCACAGCTCCGCAAGTACACATTATTTTTTAGGTTTTGTTTCGGCATTCTTAAATTATTTGTAACTAATTGGCTGCTTTAATTTAGATATTTGTTTACCCGTGATGAGCTATTGGCCTAGGTAAATAGTGTCACAAGATCCCTCGTGTCTATGGTTGTCATATCTAGAGATGACAACAGACGGAAGACAAGGAAGGTTTACGTCATGTTGAAATGTGAAAAAAGCATGTCATACAAGGCTATCGGGGAGAATCCTACTAGTACTAGAAATTGCCACTGTCCATTTAGATTGAAATGGCAGTTGGTTAAGGGTCTCAGAGGATGTGTGTTGAAGCTTATGTGTGGTACTCACAACCACAAAATAAATAAGTTTGTTGAAAGTCATTTGTATAGTTCTAGACTAACGGCGGAAGAGAAGGCTATAACGACTAATATGACTAAGAATCTAATAATCGCGTCATGGAATCAATCAAAAGTAAGAACCCTAATAGCCACACTACAATCAAACAAATCAACAATGTACGTTTATGGATTCAGTTTAGTGTACATCATAGCAGGACGAAGGTACAACATTTGATGAATATTTTGCAATGTGATCATTATGTGCACTGAGTTGCAGAAGGTACTAATGTTGTCAGGGACATCTTCTAGGCACATCTAGACTCCACCGAGCTTGTAAATACATTCAACACAGTGTTGTTATTGATTACATGTATAAGACCAATTGGTATAGGTTGCTATTGGTTGAGATCGTCAGTATAACGTGAATTGAGAAAGCTTTCTTTGTTGCATTTTCTTATGTCGAGAGGGAGAAACTGGACAACTTTGCCTGGATTTTGGAAAAGCGGAAAAGGTTTATTTATGAGACTAGATGTTGTGCTACACGTTATATTGACTGATAGGGACCTTGCTATGATGAATGTTGTGACTTTGGTATTTCCAATGACGCCCAACTTGTTGTGCCAATATCACATCCCTAAGAATGTGAGAGCCAAATGCAAGATGTATGTGCATCCACAAGAACGAGTTGAATTGTGCATGACAACATTTGGGCCAGTCATCAATGCATCCACACTTGATGATTATGTGCAGCACTCGGAACATTTCGAGGAAGTATCGGCACCAATTGACAATTTCATTGGGTATGTTAAAAACACTTGGTTCATACCTCACAAATAGAGATTTGTTTCTGGTTGGATAGACCGTGATATGCACCTCGAAAACACTACCACCAATAGGGTCGAGTATGAACATTGGCAGCTAAAGAGATTGATGCACGATAGTAGAGAAGACTTGTGTAACTCCTGAGATGCGGTGAATTGCATGATGAAACTACAACGCACTGAGCTTAGGATGTCCTTCGAGCATAGCCTTACCAGACTCAAATATACTCATAAGCTTCCGGTGTATAAATTGCTTAATGAAATAGCGTCTAGCAATGTGATAGACCATATAGCAGAGGAGTTGCTGAGCGTTAACATAGTCAGTTTTGATTCATATGCATGCAGTTGCACGATTAGATACACGCAAGGTCTACCAGATGCCTATGATCTTACTAGGTAAATATTCTACTTGAGTCTATTTCAATTCAAATCAGCCGCTTTAGAATTCTAAAAAAATTCATGTTTTTTGTTAGGTATGCCTCCAATTACATCCCAATTTTGTTGTCCATGATTCATGTTCACTAGAGGAGACTAAGCTTCAAACAAGATCGTGAGGCTGATGAGCAACGTTCTAGGAACCCAAGTGATGAGCTGAGTCTGAAGATTGAATTATAAGCATCGACGCGAAGGTTTCAAGAATCAAATTATGCTTGTAAACTCATGTTAAAGGAAAAATTACGTGAGTTGGCACTCCCAAACACTACCATGTTTCCAACTCCAGATAAGGTAAATCATTTTAGAAACACGTAGATGACTTATTTGCATCCCAGGCCGATAGCACATCCTCTTCTCAGTCTCATAAACGACCTACCCCACCACAACCACCAAAGATCTCCAACTCCAAGTAGAAATGAAAATCCTATTTAACCTTCCACACAACCATCAAATAAGCCAACTCCCACTCCAACACCACCAGTTAAGACAAGTAGCAAGCAAACTCCTACTCCAACTCCAACACCGACAGCTAAGCCAAGTCCCACTCCAACTACCACTCCAAATCCAAGTTCTTCCCCTAGAGAAGGGCCAAAATGCATCCATTAGTTATATTTCATTGATAGCTCAATGTTGGTGATGATGATAACCATGGATTTCGGTGCATTGATGCATTACTCAGTATGGGTCAGGATGGTTGGCCTACTATGAGACAAGACCTGATCATCAAGCTTAGGCGAAACACAGACTACTATGCTCTTTTGTTTGGTGGATTCGATAAATAAAACATGATGTTGAAAATGTTGATTGATGTACATAAGTGTTCACTACAAGAAAATCGACGATTTCCGACGGCAATTTTCGTCGCAAATGCAGCAATTTTCGTCGGAAATTGACGTTTCCGACGAACTTTCCGACGGACAAAAAGTCGTCGCAAAATCGCTCGTCGGAAATCGTTTCCGACGGATTTTTTCGTCGCAAATGTCTCCATCGCAAAGTCGTCGGAAACCCGTCGCAAAGTTTCGTCGCAAATGTTCGTCGCAAAAAATCATTTCCGACGAAAATTTCCGTCGGAAATCCGTCGGAAATTTTAAAAAAAAGTAAAAAAAAAATTAAATCTTCTGAAGGGTTGTGGTAACAGAGTGAGTACTTACAGTTTTACTAAAGCTAACTGAACTAACTCAAGCTTAATAGCTTGTACAACAATACAAAAGTATTATACTCTAACAAATCTAAATCTACCGACTTTTATCAACCTGAGCAAAAGATTATGCACTTACCTCCAAATATAATCAACAAAAGTTTGATCAAAACACTTGTACAACTTTCATATGCTATTACTCTAGCAGTATCTAATTTTCTATAGATAACTATTTAATTAAGAGGAAATACGTGTATTAAGATTCTTCAAAATTATTTAAGGTTTCTGCCCAGTCATGCCATCCTACAACAGAATCAAATATTTTAAAGGAGAATATTTCCCCCAAAAAAATCTCCAACATACAAATTTCATCATGTAATTTACTGCAGTTGTATCAAATAATCCAATCAAAACCAAAAAAACAAAGGTAGAATCACTTGGGATGTAACTGCAGACAGACAGTGCTTAGTGACCACAGAGAAAAAATAATGAAGAACTCTACTTGATATATTGAGAAAGCCACTGGAAGCCTTCACCATATCCAATCTTGCGGACAATGCTGCACATGAACAATATCATACACAGATTTCTACTTCCTTTAAACACCCTATCTTCCATTATTTCATCAGGACAGCTGAGTAAAACTGAAAAGAAAGGAAAATGAAAATCTCAGGAAAATTGTGTTGAAAATTTACTATATAGAACATCATCAGAAAAAATGCAAAGAACAATTGAACACTGGATGAAAGCCAAAGTGGGAGAATATGATAAATGGGCGTAGAGATATAACACTGGATGAACACTGGCTAGTGAAGAAGAATTGTATCAATAAAACACGTAAAAAAATTCGAAATAAAGATTTACACTAAATAGCTCCTAAAAAGTAATGGAAATAGTTGACCTTTTAAGTAGGAAGAGATATAATTATGAGAACAGCAGGCAATCGAAACTGTCTAAAGAAGCAAACCCTGAAATCGGCAAAATGGAAGAGATAAAGAGATGGTACATAAAAAGAGCTTGATAAATTGAAGCTATGAAACAGCAGGCAATCGATTAACAATGATATTAAAAAAATTGTAATGAAACAGCAAGCATTCGATTAACAATGATATATTAATGAAAACATCTGTAATGGTCGACTTGAGTCATTCGTACTTCTACCTCACTTCCCATTTTTTCTGAGCTAAATAGTGCTACAAAAAAATGCAATGGTGGATATCTGTCTGTGATGGTTCCAACAAAAACCATGGGCACTCATATCTCTCTAACTTATTAATAAAATCAGCTCTCCATCGCCAGGTAAATAAAAGTGAAAAGATACATGATTAGTAAAGTTGGTCTTACTATATAGAAGAAAATTGGAATTTTTGTCCAAAACGTGGCATGTTGTTTCATAAATGATGTTTCGTGTGTAAGCCGGAATCTTGAAGGATCTGCACCACAATAAATGTCAAACAAAGGCATGAGATTGCATGTAGCAGCATTTCAAAATAAAATTGCTACATTTAATAGTAAAAAAACTAATGAATTTGTAGTTTGTATAATCATAGAAGAAAAACAGTTGAATACATCATTGGAAAATCATACCATTGGCAAACCCATGAGTGGAAGTCTCCTCCTCCCATGCCTTCCATCTTCATATCTACATACATAAAAGCAATTGTCAATCACAAGTTACTAACTCTTTATTAACAATTAACAAAAAAGTTATAGGGTCAGAAACCAACTCAGTTTCCTTGAAAAGCATAGATATTGAAAAATGATTGAAGTATTCAATCAACACATAAAGAAAGACATGCAGACCTTAAGTCCCCCGAGAAGCATTGTGACAGCGCTGTAAAGCACATGAAGGACTGCTAAGAAGAATATGAGGATGTGTAACTGGTGCAATCCATTGACAGATATAAGTGGCTCATATCCCTATAACAAACAACAATTAGATATGCAACCATTGATCATAAGAAAGTTTAACTGGTAGAAAAACTCTAAAGCCCTTTCCACAAAAGAACATGAAATAGATATCAGAAATAAACAATTAAGATTTCATTATATATAAAACAAGGATAAGCATTATAAGCATGGAAACATTGTCACCTCCTTGCATTTATAAGGGGTAGCATCCTCTGATAAATATCTACGTTCATTAGAAAGATGTTTCCTATGATGTTCCTCGTGCTCTTCTTCATCATTTGATGCCTTGCCGGTACCTCTATATGGACATGGCAACAATTTGTCTGCCACATTGGCAGGAATACATATTCGAACAATGTAGGTCTGACCGAAAGTCAATAGAAGCAAAATGAAACCCAAAATCATCAGCTCTGCATATAAACAAATCTAACAATACACAAACATAAAAGAAATAATCATTATCAAAATCATTATTATTCCTCATAAATCTAAAAGAGGGTCAAAGACAGTAAAATAAAATCAATTCAAGAAGAGTCCATAAGCATCATAAGTTCACAACTTACCAGCTTTAGCCAATTAGACATAACAGTGGACCTCAGTATCCCTATTTATTCAGTAACTGTAATAATATAACTGCCATCAATTCTCATTAGATCTCAGAATACATATCTGCAGTTTCAAATCAACAAATGCACAATTACGCGGCCCATTGAAAGCTTTATGAAGAATCTTAATGAGAATAGAGTTGTAAAAAATTTATACAACTTACGCGGCCCATTGCATTCCGTTGTCAGCAAACGCAGATGAAATAGGGGTGTCAGGATTGATATCATAATAAGGTACTAAACCAACAACAACAATAGAGACCATCATATACAATCCACAACATACAAACAGTGAAGCACCAATTCCTAGTGGCAAATCTCTTTGAGGATTTTTCACCTATTCATCAAAGTGAGAAAACATTATTAAGAAGTTTGATTTGAACATTCTTTTTTGTACTAGCAGAAGGGGCTAGTCTCCCACAGTTCGAATCCCTGCAGGCCCACATTTAGTGCCTGACAGTGCCTCGAACAGGATTACCTCTGATGGAAGAAATTTGTTGGAAAGTGAAAGTGTAAAGTATGATATTAATATGATCGATCATATATATAAATAGAAACTAAATATATACGCATAACAGAGCACCACCTACTTTATTCACAGTGCTTCTTAGTTCAAATATATTTGACCTCTCGACAGCAGATCATCAAGCCAAGTGTGTTTGTTGTAACCACCTCACTGCATGCACAGAATAAAAGAATCAGAGAAAAAAGTATGATATTTATGATGAAAAGTCTATTGTAGCTTGGGTCAAAAAAAACGTCTATTGTGGCTCACATAAGATCTTCATCTGATGCCTCAGCAAGTGGCTTGTAGCTATATGCATTTGAGCCGGCATTATTGATCTGCACAATTCTCAACATAGGGTGAGAAAGAATACAATTAGTATACTTTAACAAACACATTCAATAAAAAATGGTATATAGCTACAAGTACAAAAACGTGTCAAATTATAAACAGGGGGGAAATGAATTTTTGCAGGTGTAACTAACAGATGATTATGCGAAAGAAACGATCGTAATGGGAAAAGAAACCAGATATTAATACCCATATACCAATGTATTTGAGTTTTTCTCGAGCAAATGAAACTAAATTCTTCACATCCTCTCCATTTCTCGCGTCACATGTAATTCCCTGCAGGAAACAAAAATGTGAACATGAGAACACAGAAGCCAGCTATATACTTTTTATATATTGGTTTCTACTAACAAAGAAGTTCAAGAGGGGGTACCCACACATGCTGCTCCCCAAATTCGTTTCTCAAGCCCTGGACAGCAGTTTCTACCCTTTCACCTTCAAACAAAAACCAACATATAGAGAAACACAAAGACATGGAAATTAGATAAATAAGACTGCAAGATCCCAAATCAACAGTTTTCACAAAATAAGCAAAGGATTTGGTATGCAAAGAAAAAGTCAGAGAGAGCAATTACCCAAACTCGAGAAGCAAAGGTGGAATCTTTTTGAAAAAAAAAACGAAGAGGGTAACTAGCAACAGTTTTCACAAATAAGCAAAGGATTTGGTCTATACACACTGATAGATTGGAATGGACGACGTTTAGATACCTAGAAATTAAAAAAAAATTAGGCTTATACACACTGATAGATTGGAATGGAAGAGGGTTATACACACCGATAGATTTAGGGTTTATGAAATCAGTGAGATGAGGAACAAATTAAGAAAAATACTAGAGATTACCTGACTAGAATAGGATTGCGGCAGAGAAGGGGTCCAGAAGTCGCGGAGTACAGCGGAGAAACCGTGGAGGCGCGAGGAGAGGGAGAGGTGAGGGAGGAGAAACCGTGGAAGGCTCGGGGAGAGGGAAAAAGGCGACTATCTTCGTGGCCGTGGAGCTTGAAGGTTCAACGCGGAGAAGGGCGGAGGAGAGTAGAGGTGAGTGAGGAGAGTGGAGGTTGAGGGAAGGAGAGTCGAGGTTGAGGGAGGAGAGCGTGTGAAATGAGTGAAAATGTGTGAAAATGAGTGTATTCGAGTGAAGCTTTTTTTTTAACATTGGTGTTCCTTGTTTCCGACGGAATACGATGCATTTCCCACGGATATTTCGTCGGAAATTTGCGACGAAAAAGTAATTGGTCGGAAACCAACACGGGAGTTTAGGCGCGTGTTTCCTAAACCATTGTGACAGACCTTTTGGTCGCAAATCCGTCGGAAATTTGCGACGGAATGAGTTTCGTCGGAAATTTTCGTAGCAAATTAAGCTTATTCTTGTAGTGGTTGTAGGGATAATTAGATGACTATCACAGATGGAGGGTACCTGGTCGCTAACAGATACAAGATAGTTTTTGTATGTTGGTCTGCTTGTGGGTCTTACACAAATTTCCCCTTTTAATGTGCACCATCCAAAAGTGCCCTTTTCTCAACATCGCTTATGTACATTATATGAGTCACTTTGTATAGGTAAGCGTAACATAAATTATAATTCTTTTCAATTTTGTCAGAGATTGGTTAACATTATTATTATGTTGTCTTTGTAGGTATTTATGACGGATGGCAGTCCATTACCCCCTATCGATCTGATATGACGTGCTAACAGGTTGGACGTAGCACAATATTGGTAGAAGCCATATGCCGGCCGCATGCAACAATGGAGGTCGTTGTTTGTAGAGTCAAAAACGAGCAGTTTTGTAGACTTAACTGACATTATAGAGGAATGATTTCATTTTCCACATCATTATTGTTAATTGAATATTTTCTACGTTATTATTGTTAGTTGAATATTTTCCACGTGATTATTGTTAATTTAATATTTTCTACATTATTATTGTTAGTTGAATATTTTCCACGTGATTATTGTTAGTTTAATATTTACCACGATATTTGGTCTTATATAATAGAGTGTTAGTTACAATGCAGTAGCAGTGGTGCACAAGAAGAACAAAGAATCAACAACACACGGCACCCTAGTACCGAGAGGATTCGGCACTTTGGTGCTATAGTGCTCATTACCTTGGTATCGCGTGTACATTAAATCAAATGTTTCAAACAACAGATCCAGTATTTTGGTACTGTGGTGGTCCGGTTTCTTGCTACCGATTGTGTTGTTTGAAATCACCCACAATGTGTATGCAGTACCAAAGTACCGAATTATTACGGTACTAAGGTATCAGAAAGATTAAAAACGCAGAAGGTGGAGTGGTAGTGGGAATGCATTGAGCATGTACTTGAGCCCCAGGGTACATGGTTCGATTCCCTCGGAAGGCAAAAACTCCACAGGGGGGTGGAGAAGGTCATGAGTGCATCGTGGGGGCCAAGGCCAAATCCCAGATGTTACACTACGAGCATTGGAGCATGCTGATGGAAAATTTCCTGAGATCATAGGAATACTGGTACTTGGTTGAGAATGGAATTGGCAAACCAGCAGAAGGCGTGGTGCTAACTGAAGCACAACAGAAGAAATTGGATGAGTCTAAATTCAAGGATCTGAAGGCGAAAAACTACTTGTTTCAAGCGATTGACAGAATAACGCTTGAAACAATCTTAAAGAAAGATACTTCGAAGGACATTTGGGAATCGTTGAAGCAGAGATTTCAAGGGAATGCGAGGGTGAAGAGATCGAATCTCAACGCGTTAAGGAAAGATTTTGAATCTTTGGAAATGAAATCGAGCTAGACCATTACCGATTACATTCCTAGGGTTATGCAGGTCGCGAACAAGATGAGGATTATTAGTGAGAGTTTGGAAGATGTCGTCATCGTGGAGAAGATTATCAGATCACTCACAGAGAAGTACAATTACATTGTCTGCTCCATAGAAGAGTCTAAAGATACTGACAAGATGTCAATAGATGAACTCCAGAGTTCTCTCATTGTGCATGAGCAGAAGCTTCTCAGAACCAACAAGAACAATGGAGTGGAACAGGCTCTAAAGACCGCTACTCAAGAAAGGGGAAACACGAATTCTGGTGCCAGACGTAGAGGCAGCATCAGGGGAAGAGGCAGAGGAAGAGGTAGACAGAATAAAGAAACTGTAGAGTGCTACAAATGCATGAAATTGGGACACTATAGGAATGAATGTCCAGATTGGAACAAAGAAGCAAATTATGCAGAGGAAGATGATGATGATGATGATGATGATGATGATGATGATGATGATGATGATGATGATGATGATGATGATGATAACATGCTGCTAATGGCCATCACAGAAGAGTAAAGAAGAAACATGGTATTTGGACTCTGGTTGCTCAAACCACATGAATGGAAACAAGGAGTGGTTAACAGAACTTGATGAAGGATTAAGAAAACTGTGAGACTTGGAAATGATACTAGGCTTGAAGTAGTAGGGAAAGGAAGCATCAAAGTGCAGGTGAATGGAGTGAATCACATTATAACTGAGGTATTCTATGTGCCTGAGCTCAAGAATAATCTCTTGAGCATAGGTCAACTTCAAGAGAAGGGCTTGGCAGTGCTATTTGATGAGGGAATGTGCAAGATTTACCATAAGAAGAAGGGCCTAATTCTTGATCAGTCTGTCATGGAAAATAACATAATGTTCAAGTTAATCACTGAGCCTGTGGTGAAAAGGATCTGCAGTGGATCTGCTTGCTTCCAAACAACCACTGAAGATGAATCCTATATGTGGCATTGTAGATATGGCCACCTAAGTCTCAAAAATTTGAAAGAATTGAAGAGTAAAGAAATGTGAAGGGTTTGCCTCAGCTAGCAGAAAATATGAAAGTGTGTGAAGACTGCCTCAAAGGAAAGCAACGCAGAGACTCAATGCCTAAAAGGAGCAAATGGAGAGCTACAGAGAAATTGGAGCTGATTCACTCAGACATCTGTGGTCCCATAACTCCCGCCTCCAATAGCAACAAAAAGTATTACTTGAGCCTTATTGATGATTTCTCTAGAAAGACTTGGATTTACTTGTTAGAAGAAAAATCTCAAGCTTTTTCAAAGTTTAAATGCTTTAAGAACATGGTAGAAAATGAGCTTGGTGTGAAAATCAAATGTTTGAGGACTAATAGGGGAGGAGAATTTACCTCAACTGAGTTTGATAATTACTGCATAGATCAGGGAATTAAATGGAAATTAACCACAGCCTATACTCCACAGCAAAATGGAGTGGCTGAGAGAAATAATAGGACCATTATGAATATGGTGAGGTCAATGCTTTGTGGAAGGAACATGCCTAAATACCTGTGGAGAAGCAGTCAATTGTGTTGGACAATATGATAACCTTAGAGGGGGGGTGAATAAGGTTATATGCTAAAAATAAAATCTTTTTCTTTATTTTTGAGATTTGAAGATGCTAGTTTAAATCGAACGCGGAAAAAAGGATTTAAACTATATGCAACAACTATGCAAGCTATAACAATAGGCAGAAACAATTTACAAAGATAATGATATCTAAGCACAATAATATCAAATGCAATAACAATTAACAATTCTAAGGGAAATGCAATGTAAAGATAAGGGAAAGAAGTACACCGTGATTTTTACGAGGTTTGGGATAAAAAGCCCTACGTCCTCGGCCTCCGGCTTTGCAACCTTCGGACCACTATAAGAGAAGAACTTCTTTAACGTCTTACAAGCAAGCAAATCCCCTATAGCTATCACACCAATCTCAATTTTCCCAAATTGAGAACCCAAACTCCCCGCTAAGGATTTCACTACAATTCAATCTCCTTGATTGAATTACCCAAGACAACTCTCAGGATTTCACAACAATCAAATATAGATGTTTACAATTGAGAACTAGGATCCAATCACTCAAGCATATGACAATGATGTAGTTGAGAGAGATGAGAGATTTGGATTAGCGTGATTCCCAACCTAACCAGTGATGAAGAACGTGAAGAACAGGTGTGAGGTGAGAGTTTGCGTTCTTCTTTGTGATTCGTAGGTTGGTTTTCTCTGTGAATCCTTGGTTCTATTGTTTGTGAAGCCATAGGCCACTATTTATAGACTTCGTAAAAAATATGACCGTTGGGACAATTCTAACAAGTGAAAAAATCAATTGTTTGCTTAAAACCACTTAGTATGACAATCGATTCTTTGCTTTAAAAAGAGAACAACTTAAGAGAATGATCGATTGATTGCTTCTAAAACTAACTGTAAAAATCAATTATGTACTTAAACAAAATAGGATCATAATCGATTTCGAGGTTTAAAACAAATAAGGTTATGATTGATTATGTGCTTTAGGAAAAATGAGACCTTTTAAAAATCAAGTGGATAATCGATTTTGTGCTTGATGAATCAAGTCCAAAATCGATTGTTTGCTTTATAAAACAAGTGAATAATCGATTTTCCACTTTAAAAACACAAAGTCATCAATCGATTGTTTTCTTTCCAAAGCAAGTTCTTTTAAAAACAATCAAGCCACAAATCGATTCTTGGCTTTACACTAGGAAGTGAGAAATCGATTTTTAGCTCTAAAAGCAAGAGAGAAATCGATTTCTTGCTTTAAAGACTAAATAAAGAATCGATTATTTACTTCAAAAACAAGTTCTTTTAAAACACTAAACCATGAATCTATTTTCTTTAAAAAACAACAATTCATTATTTGTGCCTAACCTATTTGACATGCTTTTATATAAAAGATATTTTCGAGCCTAGCTCAATTTTATTTTATATAAAACAGTTCTATTTTAAAAGATCATCTCTTAACTACAAAAGTCATAAAGATGAAGTGACGGGATCTTACACGCGTCCTATGGAAAACAAAATAATACATAAGTCTTGAACGCTTGAGTAGCTTCTCCTCCGAGCTGCTACACTTTAAGATATCTTGTGCTTTGGTTCAGCCTTGTGCTTTGGTTCAACTATAACCATTTAGTAAACAGATTGTAATTTGTTATCATACAAAACAAAGAGTGTTTGACCTTGGTTCAACAAACTCCCCATTTTTGATGATAACAAATTACCTTATGCATAGGGAGGCGATAAACAAGAAACAACGGCATAAGCCCCCCTAAGCATAAGCATAAAAAAATAAACTAATCCAATAACATAGTGAGTGAAATAAACGAGTAAGCAATGCAATAAGCAGCAAGTCTTTCTCCCCCTTTGTTTTCATCAAAAAGGCGGGAAGACACACAAGACACATAGCATATGATATAACAAGCACACAGTACCTCGAAAATACATCACATAATCACATTACAGGCTGGCAAAATCAAGCATACCGAGCTCTCTCCAGATCTTACAAAATTGAGCTTCGGCTAGTGGTTTCGTGAAGATGTCCGCTAGTTGTTCATCGGTGCCTACAAAATTTAATGCTATGCTCCTCCTAGAAACATGATCTCTAATGAAATGATGCCTTATTTCTATATGCTTAGTTCTAGAGTGTTGGATGGGGTTCTTAGCAATGTTAATGGCACTAGTGTTATCACAAAGGACTGGTACATTGTTATATAACAACCCAAAATCCTCCAAAGTCTGTTTCATCCACAGAACTTGTGCAACGCAATTTCCAACTGCCACATATTCGGGTTCAGCAGTGGACAAAGCAACACTGTTCTGTCTTTTACTAGACCAGGAGGTCAAACAAGGCCCTAAGAAATGACAGGTTCCACTAGTACTCTTCCTATCTAATGTAAACCCACTTCAGCTGTTATGAATAAAACACCAGAGGAGGCATGAAGTAGTTGTAAACCCTCTGTGTCTCATCTGAAGGTGTTTGGATGCATAGGGCATGTGCATATACCAGATGCAAAGAGGACTAAATTGGAAAACAAGAGTAAGAAGTGTGTTCTCTTAGGTATCAGTGATGAATCTAAAGGATACAGGCTATATGATCCAGTTGAGGGAAAAATTGTGGTGAGCAAAGATATTATCTTTGAAGAAAATGAGTACTGGGATTGGGATAAAAGTTACAAATAGGAAGTTGCTGTTGATTTAGAGTGGGGAGAGTTAGAATCTGACCCCAACCATGATGAAGACAGGCATACAAAAGTGAATGCTGATGCAGAGATAGATGAACAGAATGATGAGGCAAATGAACAGAATACTGAGGTAGTGGGAAATGAAGTTGAAAACATCAGTGAAGGAAGAAATAGAAGACCTTCCACATGGCTCAGGGACTATGATACAGGAGAAGGATTATCTGATGAAGAGGCAAAGATAAATATGATTCAAAGTGACCCTGACAGCTATGAAGTAGCTGTGAAGAGCTCTAAATGGAGACAAGCCATGGATACTGAAATAGAATCCATTGTAAAAAATGAAACATGGAAGTTGACTGACTTACGAAAGGGAGCAAAAGGAGAGGGGTGAAATGGATATACAAGACTAAATTGAATAAATTGGGCCAAATAGACAAGTACAAAGCTAGATTGGTTGCCAAGGGGTACTCACAGCAACATGGAATTGACTATACAGAGGTTTTTTCCCCTGTCAGTAGATTAGGCACTATCAGAACTGTCATAGCCCTTACTGCTCAGAAAGGTTGGACATTGTTCCAACTTGATGTCAAATCAGCATTCCTTTATGGCACATTGGTTGAAGATGTGTATGTGGATCAACCAAGAGGTTATGAGAAGAAAGGAAGTGAACACAAAGTTTATAAGCTAAACAAGGCTCTCTACGGATTGAAACAGGCACCAAGAGCCTGGTTTAGTAGAATCGAGTCTTACTTCCTTCAACAAGGATTTAAGGCAAGTAAGAGTGAACAAACCTTGTTTTTAAAGCAAGGTAGCAATGGAGAAATTCTCATTATTAGTGTATATGTAGATGACCTAATATACATGGGCAATGATGATGAATTGATGACAAGCTTCAAGAATTCCATGAAGAAAGAGTTTAGCATGACAGACTTGGGAAAAATGAAATATTTCCTAGGGATTGAAGTGGTTCAAACTGAAGAGGGCATAGGAATCTGCCAAAGAAAGTATGCTGCAGAGATTCTTGAGAGATTTGATACGTCTGGCTGTAATTCAGTAAAGGTGCCAATGCAGCATGGCTGCAAGCTTGATAAAGATGAATCTGGAGAGAAAGTTGACAGCATTTGCTACAAACAATTAGTTGGAAGCCTGATGTATATGACTGCCACCAGACCAGATATAGTGTTTGTAGTGAGTCTCATTAGTAGATTCATGAGTAACCCCACTCAGTTGCATTGGCAAGCATCCAAGAGAGTGCTGAGATACTTGCAGGGAACTCTCAACTTAGGCATTATGAATAGGAAGGGAGGGAAAACTGATTTAGTTGGATATACTGACAGTGACTATGCTGGGGATTTGGAAGATAGGAAGAGCACCTCTGGTTACGTTTTTATGTTGAGCAATGGTGATGTGGCCTGGTGTTCAAAGAAACAACCCATTGTGACCTTATCATTCACTGAAGCAGAGTTTGTAGCTGCGGGAGCAGCAACTTGTTAGGCTGTTTGGATGCAGAAAGTACTCAAAGAGATCAGGTTCATTCATGAAGAAAGCATCATTATCATGTGTGATAATACCTCAGCCATAAAGCTCTCCAAAAAATCCTATTCTACATGGCAGGAGTAAACACATTGATGTGAGATACCACTACATCAGAGATTTAGTCAAGGCTGGAACTATAGAGCTGAAGCACTGTGGGACAAAGGATCAAACTGCAGGCCTGCTAACAAAGCCTGTTAGCAAGGAGAATTTTTTGAAGCCTGTCAACATAGATAGTGGATGCAAAATTATAAAAAGGTACTCCCTCCATCTTATAATAATTGTCGTTTTAGCTCATTTCACACATATTAAGAAAAGACCATAAAAGAAGGAGAGAGGGTAGTATTTTTACCAAGTTATACTTATCAAGCATTGGAAGTGATGAATATTATTTTAATTAGAGGGTACAATTGAAAAAAAAACAAATATTGCATTGAAAATCATAAGTGACATTTATTTTGAGATAATTTTTTTTTGCTAAAGTGACTATTATTGTGAGACGGAGGGATTAATAGCTTTCAAGTCTTATGTAATTGTTCGAGTCTTAACTTCTAGAATCTAGAGTGTATTCTAGATGCTATCTTCAAGAGTGTTTTCTAGATATTTATTTTTGGATGGCGTGCCTTGTAAATTTTTAGACGCAGATATTATATGAGATTTAAGGTAAAATATCCCCCCGGTTGTTAGCACCCCGTTGGCGCTCCCGTTGGCACCCTCATTGCCTCTCTCGCCGCCGCTCTCATTGGCATTCCCGTTGTCGCTCTCATTGCTGATCTCATTGCCAGTCTCTCGTTGCCACTTCTTTACTCCTTTTTTTTCTATATGATTTAATATTAATATAATAATATTCATTTTATTATAAAAAAGTTATTTTGTAATTTTTTGTAGTGGCTAATTTTTTTTTTTTTACAATTGTTAGTGGTCAAATTGATTGATTTAATTTTTTATCAAAAAAATTGATTGATTTTAGTAGTTTTAATTGAGAGATTATAGTAAGTAGTAAATTTTAGATTATTTAATTGTTGAGTATAATATTAATTTAATAATTGATTTTTTTTTGAAAAAATAATATTGAAACTTTTGTTAGAGGTATGGCTTTTTTTGACAATTAGTGCTTAAATTGATTGATCGTAGTAGTTTGAGTAGATTATAAAAATAGTTAAAAAAAGTAGATTATAAAAATAGTTAAAAAAATTTACATTTTTAGTAATAAAAAACCGACAAAAAAATAAATCTTTTTGAAAAAAAAACTGACATGCGCGTCAGCCCGCAGGTCAACTTTGACCTTTTGTTTTTGCAAGTTTTAGTGTTTTTTTTTTGTAGCTTTTACAGTTTTTTTGCAGCTTTATTCAGTTTTTCTGTTGCCTTTAGTCTTTTTGTGCGAAAATGACTAAAATACCCTAAAAAATGGACACGTGGCCGCCTAATTAAATGTCCAAAAATGTCATTTTGCTTACATATTGTTTTATTATAGTGGAATAGATTATCTGGAAGTCAATTTTTAAAAAGTAATTTGTTGGTGAAAAGAAAATTCAGCCTCCAGAAGTTAAGTTTAGGACATGGGTATTGTGAGGGAAAAAAATTATGAATCAACTTTTTATTCTAGAGATGGTATTAGCAAAAAAGGTGTTAATAGAACCTATTTCTAAAATTCTCAATAAGCCTAATGAAGCGCATGTGACTGCAGACTGCAGTAATTGACAGCCCATTCTTGATAAACAGGCGTTCAATTGATAAGTCTCAACCACACAGTTTTGAGTTTTGGGTTTTTTTTTATACCCTCATCAACTCCCGTCTACCCCCACCCAATACCATAATCCCGAAAATACCCCTGACATAAATTACAAAAATTGACTTTTGGAAGGTTCTCTGGTGGGGGACCACTTAATCTGGAAATCAGATTTACCTAAATGGAAGGTAAATCCGATTAGCTTTAAATACTTAAATTCACACGCATAAGTCAAATCCGATCTATCAAACTGACAGATAAATCCGATTTGACCATTTAATTCAGAACAGAAAGCGAAATTTTAATAAATCGGATTTAGCTAAATCCGATGCGCAATCGGATTTAGCTAAATCCGATGCGCAATCGGATTTACCTAAATCCGCTTGTATCTTTTAATGAATCAGATATACCTGGATGGGGGTATATCTGATTTGTAAAAAATACAAAGCGGATTTACGTTTGAGGCACGTAAATCCGCTTTGTTTTTTTTTAAATTATTTTCTGTATAACTGTTGTTCTATTTTGAAACAGATATTGTGCATACAGAGTCGCAGGTTTTTCCTTTCGTGGTAGACACTACAGAGGCATTCTGGACGGAGAGGGTATATTTTTCAAACCAATTTTCTTAATCAAAGTTTGGTAGATATTTAATTAATTAAGTACACAACATTTATCTATTTTTTCTATTTTGTAGATTTTTTCTACACGTCAGCAGGTTGAAGAGTGGGCTAACGCGGTTGGGAGGCGTATTGGAGTTGTGGTTATCATCGTAAGATCTGACAAAGCTGGAGGTAAAAGGGGTTCTAGAGATAAGATTATATTTGGTTGCGAGAAAGGGAAGTGGTCTAATGATTCTAGAGTTTTCGGGTCAAAGAGAAGAAGCTGTCCGTTTAGATTGAGAGCTACTTGTACAATACGTCATGGGGGTTGGCGTGTGAATGTTAGGTGTGGTCTTCACACACATGAGTTGCTTACTACCCCGATCGGGTCGACAGCTTTTGGTCGTTTAACTAAGCCGCAGAAAGCTATTGTTAATGAGCACACTGATCTGAATGTTGCCCCGAAAGATTGTCTTACTGCTTTGAAGAACCATTATCCGGACAACGACACTTCTCTTCCTCAAATATATAGGCAGCGTTACGCCTATAGGTCTTCTAAGAGGGGTCCTAGAACGGACATTCAAGAGCTTTTGAGATTGATTGAGTCGCAAAATTATTTATGTTGGAGCAGAAAAGTTGAGGGTTCCGATGTGGTCAGTAGTTTTGTCATTTTATCGTTTTCACTGTCGCTCACTTATTTCAGGAAAATGTATCTTTTATATTTTATTGTTATTGTAGTTGGTTATGTTTTATCTTGTATTGCATGAAAGCGAAATTATATCTTTTATCCACAAATATAATAAACAACAAATACTAATAATCAAGTAATGTAAAAATAGTTCTAGCATACAATCACACAAAACCCCCTAGTCACGCCCACTACAAGAAAATCGCTCATTTGCGACGGCAATTTCAGTCGCAAATGAACCTTTTTCCGTGGCAAATTTGAATTTGCGACGGAATTTGCGACGGACGAAGAGTCGTGGCAAAACAGCTCGTCGCAAAGCGTTTGCGACGAAACTCCCCGTCGCAAATAATCCGTCGCAAACTCGTCGCAAGTCCGTCGCAAATATCCGTGGCAAAGTCGTCGCAAACTCAGACACCTTTTCGTCGCAAAGCCGTCGCAAATCCGTCGGAAATGTTAAAAAAAAAATTTAAAAAAAATTAAATTATACATCCATAATACTATTTAATAGTTATATCTATACATACTAATCAGTACTAATACATAGTTACACAATCATAGTTACAAAATCATATCATCTAGATGGACTTATACTGACTACACTATGTCCTTTAAACCTAAAATCTCAAATATCATCATATAACTATCAAACTACTATAATAAAAGGTGAGTAATATTTCCTCAGAACATTCTATACCTATATTGATTGGACTATGTCCTTTTAACACAAAATGATGCTTGTGAAAAGAAAGTGAAAACTGCTACAAAAAAAAGTACTACAAAGTTTGCTCCAGATGCAGCTGAAGCAAAGTAGACTCTTCCTTGATGCCTGTGGACTAAGATGCTGGTGAATAAGTCTTCAAAGCCAGAGTTTTAGCTGCAAAAGTAAATATTTCAATAAGAATGAAACTTAAAATAAATGCATAAGTATATGTGCAAGTGCAACACCTACTACTCTATATAGATCTAATCTAAGTTTGATTAATCTAAGTATATGTGAGTTCATAACCTATTATGCTAAGCTAATTGAGCTGAAAACAACTTCCAATAATTGAAACATGAGTTATTTTTACATCAATTACTGGCAAAAAATAAGAATGAACTCACATAAAAAGGAGAGGATCAAGAGTAAGCGAGAACAAGAATAAGAGTGCAAGCAGTCTGGATCAATATAAATATCTGAAATAGAAACAAGACCATCAATCCTTGTCATTCAATGGTGAAAGGCATTACAAATTTTTGGATACAAGAATTAAATTTTAAACCTGGTATTGTTGCTTCTTCAGTGTGTGCACTCCTCTTTTGATGAGTTTCTGCTATCCAACTTTCTCCCTTGGTGATCTTTCTAGAGCAGCCGTTCTCTATAATGAAAAGTCACCACATTTGAACCTGTTTCCAAAATAATCAAAGAGAGGTGATGGTGAAATTAGATTAGAATGAAAACAGAAGTTTATAGGGTCCATAACAGAATCTTTGAGAATGCATTTCAGTTCTCTTTCAAAGTCGACTCATCCTCTGCCCCTTTATGCATAGTAGTCATAACCCATCAATGTTTGAGGTCCCAGGTCCAATTGAAATGCAATCATCACCTGTTTAAAACATGTTATTAAAAACTGCTTGTGTAAGAAATAGTGAAGTAGTGAAATAGATACAGAGGCAAAGTGAACATTGCTCTTTAGTCATTTCCATTGCTTATCGTGGAGTTATATATACCAACAACCTGTGAGTTTTCTACATGAATTCCATTAGTGGTGGGGATGAGTTTAGGTGAAGAAATGGACAGCCTCTCTTGGCAGCCATCAAATTTCATATGGAACTGAAGACTGTTTTGAACTCTCAATCCAGTCACCTTCAAATTGGAGCTCATGATTATATGCACATCTGAATTGTAGTGGTGAAATCAACAGCAAAATGTACTTGTTGTGAATAAATATTAAGAGAAGAGCTAAGTTTTGTGAGTCATTTTGTCAAACACATCACAAGTCTTAAATGTACTAAACTAAAACAATGTAACTGATACAATAATCATTTAAAGTGTCCTATATTGGTGGATCAGCCAGGAGCACTCCTAATTAGAATTAGAATATTATGGAAGTTTATGCTATTTCCCCATCTTTACTACTCAGGTGTTTGCAATAGGTTATAAATGATAAATTTGTATGAGAATAGTTAGGCATAAACCTCTTAAGTTGAGAAAGGTCCCTTAACTTAGATTATCTACCAAAGCAATAAGAAGAAAGTAAGAAAACTAGGAAGGTAATTGATGATAATGGGAAGTATCAAGCTTTTTTACCTGGTAATCGACTAACAACGGTCCCCCATGGATCAATAATTAATGTGTCGCCGTAGCTTTCTCTTTTATCATTATGTTTGCCAGCTTGTGCGGCAGCTATGACCTGATAATTCATCGATCAAAAATTACCTATAAGTAAGTTGGTCAGAAGGTGGCTCAGGCTGAACACACAGAACCTGTGTTACTTACATGAATAGTTTGCATCTGGTGTAGATCGTCAAGAGCCTTTTGCCTTGACTGCAAGAGAAAGAAAAAATATCAGATAGCCTTTGACACCAAAGGAATTCTAGCATAATTAAAATAAACAGTGAATTTGGAAATTGTGGAGCAATGCCAATTTAGAGACATGATACTGAACATCAAGAATATGGAGCGGCACGTACAGATTGATCGCTAGCCCACCGCTCATAATAATGTGTGTATCTCTCCAATGAATTCTTTGCCATTTCTCTTCTTCATTCAGCTTCATCATACTACATACAAGATTTGCTTCATCATACCGTGGTCTGACCATGCACCAAGGCATAGCCTATAACATTATATTAAATTTAGTTAACATTCACATCTACAAAACCACATTTTCATTATACCAACCCTCTACAAAATTTAAACAAAATAAAAAAAATCATACCAGCAAAACTCAAATTTACAAGGTGGGGTACATGTCATATGCATTCACCCTTGGTCTTTTTTCAATCGGTCTCTTGCACTTGGGACATGGTTTTGAGTTAGCAAGTATCCTGAAAGTTCATTAAACAAACAGTTAGCTCAGGATCTTAAGTATTGAGCATCCAAAAAGGAGAAAATGTAGTAGTAGTAGTAGTAGTAGTAGTAGTACATATAATGGACAATAACATAAAACAGTATCACTAGCAAGAAAAGTGAAATACACACGCTATTCACTGAGCATGAATGAAGGAGATAAAGAGAAAGTACAATTCTAAGTTACCTTGGGAAGCTTAAGGAGATAAACAGTATCACCTTAAATGCAGTTAAATCATTAGGCATTGCACATAGTATACATCAATGTTGGTGCTCTAGTATGTTCTTATTGGATATGAAAAAGAACATTCAACATCATTTGCAAAATAAAGTTGCAATCAGAAGCATGCAGTTCTGTTTAGCCTGTCAATGTTGGTGCTCTAGTATGTTCTACATCCCATTTTAAAACAATTCATGCTCCATGCCTGTGAGCCTGTCAATGAGCCAACTTCAAAGCACTTATTATCAAATTACCAATATAAAAGTGCCAGTATAATTTCGCTTAATGTACAAGGTAAATTGCAAGCATAACTATAACTTACAGTTGCTTAAGACAAAGCATGCATATAATGAACCATACATGAGACAATCATAAGGACACTAGTACACTACAATTTATTTGTATTAAATAGCTTTTGAGGTGGGACAACTCTAACCATGTTTTGGTTCGACCACTCAAATATGCAAGTCCTCAAATAAACGATTTAATTAGATAAATCAATGATCCAACGATGTAACAGAAGAGACACGGTCAAGAAAACCACTCGCAAAATAAATTAATGGCCAGTAGAAAAAAAATTAGAATAATAAGTGACTACAAAGTTTAGCTTTATAGAAAAAAAAGGAAATTAATGGCCAGTAGTACTCAAGATCCTTATCAAGTTGATCACAGGGTTCACTAAAAACAAATTCCAGCAGTACAGCAGTTGGCGTGCAAGCCTGCTCATCTATTGCAAGAGGCGGACATTTCATCCATAAGTACAAGCTATTGTGAAATGTTGTAATTCAATCTTGTTTTAGCAAATTGAGAGTTGTTGTAAAACTGTTAACCATTGTGGGTTAAAACAGTTGTAGTATTGTGTGGTTTTTAGTAGTAACCTTGGTTAAAAGGATTTGAGTAATGAAAAAAAAACTATAAGTACTAGTTAACTTTGATAATGTGAATTATCCCTCTCTGCATAAACTGTTCTTGTTTCAAAATTCTGTTATTGTCTTTGGTTCATAACATAATTCAAATAGCTATTTCAAGTTCATATCTCACCCCTTCAGAATCACATATTGAAGTACAGGTAAGGGAAAATGACACAAAAAACAACAATTTAACATATAATATAAATGCTACATAAATGTCAAGTAAGAATGGTATAAATGTCACATGAGCCATTCCAAGTTAAGCAATTCAATCTATCTTATAAGTAGGCTACTATTCTTAAGCATTAAGTAAGTCAATACTAATGGATGAAGCCTAAACTACAATCAGTGCTGCTGCAAATACATTGGCGGTGCCTACAGTTTTTGTGGTCCAATCATACACTTTCTTAACATAGTATTTTATAAAAAAATTGCTTCTCAATCATACACTTTCATAACCGAATTGATGACTTCTAGTTTTTTAGCTTTAACCCACAAAAAGTGAACTGATTTCAAATTCAATCCTAAACATTTCTAAAACGAAAACTACCAAATGAAAGAGAGCGATTTTGAAACCTTACAGTTGAGAAGACGATGGCTACAAATGCAGGTGGCGTGTCGGCGACACTGCAATGTGTGAATGGGGTTGTTGGGATTGTGCTGTGTTCCTCTAGAAGCTTACAAATAGAGGAATAATCACTGAATGCTTCTTCCAAGCTTGATATAGGGACAAAGGAAGCTTAGGGTTCAGATGGAAGCTGACAAACTAGGAAAAGGGGATTAGGGTTTCAAGTTAATCAAAAATTAGGGGCTTTGTGTTAAATAGAAGTATAATAGAAGAAGAAAACATACCCTTGAGGAAGAAGAAGTCGTTATCTAGTTTTGGGTTCGGATTGGCCGTGGAGTGGAGCGATTCTGCTTGACTGAGTGATGGAGATGACTGGCGGTTGAAGAAGGGTGACAAAATGGTGGTCGTGAGCGGCGGAGGACAGGCTGAGCGACGGCGACAGAGAGGCGGATGGAGGGTGAAAGACAGAGAGAGGGCAACTGAGAGAGGGCGACTGAGAGAGAGAGAAGTTCTGAAATGTGCGTGAAATGAGACAGTTCGAGGGAAGAGTTTCATTTTAATTTGGGATTTGGTGATTTGCGACGGATTTGCGACAAAAAGCCCGTCGCAAAGTATCACGCTGCGTCGCAAATCCGTCGCAAACTAGCAAGCATATATTTCAAGGCTTTTTTGACGATTGTTTTGGTCGCAAATCCGTCGCAAATTTGCGACCGTTTTCTAATCCGTCGCAAACGCCAGCGGGAAATTTCCCGCTTCTTACTTTTTATACACGCCGTCGCAAATCCGTGGCAAATTACTGACGGATTAAGCACCGTCGCAAATGTTGGTAGCTAAAACAGGTTTTTCTAGTAGTGGCCCCCTCGGTAGCATATCCAGTAATCGAGTGAGGCGAGCGTATGTCTGACTACCCATCCTAATGTCTCCGCTCTGAAGCCCCCTCCGAATCTCGTCCTCCACAATCTCTAGTAAATCTGGCTGTACTGGTGGTGCAGTTGGCTGTACTGGTGGTGGTGGTGGTCATGCAACCGGTAAGAGTCTAGGAATAGATGCTCTCACATACCAATGTATGTAGTCCGGAGCAACCTGACCCAACTCCTCAACAGCATAAGTAGTACGCAAAACGTCCTGCACCACAGACATATAATGTGCAATCCGAAAAATGCAGTCTGCATGGCTCGGACGACCGGTAAGAGGGTGACGTGGGATGACCTGCACGTACCCAAACTATCTGAGGCACCTATCTGAGACCTGTTCAAAGTCTCTATCCTCCTTCCGGTGCTCCTCAAACGGTTGCCAGCAGACATCATCCGAGGTCAGTGCATCAATCCTTTGCCTGTATACCCCCAGCTTCACTCCATCTGTCTTCTTCTTCCTCCAACGCCCACACAGTGCTCCCGTTCGCAATCCACTCCTCCTCTCCACCAGCTGAGGGAAATACCATAAAATCGAGCTCTGAAAAAAAGAAGATAAACAACATGGTGAATTAAAAATTGTTTAACAGAAATTTAACCAAACTCGAAAAAAATTAACTTAAAATTATTACCTGTAAGAGGGTCACATACCCTCCTAACTGATGCGTTTGGTCCAAGCAGGAGTAGTTCAGCTGGTCATACATGAAAGCAAGCCCTACTGCCCCCCATGCATATGATCCCACTCCAGCTGCACTGACATCCTCAAGTAGCAGCAGCCACTTAGCCTCAGCCCTGTCGCCGGTCTTGACCGTGAAGATGGACCAGCTCAGGATCAGAAGGATAAAGGCCCTGACAGCTGGACGCATGTCATTCTCTATGGACCCTCTAGTAACAATCTCCTGCAGCCACTCAAAACGGTAATATGGGCCAGATGAAGCTCGACACTCCAGCCCCGCCTCCTCTATAGTCACACCTAGATAAACATGTGCTAGGTGGATGGCCTGATCAGTGGTGACCGAAATAGGTGGGGCTCTGTAGTAGTTCCCCGTAATGGGTAGATGCAGCAAACAGGAGCCATCATCCAAAGTAATCGTCATTTCACCAAATGGTAGGTGAAATGACGATGTCTCTGAGTGCCACCTCTCAACAAAAGCAGACATCAGCTCATGGTCCACCTTTGTATGTCCGGTCGGGACGACGGGGGCTAATTTGAAGCAATGATAAAATCCCACATCCGGTGGTTTTGGGCAAACCCAAGCAGTCTCTGAGCCAGCTTGTTACCATGGTTGGTAACCTTCAATTTTCGCTCATATGTCTGTATTATAAAAGTATCAGAAATAAGTCTATGTAAATAAATTAAACTAAGAAGGCTATGTAAATAAATTAAACTTATCGGGTCTCTCAATATAATGGAACAGACATGAGATCCTAGCCCAGTGAATAGAGGAGACTGCTCCTCATGCTGCTGAGGCTGATGGTAGTGCTCCTCCTGGTACTGCTGATACTGCTGCTGATAATACTCCTACTCAGGCATAGAATGACCCTCAGACATAGAATCATCATCAAGAGGATGCCCCTGCTGGCCCTCCTCATACTGATAGTCAGGGGCCTCCTCCACCTGCTGATACTGCTGCTGTCGCCTATGGCGGGCAGACGCATGTCCCGCAATCCTGTGGCGGGTGCGTGTACTCGGGGCAGATGGCGATGCCCGAGACGAGGACTCCCCTCGATACCTGTTAGACACTGAAAAAAACAAATTTAAAAAAAAACAAAGCGGATCTACCTATATCCGATGGGAAATCGGATATAGGTAAATACGATGAGAATTAGATTTAGCTAAATCCAACTTACTGGTTGCGCTGTCTCTAGGGGAATCGGAAGTACGTAGATCCGATGCGCAGATCCGAACTGAAAATCGGATATAGCTCTCAATGGTAAATCCGATTATCTCTGGTAAATTTCTGGTCAAACGTGTGCAAGTGAGAAATAGTAAATATTTTGTAATTTTGTCAAAATTTTAAGAGTATTTTGGTATTTTCACAGGGATGATGGGGGTAGATGAGAGTTGATGGGGGTAAAAAAAAACCTTCAGTTTTTTAGCTGAAATTTCGCGTGTTTTCAAATGTTCATAATATGATTTGATTTAGAACTTTTTATATCTAGTTCCTTCACAAGTTCTATTGACATTTAAGAATAAAGCAAGTAAGAAAAAAAGTATACAAAGTAAAGGATTAACAGAGACATCATTCTTCAATAACACTACTTTTGTTTTTCATAGATTCAATTCAACTACACTCTTTAAAAAGACCATTCTCCTTATGGCTGGGCACGGGAAAGCCATAGAATTTGAGTAGCCAGAAGAAGATCTAACCATGTGTGCCAATTCCTGTGACACCCTTCTCCAAATTTACATGTTTTTCTCAGCACAATATTCATCATCAATTCAACATCTACATCGGAGTTTACTGGACAGAAAAAATAAGTTTCATCACAGGAAAAGTGCCATAACTGCAAGTCATCTTCCTTCAACTTACCCAGTTTGAATCATGGCACTGATCCATCCGGAAGTATCCTCTAACTTTTTGGTGGGAACTTCTCCCTAATTTTGTGTCTATCTCTCTCTTTTTATACATTCTCTTTCATCTTATTTTCTTTCGTTTCCCTCCATTTTTCTTTTCTCTCTCATAAAAAAAAAACTAAAGTTAGGGAGAAATTCCCGCTAAAAAGTTAGATGATCCATTTCCCACTCATCCATAACTCAATCTTAATAATAAAAGTTTATATAGTAAGTGGAAAGAAAGAACTTATTTGATGAATTAATGTACAAATTTACTGCATCAACTATTTCCAAAATAAACACAACAATCAACTTGCCAAAGCCACTGAACGATCAAAATTACAACCAGTAACCTCTGCAGTTCTTCCAATCTTCTTCCCCTTCTTCTTCACCCTCATCCTCTCCACTTCTCCCTCTTGCATTTGACTTGTGTGGTCCCTACCAGCTCCACCATTAACTAAAATCCTAACAATCCCAACATACTGCAACTCCTCCGCAATCTGCAACGCACTAACACCTTTTTTCGTTCTCGCTTCAACATCCACCCCCTTCTTCACCAAAACCTCCGCCACGTCACCATGTCCAGCCTCCACCGCACAATGTAACGCCGTATAACCATCCCCGTCCCTCACATCAACGTCAACTCCTTTCTCCAACAAAACACGAACTACCTCAATCCTTCCCTTAAAACACGCCCTATGTAACGCCGTCCAACCATTCTGATCTCTCCCGTTAATAACCGCTCCACACTCCAACAACTTCTGAATCACCCTCGCTTCTCCTTTCCTCGCCGCAAAACACAACCTATCTCCCAACCAAAGCGCGTCGAACACACGCGTTTGCCCATTCTCAACCGCCAAATCATACGCGATCTTTCCCACCGTGTTTCTCACCTCCTTATTCGCACCTTTCTGTAACAACATCTTAACTAACCCCTCATCTCCCATAACCGCTGCCACGTGTAAAACGGTATCACCATCTCTTCCGTTACGGATGTCCGTCCTTGCACCGTTAGCTAACAGCAGTTTGACACAATCCCTCCTTCGCTCCTCAACGGCGAGATGTAACGCCGTATTACTGTTACCGTCTTTTGTTAATGAGTTCACTTCCGCGCCTTTCAGTAACAGAAGATTCAAAACCTCCACGTGTCCTTCTCTCGCCGCGTGATGAATTGGTCCCCATTCTGATTCTAACCTTTCCGTTTTCGCTTTGCGAACTAATAGAAGCTCAACTATTAAAGCCTCGCCTAAAGAACACGCCATTTCAAGCGGAGTTGAACCGGAACGGTTCGGCGCTTCTATGTTCGGTTCGAATTCGAGGAGTAACTGAACCAAATCCGGTCTACGTTGTGTAATAGCCAAGTGGAGAAGCGTGTTATCTTGTGCATCCGTTGAATCAACGGCTTTCCACGTAGGATCGCTGAATTCTAACACGCGTCTAATTTCATCAACGGACCCGTTTTGTGAAACTAATTCAGTTAAAATGGAAGAGCCAACGAAGATGATTTTGATTCCGGTGTCGATGAAGACTTGTTTCTTTTTTGTAGTGAACCAGTCGTTGGAGACGGTTTCGGAAGGTTGTTTGGTGGTTGCGCCGGGGACGACAACGCTGTGAAGGAGGAAACACTCATCGGAGTGAGGAAAAGAAGGGGGGAGATTAGTGTCTGGTGGGAGATGGTAATGGATTTCAATGGTGAGTGTGGAGAGAGGAGATATGATTCCTGAATGTGGTTTTACTGTGTAACGTGTTTTGATTAGTGGTTGAAGTCGGAAAGCTACTGGCATAGTGTACATCACGTTGCGTAGTGTGATTTCGCCGTGACACTTTTGGTTTGGTTCGATTCTTATTGGAACTGTGTTTGATGGATCTAATTTTATGAGCCTGTCCATTGTTAGAACTGAAGTCTTTGTTTATCACACTCGTTCTGATTCTGATGAATATGTGTTTTTATGGCAGGGGTAGGTATGGAAGTGCCGGCGCTGTACTAAAAGGATGCCAAGTGGTGCTGTAAAAAACAATGGTGATTTGTTCTATTTGCCGTTTTTCATTTGCATAACGAAGCAAAACACGGTTGTGTCTTCTTCTATGCACGTCATTATCGGTGTAAAGGGCAACTTCATAGCTAATTGTTACTATTATATAAATAATTGAGATTTTTGCCTTTTTGTCAAGAATCGTGACGCGTTTAATTATTAAGTAAATAGCTTAATGTTGCTTTCTTCTTAGTATTACTAGCTAGTTGGATATATTGTGTCTTTCAATAATAGCTGTTTATAACAAAATAATACTAGCATATAGCTATTCGTTGACATGAAAATCTATAAAATTGTAATTATGATGCTGCTAATTGCTTTCTCTTCTTGTTTCTATCTGTCACCAGAAAGTCACATTTTGGAAATGAAGTTGTTTGAGGTTATTAGATACGGACTTTGGACATTTGGGAAAACATTTTAGGGTGACCAACAAGAAACATCAATTTTATATACCAAGCCTGAGTGCACAAGGTACATGTTATATTTACTTTGTCTACTACAGTGACGCCATTAAATTATTAAATACCGTAATGTTGGTTTCTTCTCACTATCATAGTTGGATTTTGTCTTTTAATAAAAAGCATATATAGCAGTTCGTTTGCAATGAAAATGTATAAAATTATAATGCTGGTAACTGCTAATTAAGATGCTATGAAGCACAGACTCTAATATGGACACCGGACACGACACGGACACGCAGACACCGCTAATGTCCAAAATATAGGACACCGGGACACCGCAGATATATAATTATTTATTTATTATAATTAAATAAAATATGAACATTACCTATAAAGATTTAAATTGAGCAATCTATTTCATAAAAATAAAAGCTCTTAAACAAAATAAGATAGTTTTTTACGTTCATTTTCCATCTACTATATCGATAAGCTAAAAATCATATAATCAAATTTAATATTTTTAACTCATTCCTTGATCATCACTACTTTGACACTTCTTAATTTAACCTTTGCATAAGTGTCTCAGAAGTGTTATTTTGGGACACTTGTCTGAGATATCGGGCACGTGTCATACGAGTGTCGTACGAGTGTCGAACACTGACACGTGCCGGACACCGAGACACGTCTAATCTCAGAGGTGCACGTGCTTCATAGAAGATCGAACCGGTGAGACCTCTGGTTAAACTATTAAATACTTTAAAAACATTTCTTATACCAAGTCTCAGGGTACCAAGTCTCACATGGTTAAACTATTAAATACTTTAACTAGTGTCCGCACCCGTGCAACATGGTGCAAGCAATGTTTTTAAAACCGGACTGGAGATCGAACCGGTGAGACCTCTGGTTCATGGTTCAATCGGTTCAACCGGTTCAACCATGGTTAAACTGGATAAGTAATTTATTAAATAAAAAATAAAAAATATTAAATTTTGGAGAAAAAAATAAATTTAAAAATAAAAAATTGCATTTCGGGCGGTTCAAACCGGTTCAACCTGGTTCGGTTCCCGGTTCTTTCTCGGTTCAAAGCGGTTCTTGGCGGTTCAATCCGGTTCTGGGCGGTTCTTTGGCCTGTGGTTCAAATGGGGTTGAACCAACCGGCCAGGGGTCCGGTTCCCGGTTCAACCGGTTGAACCGGCCGGTCCGGACCGGTTTTTAAAACCTTGGGTGTAAGACAGCATTATAAACCAAACTGAATGCAATTGTAAGACAGCAACTATACTCGCTCCTCATGTGTTCCGTACCGTACATCTGGACAGGTATCCGACACTAGATGCCTAGTCCGATCCGAGATAGTTGGTAATCGCGTTCCTGGTCATTCCGAGTTTGACTCCGATCCGGGGTGGTTGGTACTTGCAATAACACTCCGACGCTCAAGTCAGCAAGTGAGCTAATTGCAAGTTAGGTCACTACAAAAAAAGCTGGACTTTGCGGCGGGCGAAATCCGCCGCAAAAGCCAAATTTGCGGCGGATATTTGGACTTTGCGGCGGAAGTTTTTCGCCGGTAGCCAGCTCGAAGCAAACGCGTTGCGGCGGATTATCCGCCGCAAGTTTGCGGCGGATTTAGTGGCGCCGCAAAATCCAACGCAAATTTGCGGCGGATAATCCGCCGGAAAAGGGGACAATTTTTTGACGCAATATATCCGCCGGAAAGTACCCAATATCCGCCGCAAATTATCCGCCGCAAAGTACCCCTTATCCGCCGCAAAACACCCGTTTTATTTAAAAAAAAATGAATATAATTTTTTTAAAAAAACATTTTTTAAAAAAAAAATTTAATTATTATTATTTTAATTAAAAAAAATTATTATTATTTTTAAAAAATAAATTTTGTTTTTTTATTTTAATAATTATTATTATTTTAATTAAAATTTTTTTTTTAATTATTATTATTTTAATTAAAAAAAAATATTATTATTTTTAAAAAATAAATTTTATTTTTTTAAAAAAATCGTTTTAATTAAAAATATATATTATTTTATTAATTTTTTTAATTATTGATAAAAAAATAAAATCCAATAACTAATTAATTTTTAATTTAAAAAAATAAAAATTGGGAAAAGCAGTAAAAATATCCATACAATTAATAAAATATCCAGACAATTAATAAAATATCCAGACAAATAAATAAAATAATCTAAAGCTACTGGGGTGCCTGCCGGTCAATGTCATCAACATTATTATAATATGTATCATCTTGAAGTAAAGCACTGAGCGATGACATTTGGACATTAAGATCAATGTCCAGCGGGGGTGACCGCTGCTGGGGGTACTGCTGGTTTGGCTGGATCAGGGGTGACTGATGTTGGGGCTGCTGGTATGGCTGGCGGGGTGACTGATGTTGCTGCTGGTATGGCTGGAATGGCGGCGCATACTGCGGTGTATACTGCGGGGGATACTGGGGTGCATACTGCTGCTGGTAGTACTGCTGCTGTGGCGGCGGCGGGTAGGATGCTGATGAGGATGGCCTCGAGCTAGACACCATCTGATCCTGCAAGAACTTAAAGCGCTCCTCCATGCGCTCCTCAGCTACCCTAGCCTGCTCCCGAATCGCCTGAATTTCCCGCTCACTTCGATCCCGAATCGCCTGAATTTCCCGATCGCTTTGCTGCTGCCGCTCGGCAATCTGACGCTGAGCCTCGCTCAGTTGCTGCGTCAATTGCCTAACCTCATTCAACTCACCAGCATTGGGAACATAATTGCGACCAGTCGAGGATCCAGAATGTGACTCTGATAGACTCGGAATAATGCTTGTTCGAAAAGCAGCCGGTCCAATACCACCTGATCCTACCAGACGATTAGTCTTTTGGGGACCAACTGCTCTCTCCCAAACATCACGAGCTACTCTAGCCTCCTCCACTGGATCGACAGCTGCCCCACTGCCCTGTTGTGACTGATGGTACTCAGCCATCCCACCCTCGAAGCTCTCCTGAAAAAATAACCCAACAAATAAATAACTAATTATTAATATAAATAATAAACATTAATTAATATATATAATTGTAAAAGTAGTTTTACCTGAATACGCCTCGCCCGATCTGTAACATACTCACCAGTCTCCTCCACCATATGCATGTGGCAATGCAACTCAGGCAAAGTGATTTGCCTTTGTTCCCTCTCCACCTATATATATATATATATATATATATATATATATATATATATATATATATATATATATATATATATATATATATATATATATATACATAAATATATATATTATTAATTAAATACACATATTGAAAATGACTAGTTAATTATTATAAATAATTAATTAATTAATCAAGTAATAAATTAAGTAATAAATTTACCAAACGTATGTAATGCGTTGCAGTATTAACACTCCCCCCCGTGTGTGTGCAGCCACCTTTTTCAGAAGCACGGTTCTTCTTGGCTTTCTCACAATAATTCTTAAATCCTTCATCTTTCTCCCAATACTCATTAAACTCAGCCCAAGTTGAGTCTCCCATATAAGATGGCTTCGTACGCGTATTGCGCGCCCTCCGCATCAATTCAGAATAGCGATGAGAACATCTCTTATGGAACACTCTCTCAACTGCGGCTTGCTCCCCTGGATACCATGTACATTTTTCCTATTTAAGAAATTTACAATAATGTTGTTAATTATAAGGCAATAATTAATTAATTAATCAAGTCAATATATAAAAGATAATACAGTACCAAATTAATTATTTCGTAGAATCGAATAACTTACCAAAAATGATCTTAACATCTTCTTATTTGCATCCTTATCTTTTCTAACTTCCGTCCAGTTCTTCCAGCTCTTGGTAAAATTCTCCTTGATTGTTTTTGTGATGGCGGTAGCTGAAGCCTTCGAAGGAATAAAACTGCATTAAAAAAAGATGAATTTTGTTACACCAAATATAAGTTATATATATATATATAAAAATGGCAACAAAAATAAATTAATAAATAATATATATATATATATATATATATATATATATATATATATAGACTTACGAATCGCCAACAATCTGCAATATGATACGCCCATCAGGTGTAACCCTAATCACCTCAGTCCCATCAATGAATGTGCGTACCCCATCCGCATCAACATGTGTCGGGGATAAGCCCTCAGTACCAACAGGAATCGATGGGCCCCCTGCAGTACTAGTACTAGCACCATCCTCAGACACAGGTGGTGGCAAATATCCGCCAGTAGTAACAACAACACGCGCAGGCTGAGTACGGCGCCCTAGGCGAGTAGATGTCTTCCGCCTGCTAGTGCTGGCGGCATCGGGAGGTGGAGGAGGAACATATGCGCCGTCATGATCGGATCCCGAGTCATCATGAGATGCCATATCTGTATAGATCTAGCTAAACATATACATTTAAACAAAACAAACATATACTAAACAAGGTTAACATATATAAACATATACAAAACTCATGCATTAAAATAAATAATTTGAATCCCATTCATTCTCAAACAAATAACATCCTTCATTAAAAATAACATCTTCATTAAAAATAGAATTGTTGAAACATAAATTACATTCATTCTAATTTGAATCCCATTCATTCTCAAAATCATCATCATCGGAGGAGTGAATTCTTGATACACCAATGTGGTCTGTTGCATCATCACCATCAGCATCTTCGTCATCAACAACTTCATCGCCGGTGTTTGGCTCATCACATAAACGAACAATGGGTTCAACTTGAATCACTTCATTTACATTAGACATCTCTTCCATTTGATATGGCATAATATCTTCCACCGTGTCATCATTTGTCTGATCAATGCGACCTCTTGGTTTTGTTTTAATTGCGACACACCAACCACGCCTATCAGTCCGCATTGATGGATAAGGGACATAATAGACTTGTCTCACATTTTGTGCAATGACGAACGGATCATACGGTCGATATCTACCATTCATTTTAATGTCCACTGTATTTGACTTTGGATTCACCTTTGTTCCTCGAGCAGACGGATCAAACCAATTACAATAAAAAACAACTACCTTTGGACTAAAATCTAGATGGGGGTACTGAAGTTCATATATGTGTTGAACCACACCATAAAAATCATCTTCACCTCCTCCAGTGACCCCCTTCATGCACACTCCACTATTGATTGTCTCTCTGCCCTGTGTCCATTCATTGGTGTGAAATTTGTATCCATTGACAAAGTATGTGTGCCATTCTTTAACACATCTTCGAGGACCGTCTGATATGTTCCTCAAGTGTTGGTTGGTAGGATTTGGCGGGAGGGAATACACATATTGACTAAACCACATTGGAAAATGCGCATGAATATGAGCAGAAGATTGGTCTTCACGTACTGCCTCTGATGACAAGAACTCCCTAAAAAGAAATAATTTAATTGTTACACTTGTCTACTAGTATTAACTAATTAAGATCGATTGTTAATGTTGAGGAACATACTCAATAAATGGTTGCACCTCAGTACAGTTTATCAACACATGAACATGTGCTGAACTTAACTCTTCATCTGTTAGCCAGTGAGTTGACTCCTTCCCAGATGGACGACCGGGTAGACAAAAGACAGACAAAGCCAAAGGATGTCGCCATTCAGTATCCATTTCATTTCGACTGCTTCCAGGAGCAAACTGATTCTTGAAATAATGAGAACAAAAATGTGTTGTTTCACGGTGTAGGTAAGAAGAACATATCGATCCTTCAACTCTAGCTTTGTTTTTCACCGATCTTTTTGAATCACCCATGAACCTAGAGGAATATGATATTAATATATTAATAGTCATATAATATAATTTTAATTTAAACTTGTTTCTTATATTATTATAATTAAAAATTAGCTGACCTTTCAAACGGATACATCCATCTGTATTGGACAGGTCCGCCAAGTTTAGCTTCATATGCGAGATGCACCGGTAGATGCTCCATAGAATCAAAGAAACCAGGTGGAAATACTCTCTCCAACTTGCATAAGATAAGTGGGATGTCTTGTTCCATTTTTGAAAGATCATCAGCTTTTAGCGTTGCAGAACACAAATTCTTAAAGTATTGACTTATTTCAATGAGCGGATTCAAAACGTGTGTTGGCAACGAACTAAAAGCGATAGGAAGTAAGCACTCCATGAATACGTGACAATCATGACTCTTCATCCCATGCAACCTCCCATTATCCACATCCGCACATCTAGATAAATTGGAAGAATAACCGTCTGGCATTTTCAACTCTTTTATCCACTGATAAACTGCTTTCGCTTGTTCGGTAGATAAAGTATAATTGGCTTTGGGTTTGAAAATCCTAGTACCTTGCTCAACCAACAACAAATCCTTTCGTCTACAGAAATGATCTATATCCTTCCTAGCTTTCTCATTGTCTTTCGTTTTGCCTTTCACGTTCATGACAGTGTTAAATATGTTGTCAAAAAAATTCTTCTCTATATGCATGACATCGAGATTGTGTCTCAATAGATTATCTTTCCAATAGGGAAGTTCCCAAAAAATACTTTTTTTTGTCCAATTGTGCCATTGTCCATAGCCATCTGGACGAGAAACAACACCGGCTACGACTTCCACAGGAGGGATATCCCTAACATTATTCCAAACTTCCTCTGGTGTCAACTGACGAGGAGGTCCAGCTGTTTCAACATTTCCCTTGATGAACGCATATTTCTGCTTTCTAAATGGGTGATCCATAGGTAAGAACCTACGGTGCGAGTCAAACCATGAAACTTTTCCTCCGTATTTAAGACTAAAAGCCTTTGTGTCAACCATGCAAATCGGACACGCCATCTTACCATGTGTCCCCCATCCAGACAACATTCCATAGGCAGGGAAGTCATTATGGTCCATCAAGCCGCCCTCATCACAAAATTTTGTTTGCGTGCCACATCATAAGTTAAAACACCATTCCACAACCTTTTTAGGTCATCAATCAAAGGTTGCAAATAGATGTCAATACCAGCTGTTGGATTACTTGGCCCTGGAATAATAGAATTTAAAAACATGTATGGTTTGGACATACACATTTCTGGAGGAATGTTGTATGGGGTAACAATAACTGGCCAACATGAATACGGTGTTGCCGAGGCTTGAATATATGGTGTGAAACCATCAGAGCACAAACCAAGCCGAACATTGCGCGGATCACTGGAAAAATCTGGATGAACACGATCAAAATGCTTCCAAGCTTCACCATCAGATGGGTGACGTAATTCACCAGAATTATTTCTATTTTGATGGTGCCATGTCATTTTACCTGCGGTCTCCATTGAAGTAAACATCCTCTGTAGCCTTGGAATAAGAGGCAGATAGAACATTGATTTTCGTGGAACCGGTTTGCCTCTGCTCATCCCTGATCTACTGACACGATAGCGTGGTTGTCCACACAACTTGCATTCCGACAACTCTCCATCATTTATGCCAAACTCATTGTTATAATAGAGCATGCAACCAGACACACAACAATCAATCCTTTTAGATTTTAAGCCAAGCTTCGATACCACTCTTTTAGCTTCATAATAACTTTGCGGTAAACTCCCTCTAATGGGGGTTGCATCCAACATCATTTTGGTCATATATTCCATGCACAACTCAGCAACATTAAATTGAGACTTAAGACCCAACAACCGAACACACATTGATAATTTTGAGTCTGTAGATCCTTCAAATATGGGTTTATTTGTCTCACTCAAATACATGTAAAACCTTTGAGCTTCCTCATTTGGAACTTCGTCAGCATCTGGTTCTTCAAAATCCAAATTTACTCCAACAGCGTCAGATATCATTCCCTGATAAACATCTAACGGTTGTATTCCCCATCCTTCAGATGTCGTAGTCACTGGATAACTACTTGATGTGTGATCTACTACTTCAACCGGAACATTAACCGCAGGAACTGCAGCTACCCCTGGCGCTCCTTCCCCGTGACGACTCCATGTCCAATAATTTGGCCTAAACCCATTATTGTACAAATGAAGTCTAACTTCATGTTCATTTTTTATAGCTCGAAATGAACATTTCAAGCACGGACATCTAATACCGCCTTGTCGCCCAAATTCTTCATGATCAATGTACTTAGCACAAAAAATAAACTCTTCTACTCCTTCTACAAAACGTCGTTTTACACCAGTTCTTCCAGGAATACAATCGATCATACATCCAACTACGATCCATTTTCAAGAACTATACGTATACTACACTACAATATAAATAAAATAAACTATCAATTATTTCATATTTTGATATATATATATATATTTATTACTCATTTTATTTTGATATTTCAATAAACTACCAATTAATTACAAGCAACAGAATGAATTTTTTAATAATGTTATATACAAATAATTTAAACATTATAAATAATAATTCCAAATTTAATTTTAAATTTCAATTTTTATAAGACAATATATGTTAATAAAATTTATAAGTGAACTTAATAAATAAGTTTTTTCAATATAAATTAATTTGTATTATTATTGCAAACAAAATACTAAACAAAATTTTACTAAAAATAGTGAAGTAAGTAATATTTTATTAATTACTTTAACAACTAACCGTAGTGAAGAGAAGGCTCTGACTTGAAGCTTATCCTGAACTCAAGCAGAGAGGAAAAAGCAGAGAGGAAAAAGGAGGAACCCAAACAATACCTAAACAAAAAAAACAACACAATTAGTAACAAATTCATATTATTATAAAATAATTTAAAAACGAATATTAAAAAAAAATTAAAAACTAAAACTATTAACTAATATCAAAAACATACCTTGAAGAAATTTCCCAATAAGAGCAGAAGACAATTCGTAGGGAGGAAGCGCTACACTTCAAAAACAGATTTAGTAGAGAAGGAGAGAATTTGGGAGAGAGTAAAAGAGAAATTTTAAGAAGAGAATGGGAGGATTGTTAGAAGTGTGAAGAATGAGAAGTGGGGAATGGATATATATATAGAAAAACGCAGCCCAACGGTCAAAAGGGATTTGCGGCGGATTTGGACGGTTGCGGCGGATTTTGAAATTCAATATCCGCGGGTTTTTTTTTTCGGTGCTTTGCGGCGGATTCTGGACGGTTGCGGCGGATTTTGAAATTTAAAATCCGCGGGTTTTTTATTTACGGAGGTTTGCGGCGGATTCGTGGTACTTTGCGGCGGATATTCAAATTAAAATATCGCGCCTTTTTTTTTAAAAATACCAAATAATCCGCCGCAAAAGCTATAATCCGCCGCAAAGATCCGCCGCAAATTCTCAATATCCGCCGCAAAAAACACAAATCCGCCGCAAAGTACCAATTTTTTTTTTAAAAAAAAATTATTCTTTTTTTTAAAAAATTATTATTATTTTTAAAAAAAAATTATTATTTTTTTAAAAAACTAATATTTTTTTAAAAAATTATTATTATTTTTAAAAAATAAATTTTATTTTTTTAAAAAAATCGTTTTAATTAAAAATATATATTATTTTATTAATTTTTTTAATTATTGATAAATAAATAAAATCCAATAACTAATTAATTTTTAATTTAAAAAAATAAAAATTGGGAAAAGCAGTAAAATATTATCACCAAAAAAATATACATACAATTAATAAAATATTTTAAACAAAAAAATAAAATAATTAAAAGCGATAAAAATTGGGAAAAACAGTAAAATATATATTTAATGTCTGCTACCCCTAAACGGAGACCTACGCCATTATCTTGATATGACACTCTCTTGAGCATTGTCGGCAGCAGCTCCATTACAGTGGCGTATGTCTCCATTTCTTTGTAAAGAAATTTCCACATTGTCGTGAACACCCCTTCATCTTTTTCGTTAAAAGTAACCCATTTATCAGCAAAAAGCTCCTCCTCATTATTTCACCACAAGTGACATATACGTTAATCAAACGCTCAGTATCATCCTTCAACTTAACAGCCCGTCCTTGCAGTTCCTCAAACTTTCTATTTAGAGATTCAACCATATTTTCAAAATAGAAAGTTTCACAAGAAACCATCTTTTGAAAAGATGATTGAATCTCTAAATAGAAAGTTTGAGGAACTGTAAGGACGGGTTGTTAAGTTGGAGGATGATACCGAGCGTTTGATGAGCGTATATGTCTCTTGTGGTGAAAATAATGAGGATGAACTTTATGCTGATAAAGGGGTTACTTTTAACGAAAAAGATGAAGGGGTCTTCATGACAATGTGAAAATTTTTTTACAAAAAAATGGAGACGTACGCCACTCTATTGGAACCCCGCTGCCGACAATGCTCAAGAGAGTGCCGTATTAAGAGATCGAGTGCCGTATCAAGAGAATGAGAGTATTGGTAGAGGTGTGAAAAAAGAAGAAGGGGAGAAGGGGTTTATATAGGTGAAACGAAGTCAAACGGTCAAAAGGCAAGATCCGCCGGAAAAGGAAGTTACCGGCGGATTTAGGGGATTTGCGGCGGACATAAGGGATTTGCGGCGGACGGAGGTGCATTTGCGGCGATTAATTAAAAGCTCGTAAAAAAAAAACTGTGAAGCAAAATCCGCCGCAAGAACCGTTAAATCCGCCGCAAAATCCAAGACGAATTTTAATCCGCCGCAAATGTCAATTTTTCCGCCGGTAACTTTGAGGCGGACTAATTCCGCCGGAAATTCGTAGATTCCGCCGGTAACTTTGCGGCGGATCTGTATCCGCCGGAAACTCCTGGCCGGAAAAACCAATAATTCTTGTAGTGGGTGAATGGAGAGTGTGTACATTTAATGCTAGCATTGAATGCTTATTTATAGGTTTTGGGGATAAAAGGGGACCATTGGATCTAGGTCATAGATCTCCACCGTTGGTTGATGGATTTGGCCTTTTGGTGTTTGGGCCTTAGGTAGATCGGCCATTTAAGGCCCAATTCGTAACATTTGCCCCCCAAGTCGGGTCGCCTTGGGGCGGGCTAGACTTGTTTTTTTGGAAGATCGTGAAGAACTTTCAAGGCCGGGCTTTTGCTTCTGCTGGCGTTTTGCCCCCAGCCTCCGAGCGTGAGAGACTCAGGCTGTGTTGGTTTTCCGACGGGTGAGCTTCCGGGGCCGAGTGACTCGAGGCATTCCACTAATTGCGACGCATCGATTCCCATTACAGTCGGCGAGCTTCCGAGACCGTGTTAAGCCGAGTGACTCGAGGCGTTTCATTTACAGCGACGCATCGATTTCCACGCCTGTCATTGATGGCGTTGATGGGATGCGTCGTTCGAGGGTGATTGGAGTAATGATGGCGCTTGGAACGACGCGCCTACCATAGGGGCTAGTGATGGATCGCGTAGGTTAGGCCCAGGCCCACTTTGAGGCCCTCAGTTCCCTATAAATATGGGAGGGGACCTCCATCACTTGCACTGATTTCTGAGAACTGCTCTGACCTTCGATCTTAATCTCGTCTTTCAGTGTTTGATTTCAGAGTTCCGCGGCGAGTCTCAGCGAGATCATTGGAGTACATGATCAGATTTAAGTGTCGGCGAGCTTCTCATCTTGTAAGGTTAGTCCCTTTATTTTATTTGTCTGCTTCTTGCTTTAGGCTATAGTCGAGGCCTCTTAGAACCCGTATCTATTAATACAGAGTGGGGTTGTCAGGTCGGGTTTCGACTTGGTTGTGGACCCACTGCTTTAGAATCAACTTGACTTGGCAAGCCCCCATTTCTGCAGGTCCGATCTGGCGAGGACAAAACAAACTCGTCGGGTTGTCAACGTAAATCGCCCTGTTGTATCTAAAGCGATGGCTTCTGATCCTAAAGACTCGGTCGAAGTACGTGCTGGTGCCCCCGGGTCGGTTGGACCCGAAGGTTCAAGAAGGCCTGGGCTCCGCCCCTATCAGTTTTCACGCGGATGACCGTTCTCCCGAGGTTCCCAGCAATGAGTTGCCGGAGGAAGACCACCCTGAGATAGTGGTTCTTGACTCGGAGGAGTCCGACACCGAGCCGAACGACAAAGAGCGAGGGAGTACTAGCTGGAGTTCCGACGATAACGAAGCCGAGGTTGCTGAAAGTCGTAATAACGAAGATGGGCTCGATCACAAAGGGAATCCCGTTCTTGAATAAGGTGACTCCGAGCAATACCCCAGCACCGGGGTTGGGCCGGTTGATGTTCCTCTGGTGCTACCTCTGAATGTCCCTCAGGAGTACTCTTGGGTGTCGGAAACGTTGAGGGAGATCCAGTCCGTTTACCGGACCGGAGATGACTTGAGCCACATTGTCAACCGGATTTCTAGGAAAGAAGATCAGATTTGGAACGTGGAGGGAATGGCCGAGGGTCAACATGTAGCCGTTTGGCCAAAAGCTTTGAAATTCGTCATGTACGGAGTGACGATCTTTGACAAGAAGATCACCCCCCTTTCACCGCTTTTCAGCAAGAGGCATTGGGGATTCTGAACCTCTCCCCCTCCCAACTTCACCCCAACGCATGGGCGTTCTTGCGGGCGTTCGAGCTGATGTGCATTCACTTGCAGAGGCCTCTCTCCTCTGATCTGTTCTTCTACCTCTTCGAGGTTAACCGGAGGCACGAGGATGGGACTAAGGATCGGTGGGAACACGTGAGCTTCCGGGCTAGAAGGGGCCTTAAAATTTTTATGCCCTATTCCGATTCTTTGAAAAACTGGAAAAGCAAATACTTCTTCGTCGAGCCTGTGAATGAGGAGGCCGTGAGGTATGTCGGCAAGTACGATGCGGATGGGGAATCCCTGGAGTCAACCAAGTGTCAAATAGGGTGGTCCCTCTCCCATTTCAATCGGCGACCTCATGCGTATACAGCCAGCTTGAGCAGGTTAACTCCCATAGATCAGGAGTCTTTGGCGATCCTGACCAATTTTGCCGACCTGATTCCCTACCGGGACCCCAAGAAGTTCGGAATTGATGTAGCCAGGCTGGTCGGGGCGGGCTCTAGGTCCCAAGTGTTGGCCGTGCTTGGTAGGTTTTGATAGCCGATGATGTCATTAATTTTTAATTGTCACTTCTTCTAACATTCCTTCTTTTCTTTGTCTTGCAGATAGCATGGGAACTGACAAATTTTCACGCTTGAAGGAAATCTCGGAGAGGAGAGCCGGTGTCCAGCAAGATCCCCAACCCACTCCTCATCGGGATGAGCCCCTGGCCGCCGTCCCCATCAACACTGTCACCGTGGCCAGCATTGCTAGTGCTGAAGATCGGGCCGCCGACCTTCAACACCGGAAGAGGCAGCGCCTTTCGTTGTAGGAAGATCCTGCCTCTGCTTCCCAGGCCCCAGGGAAACGGGTGCAGACTGGGCAGGCCGGTTCCCCTCAAGCTTCGAAGAAAGGTCGCCATGGGAAGCATAAAGCTTCGAGATCTTCTGGTATCTCGATAGGCGGCGAGTTTCTGAAGAAGCACCTAGAGGATTCCCGGGTCGATCCGGTGGAAGCCGCCGCCAGGCTGTTTCGGCATCTGGCCGACGTTTCCAAATTCCAAAGGGCAGAGGCTGAGAGCCAGGCCAAAGGTAATAGAGGGGTTTTACTACTTTGTTTTTTTGCTTTTGGTAGTTCCGTTCTTAACTTCTTTATTTCCACAATTTCAGGGGCCCTGGCGGAGAGGGATGCCGAACAGGATCTCCGGGCTGCGCTACAGAAAAAGTATGAGTCCCTGTCTTCGACTCTTGTGAAAACCCAGAAAGATCTGTCTGCACTCCAGGCGGAGAGAGATAAACTTGAGGGGGAGAGGGACTCTGCTCTTAATCAAAATAAGGAACTCGAACTTCGAATCTCCGAGCTTGAGAGCCAAGAGAGGCATGCCGAGGAGGTGGTTGCCTCGTTGAGGGTCCGGATATCTGAGCTTGAAGCTGAAATTCGGAAAGCCGGGCAGATCAAAGCTGGGAGCTGGACGAATCCTTCGCTCTGGGTTGCTGAACTTGAAGAGGAGCTTAGGCAAGCTCGCGAGAAGATCCGGAACGTCGAACTTGAGATGGTTGAGGTGGCTGACATGGCTGTCGAGGTGGCTGCGGAGAGCTTTGAAAAAGCACTTGCTCAGATCGCCGTGATTCACCCTTCTCTGTCTTTAGACCAGGAGGTTCTGAGCGTGGATCACACTGTGGAAGGGGGGGATTGTTAAGGTCAAATCTGGCTCTGAGGAGCGTGAAATTGTTTACCTGCGCCCACCCTCGGTCTGACTTGCGAGTAGAAGTGTTTTTCCTGTAGGTTAATTTTTTGGGTTTCGGGTGGAACCGGTGGCGAGGAGAGTCCCGGGTTCCGGGCGGAACCGGAGTTTTGTAATATTTTGTAACCTTTTTGAACTTGAGGACCCGGTCGTATCCGGGGTGACTTGTAATACTTATTTATGCACTTGCGTTTTAATTCGCTGAAGTGGTGGACGTCGCCTTCGGGGCAGTTTACCGGGACTCGGCCCAGATCGAACTCGCCCCTTAGGTTAGTGGCAAACTCGGCCAACTAGTGCGTTTGTTTTTTACGTTGATTACGTGACGCATGTCGCCTTCGGGGCAGTTTACCGGGACTCGGCCCAGATCGAACTCGCCCTTCAGGGTTGTGGCTACCTCGGCCATTGATAACATCGGTAAACACCGTCTTTTGTCAAAGCGTAGATTAATATTCTCGGTATACACCGTTCTTCATATAAAAGGAATGATAACATCGGTATACACCGTTCTTCATATAAAAGGAACGATAACATCGGTATACACCGTTTTTCATATAAAAGGAATGATAACATCGGTATACACCGTTCTTCATATAAAAGGAATGATAACATCGGTATACACCATTCTTCATATAAAAGGAATAATAACGTCGGTATACACCATTTTTTGTCAGAGCGTAACTCAACTGTAGTACTTCTTTAATTTGGTGGCGTTCCAAATCCTTGGGATGGCTTTTCCGACCAAGGTCTCCAACTCGTAAGCGCTGTTACCGGTCTTAGATACGACTCGGTATGGTCCTTCCCAATTTGGGGCGAGTTTGCCTTGCGCGGCGTTCTTTAAGCCGACGTCGGCTCTTCGGAAGACCAAATCACCCACTTCAAAATCCCTCGGGATAACTTTTGAGTTATACCGGGCTGCTATCCTTTGCTTTATTAGTGCTTCTTTAAGGGAGGCTTGGCCTCGGATTTCGTCGATGAGGTCAAGGTTCTCTTTTAACGCCTGATTGTTGTCCTCTGGTGATTTTGGGTGGAGGGTCCTCCAACTAAGTTCTCCGATCTCGACAGGAATTACCGCCTCGGTCCCGTATGAGAGTCGAAAAGGGGTCTCCCCCGTTGAGCTCTGCGGGGTGGTTCTGTAGGCCCACAACACATGAGGTAGTTCTTCAACCCAGTTTCCCTTAGCTTCATCAAGCTGCTTTCTCAATCCGTTGAGGAGAATCTTGTTGGCAGCCTCTGCCTGTCCGTTAGTTTGTGGGTGTTCTACTGAGGTGAACCGGTGTTTAATTTGAAGATCGGACATGAGTCTCCTGAAGCCCTTCTCAGTGAACTGGGTTCCGTTATCAGTGATTACCACCTCGGGGATCCAAAATCTAGTCATAATATTCTTTTTAAAGAACTTGAACAGTTCCTTGCGTTGATAATGGCTAGAGGCTCGGCTTCAATCCATTTTGTGGAGTAATCTACGGCCACTATTAGGTACTTGATCTGACCGGGGGCAGTTGGGAATGGCCCCAAGAGATCTATCCTCCACCACGCGGAAGGCCACGGCAAGGCGAGACTGGTGAGCTCGGCGGGAGGTGTTATGTGGACCTTGGCATGGATTTGACACTTCTTGCATTTTTTGACATAGTTTCTTGCATCGGTCTCCATGGTTCGCCAGAAATATCCTGCTCTTAAGGCTTTCCAAGCTAGGGACTGACCTCCAAGGTGTTGCCCGCAGATCCCCTCGTGGATCTCGGCCAAGACGTAATCTGCTTCCTCTCCTTCAATGCATTTTAATGGTGGGCAGATAGGCTTCTTCTGTAGAGTGTTCCATCGATTACGGAGAAAGACGAGGCCTTCCTCCTGATTATCTTGGCTTCGCAGGAGTCCGGAGGCTCGTCTCCCGACTTGATATACTCTATTAATGGCGAGATCCAACCCTTGCTTTCCTCAACTACATTGATAGAAAAAGCGGGCTCGGGGTTGGGGAGAACGCTTGGTTTGCTTAGCATTTCCTGCATTATCGATCTGTGATTTCTTGGAATTTTGGTGCTGGTACGTGAGCTTGGAAAGAACGTCCGCTCTGATGTTTTCCGTCCTGGGAACGTGTTTAACCTCCATAAACACGAAATAGGAAAGCAATTCCCGCACACGGGCTAAATACTTCTGCAAGGTCGGGTCTTTGGCTTCGTATTGCTTCCCGATTTGTGAGACTACCAACAACGAGTCCGTGTTTAAAGAGAGCCGAGTAACTCGGAGGTCTATGACAAGTCGGAATCCTGCTATGCATGCCTCGTACTCTGCCTGGTTGTTTGAAGTAGGGAAACCAAAAGTGAGGGATACCTCGATTACAACGCCCGTCGGGCTTTCAAGCATTAGCCCTGCATCGCTCCCTTTTGGATTTGAGGATCCATCTACATGGAGCGTCCACAATTCGCCTTCAGGGTCGGCGGGGGTCATCTCGGCGACAAAGTCAGCAAGTATCTGAGCTTTCATGGCCGGTCTAGTCTTGTATTTGATGCCGAACTCAGAGTTCCACTGCCCATTTAATCATTCATCCCGCTAAGTCGGGTCGGTGTAAGATCTGCCGGATCAGGTGGTTTGTCTGTACCACGACCTGATGAGCGACGAAGTAAGGTCGGAGGCGGCGTGCCGAGATGAGTAGAGCAAAGGCGATTTTTTCTATTTTCTGGTATCTAACTTCTGATCCCCGTAAAGCTTTGCTCACAAAGTATACTGGACTCTGACCCGTCCCTGTCTCCCGAATGAGCACGGCGCCAATGGCCTCTTCTGAGATGGCTAAGTAGAGGTATAAGGTTTCCCCCGGGTTTGGCCGAGTTAGGATTGGTGGCTCGGTCAAAGCTTTTTTAAGCTGGGAGAGGGCCTCGTCCTGCTCTGGGGTCCATTCGAATTTTGCTTCCTTTTTAAGCAGCTTAAACAAAGGGAGTGATTTGAACGCAGCATTGGAAATGAAACGAGATAGCGCAGCAATCATCCCGTTGAGTTTCTGAAGCTCTTTCTTGGTAGACGGGGTGCGCATCTCTGTCACAGCTCGGCACTTGTCTGGGTTGGCTTCAATCCCCCTTTCTATGAGGTAGAAACCAAGGAATTTCCCAGCCCGGACTCCGAAAGTGCATTTCTCCGGATTTAGCCTCATATTGTTTGCTCGAATTTCTGCGAAGATCTCTTCCAGGTCGGCTATGTGGAGGTTCTCACCTTCGCTTTTTGCGATCATGTCGTCGAGGTAGACTTCCACATTACGCCTGATCTGCTTTCGGAAAACCTTGTTCATCATTCTTTGATAGGTAGCCCCCGTATTTTTTAAACCAAATGGCATGACCCGGTAACAGAAATTACCACGGTCAGTCGTGAAGGCTATTTTTTCTTGGTCGGGGGGGGGGGGGGGGACATCGGAATTTGGTTATATCCGGAATAGGCATCCATAAAAGATAGTAAACGAAAACCTGAAGCATTATCGACAAGCCGATCAATGCTGGGAACAGGAAAGGCGTCCTTATGGCAGGCCTTATTAAGATCGGTATAATCAACGCACATTCGCCATTTTCCATTGCTTTTCTTAACAAGTACAGGGTTCCAAAGCCAAGTTGTGTACTTGACTTCCTTTACAAAATCAGCTTTAATTAAATCATCTACGACCTTAGCTGTAGCAGCTGCTTTCTCCTTGCTTTGAGCTCTCTTGCGCTGGGCAACCCACTTAGCCTCAGGGTTAACTGCCAGCTGGTGACAGGCGACTTCCGGGGGGATCCCGGGCTTGTCCTTCGCCGACCAGGCGAAGAGATCGGCATGAGCCTTCAGACATAGGGCGAGCTTTGCTTTTACTTCCTCAGAGAGGTCGAATCCGATCTGGACAGTTTGGGCTGGGTCCTCCCCCAGTTGGATCTGTACGATTTCACCATCAGGTTGGGGTCGCCTGATTTTCTTCTTTAGCTCTCGGGTTAGCTCTCATCGCTCTCTTCCTCAGATCTGTCAGGGTCGTACCTCGCATCAAGGTCTGTAACGTTGACCTCGACAGCTCTGCCGTTTCTTCTCTTCTTGGACTCCTCCCAGGCTTCTGTTTCTTTGGGGGGGGAACCCCCTCCTCTGAGGCTTGCCTGTCAGCTTTTACGTGCAGATAGAAACATCTCTGGGCAGACTCTAGGTCGACATCAAGGGTAATTACTTTGTTGCACAGAGAGTAGAATTTCTTTTTCAGATGAACTGTTGAGGTTACAGCTCCGAGCCTTCCTAGAGTCGGTCTTCCGATAATACAATTGTAGACCGAGGGGCATGACAAAACTAGAAATTTGGTCTTGACTGTCCTTTCCAATGGTTCTTCGCCGTAGGTGACCATTAGTTCCAAATAGCCGAGCGGCTTGGTGCTGGGACCCATTGAAGTCCGAAAGGTCTGATCCCCGGTAAGGGGTGAAGTCCTCCTCCGAGATCTGCAGCTTCCTCACAAGGTCGATAAAGATGATATCTGCCAAGCTTCCCTGGTCGACCAGGATTCTTCTTATCTCGTGATTGGCCATGACCGCCTGATTAAAAGAGGTACATGCTTGTTGGGTTTACCATCTAGCAGGTCTTGATCGCTGAATGCCAAGAGAGGCCGTTCCGGGGTTGAGGTTACTGCCGAGGTGGAGGCAGCACACATAATCTCCTTCCACTTTCTTTTCATAGTCTTGCCTGAAGTTTCGACGGGGTAGCCTCCAGAGATGACCATCATTACCGTCCGACCTTTAGACTTTCGAAATCGCGCTCGTCCTCCGAGCTTTCCTCTCTTTCTTGACGAGCTTTACCCTTCTTTTTAGGGTCATCCTTCTCTTCTTTAACCTCTATCTCCTGCCGAGGTGCTTTAGCCACGTATTGGCTCAACTTCCCTTTCTTGATTAGGTCTTCAATGTCGTCTTTCAGAGCATTGCAGCGATTGATGTCATGTCCTTTGCTTCGGTGATACTGACAGTACTTGTTAGATCGCTGGCCCGGTCTGTGCGGGAGTGGGTCGGGGAACTTAACCTCCTTGAAATCTGTATTCATGCAATCCGCAAGGATCCTAGCCCGGGTCTCATTGAGCTCGGAGTAAAGGTGGTGACGGTTTCAAGGCCTGGGCTTGGCATCGTTCCGAGTCTCCTTCTCGTTCCGAAACTCCTTTTCACCCCGAGGTTTTGATGTTCCGGGGTCGACATCCTTCCTTCTCGCAATCACTCCTTCTTCGTGGTCGGTGTATTTCTGAGATCATTGGAGAAAATCGGCAAGCGACTCAGCCTGATTGACTCCGATATCGATCTGGAAAAGACTTCCCTCACGGAGGCCGGCCTCCATGATATATAGCCGGAAAGAGTCATCGAGATTCCAGATCTGGTCGGCTTCTCTATTGAACCTCTCGTTGTAGTCCCGGAGCGATTCATTCTCTCCTTGTCGAATAGCGTGCAAGACCTTCCAAGATTTCGGCTTCATTTTGGAGTGGGCAAAATGGGCGGAAAATGACTGGGCTAGCTGGTCCCAAGAGGATACTGAATCTGACTTCAGGGCTCTGAACCAGTCCAGGGCCAACTTCTCAAGAGTCAGAGGGAAAATCCGACATTTGATTTCGCTTGGGACATTTCGGTACTGCATCACCGTGTCGAAGTAGTCGAGGTGGCGATCCGGGTCACCAGTCCCATCGTACATCTTCAAACCTTCCGGGGGTTTCTCAAGGTACCTTGGTACCGGGAAGAAGTCTATCTCGACGGTGAAGGGTCCTTTCCTCGTCGTCGATCTTGTCCTTTCGGGAGATCAACGGGTGCGACGTCTGGCAGGGATCTTCGGGAGTGTGGGCTACGAGCTCCACGCCTTGGAGATCTCTCCCGGCTTAAGGAGCGCTGCCTTGTAGATCTCTCCCGGCTTAAGGAGCGCCGCCTTGGAGATGAGGATGCTAAAGATGAGCTCCTACGAGGGGAACCCTCAGGGTAGTAGGTGTCGTGCGTCGAGGAGGAGATTGATTGTGATACCTTCTCCAGGCTGGAAATCGGTGGCGCCTCCGACCAGATGTCCCCCTGCTGGGAGAATGGCATCGGGGAGAGGACCGGTCCGAGATGTTACGAGCACGGATCTCGGCAATTTCAGCCTCAAGCTTTGTGTAACGTTGACTCCTTTCTTGCTCAGCCTCGGCTTGCCTCGTCAGCAACTGGACGAGCTGTTGAACAGCATCGGCCGGTACCTGGACGGTCTGAGGAGGTGGCGGAAGTCGACCCGGGACGGAGCCTCCCGGGACTATTTCTCTGGACGAGTTATGCCCACGTGCCGAGCTGAGGGGGAGCGTGACTGCTACCCCTTCAGGGGTTTCTTGTTGCGGGTCGGGTCTCACTATCGCACTTGAGATGTTTCTTTGACGTAAAACCGGAGCCATTGCTGACCTAGGAGATGGGAGAGGAAATGAAGTATAAGATCCTCCCACTGTGGTCGCCAATGTTCTGTACCGTACCTCTGGACTGGTATCCGACACTAGATGCCTAGTCCGATCCGAGATAGATGGTAATCGCGTTCCTGGTCTGTTAGAGTTTGACTCCGATCCAGGGTGGTTGGTACCTGCAATAACACTCCGACACTCAAGTCAGCAAGTGAGCTAATTGCAAGTTAGGTGAATGGAGAGTGTGTACCTTTAATGCTAGCATTGAATGCTTATTTATAGGTTTTTGGGATAAAAGGGGACCATTGGATCTAGGTCTTAGATCTCCACCGTTGGCTGATGGTTTTGGCCTTTTGGTGTTTGGGCCTTAGGTAGATTGGCCATTAAAGTCCTAATCTGTAACATCATGCAATCAAATCCAAAGACCCGACAGGTGGAGTTGGGCTGACAAGTCGCGAGCTCACCCTTTGGGCACCTGAAAAAACTAACAACCTTGTTCAGTAAGAGCGAAGCTAACGCACTCACTATGGAACTTACCTACGGGCCAGGAAACAACAAATTCCTAATAGATAAGGACAAAATAGACTCGCTGACACTTACCCTTAGGCAGAAAGCAAGTCCTAACATGTAAGGACAAAGCCTATCCGCTTGATACTTACCCTTAGGCAAGAAATAAACAAGTCCCGATAGGTAAAGACCAAGCAAATGTACTCAACCTTTACCCTCGGACAATGATCTGTCAATCTCATTAATGACATGCATATTGATGATTAATATGTGGGAAAGAGTCGCCACTGGAATGATTGTCGGTGGGAAGAGAAGTCACCACACTCTATGCATGTCATTAATGAGAAAGGAAGGCATAACAAACAAAACTAGAACCATATAGGCAACTTTGATGTTTGAAGAGGAGAGAGAAAATGCATCAAATAGGAGAGAGAAAGGCCTTTTAAACTGTAATGTAGGTGTTTGTGTGCCGAAACCAAAAACCAAGACCAGATGTGGAACCAGGAGGAAAAACGTATTCAGTGGGTGGATGCACCGTTGGAGGGGAGCCGCCATGTGTGACTGAGAAACGCGGCAGTGGATGACTCGCCGGATAAGTAGCTGGTGTGTGAGAGGGCGTATGGTGGCCGCGATTCCAAAGTTGGACAGGTTAGAGGATTTCGCCTCTGATGGGGGGTTTCTCGCCAGAAAACTCGACAATTTTTTTTTTCTGATACTGTGGCAGCCTGGCAGGTGGTGGGTCTGGTCGAAAAACACGACGGAAAGAGGAACACGATGATAGGATGTAAAAACAGGAAAACTAGAAAGGTTATTGCATCGGTTAAAAGGAAATGAATTGAAAACTGAAAAAGGTGGTGTTGTCGGCGGCAAATGCAGTCGCCGGCAGCCGTGTTGAAGCACGTAGACGAGGTCAAAACCTGCTCGTATACTTGTTGATGGTGATTGTATTTCTATGATATAAATCCAACAATACATAGGATACCTATATATAGTGCTAGTATAATCTATACATTAATTACATATGATAACTATGAGTCATAGTCTACTCATAGTCTTGTTAGCAACATTAAAACTGAGATTCTAACATATAAACATGGGACAGGAACTAGCTCGACGAGTTTTTCGCAATGAAGACCAAATTGTTGACAGAAGATGCATGTCAATACAACTGGAGTAACCACAAGCGACAAACGAAATAAAACATGGTGCAATAAGGACATCTCACCACTCCATCCAGAATCAATCTGGGATGGATGACTTTGAAGGACTGTCCGAAATCGATCGCCGTAATAAGGAAACCCCTGGCCATCCGCAACCAAGGAAAGAGCATGGCGCTTAAAGGAATGAGTCTGAGAATCCCCCTAGATCCAGCCAAAACCAATCAAGCGGAGGGGCCCCCTATTCTTGAAATGGGGTGCCAACTTTCTTAAACAATACCAACAAAGCATGGAATTCAACATCCGTCTTAGGCATTATGGTATTTTTGGAACAGGACATAGCATTTCGAAGAATAACCAGAAAACCTAAGGTTGAAATTGAAGCCTGAAGCACACGTATGAAAAGTCAGGCAATAACAACGAAAGCTCACAAAAGAGCGAGACCACTACGATGCCTTTTATAGACGCATAGGGGAGGAGTCGCGATGCAAAATATTAATGAGGGTGAAGAAAACGCCAGCCAATGCAGTACAACCTAGAAGATAAGGTCAAAAGTAAAAAAATAGTTCGTCAAAGATCCAGAACGGATGAAAGACAAAGCTTGAAGAACCAGGTTTGAAGTGCTGAAGGATGAGAACCTAAAGAGTAGTCGAGTCTCCAAACTCTTTGAATGGCTTTGCACTACGTGCTCGCCACTCGAATGACTATGTTCTTGACCGGGCGGTCTCGAACGACACCCTTAAGAAGACTCAACTAGTTGATCGAGTACTTCTGAGGAACCGGCCATCAAGAGGCAGACCGACCAAAGGGGCTAGAGGCCACAACTCTAACTAGAGACCGAAAGATAGCATTTTGTAACATTCTCTTTAATTTCATATCCCCAATCATCATATCCACGTAACGACGTCAACTATTTAACGACACGATTATGGCCCATTATAAGGTTTATACGTTATATTATATATATTTCTCCCTCGTGAGGCTAAAGAGGCAGACTATTGATACCTAACTCACCATACCTATTATCCATATTTCTGATTGTGATTGATTCATTCGTTCAGTACGTCTTCACAAAAGGCTAGAACAGTAAGCTGTCAAAATAACATGCTCCCCAAAAGAATATTACAACCAAGTATATATTCAAGCAACAAAATTGTTATATATTTAGATTCTGCACTATCCAAATATTGATGGCTAATGGTGGTTCCAACAACATATGAGATATGATACAACACGGGAGGATACAATTTTATTGTCACGAGTTCTTGGTGCTTATAAATTTAAGAAATAACAATGGAGAAAGTTGAAGACTCACATGGCCAAAACATGATTGAATATAGATATTTTAGTCTACATATACTCGCCCTGTTTATAATCTCAATTGTTAGAAGTAATTCATTTACTAGTTTTATTAGCTTTATTAGTTAATTAGCTGCCGAGTATTGTGTCTCAGCTTAAGTGTATTTTGTTTCCTTTAAACTTGTAGCTGTGCACCCTTAGTATAAAAGGGAATCACTGTAACCGTCTTTCTCAAGTGAAATAAAACATATTCATTCCCACCAAAATTCTGTTACAGCTTTCTCTAATTCTCTCTTCCTCTCTTGAGTGTTGGTGAGTGTGAGTGTGAGAATTTCACAATTCTCTCTCAATCTGTGCATCAATTATAGATTGTTCCAACAGATTTTGGTATTACAGAGCTTAGATCCTGCTGTGGATATGGCGTCCTCGAACAACAACGGAAATTTCCCTGCGCGTTTGCCGATCTTCGATGGAAAGAATTACGAACACTGGATTGTGCAGATGAACGTAACCTTTCGCTATCAAAATGTAGTGGAGGTTGTACGCAACGGTGTTCCTCAACTCACCGGACCTGCAACGGAGGCGCAGCGAAATGCGATTCGCGATCTGAGGAAGAAGGATTCGAAGGCATTGTTTATGATTCATCAGTGCGTCGAGACATCTTTGAGAAGATCGTACTAGCAGAAACGACGAAGCAAGCGTGGAGCATTTTAGCGAAGATGTATGGTGGCGATGCGAAATTGAAGAAAGTGAAGCTTCAAGCATTGCGACGTCAGTATGAATTGCTTCAAATGGAGTAATCGGAATCAATTGCTGATTACTTCACAAGGTTAGTAACAATTACTAATCAAATGTGTAATTGCGGTGAGACGATTAGTGACGAGATGAAAGTAGAGAAGGTTTTGCAAACTTTAACTCTGGAATTTGATAACATTGTGGTTACGATTGAGCAATCTAAGGACTTTGCAACCTTGACTGTGGAAGAGTTGCAAGGTTCGTTAGAAGCTCAAGAACTAAAACTGAAGGAGAGAAATTCTGGTAGAGATAAGAATTCTGAGGAGGCTTTGTTTGCTAAAACTCATAATGTGAATAAGAACAACCATGATGCTAACAATCATAAGAGAAATAAGGCGAAGTGACTGAATAAGAAGAAGAACAGTGGCTCTAGTGAGCAGAATAAGGAGGGAAACAATAAGAAAGGTGATAATTCGAAGAACAAAGGAAAAAAGAAGTTTGATAAGAGTAAAATTCAGTGCTATAACTGTGATAAGTGGGGACATTTTGCTGATGAGTGTAAATCAGGCAATGATTCACAAGATAAAGGTGATGAGGCTCAATATGCTCATGAAGGAGATAGTACTGATTCTGATGCAGTTGTACTGATGGCTATAACTGATGAAAACAGTGTTGTGTGTGAGTTCTGGTACTTGGATACAGGCTGTTCACATCATATGTGTAGCCACAAGAGCTGGTTTGTAAAGCTTGATGAAACAATGAAGAGGAGGATCAAGTTTGCAGATCACAGTTTTGTCATGGCAGAAGGTGTTGGTAGGGTTATGATACAGAGTGAAGATGGTAAGATCATAATTGATGATGTACTGTATGCACCAAAAGTGAAGAGCAATTTGATAAGCCTAGGGCAATTGCTTGAGAAGGGATACTCAATGAGCATGGAAGAGAATTATCTTGCTGTGTTTAACAGTAAGAAGAAACTGCTTTTGAAGGCATCTATCTCCAATAATAGAACCTTCAAGATTGGTATGAGTGCACTTGATCAAAAGTGCTTGAATCCACTACTGAGGAGGTGAATTGGCTTTGGCATAGAAGATTTGGACACCTAAACTTTAGGAGTCTCAATCAAATGCAAGTGAAAGGGATGATGAGGTGACTGCTAGTGATTAAGGTGCCTCAAGAAGTGTGTGGATGGTGATGTGAAGGGAAGCAGACCAGAAAGTCATACAATTCCGGTATTCCTACCAGAGCTACAGGAAGCTGGAATTGATCCACTCTGATTTGTGTGGTCCTTTTGAAGATTCATCAATTGGAGGTAATAGCTATTTCATATCTTTTATTGATGACTTCACTAGGAAATTGTGGATTTACTTGTTGAAAAGGAAGAGTGATACATTTGAGGTGTTTAAAGAGTTCAAGCTATTGGTTGAAAAACAAAGTGGTAAATCAATCGAGGCTCTTAAAACTGATGGTGGAGGTGAATACACCTCAGTTGAGTTTGCAAACTTCTGCAAATCTGAGGGCATTGTGCATGAGATAATTGCTCCTTATAGACCTCAACATAATGGTACAGCGGAAAGGGAAAATAGAACTATATTGAATATGGTTAGAAGCATGTTAAAAGAGAAGAAAATGCCTAAACACTTCTGGGGAGAAGCAGTAGCAACAGCTGCATATATGATCAATAGAAGTCCTACAAAGAGACTTGTAGGAGTTACACCAGAGGAAGCATGGACAGGGAAGAAACCAAGCATTGGTCATCTCAGAATTTTTGGTTCTATTTGTCACAGACATGTGCCTGAGCAAAACAGGAAGAAAGTAGATGACAGGTCTCAGCAAATGGTGTTAGTTGGATATCACTCAACAGGTGCCTATAAGTTGTATGATTCTAAGACCAAGAAGGCTGTAATCAGCAATGATGTGCTGGTTGATGAGTCCAAGAGTTGGAATTGGAACTCAGCTGATTCTAAGTCTACAGAAGAGCAATTTACACTTGAGTTAGAGTGAAATTGCTAATGGTTCTTCAGAAACTATAGGTGAAGGTGAGCAGTTGAGAAGATCTGCTAGAGAAAGACAGCAGCCTTCAAGGCTGAATGATTATGAGTTGTTTTCTGATGCTGTTATAACAGGAGAAGGTGATCTGTTAAACATGGCACTGATGGCAGAAATTGAACCAAGAAGTGTGGAACAAGCTCTGAGCAATATGCATTGGAAGGCAGCCATGATTGATGAGTTGAAATCAATCAAGAAGAATGATACTTGGGAGCTAGTGCCACTGCCAAATAACAAGAAGGCCATAGATGTGAAGTGGGTCTTCAAGACTAAGCTGAAACCTAATGGTGAGGTAGCAAAGTACAAAGCAAGGCTGGTTGTGAACGGTTCCATGCAGAGACCAGGGCTTTATTTCAATGAAGTTTATGCTCCAGTGGCGAGGATAGAAACTGTGAGGCTTGTTGTTGCAATAGCAAGCAAAAAGGGTTGGACATTGAGTCAATTGGATGTCAAATCCGCTTTTCTCAATGGTCCACTAGATGAGGAAGTATATGTCTGTCAGCCACCTGGATTTGAAAGCAAGAAGCACTGTGATAAAGTGTATAAACTGAGGAAAGCTCTATATGGTTTGAAACAGGCGCCACGGGCCTGGAACAAACGTATAGATGGATTTCTAACTCAGTTAAGCTTTGTGAAATGCCTTTCTGAAAATGGGCTGTATGTGAAACAGTTTCATGGTGATGGTGTGATCCTAATTTGCCTCTATGTTGATGATTTAGTGGTGACTGGAAATGTAAATGAAGAGATTCAGAAATTTAAGAAGTGTATGATGGAGGAGTTTGACATGAGTGATCTTGGTGAATTGTCTTACTTCTTGGGAATGGAATTCAAGGCAACCAGCAAGGGTATTTTCCTTCATCAAAGGAAATATGCAAATGACATTTTAAAGAGATTTAGAATGGCAGATTGCAACCCTGCATCATCTCCAGCAGAGCCAAGACTGAGGTTGCGCAGAGATGATTTTGAAGCAACAGTGGATGCAACTTTGTATAAACAAATTGTGGGGTCTGTGAGGTATTTGTGCAATACAAGACCTGATCTAGCATTCAGTGTTGGGTTGGTTAGCAGATTTATGGACCAGCCAAGTGTATCTTACCTAAATGCTGCTAAAAGAGTCCTTAGATATGTGAAGGAAACAGCAGACATGGGAATATTGTTCCCTGGCAGCAGTGATAATTCAAGAGCAGAGATTTTCGGTTTCACAGATTCTGATTGGTGCGGTGATAAATATGATAGAAAGAGTACAGCTGGTACTTGTTCATGTATGGTAAAGCACCAGTGTCATGGAGTTCAAAGGAACAAAGTGTTGTTGCTTTGTCATCCTGTGAAGGAGAATACATAGCTGCTGCCCATGGTGCCTGTCAAGCTCAGTGGCTTGAGATGTTACTGAATGAGTTGAAAATGAGTAAGAAAAGTGCAGTAAAGCTGTTTGTGGACAACAAATCAGCTATTGATCTTGCTAAGCATCCAATTGCACATGGTAGAAGCAAGCATATTGAGACTAAATTTCATTTCCTAAGAGATCAAGTGGACAAGGGAAGGTTACTGGTGGAGCATTGCAGTTCTGAGGAACAACTTGCAGATATGCTCACAAAACCCCTAAAGATTGGAAGATTCAAGCAGCTAAGAGACAAGATAGGGATGGTCTGATTAACTAGCATGAATTAGGGGGTGTGTTGAAGTAATTCATTTACTAGTTTTATTAGCTTTATTAGTTAATTAGCTGCTGAGTATTGTGTCTCAGCTTAAGTGTATTTTGTTTCTTTTAAACTTGTAGCTGTGCACCCTTAGTATAAAAGGGAATCTCTGTAACCGTCTTTCTCAAGTGAAATAAAACAGATTCATTCCCACCAAAATTCTGTTACAGCTTTCTCTAATTCTCTCTTCCTCCTCTCTTGAGTGTTGGTGAGTGTGAGAATTTCACAATTCTCTCTCAATCTGTGCATCAATTACAGATTGTTCCAACATCAATGAGTAAGATGCTCTAAGGTTAAGCTAATTCAATGAAGGTAGTAAACTATACAAGTAAACAGGCCTCAAGATTCATTATCACTTGAATAGAGAACAAACATTTCACGACTTCAAATCAAATTTCATCACAGAAGGATACATGACTAATATTTAATTTACTATAGTGTTAGTTACATTTTACAGCACAGAAGGATACATGATGAAATTTGAAGCTCACGGCCAAACAAAATCCACACACACCCTCGATTCCAATGGATTGTCCATAATCATCACTGCCGCTTGGGTTCTCTGTGTGTTCTGCTTTTGCATGCCACCCTCATCTTTCAGCGGGTTTCTCTCAGTACAACGAAGAGAAGAGGGAGGATATGCTGCTAATAGAGCTTCGGCATCCCATTCGTGGTTCCCAACAAGTTCCGAAAACAGAAGAATGAGTGAAGCCATTGGTAGCTAGCTGTATGTTTGTGATATTGATTGTTTGTATGATAATGAAGAAGAAATTGATGGTTGGGAAGAAAAATGTGACTAAGTTATATAGAAAGAGGTCACAGATTCAAGTTTTCAGGTAGCTAGCTGGGACTGTTGTTTACTTGACTGAATTGAATACTGTCTGCGGTCGCCGCTGATTTCTTCTCTTTCTATTGGCACGTGTGTAGGAAAAGCGTTGGTACCGTATGATTACCGGCACGGGTACCGGGCACAAGGTATAGGACTTTTTTAAAAAATTAATATATCTTTATGGTATCGGTTATGGCGGGAGATCGCTAGTTGCCCTATCCTATTATATCTCAATTAGGTAGTTCAGTTAATGTGTAGTTAATGTGTAAGGAGTAAGTAAGTCTAGAATTGGATTCAAAATCGGGAAACTAATATGCCCCACTAAAATTGCTTATCAAAATTAAGAAAAAATTCATTTGTGGATAAGATTTCTTACTTGATAATTGTTTTGAAATTACTTTGTGTTATTTATTGTCTTTCTGCTTAAATTTTTAGATTATTATAATTTTTTAAAAGGAATTTAAAAAAAAAATTAGCTGAAAAAAGTCTCACGAATTTTAAAAGACTTTATAGGAATTCCATGACTTTTAAGACTCTGCAGGACTTTCAAGATTTGGAAGTCGATTTGTATCGTAAGGACTTTGAAGGACTTTGTGGATTTTGTAGGACTTTGTGGAATTGTGAGATTTGATAAGACTTCATTGTGTTCATATATTCATATTTTAAAAAAGAGTCAAAGACAAAAATAATAAAAAAAAATATATAATATTTTTTGATTTAGGACCATTGCTGGCTACCCACGGAGTGTCCCAACGCTTTCAACGAATGACTAATCTCCGCTCGCTACTTGCGGCAAGGATTTCGCTGGCCAACACGCCTTTTTAAGGTGGGCGGGAATCGAACCCGGGAGCAAACCGGATCGACCCCCACTACGTAGCTCAGGGTAGCCCGACCACTGGGCTAGACGTGTTGGTTAAAAAATAAAAAATATTAGTTAAAGAAAAGTAAAAACCAATACAATTATTAGTTAATGATCACCATAATTCCTAATTCGCCAATATAATAAAGAAAATTAAATATGCTAAAATAGTTCAATCAAGGACGAACGACCAAAACAATAAAATGTAGTTCAACAAAACCAAATGATTATATCATAACACATAAAAATAACCCATAGCTACAATAAAAATAACACATGCCTAAAACTAATAACTGTTGAGAGTTAATCAAATTGTTCAGTTTAATTTTCTCATTGTATTTTTGATGTTTTGTTAAGTATAGATTGAATTAATAAGTGTTAGGGATGTAAGTGGTAACATTTATTTGTAGACCCAATTCCTGCAAGTTTGTAATGCTGAGTCACATGCCAGCTGGCAATACAGTCAGCATCAGTTGCTGAGTCAGTTTAGAATTTCAACAGCATATAAATAGTTGAGCTGTAACTGATTTACACAGTTGGAATAAACATTCATACTTTCAGTTTCTTCACTCTCCGATTCTCTCTGATTTCTCTGTGTGTGTGTGTGCATGTGAATTCTTCAAGAGTGTGAAGAGCTCCATGAATTTGAGTGAAACACTTTGAGATAGAGTGTAGTGAGGGAGTGATTCTGTGAGTTTAGGTCCAACAAACTGGTATCCAGAGCATACGATTCTGGTAACTACACGGTGCGACGGAAATGGCGAATTCCGGCGGTAGCAACGGCCAATTTCCGGCGAAGCTTCCAGTGCTTGACGGAAGCAACTACGATCGTTGGATTATCCAAATGAAAGTAGTGTTCCGTTATCAAGATGTTCTTGAAGTGGTTCGTAATGGCGTGACGGCGATTGGCGGAGATGCGCTTCGCGATCAACAGAAAAAGGATAGCAAGGCGCTGTTCTTGATACATCAATGCGTGGATGCGGATGCGTTTGAGAAGATCTCTCAATACGAGACGGCGAAAGGTGCTTGGGATGCGTTAGCTACTGCGTATTCAGGCGATGCGACATTGAAGAAGGTTAGGCTTCAGACATTGAGAAGAGAGTTCGAATTGCTGAAGATGGAGGAGAAGGAGTCGATTGCAGAATACTTCAGTAGATTAACGTTACTGACAAACAAGATGCGCACAAATGGAGAAGAGATTTCTGATCAGAAGAAGATTGAGAAGGTACTTCGCACCTTAACTGCTAAATTTGATTATGTAGTAGTTGCAATTGAACAATCCAAAAACCTAGACACAATGAAGCTTGAGGAACTGCAAGGTTCACTCGAAGCAAATGAGGCTAGGATTAGGGAGAGATGTGGTGATAAGAATAAGGATAAGAGTGGTGAAAATTCAGGAGAACAAGCTCTCCAAGCTAAGTTTCAGAAAGGGAAAGGAAACTGGAATAACAATAAGAATAATAATTGGAAGAATAAGAAAGGGAAGGGAAACTGGAACAATAACAGTGGTGCAGGAACAAAGAAAACTGAGAATAATGCAAGTGACTTTCAGAAGAAGAAAGAAGCCTGGAAGAACAAGCAGCAAGGACAGAAAAAGAAGTTTAATAAGAAAAATATACAATGCTATAATTGTGACAGATTTGGACACTTTGCTGATGAATGTACATCAAGCAAAGATGCCAATGGTGAAGGGAATGATGAGGTGCAGTTTGCTAGAACAGATGACACTGATTCAGATGATGTGATCATGATGACTACAACTGATATGGACTGTCCAGAGTCTAAGTTGTGGTACTTAGACACTGGCTGCTCCAATCATATGTCAGGGCATAGGGAGTGGTTCATCACACTTGATACAACAGTGAGGAGAAGGATTAAGTTTGGTGATCACAGAGTTGTAGTATCTGAAGGAATTGGAAAGGTTCTGATTCATAGAAAGGATGGCCAGGAATCAGTCATCAATGATGTGCTGTATGTACCAAATTTGAAGAGTAACTTGATTAGTCTTGGTCAGTTACTAGAGAAGAACTACTCTATGAAGATGGAGGATAGAGAGCTGAAGGTGTATGATGAAAGCAAGAAGCTGATCTTGAAGGCACCCCTGTCAAGTAACAGGACCTTTAAGGTTGGAATTGAAGTGATAGAACAAGAATGTCTGGCTGCAACAATTCCTAATGAAACCTGGAAGTGGCATCACAGATTTGGTCACCTTAATTTCAAGAGTTTGAGCTTGCTTAATTCGAGGGGCATGGTGCATGGTTTGCCAAAAATCATGGTGCCTAATGAGGTGTGCAGTGACTGTTGTAGAGCTAAGCAAGCAAGAAAGCCATTTAAGTCAGAGTTGCCAGCAAAGACAGTAAGGAAACTACAGATCATACACTCAGATGTGTGTGGTCCTTTTGAGAAGAAATCTCTTGGAGGTAACAGTTACTTTGTGTCTTTCATTGATGAGTTTACTAGATTCATGTGGATCTATGTGATTGAGAAGAAGAGTGATGTTCTCAATACCTTTAAGAGGTTCAAAACAATGGTGGAAAAGCAATCTGGATGTGAAATCAGTGTGCTTAGAACAAATGGTGGTGGAGAATACAAATCCACTGAGTTTGAGAAATTCTGTGAAGAAGAGGGGATAGAGCATGAGGTGATTGCTCCCTATACACCTCAGCATAATGGAGTTGCTGAGAGAAGAAATAGAAGTGTCTTGAACATGGCTAGAAGCATGCTGAAAGCCAAGAGTGTTCCTCACCAACTCTGGGCTGAAGCAGTAGCCACTGCAGTATATATACTGAATAGGTGTCCAACCAAAAGGCTGCTGAATGTAACTCCTTTTGAAGCTTGGAATGGCAACAAACCTTCTGTGAAGCATCTCAGAATGTTTGGTGCTCTGTGTTTCAGACATGTGCCTGAACAAACTAGAAAGAAATTGGATGATAGAAGTCAACCAATGATTCTAGTAGGCTATCATTCAACTGGTGCGTATAAGTTGTTTGATCCAGCTGAGAGGAAAGTGATAATAAGCAGGGATGTTGTATTTGAAGAAGGGAAAGGATGGGATTGGGAGAGCAACCCCATTGAATCAGTTACTGCAGTAGAGAACAGCAACACAGAAACTGTCTCACTTGAGTTTGACATTGGTGAGCCAAGTGCAGCAGCCACTGATGATCAAACAGTGAGAAGATCAACAAGAATCAGAACTCAATCCACAAGGCTGAGTGATTATGATGTATTTCCAGATACTGCTGTAAATGATGATGGTGATCTGATTGAGCAAGCAATGATAGCTGAAGTAGAACCTAAGGACTTGAATCAAGCCTTAGCTGATCCTAATTGGCTTGCAGCTATGAGGGAAGAGTTGCAGTCAATTGAAAGGAATAAAACATGGGAATTGGTGGAGAAGCCAGAGGATAAGAAATCCATTGATGTGAAGTGGGTCTTCAAAGTGAATATGAAGCCCAATGGTGAAATAGCCAAGTACAAAGCAAGGTTAGTAGCAAGGGGTTTCCTACAAAGATATGGCTTAGATTTCAATGAAGCAAGCCCCTAGAGCTTGGAACAAGAGGATTGATAGCTTCCTAGAGCTTGGAACAAGAGGATTGATAGCTTCCTAACTCAGCTACACTTCATCAAATGCACTGCAGAACATGGCCTGTATGTGAAGCAAGCCACTGCAGGCAAACCAATGTTGTTGTGTTTGTACGTGGATGATCTTCTGGTTACAGGATCTGATGAGATTGAGTTGAAGAAGTTCAAGACAGATATGATGAGGGAATTTGAGATGTCTGATCTTGGAAGTCTTTCTTATTTTCTTGGGTTGGAGTTTGTGACAACCAAGAAAGGAACTATCTTACATCAAAAGAAGTATGCTGAAGATGTATTAAAGAGGTTCCATATGCTGAAGTGTAATCCAGCAATTGTGCCAATGGAGAGTGGAGCAAAACTGAGCAAAGAAGCTGAAGGAGATCTGGTGGATCCTACTCTGTACAAACAGATCATAGGTTCACTCAGATATCTATGTAATTCAAGGCCTGATCTTGCATTAAGTGTTGGAGTTGCAAGCAGATTTATGGAGAAGCCTACGACAATTCACTTAGCTGCTGCTAAGAGAATATTGAGATATGTTAGAGGAACAAGTGATCATGGTGTATTGTTCCCTAAACACAAGGACACTAGAGCTGAGGCAGAATTGGTAGGCTACACAGATTCTGATTTCAGTGGAGATCAAGATGACAGGAAAAGTACAGCAGGGTACTTGTTCAGATTTGGTGAAGCACCAGTGTCATGGTGTTCAAAGAAGCAGAGTATTGTTGCACTCTCCTCATGTGAGGCTGAGTATGTGGCAGCATCATTTGCTGCATGCCAAGCTGCATGGCTTGGAGCATTACTTACTGAATTGGGACTGATTAAGGAGTGTGCAGTGAAGCTACTTATTGACAATAAGTCGGCAATTGATTTAGCCAAGCATCCTATGTCACATGGAAGAAGCAAGCATATTGAAAGGAAGTACCATTTCCTTCGTGATCAAGTAACAAAAGAGAAGCTGCAGCTGGAACATTGCAAGACAGAGTTGCAACTAGCTGATATTTTTACAAAGCCATTGAAGAGGGTGAGATTTGAGGAGCTGAAGAAGAGGATTGGGATGCTGTCACTGAACAACTTGGATTAAGGGGGTGTGTTGAGAGTTAATCAAATTGTTCAGTTTAATTTTCTCATTGTATTTTTGATGTTTTGTTAAGTATAGATTGAATTAATAAGTGTTAGGGATGTAAGTGGTAACATTTATTTGTAGACCCAATTCCTGCAAGTTTGTAATGCTGAGTCACATGCCAGCTGGCAATACAGTCAGCATCAGTTGCTGAGTCAGTTTAGAATTTCAACAGCATATAAATAGTTGAGCTGTAACTGATTTACACAGTTGGAATAAACATTCATACTTTCAGTTTCTTCACTCTCCGATTCTCTCTGATTTCTCTGTGTGTGTGTGCATGTGAATTCTTCAAGAGTGTGAAGAGCTCCATGAATTTGAGTGAAACACTTTGAGATAGAGTGTAGTGAGGGAGTGATTCTGTGAGTTCAGGTCCAACAATAGCTACCTAAATTGATTAAAAAAAAATAACAAAGCATACTCCTCTTACAGATTTGTATCATAAGAATTTACAAGTTTGAAAGGATTTTGTGCACTTATGAGATTTGATAAAACTTCAAAAAAATTTAACATACATTCAAAATTTAAGAGAGCCAAAAACAAAAATAAGAAACAAACGATAATCTTAATGAAAAGTAAATTTAATACAATTAATTAATTCACTATAATTTCATGCCTAGGGAACCTACTAGCAGCAATTATGTCACTTCAATGTGTAGAGGAGAAAGAAAAATGAGGAAGATGAAGTGACCCAGTGCCTCGCTTCTGGAGCGCGTTGGTTATCTATTTAACGTGCCTTTTGAGCTCCCAACAAAGAGTGTTGTATTGGTAAATAATCCTATAACAGTGCTCCTTTGGTGAAAAAGAGTGCTAAATTCCTACTTTGGTATTTAATTTTTTTTGTTACAGTAGTTTTATTGCGTACCTAATACACCAGTTTTTTTTTTTTTGTGATTGATTCATTCGTTCGGTCTTCACAAAAGGCTAGAACAGTAAGCCCTTTTTTATCAGAGGCTAGAATAGTAAGCTGTCAAAATAACATGCTCCCCAAAAGAATATTACATCCAAGTATTCAAGTATTCAAGCAACAAAATTGTTATATATATGGATTATATTGTTATATATTTAGATTTAGATTCTCCATAATCCAAATATTGATGGCTTAATGGTGGTTCCAACAACACATGAGACATGATACAATCATACAACACAGGGCAAAAAAACCATGTTGGTGCAAAAAAAAATTATTTACCAAAATAATATACATTCTGGGTTATATACCAAAGTAGGGCAGATTTTTTTTCTAGTTCAGAAGTCGCCCCTGCTGGGGGCGACTTCTGAACTGTTTTTTGCAATTTTTTTTTAAAATTCAGTTCAGAAGTCGCCCCCCCCCCCCAAGGGTGACTTCTGAACTGTGTTTTGCAATTTTTTTTTAAAATTCAGTTCAGAAGTCGCCTCCCACCAGGGTGACTTCTGAACTGTGTTTTGCAATTTCTTTTTAAAATGCAGTTCAGAAGTCGCCCCCCACCAGGGTGACTTCTGAACTATAAACTATAAATAAATTTATAAAAATTATTATACCTATTTATAATCTAATTATGTTAATATTTACGAAAAATCTAGGTCGTTAAATAGTGTCGGCAAAATCTAGACCGTTAAATAGTGTTGGCAAAATATAGACCATTAAAGAAATTAAGACCTCTGCACTCTGCACAATGCACACTTTAACAGTGCACTATGCACAATGCACAATGCACACTATAATAGTGCACTCTGCACTATAAACTATGCACTCTGCACAATGCACACTTTACAATGTGAAATCTGCACAAAGCACTATTAAAGACAAAAGAGTAAATTATTGATTCAAATGTAATAAATGTCACATAAGATTAAAACCTTACAATTAATAACTTAGTTAATTTAAAATTACAATAATTGATAAATTAAACTAAAGACAGTTCCACACTGATAATTTAAAAAGACAGTACAAAAAAAATTAACGAAGAAGATGAGACCCAGTTCCACACTGTCGAGGTTTGGGGACACGCCGTAGACGTTGATGCCGATGTGGTGGTTGTTGTTCTTCCTCTGTAGGGGCAGGGGGCGGTGGCTCTGGAAAAAATTGGGGAACTGATGAAGAACTACCACCGCCGGCCTGCTCTTCAATTTGACGTAGCAACGCCATAGATTGCGCAGAGTCGGGTTGGACCGCAAAGCACTCATAGAACATATCGGGGTCCCTTTCGGTCGTAGAATGTCGATATGTATCTTGAAAAGGAGTATGTTCTTGGAATGTTGGTGTGTGGGAGATAGAGTGGCGGTGAGGCACATCTTCTTGGGTCCTCTGTTGAACATGTATTATAATCGTAAAGAACACTAAAAAAACTGTTTGTTTTGTAGTGCAAAAAATTAGTTTTTTACTATGTTTTGACCGGTTTTAATCATATATTTTTATTTTTTATTTTAAAAAAAAATATCTACCGTGTAGAAGAGGTATAAAACTATCGTGTTGAGTTATGAAATATGACATACAGATTTAATTTGAACATGTATTATAATCGTAAAGAACACTAAAAAAACTGTTTGTCTTTAATAGTGCTTTGTGCAGATTGCACATTGTAAAGTGTGCATTGTGCAGAGTGCACTATTACAGTATGCATTGTGCATAGTGCACTGTTAAAGTGTGGATTGTGCAGAGTGCACTGTTACAGTGTGCATTTAACGGCCAAGATTTTGCCGACACTATTTAACGGCCTAGATTTTGCCGACACTATTTAACGGCCTAGATTTTGCCGACACTATTTAACGGCCTAGATTTTGCAGACACTAAACCCTAAAATCAACAGTTAAGATATTCCAAAATCAACGGCTCACATACGATCACCCCTATTATAAATACATTCTCACATTACACTCAAATTCACACCAACAGTTTACCCTTAACCTATATTTCTGATTCATCTTCTCTTCTCTGGTTCTTCCCAAACACCGTCGCCCAACCCGCTGAAATGGAATGGCAGTTGTGCCCAACCCAGTACTCAAATGACAAATTCTTAACCACCCTTCATCACAGTGGAACTGTAACCACCGATGAACATGGTGTTGTCTTTCGTTGTCATAATCATATCTTTTGTAGGATGAATAAGGACATCACATTCGCCCAACTCAAGGAGAAGACTGAGAGGAAGATACGGCCAGAGGGAGCGTGGCGTAAAGACGTGGATCGTATCCGTTACAGAAAGTACAATTGTGGAGATGACGTGACATACGGGTATTCTGTCATGGAGATCCGAAGCGACGCCGAAGTTCGCGCAATGATGGAAGCTCATGCTAACATTCCAATGGGACGTCGTATCTTGGAGCTGTACGTGGACACAATACGCACTCCGAAAGAAATCATGCATCTTCTGCGACCACCCCCACCACAACAAATCATACCGAAAAGAGTCATCAACCACTACTGTACACTTCACTGTCAGGCCCATGTTCTGTACAGGGAAGAAGATAGTGTGTATTTTAGTGGTCCAAACAACATTTATTCCAGCCTTAAGAACAACATCACCTTCGACGAACTGAATGAAAAACTAACGGAAAAGGCGCAGCTGGAGGGTGAGGAGCAAACAATCACTCGTATCGTTTAACGCTTCCCCCGGATCGGCGAACGTAATCATATTTGGTGGAGCCCAGTCACTATCAAGAGCGATGGCGACGTTCGACGTATGTTTCAGCACCACGAGATGTTTCAATCTCATACTCGGAGTCTTATCGAATTGTGTGTCAAAACCAAAATGTCCGCCGATGAGATCATCTGTCGGGTTTTCCCTCCGGTGTAAAATGTTTGGTGGAATTAGTTTCAATCATGTTTTCCTCTTCTTGTATTTCTGCAAATTTTGTTGTTAATTTCAGTGTTTTTTCTATGTTATATTATGTTCCAATTTTTAATCTCTTAATTTTTTTCGTAAATATTAACGTAATTAAATTATAAATAGGTATAATAATTTTTATAAATTTATTTATAGTTTATTTAGGTATTTGTATTTTAATATATAATAAAAGAAAAAAATAAAAAAACACAGTTCAGAAGTCAGCCTGGGGGGACTTCTGAACTGATTTTTAAAAAAAAATTACAAAACTTAGTACTAAAAAAAAAATTGCCCTATTTTGGTATATAACCCACGATGTGTATTATTTAGGTATATAATTTTTTTTTACCCTAAAATCGTTTTTTTCCACAACACAGGAGGGTACAATTTTATTGTCACGAGTTCTTGGTACTTTTATTTTTTGACAATGACTTCTTGGTACTTATAGGCCAAAATGATTGAATATAGATATTTTAGTCTACATATACCTTGCCCAGTTTATAATATCAATGAGTAAGATGCTCTAAGGTTAAGTTAATCCAATAAATGTAGTATAAACTAAACAAGTAAACAGACTCTTAGACTCATATGAAAGCCAAAATGATTGAATATAGATATTTTAGTTTACATATACCTGCCCTGTTTATAATATCAATGAGCAAGATGCTCTAAGGTTAAGTTAATCCAATGAATGTAGTATAAACTATACAAGTAAACGGGTGTCAAGAGGACCAGGTTTGTGTGCGGTTAAATTTGGGTGCAACCGGTGCATTCAGAAAATATGAATCATTAAATGCATCAAATTTTAATTTAAACTATTAAATAATTTACATGTAGAAACTAAAATAAAAAATACTAGCCTCATTACCCGTGCGATGCACGAGAAGCGCTAGTATTAATGAATGTAATTAAACAAAATTGATATTTGTTAATATCACCGAAAAAACTCCATAATCTGATCATTGTGAGTAAGTGTGCCAAAGAAATTAACATTAACATATTGAAAGTAAATAAAGTAATTTCAATGTAAGGTGCTCGCACCACCAGCAAATACACATGCTTCTTCACATCTCAATGCTCACGCCACTCAACTGTAGGTATTTAAAAGGATTTAGCCTCCTCTATTGTTGACCATTTACCAAACAACACTCCAATTAAGAAAAGTCTTATTTTTGTTTGGCTCGAATTGAGCTCTTGCATCCATGTGCGATGTACACCTAGATATCTTCTCTCTTGCCATTCTTATTGCTACAAAACAGAGATGAGAGTGAACATGTTGTGAGAATAGCAAGTTTTTTGATGGTAATGCATACCTTCACACATCATAGAATTCAAAATACAATGTGATAATATTGGAAGTTGAGAAAAAAAATTGAAGCTTGGCTTGAAGCTCACCTATGAAAACAACAACCTGTCTGGTTTAGAAGCAAAAAGAACAAAGTGGATAGAAATTGCATTGATTATCATTCTCTCAAGACATCAACATTGATGCAACATTTTAAAAAAATCTGCAAGTAAATGAAGAAGAGAGGTTATAGGTGTAGCAATTATATGAAGCTTTAGAAGAAATTATACCAATAGTTTAAATAAGATAGAGTCAATAATAACATTGGAGATACTATGAAGTAAAAATGAATTCTTGGAATAAGCGATTTTGAAATGATCAAATCTAACACACAATCAATTGGCAAAAACATGAATATTTTTTTTTGACACAAACATGAATCTAATTGCTATCAAAAAGCAAGTTTGAAGCAAACCACATTATGACCTCGAAGAAAGCAAAACTAAAATTCATCTTATCTATCTTAATCACAATGAGCACACCGTAACTCATTCATTCAAAGAAAGCAAAACTAAAAACCATCTTATCCATCTTAACCAAAATATTTATATAGTACTATGACTTTAGAGGAAGAGTATTGATCTAAGACTAAAGATCTAGAAAAACAATATAAATAATGCAACACACAAAGGGTCTTATCCTATAAGGATATGGTCATAGATAGCAGCAATTTTTCTTTTGCCTATGATATAAGCCCCAAGGATAATTCATCTAAGTTAATAATAATACCAAAAGTCTAAAATAATCATCGGACTTAACAATGGGTCAATATGATTAGTTAAAATTACCTTGAAAATGAAACTTGTGAAGGCCGACACCTTTGCCTTTGTTATGGTAATTGGAATTATGAAAAGAGGACCATGCCACATAGCCTTGCAATCCATACCAAAACAAAGGCAACATATATTTGTTAACAAAACAAAACTGAAAAAGTTAACCATCAAAGACATGGTATTGAAGAAAAGAAAAACATGCAAGCAACTCAATTAATCTTTTTCCCATACAAACCAATGCATTATGTTTCATATAAATCCTTATAGATAGATGAACACAACTCAAAATGATCCCAAACCATAAAAAATAATACTATTAATGATGATTAATGTCTTCAGCCAATTATTCCCACCTGTTGAAAGATAATCACAGAAGCCTAGTTCTCATGAGTTCATTAGCTCAAAATATAATTGAACTCAAATACTGAATGTCTAATTTGGTATATACTGAATGTTTAAGATATATGATTCTTGTATATATATGTTGCTGAGTATAATTGAAGTGTGAGTAGAAGAAGAAGTAAATTGAGGAAAATGGGCTTGTTTCTCACAATGACTTCTTTTTGCTTATATAATATATAGGCTTTGGAGGAAGAAAGATTCTCCACTGGGTGCGTTGCTTATATAATATATAGGCTTTGGAGGAAGAAAGATTCTCCACTGGGTGCGTGTGTGCACGCCTTCAAATAAATACAGTCCACATCTTTTGAGTAAATATAACTTAAAGGAAGCAATTGAATTCGTTACCTCTTATATTTACTCCGAAAGCACGCACATAAACCTATCTGCCAAAAAATCAAAATCAAGATAGGTTTATGATTTTTTCAACACTATAATTCCTAAAACGAATTGATCAATCTACAAATCAATGAATCAGAAACATCAAGCAACCTTACAAAGCTTAAATCTAGATTCAGCAAAATCATGAAAAATTTTCAATGATAGTTTTCTTAAGGAGTTCCATTTTTCAAATTCAGAAACACAAAATGAAGATCAAAATAAAGTCGGGACAATTGATATGTACCTGACTCAGTTGACGAAGAAGAAGACCTGTGACAGGATGGAGCTTAATGGAAGAAGCAAAGTATCGTGCTATAAATGGACGAACTGGCTTGAAGCCTCCTCCTGTTAAATTAACCATAAACAAATTTGTGTTACATTTTAATGATATATAATATAGTAGATGATGAATTTTAAGTGAATTGAAACTAATATTCAGATTTATACGTGAGGTTCTATCAAGCGAAATTCTTAATGCATTTTGATCTAAACTTTGGTGTTGAGGTCCACAGAGGTTTCTAAAACCTTTGTAAAAGCTCATAGACCTGAATTTGGAACTTGGCCAGTAGCTAGGTGAAGGTGGCCAATAGGCATGTCCTGAAGGTGCCATAAAGAATCAAATAGCAAAGAAAAATATAAGAGGTAAAGCCATGCAATATGAACACAATTGTACAGAGCCACATTTAAGAGACTCCATCACCATGACTTATATGACCCTCATTAGGCACCCATAATAAAACTCTAGCAAATAATGGTGGGTAGGTTGATATGCCAACAAATATCAGGCATTGCTAAGGTTCAAAATATAAAATTCTGATGACAAACATGTCAAAACACAATCCATATAGGCAATGCTACTTTCTTGAAGATTAGTACACACATATCACCTAATGCTATAAACCATATATTTAAAAACAACCTTAAAATAAGACAATAGTGAATGAACATAGATGGAATAAAGCTTGACATGCCCTATAAAAAATTCCACCAGTGTTACTATTGCATTCATTTGATGTATTCTTTCTCGCCATACTGCTCAAAATCTTGAACTGCCGGACAATTGAACTTCCCTTTTCAAATCACCAGTATTAGAGTATGTGCTTCTGCCTTCAACTGTTGGTATACAAAATAACAATCAAACCCATTAAACAATGAATGAATAGAGGAATTCCATCTGAGAAGCTAATATGTAAAGGAATGATTTTGGGATTCACAATCCAAATTTCCAACAGATCAAAAGATATCATTTCCGTCGATACTAACTAATTACCTTCATTTCATCTCAGTGATGTACTTCTCTGAATGTAATTGGGTTTCCAGGTTGTGAACTTTATTATCAAAGACTACGACCTTTTGTCTAGTGTACTCCTGTAGTTACCCTATAATTTATTCAACAACATGAGCTATAAACTTAATAGTCAAGTGCTTTAACACCTTTTTTTTCCATTCACCTTCATGTCAATTTATTTCATTATCTAGAAAAGTATATTGTCATATAAAATATTAAGCCAAATAAATTAAACAAACCAGCAAATTCAGAAAACTATATTAATTATGTGACAAATCATGGCCATAACTGCAAAACTAAGCATATTACAAATTATTTTTTCCTTTGTAATTGAATGCTAAGAACCTAAAACATATCCAATGATATCAACATGATGAGAAGAGAAGTGACCAAGAATGATACTTTTAATGTGGTTCATCATGATGAGAAGAGAAGTGAGCAATAACATCTCTTAGCTAGAAAAGAGCCAACCAAAGTCCATCTATACTCTTTTTGGGCCATTAACTTTATATTATTATTAGTGCAGTGTTTCTAAAGAACCAACCAAAGTCCATCACACACACAAAGAGAGAGTTTACACTTACCAATAACAAAGCATTGATGATAGTTCTATGACTTCTATCGATGGGAAAGCCAAGTGACTATGTCCTTTGGATCCAAAGCAAAACATCAACGAAATCACCATGGCCTTGACCAATACTATCTAAAGAACCATTCTCATTGCTGGCTCCTTTACGATTGATATGCTCTTCAATTACTTCCTCCAAAAGATCATCAAATAAGAAAATCCTAGAAAATCGAGGAAGAGAGTGAGATCGAACATGAAAAAAAGAGGGAGTGAGAGTGAAAGTGAAAGAGAACAAAAAAAAGTAGCTTTTCGCCTCCGCCGTGGATAAGCGATTTCCGGCGAGCTCGCTTCGGTGTCCTTCCTCCGTGCACCGTCCTCTCCTTCGTCTCGTTCAATAGGCTGAAGCTGCATATCACATAAGTATCATCCAATCCAAGGCCTGCCTTAGCATGTTCGTGAGTCAAAATAATCTGCAAGAAGCAAAAAATATTCCCTTTCTCAGTCAGGCTCATCGTCATTACCATCAGTGTATGTTCTACCATTCCGAAATTTTGAGCTTTGAAACCACTCTTTTACCTTTAGCAGAGAGTTATAAATAAGAATTAGACAAAATCATATCAAACACAACGAAGGAAACTAAGACTATTGAGAACATGGATCTTTGATTAATAAGAACTAAATGACATGAAAAAAGGTGTAGGTATAGAACATGAGTGTGTGAGAAAAGCACAAAACCAGTGTACATTCAACATTAAGAAAACAAAAATATGGATTAATGGTAGGAGATTAGATGACACAACATCTCTTTCACTGTTGCAGATCATATTTTACTACTTTCTGTTATGCCAAACCAAAACCATTCTAAACCTTGAAGAATTGGGAAGTGGTAACCAAGAGGCTTATCCTTTAAGCCAATTTTACAACTTTGTTTTTATCATTACAATTAGTTGTTTGTGCTAATGGCTAAACTGAAAATCACCACCGTTGTGTTGGTGGAGTGCACCTACATAAAGAAAATCAAAGATAGTTAAAAAATCAAAGATAAAACAGAGGCGAGATGGACAACACAAAAAAACAAAACCAGAATGTGTCTCTGCCAAATTGAAAACCAATTAAAATGCTTGCATGTCTCACAAAAAGTAAAAAAAATGAAAAAAGAAAACACGTGAAAGTCTGGAAAAAACTAAACAAATGGAATGTAAAAGAAAGGCATTCATAACCTATACCTTTTGATGGAGATAGAAATTGTGGATGAATCTGCTGAGTGCTTTCCTGGAAAGAGCAAATTGAACTCAGTGAACCAATTCCTCCATTGCTCCTCATCCCCTTTCATCCCCCATTGTCGTTGCTTTGTTTATTCCCAAAATTGCTCCTTTCTTCTTTCAGCTCCGGATCGTGCAAGCATTGCAAAGGGTCTGAAATTAAAGAGATCAAATCAAATCAAAAAAAGCAGAAAAAATAAAATAGTGCAAAATGATTAGAGAAATTAAATAAATGAGTGATGATGAAGAAGAGGTGGTGGAGGGAGAGGGGTCGGAAGGCGGTGGGGAGGAGGAGAAATGCGACGTGAGGTGACAACGGCACCAGAGAGTGGCTCGAGAGACTGGGGAGGAAGGAAAAAGCAAAGCCACGCCTCGGTGACGAACTTTTCGCGTCTCGCTCTTTGTTTCCCCCTTTCGTTTTCGTGACTCCATTTCTACTCTACCGCATGTCTATGGCTATGCATCTTCCATTCTTCTCCACCATGGCTGTTGCTTTTCCTCTCTAGCCCTCACCACCAACCTTGGCTTCACAGCCATCCTCTCTTCTCCACTCTCTCCCTCTGATCGCTTCTTTCAGCCACAGGTTCCTTTTCTCTCTCGCGAACAAAACGTGGCGTTGGTTCCTCAGAAAAGCAAGAGAACGTGTTTGACATGCAATTAGAAATTGAATCAAATTGACAAAAATACCCCTGAAGGTTTGGCGGGAGTGTGATGGAAGGTTGCAATTTGCGCCAAAATCGGGCTGGAGACACTGCCTCCGCTTATATTATTTGATGAGAAAAGAAATATTGGATTACATAGATACAATTCCGTGTCAAAATTCATTATCACTTGAACCGACTACATATGGGGTATGGGAATTTTAAAATATTGACAGTACCGAATTGTAGTCGGTTCAAGTGAACAAAATTCCGTGATTGTCACGACTTCAAATCAAATTTCATCACCAGAGCAAAAAATGGTTAAGGGACTAATTAATTTACAATAGTCCAACTTAGTTACATTTTACAGTATAGATAGACTCATAGGATGAGAATAGAAGTTCACGACCAAACAAAATCCACACACACCCTCGATTTCAATGGATTGTCCATCATCATCATCATCACCGCCTCTTGGGTTCTCTGCGTGTTCTGCTTATCATTCTCAGCAACAGGACAAGATGATGAAGTTATGGTGGAACGAAAAGAAGAGGGAGGATATGCTGCTAATAGAGCTTCGGCATTCCATTCCTGACTCCCAACAAGTTCCGAAAACAGAAGAATAAGCGAAGCCATTGATAGCTGTATGTTGTGATATTGATTGTTAGTATATGATGATGAAGAAGGTGAAATTGATGGTTGAGAAAATAAATGTGGAAAGTTATATAGAAGTCAAAAGAGGTCACAGATTCAAGTTTCCTGGTAGCTGGGACAGTTGTTTAGTTGAGTGGTAAAATGGAAACAGTGGTTTGTGTTCCACACGGGTCGCCGCTGGTTTCTTCTCTTTCTGGGTGAAAAAAACTGCTGTGCATCAAAAAAATTTATTTATCAAAATAACGCCATTTTTACATTATATACCAAATTAGAGCACATCTAAAATTTAGGCCAGAAGTCGCCCCATGGAGACTTTTGAACTGTGTTTTTTATATTTTTTTATATTAATTTAAATAAAATTATATTAAATAATTAATTAATTTAGAAAATTAATAATTTTAATTTAGAAATAATTATAAAATGTGTGGTGAAAAAAATTATATATAGAAATATGGAACTAATCGTATTTATTTAATTAGTAGTACATTACAAAAATCAGATAGAAATTGGAATAATTAAGGGTTTTGATTAGTCTAGATTGCGGTTTGGACAGTTATTTTTGTTGTGACCCTCATTTCTACAAATACCGCATCTCTTGGTGCGACTACCCTTTTCTTTTTAATTCATCTCTGTACGAATACGGGTAGACTGTGGACGACCCTTTTTATCTCTCTGTTTAGATGGATCATACTGCAGTTCTGGGCCATTGAAATCAGGTGGGAACTCCTCAAAGTATGAATTGTAAAAATACTGCATTCTGTACTGTGGCTGCACGAATTCCATGTGATCGTAATTAACTTTTGAACATGATGCGATCACATGGGAACAAGGATAATATGCAGTGCCTGAAATTCCCCACACTCACAAGTCCTGTCTCTGAAGTTAACCACGAATGTGCCCACAGGTCTCCCACTTTATGGTCGTATAATTTCTTCCACTCTGAACAATTTTTGGGCACGATTGTGAATTGCTACGTTGCGCGTGTTCGAGACAGCTCGGTTGTGCCCTATTTTTTCCATCAATTTTTTAGAGTACATAGTTCCCGACTCCAACATTGCCTGTGCTCGGGTTCCCCTTTTGACAAAAGTCTCGTTCAGCCTAAAATATGAAGCCGCTATCAATGAATGTATATGGAGATTTCGCAGGTCCTTGAACACGTTATTGATGCACTCGACAAGTTTTGTTGTCATGTGCCCCCAACGATAACATCCATCTCACCATTGCATCCATTGTTCGGGGTTTATGTCCTCAACCCAAGCCACCCCATCAGGATCCACTTCATCACCAATCTTGACTTTGTAGTGATTAGCGGATTTTTGTGTCATTGAGTATGCTGAAGCGAAAAAACATAATGTTAGTAAGGACGTAATAGGAAATGAAAAACATATTAGGGTTTTTTTTAAAAAAAAAATACTCACCCATATTGACCACAATTTTCCTGGCAGAAGTATTCTTGAAGTGTCTCATGTTTACTGGTCCTCGATGGATATGAAGACGGACGATGACGTGCGAGACATGTTGGCCAGCCATGACTCTCGTTGACCTTTGGAGCTGTACGTGGAGACTCAAAGGAGTATCTACGAGATTCTATTACGTCTTACTCCAGAAAGGCGGACCCGTTAAATTTTGTTGTTATTTTTTCTTTTGTTAACTGTCTCTTGCTTCTAGTTTGTTGTAATGAACTGTTAAGTCTTTTAAATAAATTAATGTTATAATATTTTTTTCACCACACATTTTATAATTATTTCTAAATTAACATTATTAATTTTCTAAATTTATTAAATTAATTAATATAACTTTATTTAAATTAATATAAAGAAAATAAAAATTAAAAAAGCACAGTTCAGAAGTCACTGCAACAGGGCGGCGACTTCTGAACAGGAAAAGTAAAAGAATTGAAAACAATGCAGTGTAGGAGTCGCTGGCACATGGGGCGACTTCTGGTCTTCTTTTCTAATGTGTTCTAGTTTGGTATATAATCTAAAATTGATGTTATTTTGGTAAATAAATTTTTTTTCTTGCAGTTGCTTTTTTCCCCTCTTTCGGTTGTCACTTGTCACTTGTCACGTGTATGTAGGAAAAGTGTTACGAAGAAAAATAATACAGCTTTTTTTTTTTGAAGCAATAAAACTCATGCCATTTCATTCATAATAGAGTTTGAAATACAGCTAGAAAAATAATACAGCTAGAAAGAGGAATCACCGAATAAGGTACTTGATTTTCTAAAATCTAAAGTATATTTTTTTGATACAAGAAGGAAAAAGGAAAAAACAAAAAAGGGGAAAAACAGCAAGACTACACACGAATAAAAAATTCTACTCCTTGCGCATCAGCATGGAGCAGAAACGAGATGGCAGAAGGGGGGGTATGAAACACAATCCACTTATCATCAGCAGTAGCTCCAATCTTTGCTAAATGATCGACACAAGCATTTCATTCGCGAAGTGTATGAACTAACTGAACCTGCCAGCTCCATTGAAGCATGTTTTTAATATTCTGGATAATAGGAGTATATTTGTTCCACCTGTAAGAATCAGCAGCTATCATATGTAGCACATTTTAAGAATTTGAATAGCAGACTAAAGAGCGATAGCCTCTATTCCACGCAAAGAGAAGACCATTGTACAACGCTGAAAGGGTCTTCCACCCAAGGTCTTTCATGAGCACACAGCTCACGTGAGTGTTTTACAGTCCGGAGAATCTTTAGTTTGGTGGGAGTTAATAATTTATTAATTTTGTGTTCTATGTTTGGTATTATGTATCCATACTCAGTGGCGGACCTACATATATTCCAAGAGGTTCAGGCGAACCCCCTGGAAAAATAAAATTAGCACCAATAGTTTAGGAAAAAATGTTTTTACATCCCTTGAAAAATATTTTTTGCGCCCAAGTTCCTAATTTTGCACCAAAGTTACTAGTTTTGCACCACTCTAATACACCACACTCTCACGTATTTTATTTTAAAATTTTTTTCCTCTCTCCTTGAATCAGTTCTTGGTCTTATTATCCTAATTTTGATTCTGTTAATGCTATTTAATTGGTAATTTGTGTTAGTAGTATTTAGTTAATTTGTATTTTGTACTAGTGCTATTTAATTTATTTTGATTATGTTAGTCTAGTTAATTTGAAAATGTTCTATATTTTGTGAATATGTTGATTCTTATAGTGCTATTTAATTTGTATTTAGGAACTTGTTAGTGCTATTTAATTTGTGTTGGTCTAGTGCGACACAAGTTTTTTTTTGACAACAAGCGCGGCACAAGTTGTGAATCTGTTAAAATATAATTTTTATTCTATTTTTAGTGTTGTGTGTGTTTTAAAAATTTTGCACCCCTTGACCTAAGGTCCTGGGTCCGCCAGTGTCCATACTCTTGTATTTGCATTTTTTTAATGTTATATATAAAGTTTGATTTTTCCGAATTATATATAAAGTTTGATATAAAAGATCAAATTTCTTATTTGGACCGCCTGCCATAACGCAATTCCTTTGTAAGGTATATGAATATGATACTATAATTTTAAAAAATTTAAAAATAAATTTATAAACATATAACTGGATTGTATAAATGGTTTTTTTAGGAAAGATTGTATAAATGAATGAAACCACAAATCATAATTATATAAATTAATGAATGAAACCACAAATCACAATTATCAGTATTTAAAACTTATAACAAAATATTTCATTTTGTAAGGGCTTTTAACAAAAAAAATTTTTTGCAGGGGCTTAAACCAAAACACCCTATATTTGCAGGGGCCTAAAACATATTTAAGCCTACTTTCAATCCATAATTCAAGGCGCGAGTTCCAATTTAACTGCATCATAGTTAGAATTGGTTTTATTATATCTTAGCATTAGATATAATTAATTTATTTTGTGTCATGTATTTACGAAAATTCAGAGTTTGTGAAAAATGGTTCTATTATACCTTAGAATACTTAAATAATATATTTAAGAGATAGAAAAAGTAAGAAAGATTATAAGAACTTATGAGAGAGATAGAGAGTGTGTAGGATGATTGAGAGAATGTAGAAGGAGAGGGTTCAAATTGCAATTTCTACCATGAGCGTGGGGATCTCCACAAGGATTTCCCCATAATCCTCCGCAAGCAAGGAATTTTTTCAGGTTGAGACGGGGACGGGAGAGATGATTCCTCTGCTGCCAATTCAAGGATGGGGATAGAGATCATTCCCTGTCTCAAGTACATTACATAAATACCCTTATTATAGATGTATATTTTATCATAAGTAATTGGTTTTTTAGTCTTCTTATATGTGTTTTAATTCCATTAGATCAAAAAAAATGTCTTTTAATTAAAAATATTTATAAATTATTAATATATGCTAACTTTTATGTTTTAATTTTATCTTTTGAATATCAAAATATACAAGGACTAAATTTTATATTATTTTATATTAAAATATTAAACTATGATTTGTTTAGTCTAACTATTGTATTTTTCTTTGAATTATCAAATTTTAATTTGGGTTTTTGGTGATTTTTTTAACATTTTACGAGGTCCCCAAGAGGACTGTGGGGACGGGCACAAGGAGAAAAACTATGTGGTGGGGATTAGAGTAGTACTCTCCTCCACCCCCACGCCATCTCATCGCCATGCCTATAAATTTCAACAAATTTATGCCTCTAATTTCACATTGCTATATGCGCATTTTGTAACAAATCCAAAATCATTCGTATTTTTTTGGTTAAATAAATACAACACAACTTATATCATTTGATGTGTAATATACAAACATTTGCACATTAGTATAATCAAAGCCATTATAGCGAGAAGTGTGATTAGAAATTGTAAAATTTTGTGAGTATTCATGGGTGTATTGGTTCAATTGAATAAATCATTTCTCCATCGTCTACTTTTATCACTACAACATGTTTGTTTAGAGCTGTATTTATTCAATTATATATAAAAAACTTTTAGTGCTACAGGATGTAGTATTCTTATACTTTTGTATATCAAGCCATTATTGAATCGATCATCCACTTTTGTGGGTACAACATGTTTAGTATGGATAAGATTGTTTTGGTGTTTATAGCCTTTAACCAATTTGGTCTAATATCACGTGCTGTTTTTAAATGTTATACGTGTTGCAGGGCAATACGATTCAGGGACACATGGAGCGGCATTTTATATATAAACTGGACAAGGAGATTCAGGAGGGATATGTTTATTACATTTCAAAATTTACTGTGGCCCCTAATTCCGGCGACTATCGACCTGCCAGACATTCTTACATGCTCACTTCCTATTGGCTACTAGGATTCGCCTTGCTTCAACAGAAGCAGTCCCCCTATCTGCCGTACCGTTTCACCGCACCCGAAGAGTGCTTTGATCTGGGTTTGACCAAGACTATTTTTATTGTTAATTAGATGCATCATTCAAATATCAACATTTTCTGTTTTGTTTGTAGAAAAACGTAGGCGTACACACTACGTCCTAACCACTTTGTCTATAAAAAACATTTTCTGTTTTGTTTCGTTGTCTATTGTCTTGACAGATATCGCCGGGATCCTGACTGGGGTAGGTGTTGCGCGGGAATATTAGAAAAACAACAGCAAGTCATCCCTTTATTTGTAGTTACATTTCACATAATTCTAATATACAAGACCCGTACAACTTTTATCAAGTTCGATGATATATATTATGTCTCAATCGACCATCAACGTAATATAATTTTCTTAATCATTTTCATGGAAGACTTTTATCCCGACTACCATGCATGCTTCTAAACTGCTTATTAATCCTGACATTTGAGAGGTTGTTTAATTAATTGCAATGTTTTTCATATATACTCTCAAATTTACATATTCAATTTATAAGCATTATAAATATCTAATTGATTTTGTCAAAAAAAAAATATCTAATTGAAACTGTTTGTGATTTTAGGCTGTCCCAAAGTATCACTACACCGAGTATTGTTGTAACTCCAGAGACCAAACCAAACACTTCGGCCGATAAAGGGCTACCCAATTACAGATTGCTTTTTGTATTCTAATAAGACAATCTACAAATGTGTATTTTTCATTCCAAAAACAACAATGATATAGTTATAAACATCTACAACACACACGTAATATTTTAACAACCAAATAATTTAAATGTAAATTCTAAAAAGAAGATGTATACCCGTGCAGCGCACGGGTGATACATACTAGTAAGTACAATACATAACATAAAAATATATAATGAAAAATTATATCATAAAAAGTAAAATTGAAAAATAAATCTAAAAATAGAAAATTAGGATTGAAATTAGATACTTTCGTAACAAATGAAAAAAAAGGTTATTTATATTCCAGAAATGAAAGAATATATAATGTAATAGAGAAAGTATCAATATCAATCCCAAATACTGAACTCAATCAATCCCTAAAGGTCTGGTCTATTCTTGTTTTATTGACATGCAATCCAATTCACAATTTCTTCATCAAAAAGGATAAAGAATTTAGAAATTTGATTGACCATATTAAACTTGATTGTCGAACTAGTACCTTAAATCAGAAACAAGCTAAACTCATTAAGAAAATGATTACTCCCATTTATCAATATCACACACCAGTCATTATGGTGGTGTGAAAGTGAGGAAATAATGTGTAACAATAAAAAAATTTAATGCATTACATTGAACATAGGAAAAATATAAAATTATCATGTGTGGATTGTATCTATGGTTCACAGGTGCATAGGAAATAGTAGATCAATTGAATGGTCCCTCACCTGAAGCACCCACAAGCTTAGAAGAGACTTCAAGTAAAACAAGCCAAATCCAACCAAATAGAATATCTGCCAAAGAATTGGGAATAAGTTGAAGAAATAGACTCACGAGGCAAAGGAGTAAAATTAATATCCTTGAATATTTCTTATTGTCTAGATACTGCCACCAAGCATAAACAAATCCACGTGGTTAAGAACTTTTGCTTGGAATTAAAGAAAATAGTTGAAGAAAAATAGTTCTGGAAAAAAAAAATAGCTGAAGAAAAAGGGCTAAATAGCACTTTTGGTCCTTTATCTTTGCTCCAGATTTCACTTTGGTCCTTTATCTTTTTTTTGGTCCGTTTTGGTCCTTTATCTTTTTTTTTGATCCGTTTTGGTCCTTTATCTTTCATTTCGTTTCATTTTGGCCCCTCACGTTATTATTTAATTCAATTAAAACATTAAAATAATTAAAACAATTAATTCAATTAAAACAAAATTATTTTAAAACAATTAAATCAAAAATTTGGTCCCCCACCGTGAACCCCTCTCCCCCCCCACCGTGAACCACCGTCAGCCACCAACAACCACCACCCACCACCACCACCTCCCAAACCCAGATCTGGTTCGCCTAACCACCACCCACCGTGAACCCCTCCCCCCTCCCAAACCCAGATCTGGTTCGCCTAACCACCACCCACCCAACCACCACCCAACCACCCCCAAATCCAAATCCCAAATCGCAAGATAAATCCAAATTGCTTTAATCGCAAATACCAAGATAAACAGAGAGGTTCGCAAATCGCAAGATAAATCCAAAACACAAGCCAAATCGCAAATCGCAAATCGCAAATCCAAATTGCTTCCTCGCATGGGGGTGCGCAGAGAGAGAGAGAGAGAACAGCAAGGGGGTGGTGGTGGGGAGAAGAAGAAGAAGATTGACAGATTGAAGGGGGTGGTGGTGGACGGTGGGGGTGGTGGTGGGGAGAAGAAGAAGATTGACAGATTGAAGGGGGTGGGGTGGTGGTGGACGGTGGGGGGGGGGGTTTATGTTTTTTTTTAATTGTTTTAATTAAATTAATTGTTTTAATTGTTTTAATGTTTTAATTGAATTAAATAATAACGTGAGGGACCAAAATGAAACGAAATGAAAGATAAAGGACCAAAACGGATCAAAAAAAAGATAAAGCACCAAAGTGAAACGAAAATAAAAGATAAAGGACCAAAACGGACCAAAACGGACCAAAACGGACCAAAAAAAAGATAAAGGACCAAAGTGAAATCTGGAGCAAAGATAAAGGACCAAAAGTGCTATTTAGCCAAGAAAAAGAGAAGATGCCTCTTATAAATAACACTTTTGACAAAAGCTATGTAATTGGAGATGAAAATAAATCTTCTACCTGTGGAAAAATTGACTTGTACACAACAACCTTAGAATAAGAAATAAAAAATGGTTAAATAGTCTCACCATAAATAAGAAATAAGAAATAAAAAAAATCATGCATGAGATGTCACGTAATTTAATTCCCATAACTCCCCTCAAGATGACATGGAAAGTAAGGCAAGACAATAAAGCAAGGAGCAAAACTGCACATATAAGTATTGACAATTAGTGTTGACATAATCATAGTCCTGGACATTGGTTTTGTTAAAGATATGAAAGACCATAGTCCTGGACATTGGTTACAATAGAAGAATGGATAGATGTTACAGAACCAATGACAACAATGGATGTCCATAAGAGTATAGATGGTGGTTACATAAGAGAACCAATGACAACAATGCATGTCCATAAGAGAACCAATGACAACAATGGATGGATGTTACATACAATTTACAAACATATAGATGGAACTTCTGCAGTGAATTACCCATCAATAATTACAGATCATGATAGCAACAGAAGAATTTACCTAGTCTGAAAACTTACTTGAGGAACGGAAAAGTCACATTCTAGGAGCAGATTTCTAGCTTTAGCTAAGATCTCAGTCTTTTTCTTAAATGCAAAGTGAACCTCAACATTTTCAGCAAAATTGCTCAGCCCGTTATCCTTGTCATCTGATGCTGAAATGACCATAAGCTCTTTTAAAGCCGATTCAATTTCAGATGTACATTTGATGATCTTCTGAAAGTCTGGTAGTTTTGATGCATCTGTTGAAACAACCTGAAATCGGACATCCTGAGTGAATATCTGCAAACTTTAAATACTCACTTTCTATCTGGCTTTTAGACAGAGTAACCATCTGTCAAATAATTGCCCTAGACTATAAATTGTCAAGGATTGGCTAATCCAACAAGAACTTATTTTTGTTGGTTTCGATGGAAGAGATCATATGAGCTTCCATACTATTATAAGTACTATTGGCAACAGCAGCATTCATTCCAATTTCAAATGAAAGGATATTTTTTAGCATACATATTCTTGGACTTGTTTCAGAGCACGGGATGCATGGTCACGATCTTTGTTCAACAAAATTTATTATAGCATAGAGAGTAAAGGCAAACCTACATATGGATGTCCATAAATTGTTATTGAAAAACAAAAGATATTTCAAAAGTGGGAAGTCTCACATTGCTTGGCTTTAGACTCACCAAAGTCTTTATATATTAAAGCTTAATGAGAGCTTGTAAACAAGCAAGTAGAAGGGACTCCCTCGGGGGCATAAGCAGATACCAACATGGTTTGGTTCAGTGCAAATCTTCCGATTCTCCCCAATGAAATATTATTTTTATGCTTACACTAGTGGAAAAATGCATTTTATATCAGTAATTCATATCGGTTAAAAACGAGCCGATGTTAAAAATGACGCGGTGGCAATTTTGTAATTATTTTTACATTATTTACATCAGTTGCCTGTCAAACCGATATAAAAAATGCTAATTTACATCTTTCATATCGGGTCCATCCTATACCCGTTATTAAAAACACTTATATTTCCCAAATTCTTTTCGCGTACTCCTTTCCCTCTCGCTCTAGAAACAAAAGCAACGCGACAACAACCCTCACCCAGCAACAACCCTTTCATGAAACCATCATCAAACTCGCTGCAACCCTATCATCAAACTAAACCCTCTCGCTGCAACTACCGCGAGACCACCTGCAACCACAAACTCACGCCATCGTCGTCGCTAAGAGCATTCACACCGCCGCTGTGAATAGCTTGTTTACGTCGTTCGTGAAACCATCATCAAACTTGCTGCAACCCTATCATCAAACTAAACCCTCTCGCTGCAACTACCGCGAGACCACCTGCAACCACAAACTCACGCCATCTTCGTCGCTAAGAGCATTCACGCCGCCGCTGTGAATAGCTTGTTTACGTCGTGGATTTATGTTTACGCCTATCACTAGGTAGACTCTTGTTCCCTTTTCTGATTTTTCACAACTTTTGAGTTACACAATTCTTATGTTCTTTGCTATTTTACTGGATTTGTTAATTTTAGGTTTACACGATTGGGATTTGTGGATTTTAGGGTTACACGATTGGGATTTCTGGCCTTTTTTGGGGGTTTGTTGTTACTGTATTTGTATTTGTTTTTTACATCATAAATGCGACCTCTTAAATAACTCTATTTTTAAATTTCTTTTGCAAGTTTGTAAGATTTGGTTTTTCATAATTTGTGGTTCAAGGCTCGTTGGTTTATCTTTTATATTGACTTCTTTGGAGATTTTTTTCTGTTTGTTTACAGGTTTGGTTGAAATTGATCCAGAAGGTGCACTTTCTGGTTTTACTGAGGTACTACATATGGAACAAGATTAGGCAGAATGGTAAGAACTCTTTTCTCTAATGCTACATTATAAAAGAAAAGAAGATATGGATGTTGAAGTTAACGAACTTAAACGGTAATATGATTTTGTGCTTTTGTTGAGCCCTCTTGTTGAGTTCTGTATCATTATTGACTCCACGATCTGTTTTTCTTACGTTTCTTTCCATTATATTTTTTAAAAGACAAAAATATTTCTTTCTTTTAAATTTGATGAAACGAAATTTCAGATACAATATTTCTAATATGTTTGTTTTCATGCACCCTTCCCTTGTTTCTTATTCTTATTCTTATACATGCTACTGCACAGGGCAATTTATTGTCTTAGAACCTTTCCAAGCTCCTCTAAATTGAATTTGTCTTGAAACCTGAAAGTTACTACTTGCTAATATGTATAATTATATTAACTGATGAATTTTTATTGCGATCATGATGCAGGGTTGTGATGTATCAGTGTTTCTAGATAGTAGTGGAACCATAATTAGTGAAAAGTGGTCAAATCCTAACCGTAGTTCAGCTAGAGGATTTGAAGCTATTGATGAGATTAAATCTGCACTAGAGAAAGCATGTCCTCAGATAGTGTCTTGTGCTGATATTTTGGCTCTTGCAGCTAGAGATTAACTGTTCTTGTAAATATTTCCTCTTCTTTAGCACTTTATTACACTTCTTTTACTTTTATGACTATCATAACTTACTAATGTGTTACTACTTGCTAATGTGTATAATTATATTAACTGATGAATTTTTATTGTGATCATGATGCAGGGTTGTGATGTATCAGTGTTTCTAGATAGTAGTGGAACCATAATTAGTGAAAAGTGGTCAAATCCTAACTGTAGTTCAGCTAGAGGATTTGAAGCTATTGATGAGATTAAATCTGCACAAGAGAAAGCATGTCCTCAGATAGTGTCTTGTGCTGATATTTTGGCTCTTGCAGCTAGAGATTAACTGTTCTTGTAAATATTTCCTCTTCTTTAGCACTTTATTACACTTCTTTTACTTTTATGACTATCATAATTATATTAACTGATGAATTTTTATGACTATCATAATTATATTAACTTCTTTAGCACTTTTATGACTATCATAATTATATTAACTGTTACTTGCTAATGTGTATAATTATATTAACTGATGAATTTTTATTGTGATCATGATGCAGGGTTGTGATGTATCAGTGTTTCTAGATAGTAGTGGAACCATAATTAGTGAAAAGTGGTCAAATCCTAACCGTAGTTCAGCTAGAGGATTTGAAGCTATTGATGAGATTAAATCTGCACTAGAGAAAGCATGTCCTCAGATAGTGTCTTGTGCTGATATTTTGGCTCTTGCAGCTAGAGATTAACTGTTCTTGTAAATATTTCCTCTTCTTTAGCACTTTATTACACTTCTTTTACTTTTATGACTATCATAATTATATTAACTGATGAATTTTTATGACTATCATAATTATATTAACTTCTTTAGCACTTCTTTAGCACTTTTATGACTATCATAATTATATTAACTGTTACTACTTGCTAATGTGTATAATTATATTAACTGATGAATTTTTATTGTGATCATGATGCAGGGTTGTGATGTATCAGTGTTTCTAGATAGTAGTGGAACCATAATTAGTGAAAAGTGGTCAAATCCTAACCGTAGTTCAGCTAGAGGATTTGAAGCTATTGATGAGATTAAATCTGCACTAGAGAAAGCATGTCCTCAGATAGTGTCTTGTGCTGATATTTTGGCTCTTGCAGCTAGAGATTAACTGTTCTTTTAAATATTTCCTCTTCTTTAGCACTTTATTACACTTCTTTTACTTTTATGACTATCATAACTTATTTATCAGGTCTGATTTTCTTTCTCTGCAGACTGCTGGACCAAGCTGGGATGTACCTTTGGGAAGAAGGGATTCTCTATGTGCAAGCATCAGTGGCTCAAATAACGACATTCCTGTCCCCAACAACACATTCCAGACCATTCTAACTAAATTCAAGCTCAAGGGGCTTAACATTGTTGATCTAGTTGCTCTTTCTGGTACACTCCTAATCCTTTACTTATTATATTTACACTCCTACTCCTAATCCTTTATTCGCTGGATCTGTAACAGCTATAGGTATTCCTTTTCTCTTTATATGATGATGGCTTCTTGTCATTCCTTCCCAATGTATGTTAAATGGTTACATTTTTTGCAGGTTCTATCTAGGGCTCTACTAAAGAGTGATGGAAGTGAGCTTAAATCCCATGCTTAAATCCCTTTGGCATCACTCAGATGCAGTTTTGTGCTGCTCTTTAAAGGTAATTTCTTTAACTATTTTCTTTTTGATAAGAATTATGTTCTGCTTTTCTTTTATAATAATTTGCTTGTGTTCTTTCTGGTATTATCTGTGATTTTGCTAGGCATTGCCCGTTTTTATGTTTGCATTCAAGCTGGGCTTGACATGCTTGAAACCACATTGGTTGCACTTCAAGACATCACTTTGGAAAAGATCTTTGATGACAATGGGAAGAAAAACCTGTGCTCTGAGTTCCCCCAGATAATGCAGCAGGTATAATGCTAAGGACAACATAGGTTGCCATTGGGAACAAGAGAAATTAAATAGGTTTCCTATAGTTTTACTAAAGTAAAGATCAAAAGGTAAAGATAAGTCACACAACTTGGCGAATTTTGTGAAAATGACTGCCCATAAATGGGTAAAACATCTGATTTGGGAAGGTTGCTTTAATTTCCTCTGTGGTCCTGTTTGTTTCTTTACTTTTATCACTTTGAATTGGTTATGGTTCGCTATATGTTGTAGATGCATCCATTTATTTAATTTGTAAGACATCTTTTTTTACAACAATATGTAAGACATCTTGTAACCTTACTATTTGATGAGTTGTTGCAGTTGTCATCTTTTCTTGACTGGTTTGGCTGGTGCACATGGGATTGCTTTCTAATCTGATGTCACAGAAAAGGGAGTTGAGGAGGGCTTGAAAAGGTAACTGGTGAAAAAGTAGTACTATATTGGTTTAATGAAAAGAGATCAAGATGATGCTTTCTATTAGTATTTATGATTAATTCTGATAATTGCAGGTTTGCCACTGGATTGATTGCTATTAAAGAGAACACTAAATTTACAATATTAGGCCTGGAACATGTTGTAGATGAAGCAGCGATTCTTTGGAGCTAACTCGTTGAGGTTTGTTTTGCAAATTTCATTGTTGTATGTGATTTTTTTCTCCTCGCTTCTTATCATATTCACTGCAGCTTAGTGCCAGAACTAGCTTATTTTCTAAAACAGATTAGAGGTAGTTTTTGTTAGACAATAGTATAACCTTAGAGGGGGGTGAATAAGGTTATGTGTGAATCTTGGATTCTTTTCAAAATAAATGATAAGTTTGTTTAAATCAAATGCGGAAAAAGAGATTTGAACTTATCAGATACATGCAAGCAGGCAGATCAGGCACAATGAGATAGTACTCTATATTCAATATTCACAATAAGGTTGTTTTATAGGTAATGCACTAATATTGAATATAGCAAATCTACAGAAGTGATAGAGAAGATGATAGATGAATAGATCTGTAGTACAATGAGTATAACTATAACCAGATTAACAGATTCAGATCAGAGTAGTGATATAGTTATACAATAGATCCACTGAGTGATATTTATAAACAGATCTAAAATAATATGGATAGATATAAACAATAAGAAATGTAAAGAGATAGGGATAGAGATACACCAGGAATTTAGCGAGGTTCGGGATAAAAGCCCTACGTCCTCGGCCTCCGGCTTTGCAACCTTTGGACTTGATAACAACCACTATATTGAAGAATTGTTTACAAACAGGCAACTTCAAAATAGCAAATCTCAATTCCCCCGAACTGAGAACCCGAGCACCTAGCTAAGGATTTCAACACCGCTTCAATCTCCTGATTGAACGACCCAAGAGCACCTCCCAGGATTTCAATACCACTTCAATCTTCCCTGATTGAAAGACCCAAGATCACCTCCCAGGATTTCAAACCAACTCAATCTCCTGATTGAGAGACCCAAGAACGATTCCCAGGATTTCAAAATGACCCCACAAAAGTAGATTACAATATAGAAGCTATGATCTAATCACCTCATATAATATGACAATATAATAGCTGTGAGAGATGAGTAGATCTATAAAAATGATATGAAAGTGATAGCTCTATTTTTCTCTTTCTCAGATCTAGAAATTCGTATGAGAGAAGAAGAGAATTGTTGTGAAAATGTGGTGTGAGGTGTGATTTGAAAGTGAGGCACACTTGCCTATTTATAGGCTTTAGGAAAGCGTAGATCTGAAACAATTGTTTAATGAAATGAAAAGAATCGATTATGTATGATGTGTAATAATTTGATAATCGATTCTTATCATCTTAGAAGCCTCAAGAGTCGATTCTTTGGATAGTTGAAATAGTGAGGAATCGATTCTTTACTCTTTGGAAAACATGGGAATCGATTCTTTGTTCTTTGAAAACAAGTAGGAATCGATTTTAAGGACCTCTTATATAGGTGAGAATCGATTCTTAGCTTAGTTAAAAATATGGAGAAATCGATTCATAGCCTATGGAATATCTTGACAATCGATTTTAAGGCTTTTGTAAAAAGGTAAGAATCGATTCATGGCTTTGGAATATGCATATGTATGAATCGATTTCATAGCCTATGAAAATAAGTATAAATCGATTTCATAGCCTATGAAAATAAGTATAAATCGATTTCATAGCCTATGAAACAAAATAGAAATTGATTCTTGCTTTCCACAAAATTGCTTTTAGGTTTTTGCCATGCATGCATAAAATATTTTCCAAAGCTTGCCATGCATGCATAACATATTTTCAAAACCCTAATTTTGATGCATGATGCATGTTTTCAAAAATCATCTCTCAGCTATTTAAACTGTCATAGACCTTAAGTGATAGGACCTTACACAGTGTCCTAAAGAAAGCGGATAAACAATTAGGTCTTGAACTGCTGAGGTGGCTTCTTCTCCAAGCTGCTCCATTTTAATCTTCCTGCTCTTTGCTTTATGTCCTGTACTTAATTCAACTTGAACCATTAGTAGATAAGGTGTAATTTGTTATCATACAAAACAAAGAGTGTTTGCCCTTGGTTCAACAAACTCCCCCTTTTTGATGATAACAAATTACATTATGCATAAGGGGTTTGATAGTAATGGAATATTTTCAAAAATCTCCCCCTAAGCATATGCATAATAAAATAACAGTACATCAGCAGGATAGCAGCAATTATTTTCTCCCCTCACATATATCATGCATATATTCTCTCCCACATATAACATGCATAATATTCTCTCCCCCTTTGTTTTCATCAAAAAGGAGGGGGGTGAGCACATAGCATATGAGATAATCACAAACAGACATAATCACTTCGTTAACTAGCAAAGGAGCACATAGCATATGAGATATCAGAAACAGTAGTTTATGCTATGCTCCCCCTTACTTGGTGATCCCCCTGATTAATTTTAGAATGCAAAGCTTAGCCAAAAGAGGGTGGACCATCACAGTTTAAAAAAGATATTTAGAGAAAATAGGATACCCAAGATAATATGCCATACTTGGTTCAACAATATAGGTATCATATTTAACTTTAAAATATGTTGCATCAAAGATCCAGCACAATAGAGAGAAGAAAAAAACTTTGATGCACACAAAAAATTTATTTCAAATATGTGTCTAATACTTGTTGAGTTATATTTAATTTCTACTTTATAACACATTTTCAATAAGAGGTGAACAAAACTTTACTAATCTAACCTTCACCGGTGATTCTTCCTCTATTGTTGTTATCACAAGTCACATGACTGCCTTTTTGAGTATTAAGAAAATGTTTTTGTGTCTCCAGTCATGAACTTTGAGTCTCTGCTATCAAGGTATCGATCTGACCCCTATACCTTGAAGCATACCTGCACAAAAAAATCAAGTAGGAACTTTTGGTACCCATTTCTCTTTGGGTCCTTTGGGGTTAGTTATCAAGGGGGTTTTCATAATCCACCTTGGTTTCTTACAGGCAGGTATAAGGGTACCAAGCTCACATAATTTACGGATAGGGCATCTAGGTGAGCTATGGTTTCCCTTTTGACAGTATGTGCATGAGAAAACAATGAGTTTATAACTTGAAGTAGATGCAACAAAAGTTAATTTCTTGTTTAAAATGGAGGAGGTGGAATTACCTTTGTACCCAATTCCTCTCATATCAACATATTGATGTTGAGAGTGAAGCAACTGAGTCAAGGTCCTTTCACCAACCTCAAACTTTTTGAATGTTTCTTTCAAAAGTTCATTTTCAACTTTGGCATTTTTCATAATTTTGTTTAAGCTCACAAAACTCAAGGTTGACAGATTTATGCAGTTCATTCTTTAATCTATCTACTTCATTTTCAAGTGTCTCAATTTGAGTGAGCATGCTTTTGTTGCTTTTTGTCAATTTCTTAGATTTTAACAAAAGAGTTTCATGTTCAAAATAGAGAGCTTCAAAAGCCTCACTCAAATCTTGACTACTATACATATCATCAAGTAAATCATCATGCACAATTGAATTAGAAAGATTATGGTTATTAAGGCTTACCTCGGAAGTGTCATTTGCCATAAAACAGATACCATTTGCAACCTCCTCAGATTCACTATCAGTGTCAGAATTGTCCCATTTAGCCTCCATTTGGCTTGTACCGTGTGTGGCTTCCAAGTACTCCCAAATCTCTTTTGCTGTCTGACAACCTTTTACTTTTCCATATTCTTCTTCACATAGAGATACGTGAAGAACGTTCATTGCTCTGGCGTTTTGAGAAATTTTGTCTAACTCGGACTTTCTCAGCTCACTCAGGTCAATGGTGTAGATATCCTCAACTGGCACTTCTTCTTCTTTGCCGGTAGCGTTACTTTTGATTTTCATTGGGATCAGTGGTCCATTTGCAACGATCCTCCATAAGGTGAAATCTATAGCCTGCACATGACATTTCATTCGACTACTCCAATAGTCAAAGTTAGTCCCATCAAACAGGGGTGGCCTATTGAAGGACATCCCCTCTTTCATAAAGGAACCCATAATCACAGATAGATAAATAAAATTTAAATTGCGAGATGTAAAGCTCTATATGCAATTTCTAGCTCTGGTACCACTTGTTAGACTATATGATAACCTTAGAGGGGGGGGGTGAATAAGGTTATGTGTGAATCTTGGATTCTTTTCAAAATAAATGATAAGTTTGTTTAAATCAAATGCGGAAAAAGAGATTTGAACTTATCAGATACATGCAAGCAGGCAGATCAGGCACAATGAGATAGTACTCTATATTCAATATTCACAATAAGGTTGTTTTATAGGTAATGCACTAATATTGAATATAGCAAATCTACAGAAGTGATAGAGAAGATGATAGATGAATAGATCTGTAGTACAATGAGTATAACTATAACCAGATTAACAGATTCAGATCAGAGTAGCGATATAGTTATACAATAGATCCACTGAGTGATATTTATAAACAGATCTAAAATAATATGGACAGATATAAACAATAAGAAATGTAAAGAGATAGGGATAGAGATACACCAGGAATTTAGCGATGTTCGGGATAAAAGCCCTACGTCCTCGGCCTCCGGCTTTGCAACCTTTGGACTTGATAACAACCACTATATTGAAGAATTGTTTACAAACAGGCAACTTCAAAATAGCAAATCTCAATTCCCCCGAACTGAGAACCCGAGCACCTAGCTAAGGATTTCAACACCGCTTCAATCTCCTGATTGAACGACCCAAGAGCACCTCCCAGGATTTCAATACCACTTCAATCTTCCCTGATTGAAAGACCCAAGATCACCTCCCAGGATTTCAAACCAACTCAATCTCCTGATTGAGAGACCCAAGAACGATTCCCAGGATTTTAAAATGACCCCACAAAAGTAGATTACAATATAGAAGCTATGATCTAATCACCTCAGATAATATGGCAATATAATAGTTGTGAGAGATGAGTAGATCTATAAAAATGATATGAAAGTGATAGCTCTATTTTTCTCTTTCTCAGATCGAGAAATTCGTATGAGAGAAGAAGAGAATTGTTGTGAAAATGTGGTGTGAGGTGTGATTTGAAAGTGAGGCACACCTGCCTATTTATAGGCTTTAGAAAAGCGTAGATCTGAAACAATTGTTTAATGAAATGAAAAGAATCGATTATGTATGATGTGTAATAATGTGATAATCGATTCTTATCATCTTATAAGCCTCAAGAGTCGATTCTTTGGATAGTTGAAATAGTGAGGAATCGATTCTTTACTCTTTGGAAAACATGGGAATCGATTCTTTGTTCTTTGAAAACAAGTAGGAATCGATTTTCAGGACCTCTTATATAGGTGAGAATCGATTCTTAGCTTAGTTAAAAATATGGAGAAATTGATTCATAGCCTATGGAGTATCTTGACAATCGATTTTAAGGCTTTTGTAAAAAGGTAAGAATCGATTCATGGCTTTGGAATATGCATATGTATGAATCGATTTCATAGCCTATGAAAATAAGTATAAATCGATTTCATAGCCTATGAAACAAAATAGAAATTGATTCTTGCTTTCCACAAAATTGCTTTTAGGTTTTTGCCATGCATGCATAAAATATTTTCCAAAGCTTGCCATGCATGCATAACATATTTTCAAAACCCTAATTTTGATGCATGATGCATGTTTTCAAAAATCATCTCTCAGCTATTTAAACTGTCATAGACCTTAAGTGATAGGACCTTACACAGTGTCCTAAAGAAAGCGGATAAACAATTAGGTCTTGAACTGCTGAGGTGGCTTCTTCTCCAAGCTGCTCCATTTTAATCTTCCTGCTCTTTGCTTTATGTCCTGTACTTAATTCAACTTTGAAGTCAGATATTTCCCACATTATGACTACTGCCTCTCCCTTGGCCGTTGGTGACTGCTGCAATGGAAATAATTAAATATATATGAAGTATGAAACACGTATTGTCCACTAAAATGATTAAATCAGAACCTATTTCATTCTGCTAAACAAACTTTGATATGCTTGTTGACTTACTTTACTCTCATTGGAAGTTTTCCTTATATTCAATAGTCTATATATGACTGCTTGTTTACTGTTAGTCTGTTACATGTTAATAACAAACATACATAAATCACTTTAATAATAAGCTTCTTGAAAGCAGCAACATATATACTTCTTTTGGTTGAACTACACTAATTTGATTGTCTGGGGATAACTTGAAAATTGCTTAGCACATTATTCAATAATTATTGTTAGAATTGCATTGCATACTTTACTCTGCTTCTCTCAGTTGATGTGGGGATTGTTGCATATAGTTGTACTACTATAGGAAATATTTTGCTCTCTTTGTTCAATGTTTATATACACTTATACTAGATTGATTTACATACGGTTAACCTTTGTTTCATGTTTTTTTTGATGAAAAGCTTTTCAAGGGACTGGAAGCCTTTGATCGTAAACCTCGGGATTAATTAATCATTTAGAAAGTGGCAAATGCTTATGAGATGTTAGACTTAGCTGATGAGAAAGTGAGGATCATGGAAAAATATAGCCATCTCTTCGAAGAGAAAGGACCAACCGAGAAATACAGAAGGAAGTCACGTGGGACAATAATGAAGAAAGATCAACCCGAGGAATCTAGAGAGGACCATCTCTTCTGAAGAAAGACATGTCTTCTTTTTTTTTTCTTCTGTTGCTGTTGTGTTGGTTTTACCATGGTAGTATAATAGCTTGGTTGCATTTATCTAAAAACCTCCCGTCTCCCGTCCCATGTAGTTATCTTCACCTTGTGGGCTAGGCTTAGTTGTTTTTTGGTTGTTGTGTTGTGTAAGTTTTACGTATCCAGGTGCATGTTTTTGTATAGATTTGTATGGATATGCCTGCTAATGTGAGTTCCACTCCAGTTATAGCTATATAAGATAACTGTTTGGTTTGTTCTCTCATTGGTGTCATTTTTTTTTTTTAAAAAAAGAGGCTTTTCATATCGGTTCCCATAGAAAACCGATATGAAAAGTCTCGTTTTTTTTTAAAAAAAAAGACTTTTCATATCGGTTTTAGGGGCGACCGATATAAAAACAACTTTTCATAACGGTTCAGGAACCGATATGAAATGTCCCTATTTTTTATATCTCCTTTTTCAGCATCGGTTTGGGAACCGATATGAAATGTCAATTTTAACCGATATAAAAAGCCTTTTTTCCATTAGTGTATATTAGCCCATCAGAATAGCCGAAAGTATTTGATACGAGCCGATTAGTTACTATAGTTTCTATATCTTTTATAAAGAAATATTATATTATATAGTTACTATATCTTTTTCAAAAAAAAAATAGTTACTATTGCTTGAATGCGAGCCGATTAGTGTCACTTAAATAGGAAAAACACATCAACGAGTTTTTCGTCTCACTATGGCTGAACATTTTTTTAGATTTGTCTTTTACTTTTTTGGCAAATCAAATGCACAATATATATATATATATATATATATATATATATATATATATATATATATATATATATATTTGTGTTGGAACTAAGTAGCAACAAAAAATAATGACTCAAGTAATTGTCAAAAAAAAAATGGCTCTAGTCATACTAATAATAGAAATTTTTATTTCCTTAGGATAATATACAACCAAACTGACGGGTACATAACCAAAATGGTGGGGTTTTACAAACCAATCTAATCGCATATTAAAAGCACTAAATTAACAAGCAAGAAACACACATTTTTTTTTCTTTTTTTTTTCACTCATAAATAGATAATTAGAAGAAGAAAAAGTAACATAGTCTTCACTTCTCATGCTCCTGCGACCAGAAGAGAGGAAAAAAAAATAAGAATGTGCAACATTTCATCCATATTATTTCAAAATAGAAGGGTAGACAAATAAATGAAGGTCAGATTATAACAAAATGCAAGTATTCTTTTGACCAACAACATCTGATCAACTTAATGTTCCCCAACACAAATTTATGAAATATTCTATAGGATAAATTGCACTTTTTTTTACGCAAGCATAAATTGCACTTTTAATCATTTCTCTTTAATTTGACCAAAATTTCAGTTCAGTCATTTATCTTTTTTTTCCCACTTTAGTCATTTATCTTTCATATTTATATCAGTTTGGTCTTTATCTTTTTCTTCCTCACTTTGGCTCTTTATCTTTCATATCTGTTTCTATTTGAGTCTTTAAAACACAGAAAAATAAGGACCAAACTGAAACAGATATGAAAGATAAATGACCAAAGAGAGGAAAAAAGATAAAAGACCAAACTGACACAGATATGAAAAATAAATGACCAAAACAGGAAAAAAAAGATAAAGGACTAAACTGAAATTTTGGTAAAAAATAAAGGACCAAAAGTGTACTTTAACTTATTCTTTAATTATTTATAAATTTAAGACTAATAATAATAGTATTAAAAAAATTTCATTTCCAAAAACACGTTAAATTGAAAAGAAATAGAATTAAGTGGAAAAAATAATTGAAGAGAAAAGCATTGTGTCAATTGAGGAGAAAAAACCTCCCACTATATAGGCTAAAATTAAGATCTCAACACCAAGATTACGATAGTGACAAATCAATTTCCAATCTTTAGCTCTAAAAGTAAGAAGAAAATAAAATCAACCATTTCATAACTCGTCATAAATCCATAAAAAAAAACTCATCATAATTATAAAAATAAAAATAAATCATAAAAAAATTTGATAGAAAAATTTAAGAGAACGAGCAATTAAATTATACAAAAAAATTTACCTCATAACATAATGCAAGATCTAATCACTATCACTGCTGCTGCTATCATGACCATGTTCATGGCCATGCTCATGACCTTCCCTCTTCTTCTTCTCTTTCTTCTTCTTTATTCCCTCTCCACTTTCATTGTCACCATGGATCTTATCTTTGATCTTGTCTACGAAACCTTCCTTGTGGTCATCCCCATGATGTTCTCCTTTGTTCCCTCCTACAAATCCATGTTTCTCACCATGATGATCTCCTCCTCCTCCTCCTGCAAGTCCATGATGTTCCCCTTTGTGTTCACCATGATGCTCTCCTTTGTGCTCACCATGGCTCTCTCCTTTGTGTTCCCCTCCAATGTGAAGGGTTTCACCAATCTTGTTCATGATTCCTGACATTGTCGATCGATTGTTTTTCTTTGTTTTGTTTTGTTCTTGATCTGATTTTTGATATGAGTCTCAAGGGAACGATGATCAATGGTATTTATAGGGAGATGTGTGAAGGACAATGACAAACTAGAGATATATACGTATTAAATGTTATCCACAATTTATGAGGAAATTATAAGCGTAACCAAGAACGTGTACTTTACGTGTAATTATGATATTTTTTTATTTTAAAAAAGTATTCTCTAAGCAAAAATAGGACTTGTATATGTTTTAATTTCATTTTTAATTTGTTAATATTTTAGAAAGCAATTATATTTTATGATTTATTTATTCAATTTACCAGAATTTATTAATATATTTTATTGAAGAATTTATAAAAAAGATTATGTTATATAAAGTAATGAAATTAGTTAATTTGAATAATAGAAAAATGTGATTAATTATCATTAGATTTGAGTCTTCTATTGTCTTCGATTAGTCACGATTTAACATGACTTTATGATGAAGAGAGTTACAAATACATGATAAACATATATTACTTTGTGTTGTTGTTTTCTTTAAAAAAATCCAATAAAATTTAATATGCAACAGGTTTTTTTTGTTGACAAAATATGCAACAGGTGTATGCAAGGAAAAGGCTCTCAATTGGGAAATTAAGATTTAGTTTGATCAACGGGACAGGTGTCAAGCGGTTAAGGGTTCACCTTTTTGAAGTTATTAAAACTTGGCCACCTGGAACCTAAATAGTATAGTTTTTGTGTAGCACGAAATCTATTTATCGAGAGAAATCCCAAGTCCCACATAGACTAGTGATAAGGTCTCAAGAGGGTTTATAAAGAAGAGACAACCCTCACCTTACAAGCCGGTTTTGTGGGGTTGAGTTAGGCCTTAACCACATTCTAAGATGGTATCAGAGCCTATCCTAGATCCATCGGACCACCTACCATTAAACACGCTTCAAGCCCAATAGTGCTGCGCGTGAGGGGGTGTATTGAGAGAAATCCCAAGTCCCACATAGACTAGTGATAAGGTCTCAAGAGGGTTTATAAAGAAGAGGCAACTCTCACCTTACAAGCCGGTTTTGTGGGGTTGAGTTAGGCCGTAACCATATTCTAATACTATTCAAAGAAGGAGGAGATAGTAATGCTCACTAAGTGCAATTATTAAGGTATAAAATAAAATCAGGATATGGCCATTGTCAAAAAAAAAAAGTCGGGAAATATGTCCAAATTGTTAGGTTCACTTAATCCGATAAGGTAAGGCATGCATTATTTTGATAAAGATAGATCGTTAATTATCCTTTATTTTTCTATATTCTCTTCTCGGAAATAGTGTCATCAGTCCGGAAAAAATATTTAGTATTGGGTATTTGGTATATTTAGCATCGGTTATCCAATGATGTTAAATTTCATAATGCTAAAAGATGGGCATTTAACATCGGCTAAAAGATGGACATTTAACATCGGTTATTTAACCAATACGAAATGTCAATATTAGCATCGAGTGTTTAAATAATTGAACGGTGTTCATCACTCTTTTTTTGTTGTTTGAAAACAAATATTTAGCATCAATTGTTTAGATACCCGATGATAAATGTAATTCTTAGGGACATTTAACATTGGTTATTTAGATGTCTGATGTTAAACGGCCATTTTATTGACATTTAGCATCAATTGTTTAAATAACCGATGCTAAAAAAACCTTTTCTGGGACATTTGACAACGATGGTATAAACGCCTGATGCTAAATGTCGAATTTTTAATTTTAATATTTTTTAATCTATATCAATCGACTAATTTATAAGAACCTGTTATACAAATATTTCCACACAACAATGCATAATAAATGCATAAAAATACTTCAAATTTCATTGAACTTAATATTTTACAATACAAATGTCACTTAATCTTACAAAACAAATTCCATTGAACTTGATGACCCAAATTCATGAAACTTAAAATTTCTACGAGTGAAGCTGAGTACTATATATATATATCACTCCTAAAAAACGAAAATTAGAGACGGACAAAATCCGGCGCTAAACAAGGAAAATCCGTCGCTAATCATATTAGCGACGAAATTTGTAACGACACAAAATCCGTAACGAAATCTGGCGTCACTAAATTATTTGCGAGGGATACATACATCCGTCGCTATTAGCGAGGGACAATTCCCTCACAAAATCTCAAAATCCGTCGCAAAACAGCAGCACTATATCTGGAAGAAAAACGATTTTCCATCGCTAATAGAGAAGGATATATTCCGTCGCTAATAGAGAATGATACATTCCGTCGCTAACAGTGATTGACATGATTCGCCACTAACAATGAGGGAAATTATTCCTCCTTATTAATGAGGTATTTCAAAACCAGCTTTCTTAATTTTTCAATTTCCACCTATAATTGTGAGAAACCTTTAATCTCAAAGGAGTGGTGCTTTAAAACATAGGCTACAAACTTTTTAGTTTCATAAATATATTTCATATTACTAATAAAGCTAATAAACATAATACATACAAACCAAAAGTAATGTTAATTAATCAAAAAAGTACATTAACCTTTTAGTTCCATACAACTAGTAGCTTACAATCCAAAAGACGTACACATCATTGTTTGGAAAAACAACAAACACATCAACCATCTAGTTCATCATAATACTCATTATCATTTTGTTGATCATGCTCGTTTGTAGGTGGAGGTGGAGGTGAAGGCGGACGAGGATGACTTTGAGAAAAAGTCTCCATAAATTTAAGCATCTTCTCCTGTGGTGCAAGAAGCCCACTCATTTGCTCCCTAAGACTTTGGTTTTCAGCAGTCAAGTTAGAAAATTCAGCCTTCATTTGCATATATTCAGACTGAGAGATTGTAGTAGATCGTTTGGAAGAATGAATGTGGTTTTCTCCTTCAGGACCTAAACCAAATATTCATTTCTTCTTGTCTATACCTCCAACAACCTCTAAGAAGATATTGTTGTCAGATTGCTCGCTAGACACATCATCTCCCAGTGCCTCTTGTGAGACTCTTTCAAGAATACGACTTTCATACTCGTTCTGAAAAAAAAAATCAAACATGAGCATTTCAAAATATTCCAGAAAATAACCAAATAATATGCATGATACTATTCCATATATTAACCATCAGACATGCAGAACACATACCCATCAGACTGCTATGATATCCATCAGAACAAATATGCAGAACAAATATCCATCAGACGCCTAATTGGGTATCAGACTTAATAATGCCATTCTCACTACAACATACACTTGAAGCATCATGGCATAACAGCATGTGGAAAAAATAGAACAGGGGGGCTTGTTATAATTCTTCATTTTGATTTTAAATCAACCCTGACAACAAATCTTAAAACAGAACAGCTCATGGCTCAAGCCAATAAATAAACTTCAATTCTCACCATAAACAAAAAAAGGTAAAAACAACAGCAATCAGGGGTATGCTGCCATAAGAAATTCATTCATAATTCAAAGTTCCACAACTCAATAGGTGCCACAAAATTGAAAAGGTTGAGATTGAGGGTTATGAGATGACTGAAACCGGAAAGCAGCAAGCAGATAGCAGCAAAGCAAAACAAGATGAATCACATAGGCAGCTGAAATAGAGCAGCAAAGCAATAATAGTGCAGATGTGCGTGTGGGGCAAAGAAAACATAAATAAATAAGTGAAACGGGTAAAAATTACAGAACCCTAAAACAACACTGCTAAAAAAATAGCAAACACCTCACAAAAGCTTCATAAAACCAACAAAGAAAGTAACTAAATTTGGATGTTAATGTTGAAATTTTAACTTACAGCAATCTTCTCTGACTTGGAGGAGACCCACTTTGGCGTCTCACCTTTCATTTTGCGAGTCTTCTCAAATAGGTCCCAACAAGTTGGAATCTCATCCGAGGAATTTTTCTGAAAAATAAATAGATTAGTTTCAATTAAAATATACTCTTAGCAAATATAAAGTTATATATAGTTCATTTGCTTACTAATCTCTTGTAATGCTCAGTTGTCGGAGTAGACCCTCCTGTATGTAGAGAGCCATCAGAGAATGTTATGTTGTTGCGGTTAATTATATATAGTTCATTAGCAAATATAAAGTTATAAAGTTATATATAGTTCATTAGCAAATATAAAGTTATATATCGTTCATCACGATTTTTTAGGAATCCAAGTCCCCGCATCAAACTTCTTCCGTACTCTATACATTGCATTTGAGTATCCATCAGAGGCTTTATGGTCAAATGAATTTTTAATTTCTGCCTCATGCTCCGGAAGCCACTTATAAATCCCCTGCAATACAAACAAATGAAAGTTGTATATTGAACCATGTATTGTAGAAGACAAACCATGTATCCCTATAAAGTTGTGTACTGATATGAATTTAATTAATGACACCAGGTGCATGGACAAATAAAAAAAACATTTTAGTAGTATGTATAAGAACATGTTTTTTCATCCAAAATGACAAAGATTTTTGTACAGAATAAACCGGGTATACTGACCAAATATAACGAAAAGCAAAACATGTATATGCAGCAGATAAAGTGATTCTGTTCTCAAAACAGAAATTTGTACAATAACATTAAATAACATGTTTTAATAATGTATAGACATGTTTTCAAACCTTAAACTCATCAAACCACATACCTGCCAACTTCTCGTCCTCTCTCTTCACCTCTCCATAGTTCAACCAAGACACTTCAAACTTCTTTTTTATTATCTTTGTGATTTCACGCATTGGCTGAATAGGAGGGTCAAAACTGTACAATAACATTAAACAACGTGTAAGTCATACACATATAAGTTATTCTAGACTATTTCATGAAAAGAAGAGATTGATACTTACGTGTTTCCTGGACTTGGACAAATCCACATACGCCCATCATTGTCGGGATATCAATCAACATGGGATGATACTTTGGGGGGTGTCAACAGATGCAACATCAGCTTGGGAATGTGATTGGGGAGGTGTAGGATGAATATTTTGGTTGTGTGGTCGAGTTATTGGGGCTAGGTGTAGGATGGGGAGGTTCCGGGGAAATAGGAGTATGGGAAGTCAAAAGAACAAGAGGACTGGGTGTAAATCGAGGATGTTGGGGGGCACATGAGTGTGGGAAGTAGAAGGATGTGTGGGTTGTCTAGTACGGTTATATTTGACCTGTGTGGATTGGGGAGATTTGTGGATCGAAGGAACGTGCCGACTAGGTGTAGATCGAGAAGGCTGGGGAGCCACATGAGTGTGGGAAGTGGAAGAATGTGTCGATTTCCTAGTAGGGTCATGGAAAGTGGGAAGAACATTAGGTCTAGGTGTAGAATGAAGACGCTGGGGAGCCACATGTGTGTGGGAAGTGGAAGAATGTGTTCGTTGGTTAGTAGGAGGAGGAATGGGTTGCCCAATAGTAGGTTGTGGCAAAGTACCTCTACCTCGCCCTCTACCGGTACCTCTTCCGCTACCCCTTGTATTATCACCATCTGCCATCTGTCAAAAGAAGCATTAATAAACAAATAATAGGAATTAAAGAATGAATTAATACACATAATTAGGCAAGTATTTAGCAGCGTTCAAGAGAAGGTAAAAAAGAAAATAATAAAAAATACAGTATGTGTTTGATAATCACGTGAAGAATGAAATTGATAATCAAAATTACATTAAGTGAAGTTGTTGTCCCCATCAACAATAAGAACATAAATGCTTAAAAATAACAGACGAAAGTAACATGTGTTGACTCAATTGGAATAGTTTAGTTTGAATCTGTCTCCTAATAATAGGCATCGGTTGTGCATCATCATCTTGGTATGCATCATTTGCAACAATTAACCTTGCATATTAATAACTACAATCAACCTTTCTAACATTTAACAAAAACACAAGATGTAACATCCCCAATTTAGCTAATTTCATTAAATTAAAATTAGCAAGAGGTCATGAAATAATTGGTTAGCTAAGTTAAGTAATTTAGCTTAATTGATTAATTTTGAGATGATTGTCATAGGTTAAATAAATAAATTGTGTGTTGTTTGTCTAACTATATTGATCATAAGAATTATTGTTTGAGTGTTTTGATTAGAATTAGATTAAGAGGGATTAGGACATGTTGATGACTAAGGGTATTGTGGTCTTTTGCCTTGGTTAAGTGAGCATCCAGCTGAAAGTGAATCCACTTACTCACAAACACAAAAACACATTTATACAAGTGCTGAAGTCAAAAACAACAAAACAGAATTTAGAATTGAGGGAGAGAGAGAGGAACCCAAGAGTGAGAGAGGAAGAAGAAGTGAAGGCTACTCTCCAAATCTTTGAGGCATGTAGGTGTTCCATAGCTCATTCTTCCCCATTTTCGATTCTCTTTGTAATGGAACCAATTTCAGTAGCTAATCCTTCCTCTTTCATCTCCTACCATTTTAGAACCTTGAAGCTCAAAGTGGATGATAATGGAGTTTTAAGCTTTGTGATGCTTTGCATGTTTAATATGGAACTAAACTAGGGTAGAACTGAAAGTGTGTTGTTGGAGCTGGAATTCGAAGTTGGGGGTGGAAGACACAAGTTCAACAGAGATTCTGTAGGAAACCCGTTTGTACCACCTTCAGTGCTTACCATATATCTCTCTGTACACACCTCGTCTGAATGTCATTGTTAATTATTCAGAAACTAGACACAAAATACTTCAAAATAGACACAAGAATCATCTGATTTCATCAGGTATTGAGGTAGATATCGTGTCCACAAGTTTTGTTTCTAAATCAGTTACAGTTTTGACCCAGTCCCCTTATTTTAGTCATAACTCTCTCAATACTGGTTGTATCAGTTTGAAATCTTAACTCTCAGAAACTAGACAAAATTCCCTACACAATAGACATTGGTTTGAATGGTTTTAGTTAGAATTGATCTAGATACACTCGTTACAAATCTACTTACTGATGCTATACAACAGAAGTCGGAGCTTGGGATGTCGGTTCGTCGAGTTTTGGGTTCGAGTCATCAAAGTTTCGAGAGACATCAATTCCGGTGAGTTCTATACTCGCTTAGGGTTTTCATTTTAATTGTGTCTACCTTACATGTGACTGAAAATATGTTTTGATTCTTCGTTTCCTTGAATTTCGTTGAAAACCGTTATTTTGCAAAAATTATGTTTTGGTATGAATGAATGAGTGAATGATATGAATTGTTTGATAATGTGTTGTTGGACTGGAAATTTTTGTTGTTTGATACTGAAACATGCAGGTTTAAGTTGGGTATCGATTGGAATAAGTTTCGGAATCGATCGGAATGGCAAGTTCACACGAAACAGGATTTTTAGTAATGCTGATAAGTCAGCACGACCCGTGCTGATTTTGGCAAGACCCGTGCTGACCTTTCTGTCCAAAATTTATAAAATATGTTCAAATCCATTCTAATCGACTCCAAACCTTTCCTAATACCTTCCCCAACCCTATGTATTGATGAATAAATCGTAATTCATGGAAAACACGTAGGAATAATTGATGTGATGCGAAGGTTCTATGTTAATGAATGTTAATGACTATGAAGATGAGGTTAATATTATGAATTGATAAATGGACTATATGTCTCATGAGGTTGAGGTAAATTTTATGATATGGTAAATGGACTATGTGTCCCATGAGCTCGAGGTTAATGTTATGATATTGTTGAAATGACTATGTTGATTGTGATTAAAATAATGATGTTTGGATTGAATTGTAATGTTTCCCTAAGTCATGTTAATGAACGTTAGTAACCACGAGTGAGGTCATGATAATTGTTTAAATGGACTAAATGTCCCTTGAGGTTATAATAAAGAGGTTGAGGTTATGCTATGTTTATGTCAAGTAAAAGAGACGGCCCAATGTGGGTGTATATTTATATAAATTATATAAATTGAGGTCTGTCATACCCCAATTTTGTCCGGCTTAGGTCAAAACCCTAATTTTCCACACAAAAAAAAATATATAATAAATTATGCATTGCATTTTGGGTCCTAGAAACCATTCCAAAGTTTTTGAAATCATTTTTAGGGTTAGAATGCACTTTTTGGGAAATTAGGGTTTTTAGGGTCAAAAAGGGCATTTTGGTCATTTCTCACAAAAGGGTCTATAAAAATAATTTTTGCATGAAAATATTTTTCAATAAGCCTCATGCATGAAAATATTTTTTTTAGAAAGTATAAAATTGATTTTATCATGCATATAATGTATTCTTGATGAATAAGGAAGTTATCCATGTTTTTAGGAAGGCACTCAATCGATTACATCATATCCTTCCTTCAAGCAAATAATCGATTATCTACTCTGAAAATCAAGGGGGATAATCGATTATCCACTTGAAAATCAAGGGGGATAATCGATTATCTACTCTGAAAATCAAGGGGGATAATCGATTATCTACTCTGAAACAATTCGGGAGCATAATCGATTATCCCATGTTTTCACTAAGGACCATAATCGATTATCACCTATTTTGGAAAGTTTTTATGGTTTTGGAAAGTGCCTAATCGATTATCCAAGGCACCTAATCGATTATTGAATCTGAGATCCAAAGCACCTAATCGATTAGCATACACCAAGTTATTTCCAACATAATCGATTATCATGTTTCCTAAAATAGATCAAATCTGATTTCCTATAAATAGGACGCTCATTTTTCATTTCAAGACACACACATTTTTCACGAGATCAGAGAAAAAAAACCATTTTTCGAAATCTCTCACATTTTAAAAAAAAACTCTTCTACGCTTTATTTTTTTGCTCTATTTGTTCCGTTGGTCCGTCAGAGCTAATCTTTCGCTAAGAGTTAGTTGGGGTTGCATTCTTCAAGTTGTAAGATCCGCCTTCATTAGAGGTATTTCTGTCTTTACATTTGTCATTATTTAATTATTGTGATCCGTGCCAAAACTGCCCTATGTGATTCTACTTAGCTTTAGTGTTTATTTACTTGTTCTTGTATATTATTGTCCATTGTTGATGATGAATCATATGATTCCCACTTATGCCTAGTGCATCATGTTCTAAGTGGTGAAGATGGTCTCAGATGATTCAACCTCCCCCTTTCAAACCCTTTCAAAAACATTTTTTATTAGAACTACGTCGCTTTGATTCCCATTTGGGATACGTAGGAGCGAGTCACGTTCTCGTCAAGCGCAACGAATAAAAATCCTTTTCGCAACCATAAACAAATCATTTTCATAAAACAAACAAAAAGAATCATTTTCAAACTCATTGTTGCTAGTAGCTCATCAGAGCCTTTGTTCGTTTAGCTATTAGTAGCAATGTCCTTTTCTCATAAGAATAATAAACGATGATCCATCATAACCTTTGTTAGTTTGATCATCGTGCAAATCAATCTCTTTCGAAAATCACTTTCAAAAAAGATAATAAAAACAAGTTGTTATCAATAGTCCATCAGAACCTTTGTTCGTTTGACTAGCGGTACAACTCTCTTTTTTGAGTATTTAGTAGTGATTCATCATAGCCTCTGCTAGTTTAATCATTTGCTAATACTCGTCCTATTTCAAACACTCACTAAAAAAGATAAAAAACAAAAAAAAAACTTTTCAAAAAGAACCAAGAACTACGTAGCTTTGAATTCTCCATCGCACCGGGAGATACGTAGGAGCGGGCCATGTCCCGTCAAGCACTTTTTTCTAAAAACCCTTTTTTCCTCCTTTCTCGCCAAAAATAAAAAAATTTCATTAAGTTCTTTAATTCATTTTCAATAAGAAATAAAGAGGCAAACTAGGTATTTTTCAAATCAACACTTAAAACCACACATTTAATTAAAGGTTCCCTCTCAGTAGAGAGGACGTGTGAGGTGCTAACACCTTCCCCGCGCGTAACTGACCCCCGAACCCTATTCTCTAGTTTCGCAAGACCAATCACTTTCTAAAAAAGGTTTTTCTAATACTTTCCTTAAATAAGTATTGGTGGCGGCTTCATTGTTTTTTTAGAAAAGTTGTAAACGAGGAAGGTTCTCCCTCGGGGGCTTTTTCGGGTGCAACAGCTGGCGACTTCACTGGGGACACTAAAAAACATTTTTTCAAAAGTGGGTCAAGCCTAATTAATTAAATGTGTGGTTTATATGATTGATTTGAATATCTTGCTTTGCCTCTCTTCTTCTTCCTTTTTCATAAGCATGTTACATCCATGTGCATTCTTCTTCTATGTTTGCTTTTGCAATAGATAGTTACTTCTTTGCTTAGTTCCCTCATGCATTTCTTCCCCTTTCTTATCATGTCCCCTTCTTCTTTGCTCCCTTTCTTGAGGTAAGTAGTGCATTCTTATTGGCACCCTAGATTAGTTTATATTGGATCGATATTGAACCCTAGGATAAACAACATGCTATTTGTCTGGACTGCTCTGGATTTTCATTTGCAGGTGGGGAAGGGTAGTTATTCCTAGGTGTTGTGCCCTCGACACACACTTCACATCCTATACTTGTGAGCATTGAGTGGGGCCTAAAACCCAAGGTCTGAACAAAAACCTAGGAGAGTGGGAACGATTAGTGACTGCCATTCGTAGACCTTTGTCTGTATGGCTCTCATGAAAGTTCCGCCCAAGAGTGCGCTTTGTCATGATGCCTCACACTCGGTAGCTTTCTACGATTGTGGGTGCCATCATGAGAGAGACTTTAGCTCTTGGTTGCCATTGTAAGGAAGTGATTAGAACCTACATGGGAGGATTACCCCTTTCGTCGACTTTAGACCCTAGGATTCCCACCCTTTGTAGGACACGGGGGTACGCCTTTGTTTGTTGCATTTGTTTAGGCATTCCTTTTTCTTAAACTCTATTTCAAAAATCGTAGAAAATAATATCCTTATTTTCTTACCCTCTTTTTATGTAAATGACACATCATTTTGCATCCACATCATTTCGCATCCACATCATTTCGCATTCACATCGTTTCGCACCATTGCATTTGCATCTAACAAAAGTTTGAAAAAAAAAAAACTTTCATCATTTGCATTCTTCATGCATTAAAGTTTGTTTGCCGGAGATCGCAACATAACATCGAACCTTGTCATAGGTGTGTAAGAAGCAACATGGAATCCAAAGGCAAAACCGCATTCAATTCGAGGTTCCCCATTGTAAAGAAGATTGATGTAACTAGTTTGAAGGAGTATGCTTCCCTATTAGGTCCTATTGAGCTTCGGTCCTTCGACAAGACTTATGGGAACATCCGCAAGTTATTACAGTTAGAAGTACAAGAGAGCGCCATCGCCGCCCTATGTTGGTTCTATGACTCTGAGATTAGATGTTTTCTTTTCAAGAACTTCCAAATGGCACCTACCCTAGAGGAGTATGAGAAGATTCTGGGTTTTGATCGCTCAGAGGCTAGACCTTACCAGTATCAGAGGCAGTATTATTCAGATGAGTACTTTGAGAGTTTGATGACTAGTTATGTAGCATCAAATGATTGGGTTTCTTTCAAGCAAGTACTAGCTTTGACCATCTTCGACATTGTTCTTTTCCCTCAGATTGAGAAACATATAGATGAAACCGCTGTTGGTGTGTTCCTAGCTTTCAAGAGTGCAAAAAGTCTCATCAACCCGGTTCCCGCTATTCTCGCCGAGACCTATCGTGCCTTCACCCGCCATCATGAGTTCCGAAAGGATAAGATGTGTTGTTCCTTCCCTGTGCTATACGCTTGGTTGATCAGTCATGTGTGCATTAACAAAAGTGAAGTTGGGGACCTGCTTTCCTACACCTTGGGTTGCAATCCAAAGACTATGAGCCCTCAGGAGTGGAAGGATACTCTTAAGAACCTTGATGCTCTTCAAATTCGGTGGTACTTGCACAAGTTTTGGGAAGATAGACCCTCAGTGATATTCCAATGTGGCAGTTTCCAGAACGTTCCTCTCATGGGAACACAGGGATGCATCAATTATAACCCGTCTTTGACCTTGGGACAACTCGGGTACCCTATGCGGGACTCACCCTCCGAAGCTATGTTGTTCCGTTTTTACCTCCATGAGGGGATCCCTAACGGGGGCTTACTTCGGCGAGTCTTGCAAGCTTGGGAAACCGTGGTGCGGAAAGACAAGGGCGAGTTATCTAAATGGACCACTGCTATCTCCTTCACTCAATGGCTTGAAAAGAGGATTAAGGAAACTCGATCATCCAACCAAGGAATGCCATCACTTGAAGAGAAAATACCAGAACCCCACGTTCCCCTAAGTGAAGAACTAGAAGAGGTTAAGTTGGCCTTATCGAAAGCGGAAGAAGAGAAAAGGGCTTTGCAAAACAGATTGGGAAAGGTGATGCAAGACAAGCGGAAGCTAGAAAATGAAAATGCTCTTCAAGCCGCCGCTATTGAAGCAACCAATAGGAAGCTTGAAATAGAAGAAGAGAGCAAGAGGGGAATTCAGAAACATTTGGAGGGAGCTAAAGAAGAAGTAAAGAGGTGCGCCTCAAAGATGAATGAGGTTGTGGCGGAAGCAAGGGAATGGAAGAAATCATATACCAAGTCAAAGAGGGATAAGAAAATGGTTAGAGAGGTGCTAGCTAAGTCAAAAGAGGGATTCCAAAGGATGAAGTTTGAAATGGAGAACCAAGTGGAAAACATCAGGCAAGATAGAGAGTCTATCATAGGGATCTTGAAAGAATATCAACAAGCTTTGGAGTTTGAACAAGGAAGGTCGGAAGAATTGAAGAGGAACGTCCGATGCCTAAGGGAATCTTATGGGCAAGTGCAAGCAGAGAGCCAGTACTGGGAGGAACGCTTCATCGCATTAATTGGCAGAATAGAAGACCAAGAAGTTATCAAGGAGCTAAGGGATGAGATTCAGCTTTGGAGGAGCAAATTTTCAAAGCTAGCAGGGCTAGCTAATCATGCTGTGAGAGGTGTTCCCAAGAAGCTAAGAAGAGCTGAAGCAGAAATGAACCCTTGCAACACTCCGGCCAAGGTGCATGAGTTTGTCGAGTATTGCAAGATCCTGACAGAAGAACTCATGGAGAAGGCCAAGGGGGCGGCCGAAAGCAAGAAGAGAAAGAGGAAGGAGAAATTGAAGGCTATATGCCTCTGAAGTTCACTTTAGAACATTGCAATAATTCTTAGGAAATTGTAATTTTCTCTAAAGAGTTGTAATTTTCTTTGGATATTGTACTTTGTCCTCAGAATATTGTACTTTGCTCTTCTCTCGAGTTTGAAGTATTCTTTCCTTTTGAATAAAGTGTGTTCGTTTTGCCTATTGCTTCCAACTTCGTTGCAAAAAAAAAAAATAATAGCAAAAATAAAAAATAAAAAAAATAAAAATAAAAAAATAAAAATAAAAATAAAAATGTTAGAGCTTTAGACCTACACGCCTATGACAAGACGAATTACACCGCGATTCCCGGCACCCAAACAAACATAAAATCATGCATATTGCATTGCATCTGCACTCATTTATTTAATTCTCGTGCTCATAAAGTGTATTCCCTCAATAGAAAAAGGCAAGCTGGTTCGCCAACATCGATACCTGACTCATCTACAAGCAAGGCTCACGGCAACTAACCAGAATGACCGGGGCCGTCCTGTTATTGAAGACTTAGGAAGTGGGGAATCAGACCATGGTAACACCGCTGCTGAGGTTCCCAATCCAGAGCAATTGGCTCAAGAGAATCGGGAGTTGAGAACGAAAATCGGGGCAATGGAAGCACAGATGACGGAAATGATGGGCATACTACAAGCTTTGAGGAACGGAACTGCCGCTGAAAGTCTCGCCGTCACTACCGGAGTTGCTGTCACTCTTCCCCCTCCGAGTCTCGAGACTAACACCTTTGCTCATACTTCAGGAACCAACAACCAGGGCCAACCAGTTATGCATGGGATGCCTTGGGGACTCCCATCCGGATACGCACCTCCAGGAGCCGAGGCTAATGCGGGAAGTAATCCCCTTAGGGTTGCAGAACAAGTCCGACCCATCTCAGCCACAAACAGTGGAGGAGCGGGAGCGCCTCAGGGCCAAATTCAGATTCCTATTCCGCCGGGAACTCCGTTCGACTTTCATTCACCAGTAACGGTCCATCCCCCAATTCAGGGACCAATTCCTGGGAATATCACTCACTCACGTGACCCACACGTGAACCCAGCCGTAGTGTCGATGAGTAATCCTCACTACGGTATGAATGGTTTTCCTCAGAACTATCCTGCTGAAGCTCCTCAAGCTAGAGACAGGTATCATATGTTAGAAGAACGCTTAAGGATGATTGAAGGGTCGGGCTCTAGAGCAAGAGAAGCTCGTGATCTGTGTCTCATCCCTGATGTGGTTTTACCTCCCAAATTCAAAGTGCCCGACTTTGACAAGTACCGAGGCGTGACTTGCCCTAAAAGCCATCTGACCATGTACTGTAGAAAAATGGCTGCACATTCTCATGATGACAAGTTGTTGATCCATTACTTCCAAGAGAGCCTTGCGGGAGCATCTCTCAACTGGCACATGCAGCTAGAACCGTCCCATATCCATTGTTGGAAGGACTTGGCTGATGCTTTCCTCAGACAGTACCAGTACAATACAGATATGGCGCCAGACAGAACACAGTTGCAGAGTCTGGCAAAAAGAGATAATGAGTCATTCAAAGAGTATGCCCAACGGTGGAGGGCTTTGGCTGCACAGGTAACACCCCCTTTGTTAGAGAAAGAATTAGTCTTCATGTTCATGGAAACCCTGCCGCCATTATACTACGATCGGTTGATTGGTAGCGTGTCTTCCAATTTCTCAGACATGGTAATCATCGGTGAAAGACTAGAAAACGGAATGAGAAGCGGCAAGATTGCCCATGGTTCCACAGGTACAACCACCCAGAAAAAGCCATTTTCCGGATTTTCAAAGAAGAAAGAAGGAGAGACCAACGCCATCACCATAAGCCCACCTTATCAAACACAAAACATCCCTGTCCCCACTCAAACACGACCAACCCTTCCACCACAAAATAACTACCACAAAAGCTACCCAGACAAAAAACAGACCACCTTTGATCCCATCCCCATGTCCTATACTGACCTCTTCAACTATCTTTTTACAAACAAACTCATCAATACCAGACCCATGAGACCGGTTCAACCACCCTACTTCCGAGGCTACAATCCCAATGCTACCTGTGCATTTCATGAAGGGGCAGTTGGACACGTTGTTGAAGACTGCAAGGCCTTTAAAATTGTAGTGCAAGATCTGATTGATGCCAAAGGGATAACCTTCAAACAAGAAAGCCCAAGCATCACAACTAATCCGCTGCCTGGTCATGAGAAACCTGCAACCAATGACATCCATGATATAGGGGGTCAATCCTTAATCAGAACTGTGGAGTGTATCCAGACGCCCCTAGAGGTTATTCATGCAGAGCTGTGCAAGTTCGGGGTCATCAAGAGAGGTTGTGCTCAGAAAGAAGTATGCGTTGATGATAATTGTGTCGGAGCATGTGAGACCTTCAAGACAGTTTTGCAGGACCTGTTGGATCATCATATAATCCAAATGGGTGTGCAAGAGAAAGAGGAGGATGTGCTGACCTTCGAATCAGATAAGAATGGAAATGTTCAGGTACCTATTGAGGTCCCGTATAGCCGAAAGCCGATCGTGGAGAGACCTAAGACCATTGTGATTCCTATCCCAGCTCCTCATCAAAAGAACAATGCTGTTCCATGGAGCATGGGGTGTCAGTTCCAATTCAGAAGCCTCAAGTTGTTCCCGATGTCACCAACATTGCGGGAAGCAGCGGAGTCACTAGAAGCGGGCGTGTTTATGTCCCTGAAGTCCTGAAAGAAGGTCCCTCAAAGGAGGAAGAGGAGAGAATTCGCAAAGGCAGGGGTATAGCACAAGAACCCAAGGAAAGTAGGAAAGTGTCAGAACAAGAAGCCACTGAATTTCTGAAGATCATGCGTCAGAGTGATTACAAAGTGTTGGACCAGCTGCACCACACTCCTGCAAAGATCTCTATCATGTCCCCACTGCTCAATTCTGAGGTTCACCGTGCAGCCCTAATGAAAGTATTGAATGAAGCCCATGTAGCTCAGAACATCACTGTTGACCAGCTCGATGGCATTGTAGGGAATATTGTTGCATCCAATTATATTACTTTTACCGATGATGAGCTCACCCCTGAGGGAAAGGGGCATAATCAGGCACTTCACATTTCAGTTAGATGTGGTGAATATACACTCTCCAAGGTCCTCATCGACAATGGATCCTCTTTGAATGTCATGCCCAAATCTACTATGAGCAGATTAAATGTAGACTGTTCATATATGAAGCCTAGCTCAACACTAGTTAGGGCATTTGACGGATCCAAGAAGGAGGTTATGGGAGAAATGGAGTTCCAGATGCAGATAGGGCCAGAAGTATTTTATGTGAATTTTCAGATCATGGACATTGCATCATCCTACAGTTGTCTCCTGGGGAGACCCTGGATTCATGCTGCCGGTGCTGTTCCTTCATCCCTCTACCAAAGGCTTAAGTTTGTAGTCGACGACAAGCTGATAGTCGTTTTTGGAGAAGAAGAGTTCATCGTTAGCAAGCCCCATCCCTCTCAATACATTGAGGCTGCAGAAGAATCACTTGAATCTGCCTTTCAATCACTAGAAATTGCAAATGCTGCTTTTGTGGGGGAAGAAGCCCCGTTTCCCGTACCAAAGATATCTAACGCTGCTATCATGGTAGCCAAAGTCATGCTGCAAAATGGTTACCAGATCGGAAAAGGGTTGGGAAAGTCCGAGCAAGGAGTTCTGACGCCGGTTCAGCTGCAAGAGTACAAGGATAGGCGTGGGTTAGGATATTGGCCCACTCAGGCTGACAAGAAGAGAATGGCTGAGGAAAAGCGAGAAAGGAGGCTAGCTAAGCTTCAGGGACGGGAACCAGGCTTGAAGAAGATTCCTATCTATGATCTCTCTCGGAGCTTTAGGAATGCGGGTATGCTGGATCCCAATCAGGTGGCCGTCATTGAGGAAGAATCAGTTGTGGAAGACAAAGGCGTGGACTTGGTGCGTCGCAGTGCAGCAGATGAAGAGCTTGATAATTGGAAGATCATTGATATCCCTATTATTTTCATTCCAAAGTAATGATTTTGTAATGCAAATTCTTTGGCTCTGCCCAAGGCCTTAGGATATTTCATAAGGGCATGCACGTTTTTCCTTCAAATATCATCTATCAATAAAATGTTGTTTTGGATTCTCAAATGAATAAATTTGCTTTTCATTATCATGCGTCTCCATCTTGTGTTTCTATTTTTGCCTGTTCATTTCTTTCTATTCCCGCGAATGCAGATCTAAAATGAATATCTTTGAGAATAACGATGCCAACGATTCATATGTTAATTTTGATCACCCCGTTAACCAAGCTGAGGAGGATGTTGAGGATGACTGGGAAACTCCTCCAGAGTTGATGAGAATGGTTGAACAAGAGGAAAAGGTTATTCAGGCACATGGGGAGTCCGTTGAGATAATTAACCTAGGCACAGAGGACAGCAAGAAGGAAGTAAAGGTGGGTACTTCAATGAAGGAAGGTGAGCGCAAGAAACTAATTGAACTCCTACATGAGTATGTTGATGTCTTTGCATGGACTTATCAAGATATGCCAGGTTTAGATACTGACATAGTGGTGCATAAGTTTCCAGTCAAGCCAGAATGTCCTCCGGTAAAGCAGAAATTGAGAAGAATGAAGCCAGAAATGTCCTTAAAGATCAGAGATGAAGTGAAAAAGCAGTTTGACGCTGGGTTCCTAGTGGTAGCCAAGTATCCGCAATGGGTTGCCAACATCGTGCCAGTTCCGAAAAAGGACGGGAAAGTTAGAATGTGCGTTGATTACAGAGATCTGAACCGTGCTAGTCCCAAAGATGATTTTCCCCTGCCCCATATTGATGTTTTAGTGGATAGTACGGCGCAACATTCACTGTTCTCCTTCATGGATGGGTATTCAGGGTATAACCAGATCAAGATGGCTCCTGAGGATATGGAGAAGATGACTTTCACAACTCTTTGGGGAACATTCTGTTACAGAGTCATGCCATTCGGGTTGAAGAACGCCGGTGCTACCTATCAAAGGGCTATGGTAACATTGTTTCATGACATGATGCACAAAGAAATAGAGGTCTACGTGGATGATATGATCGCCAAGTCTAAAACTGATGAGGAACACATTGTCAATTTGCAAAAGCTCTTCGAGCGGTTGAGAAAATTCAAGCTCAGATTAAATCCTGCCAAGTGTACCTTTGGCGTGCGATCAGGAAAGTTGTTGGGGTTCATCGTCAGCCAAAAGGGGATAGAGGTCGATCCAGACAAGGTGCGTGCGATTCTTGAGATGCCAGTCCCTAAAACAGAAAAAGAGATTCGGGGTTTTCTCGGAAAACTGAACTACATCTCTAGGTTCATATTCCAGTTGACTGCCACTTGTGAACCAATCTTCAAACTTTTGTGCAAGAATCAAGAGACCAAATGGAATGATGATTGTCAAGAAGCATTTGAAAAGATCAAAAAATATCTTCAGAATCTACCTATCTTGATGCCTCCTGTACCCGGCAGACCTCTGATCCTGTACCTAACCGTGCTAGACAGCTCAATGGGTTGCATGTTAGGGCAACATGATGAATCTGGGAAGAAAGAGCATGCCATTTACTATTTGAGCAAGAAATTCACCAACTGTGAGACAAGGTACTCGCTGCTAGAAAAGACTTGTTGTGCTTTAGCTTGGGCTGCTCATCGTTTGAGGCAGTACATGCTAAGTCACACTACTTGGTTGGTATCTAAAATGGATCCTATCAAGTATATCTTCGAGAAGGCCGCACTTACAGGGAGACTTGCCCGTTGGCAAATGCAGTTATCAGAATATGATCTCCTATATGTCACTCAGAAAGCGATTAAAGGTAGTGCGCTGGCCGAGTACCTGGCACACCAGCCTGTTGAAGATTATCAGCCTATGCAGTATGACTTTCCTGATGAAGATATCATGGCTTTCTTTGAAGAAGGGAAATCCCCAGAAGATGAAAGATGGAGAATGGTGTTCGATGGTGCCTCCAATATATACGGGCACGGAGCCGGGGCAGTGCTGATTTCCCCTGATAATCGCTTTATTCCATTCACTGCCAGACTAAGCTTCTACGTCACTAATAATATCGCAGAGTATGAGGCATGTATTCTTGGTATCCAGGCAGCCATTGATTGGAAAGCTAAGAGACTTGATGTGTATGGAGATTCAGCTCTAGTAATTCACCAAGTGAACGGTGATTGGGAGACCAGGGACTCCAAGTTGATCCCTTACCGAGATTACATTCTAGAGCTGGTTGAGCTTTTTGAGGAAATCACATTCCAATACCTTCCTCGCAATGAGAATCAGTTGGCTGATGCACTAGCCACTCTGTCTTCAATGTTTAATATCAGCTGCGACAAAAGCTTGACTCACATCGGGATTCAGCATCGAGATTTGCCAGCGCATCATTATTGCATGGGCATCGAGGAAGAGTCTGATAACAAGCCCTGGTATTATGACATCAAGCAGTACATCATGAACAGAGAATACCCTCCTGGAGCGTCAGAGAATGACAAGAGAACCCTCAGAAGATTGTCAAGGAATTTCTTTTTGGGCGGTGAAGTTCTATACAAGAGAAATTATGACATGGTCCTTTTAAGGTGTGTGACAGAAGAAGAGGCAACAAAAATCATGAGAGAAGTCCATGAAGGCTCATTTGGGGTTCGTTCCAGTGGGCACACCATGGCAAGAAAAATCTTAAGAGCTGGCTATTATTGGTTGTAAATGGAATCAGATTGCTATAGTTTCGTAAGAAGATGTCACAAGTGTCAAATCTACGCTGATCATATTCATGTACCACTTGCTTCCCTAAATGTCTTTACTGCCTCTTGGCCATTCTCAATGTGGGGCATGGACGTCATAGGTCCTATCGAGCCTAAGGCGTCAAATGGGCATCGCTTCATCCTGGTCGCTATTGATTACTTCACCAAGTGGGTTGAACTGCTTCATATTCCAGCATTACCAGCTCTGTGGTTGCTAAGTTTGTAAAGAAAGATTTGATTTGCCGCTATGGGCTTCCGGATAAGATTATCACAGATAATGGTAGCAACTTGAACAGTAAGATGATGAAAGAGTTATGCGAGGACTTCAAAATCCAACATCATAATTCTTCTCCATACCGTCCCAAGATGAATGGGGCAGTTGAAGCGGCCAATAAGAATATCAAGAGGATTGTGCAAAAGATGGTAGTAACCTATAAAGATTGGCACGAGATGCTTCCTTTCGCCTTGCATGGGTATCGTACCTCAGTGCGTACTTCAACCGGGGCAACCCCTTTCTCTTTGGTGTATGGGTCGGAAGCAGTTCTCCCCATTGAAGTTGAGATACCTTCTCTGCGGGTACTGATGGAAACCAAGTTGGAAGAAGCAGAATGGGTCCAAGCTCGTCTGGATCAGCTGAATCTCATTGAGGAGAAAAGAATTGCTGCCCTGTGTCATGGCCAGTTGTATCAACAAAGGATGAAAACAGCTTTCGACAAGAAGGTTCGTCCCTGAGAATTCAGCGAGGGAGACCTTGTGCTCAAGAAGATTCTGCCTATCCAGAGTGACCCCCGTGGGAAATGGACTCCTAGCTATGATGGACCATATGTGGTAAAGAAAGCCTTTTCTGGAGGAGCATTGATACTCACCAACATGGATGGTGAAGAACTCAGAAACCCAGTCAATTCAGATTCAGTCAAGAAATATTACGCCTGAGAAAAATAAAAAGGAAAAAGAGAAAAATGAGCCAAGCAAGAATTAGCTCGCTAGGTTGAAAACCCGAAAGGGCGGCCTAGGCAAAAAAGAGCGACCCGGTGGACTGAAAACTCGCAAAGAGCGGTCCAGGCAAAAATTAGGGTCAGAAAGGTTGGACTTAAAAATAAAAAAAATAAAAAAAAAAGTAAAAGAGGCAAGCAGCGCCTCCAAAAGCTTGGATAAAAGGGTGATCAAGGATATAAGTCTGGATGATTGGCATCAAAACTCCAAAGACAAAAAAACGCTCATAAGATCTGTTGCGTCCATTTTTCTTGTTTTTTAAGTTTCAAAAATTCTCAATGTACTCTTTTCAGTCGGCGCGACCTTTTGCGTGTTCGATCTCCATATGAATAAAAGTCCAAACTCTTCACTTTGTCTGCCCATTGTTTTGCTTCCTTTTCATTGGCGCTTTAAAACGATGTTTTATGGTAGATGATAAATGGATTATGAAAACATGCATAAGTCAAAGCATTAAAATCATTGCGAAACTTTTGAAAATCATGAGAAAATAAATGATCTCTCAATCTGGTAAATTCACAAAAGTCAAACAAAAGCACTGATTGCGTCAAAATAATTCACAAAAGGCTGAAGTATGACCCTCACACCATTATGGGCGATCCTCGTGCCCCGTAGCGCAAGTCCTACGATTTGGTTGAACCGGTGAAAGAAAAGCCAAAAAGAGCAAAAGAGCAACAAAAATAAGAAGAAAAGAAAAAGAAAGCAATGAAAAAGGGATTAAAAAAAAGGAGAGCAAAAGAGCAATAAAACGAATAAAACTCATGCATTGCATTCACCAAACGTAGACAAAAAAATTCATGCAAGCAAGAAGAAACTCCTGCATCACATCACATTCATCCCATCCAAAAGCAATCATGGCATTCGCATTGCATGCATTTGTTCATATCACTTGCAGGTACAAGGACGGATAAATACTTCGGTGTTAATCCTCGCCCTCAGTTCCCAGAAAATGCTCCCTTAGTTTGGAGTTTAAATGCTTTTCAGTTCAGCGCTCAAGCGTGCATTGCAGTTTGGAGTTCAAAATCGCTCTCGTCAGAGTTCAACGCTCCCTTCTGTCCAGGTCTCACGTCGCGTACGAGCAACGCGATGGACCGCAGCCCCATGTGAGGTTCAACGGAATAGTTGTATCAGCCTAAGATACAGTGGACGCCGTGCATTGATCAGTATATCAGTTCCGGAGCTGATGACGATCCCCCCGGTCGCTCGAAAAGGCCAACAGGAAGCATGCTCCTCAAAGCCACGTGCAAACTCGGATTCATCAAGAGTTCGTTTAAGGATTACAGGTTTTAGGCAGCCTGGGTGTAACACCCCGAAATTAATTAAATAGTTATTTAGTATTTAGTTAATTAATTAAATAGGAGTTGGTGATAGAAATAATAATAATAATAATAATAATAATAATAATAATAATGATGATGATAATAATAATAATAATAATAATAATAATAATATTGGGTGGTTTTAATTATTTAGAGGGTGGTGATATTTAATTATTCAAATGGGCTTAAGTGGATGGAGGCCCGTGATCCAGGCCCAGGAGTTGGCTTAGGCGCATGTGACTAGGGGTTGGGGGAGGCGTCTCACTTGAGAAAAAGAGAGAAGGGGCGTGAGAAAGAAAAGAAAGAAAACGCAAAGGAGAGAAAGAAAGAGAAGAAAAATAGCGCAAGGGAGAGAAGAGGAGAAGAGAGAGAGGCGCAAATCCCAAGGAGGAGGAGAGGAGCTCAGTTGCTGTGGTTACTCGGTGTGCTCGTGGAAGGGTCCCTGTCTTCGGTGAAACTAAGGTAAGGGTGGGTCTTGCCTTATAATACGGAGCATAATGGGATGTATGTAGGGGTTAGGTCCTATGTCCTGTTTATATTGATTTTTATGTTGTTTATGATATATGAGTATGTTGTTGTTATTGTTGTTGCCCGTTGTGATGATATGCGAATTGTTGCTCTGTAAGGTGAATTCCGAATAGCATGCTAAGTGCTCGAATAAATGCATAATATGTAATTTGATGTTGGTGGTGTGATTGGTGCGTAATTGATAAATTGTGCTACTCAAAAGATTCGGTTGTTATGTTATAGGCGCATAGGGCGCCATATGAGCAGGTGTTGTTATTGCTGAATTTGATGTTTTAAGTGTTGTAGGCGCATAAGGTGCCATGGTTGTGATTTTAGTGTTGCTGGAAACGGTTGTTTAGGCGCGGAATTAGGCGCCCTTGAGTGGGGTGCCCTGCGCCAAGTTTTGACGTTGTTGGAATTTTGGCCACGGAAGTAGGCGCCCTTGTGCTAGGTGCCCCGTGCCAAATTATTGTGTTTTGGCTAAGTGTATTTTGTGTTGTGTTTGTGTGCCATGTGCTAAGTGTATTTTGTGTTGTGTTTGTGTGCCAAGTGCCAAGTCAGTGTGTGTTGGTGATGCTTTGGTGTGGGTGTGTGCATAGGCGCCTAGGGCGCCATGGTGATGGTGATGATGGTTGTTCATATGGTTTTGGTAATTTCGAATAAAATTGACTTTTGGGTGAGTGAGGATTTTAGATGGTGGAAAAGAAATATAATTTTGATGTTTTAAAATTGAGAAAAATTGATGTTTGGGCTGAATTTGTGTAAAAATCTGGTTCTGGCAGTGTTCTGGGCGCCAGGCGCCCTGTGCTGGGCGCCAAGGGCGCTGTGTGTGTGGCTGTGCAGTGTGGCGCGCGCCTGCTTGCGTGCGTGTGTGTGTGGCGCGCGCCTGGGCGCTGGGCGCCTGTTGTGCGCGCGGATGTGCGTGTGTTGCGCGCCAGTGCGCGTGTTGCCTGGTGCCTGGGCACCTAAGGCGTCAGTTTTCAGCAGTGTTGCCTAATTTTTCCTAAATTTGTTTTTAACGTAACTTTTGACTCGGGTGTCCGTTTTAGGTGGTTCAAAGTGCGTTACGACGCTCATTTAATTGTCTATCTGTTTGTCCAGGCCAAACCAAAACTTAATATTTTTCCCCGGTCGTTTTTTGAAAGTCCCAAGTGACTGTGTACTAGTTGTTGTTTGGATTGGAAACCGCTACTGTTCCTTTTAAATAAAATGTTGGTGTTCTTCATGAGACTAAGGTACTGTCCCTTGTATTTTAAATGGTGTTGTCACGGTGAAAGTAATGTGCTGTGTAACAGTGTGGTATGCAAATATATATATAAGGTGTATATTATTATTGGTGAATGGGGTCTGTGATCCTCTGTTGGGTGTTGGTGAATTAAACAAACTGTTGGTGAATATGCTATGGCATACTTTTATTTGGTGATTCTGGTGTGTGATGCATTGTCATGGTGTCGCATAATCATATGCATGATTTTGGTGAATAGGCTTCGGCCTCTGGCTTCGGCCTTATTATAAATTTTGGTGAATGCCCTCAAGGCTCATTTTTGGTGATGGATCCACATGCATATGCCCGTGGAGTTTTGGGTTGCATCTCATACACTAAACATACAGTTGGTGAATGTTTTGGTGATTATTTATTTGGTGATTGTTTGGTGATTACTTTTATTTGGTGATTGTTTGGTGAATATTTAGTTGGTGATGAATTGGTGATTAATTTCTGTTGACTGAACTGGTGATTAAAGTGAATATTGCTGTAATTGATGTAGTCCTGTATCTGTACATACTACTCCTTATGTACTTTATTATAGGGTTTGAGACTCACCCCTTTTTGTTGATTTTTACTTTACAGGTAACCGTACTTGAAGGCTTTGACCTTCATTCTCTTGAGTTCAAGTCGCTCTGATACGTAGCACCTGGGGGGCGTCTTATTAGATAGTGATTTTGCCTTGTACGATTTGTTGGATTTTATTTTAACGTTGTAATTGTATTTTTGAGTAATGGCCCGCCCATGATGCCACGTAATGATTTTAATTTAAGTTAAACAATTGACGTGTTTTTGAATTAAATGTAGCATTCCGTTTCAAAAAAAAAAAATAATAATAATAATTTGTGCACTCTGATAATTGTTATAAATAAAAGGGGTAGAAACGGGTGTTACATAGTGGTATCAGAGCAGTTCGGTCTGTCCGGCCAATGTTGTCCTGTCATAGTGTCTTATGACAATAGATTAGTTCTGAATCTTTGGTTTGTGCTGCAGTGATAGTTCATAATGGCTGGGAGGAACGACGCTGCTCTTGCTGCTGCATTGCAAGCTATGGCTCAGGCTGTGCAGGGTCAGCAGAATGCTGGAGATAATGCTGGTTTTCGGAGTCTGACTACCTTCCAGAGAGAGAATCCGCCCACCTTTAAGGGAAAATATGATCCAGATGGTGCTATGGCTTGGTTGAAGGAGATCGAGAGGATTTTCAGGGTGATGGACTGTACTGTTGAGCAGAAGGTCCGTTTTGGTACCCACATGTTAGCCGAGGAGGCCGACGACTGGTGGTTGGCTACTAGGCAGAGGTTAGAGGCTGTACAGGAAGAGATTACTTGGGAGGTATTCAGCAGAGAATTTCTGAGGAAATATTTTCCTGAAGACGTCCGAGGGAAGAAAGAGATAGAGTTTTTGGAGCTGAAGCAGGGTGGTATGTCTGTGACTGCCTATGCGGCGAAATTTGTGGAATTAGCAAAATTTTATCAACACTACAGTGAGGCTACAGCTGAATTTTCTAAATGCATAAAGTTTGAGAATGGACTGAGGCACGACATCAAAAAGGCGATTGGCTACCAAAAGATTAGGGTGTTTGCCGATTTGGTGGATAGCTGTAGGATCTTCGAAGAAGATAGCAATGCTTCCTACAAGATTGTGAAGGAGAAGAGAAGTTCTCAGTATCGTGAGAAGCCCTATGATGTTGATGGTGGTAAGGGCAAGTGGACAGCTGGTGATTTCGGCAGAAAGCCAAGTGGGGGAGATGCCCCTGCGAACATTGTGTGCCACAAGTGTGGTAAGCCCGGACATAAGAGTCCCGATTGCATGGCCTACAAGTGTTTCAAGTGTGGCAAGGAAGGTCACGTAGCTGCTAAGTGTGAGAAGAGAGACGTTGTTTGCTACAACTGTGGGGAGATGGGACATATTAGTACCAAGTGTTCCAAGCCGAAGAAAGAGAAGTCTAGTGGGAGGGTGTTTGCCTTGGTGGGCACTGAGTCTACTGAAGAATGATGATCATTTCGGAGGTATGTGTTTCGTTAAAGTTTTCCGCTAAACCTATTGTCGATACCGATGCCGCTCATTGTTTTAATACTGCTGAATGTTGTGAATGTTTAAGTCTTGTGTTGTCTTCTCTGATTGGTCTTATGTTGCCTGGTGTGTTCTTTGTGTCCCTTGTTGATCTTCGACAGAGACCTTGTTGCAAGTTTTGTTGTTTGTCGTTGGGTGAATTAATTGTAATCGTGGGTACGGACTAGTTAGAGCATAACCGTGAGGATGTCAATTGTCGTAGCCATTCGGTGAGTTAGGGAGATGTTGATGCGAATTTTCGAGGACGAAAATAATCTAAGTGGGGGAGAGTTGTAACACCCCGAAATTAATTAAATTGTTATTTAGTATTTAGTTAATTAATTAAATAGGAGTTGGTGATAGAAATAATAATAATGATGATGATAATAATAATAATAATATTGGGTGGTTTTAATTATTTAGAGGGTGGTGATATTTAATTATTCAAATGGGCTTAAGTGGATGGAGGCCCGTGATCCAGGCCCAGGAGTTGGCTTAGGCGCATGTGACTAGGGGTTGGGGGAGGCGTCTCACTTGAGAAAAAGAGAGAAGGGGCGTGAGAAAGAAAAGAAAGAAAACGCAAAGGAGAGAAAGAAAGAGAAGAAAAATAGCGCAAGGGAGAGAAGAGGAGAAGAGAGAGAGGCGCAAATCCCAAGGAGGAGGAGAGGAGCTCAGTTGCTGTGGTTACTCGGTGTGCTCGTGGAAGGGTCCCTGTCTTCGGTGAAACTAAGGTAAGGGTGGGTCTTGCCTTATAATACGGAGCATAATGGGATGTATGTAGGGGTTAGGTCCTATGTCCTGTTTATATTGATTTTTATGTTGTTTATGATATATGAGTATGTTGTTGTTATTGTTGTTGCCCGTTGTGATGATATGCGAATTGTTGCTCTGTAAGGTGAATTCCGAATAGCATGCTAAGTGCTCGAATAAATGCATAATATGTAATTTGATGTTGGTGGTGTGATTGGTGCGTAATTGATAAATTGTGCTACTCAAAAGATTCGGTTGTTATGTTATAGGCGCATAGGGCGCCATATGAGCAGGTGTTGTTATTGCTGAATTTGATGTTTTAAGTGTTGTAGGCGCATAAGGTGCCATGGTTGTGATTTTAGTGTTGCTGGAAACGGTTGTTTAGGCGCGGAATTAGGCGCCCTTGAGTGGGGTGCCCTGCGCCAAGTTTTGACGTTGTTGGAATTTTGGCCACGGAAGTAGGCGCCCTTGTGCTAGGTGCCCCGTGCCAAATTATTGTGTTTTGGCTAAGTGTATTTTGTGTTGTGTTTGTGTGCCATGTGCTAAGTGTATTTTGTGTTGTGTTTGTGTGCCAAGTGCCAAGTCAGTGTGTGTTGGTGATGCTTTGGTGTGGGTGTGTGCATAGGCGCCTAGGGCGCCATGGTGATGGTGATGATGGTTGTTCATATGGTTTTGGTAATTTCGAATAAAATTGACTTTTGGGTGAGTGAGGATTTTAGATGGTGGAAAAGAAATATAATTTTGATGTTTTAAAATTGAGAAAAATTGATGTTTGGGCTGAATTTGTGTAAAAATCTGGTTCTGGCAGTGTTCTGGGCGCCAGGCGCCCTGTGCTGGGCGCCAAGGGCGCTGTGTGTGTGGCTGTGCAGTGTGGCGCGCGCCTGCTTGCGTGCGTGTGTGTGTGGCGCGCGCCTGGGCGCTGGGCGCCTGTTGTGCGCGCGGATGTGCGTGTGTTGCGCGCCAGTGCGCGTGTTGCCTGGTGCCTGGGCACCTAAGGCGTCAGTTTTCAGCAGTGTTGCCTAATTTTTCCTAAATTTGTTTTTAACGTAACTTTTGACTCGGGTGTCCGTTTTAGGTGGTTCAAAGTGCGTTACGACGCTCATTTAATTGTCTATCTGTTTGTCCAGGCCAAACCAAAACTTAATATTTTTCCCCGGTCGTTTTTTGAAAGTCCCAAGTGACTGTGTACTAGTTGTTGTTTGGATTGGAAACCGCTACTGTTCCTTTTAAATAAAATGTTGGTGTTCTTCATGAGACTAAGGTACTGTCCCTTGTATTTTAAATGGTGTTGTCACGGTGAAAGTAATGTGCTGTGTAACAGTGTGGTATGCAAATATATATATAAGGTGTATATTATTATTGGTGAATGGGGTCTGTGATCCTCTGTTGGGTGTTGGTGAATTAAACAAACTGTTGGTGAATATGCTATGGCATACTTTTATTTGGTGATTCTGGTGTGTGATGCATTGTCATGGTGTCGCATAATCATATGCATGATTTTGGTGAATAGGCTTCGGCCTCTGGCTTCGGCCTTATTATAAATTTTGGTGAATGCCCTCAAGGCTCATTTTTGGTGATGGATCCACATGCATATGCCCGTGGAGTTTTGGGTTGCATCTCATACACTAAACATACAGTTGGTGAATGTTTTGGTGATTATTTATTTGGTGATTGTTTGGTGATTACTTTTATTTGGTGATTGTTTGGTGAATATTTAGTTGGTGATGAATTGGTGATTAATTTCTGTTGACTGAACTGGTGATTAAAGTGAATATTGCTGTAATTGATGTAGTCCTGTATCTGTACATACTACTCCTTATGTACTTTATTATAGGGTTTGAGACTCACCCCTTTTTGTTGATTTTTACTTTACAGGTAACCGTACTTGAAGGCTTTGACCTTCATTCTCTTGAGTTCAAGTCGCTCTGATACGTAGCACCTGGGGGGCGTCTTATTAGATAGTGATTTTGCCTTGTACGATTTGTTGGATTTTATTTTAACGTTGTAATTGTATTTTTGAGTAATGGCCCGCCCATGATGCCACGTAATGATTTTAATTTAAGTTAAACAATTGACGTGTTTTTGAATTAAATGTAGCATTCCGTTTCAAAAAAAAAAAATAATAATAATAATTTGTGCACTCTGATAATTGTTATAAATAAAAGGGGTAGAAACGGGTGTTACATAGTGGTATCAGAGCAGTTCGGTCTGTCCGGCCAATGTTGTCCTGTCATAGTGTCTTATGACAATAGATTAGTTCTGAATCTTTGGTTTGTGCTGCAGTGATAGTTCATAATGGCTGGGAGGAACGACGCTGCTCTTGCTGCTGCATTGCAAGCTATGGCTCAGGCTGTGCAGGGTCAGCAGAATGCTGGAGATAATGCTGGTTTTCGGAGTCTGACTACCTTCCAGAGAGAGAATCCGCCCACCTTTAAGGGAAAATATGATCCAGATGGTGCTATGGCTTGGTTGAAGGAGATCGAGAGGATTTTCAGGGTGATGGACTGTACTGTTGAGCAGAAGGTCCGTTTTGGTACCCACATGTTAGCCGAGGAGGCCGACGACTGGTGGTTGGCTACTAGGCAGAGGTTAGAGGCTGTACAGGAAGAGATTACTTGGGAGGTATTCAGCAGAGAATTTCTGAGGAAATATTTTCCTGAAGACGTCCGAGGGAAGAAAGAGATAGAGTTTTTGGAGCTGAAGCAGGGTGGTATGTCTGTGACTGCCTATGCGGCGAAATTTGTGGAATTAGCAAAATTTTATCAACACTACAGTGAGGCTACAGCTGAATTTTCTAAATGCATAAAGTTTGAGAATGGACTGAGGCACGACATCAAAAAGGCGATTGGCTACCAAAAGATTAGGGTGTTTGCCGATTTGGTGGATAGCTGTAGGATCTTCGAAGAAGATAGCAATGCTTCCTACAAGATTGTGAAGGAGAAGAGAAGTTCTCAGTATCGTGAGAAGCCCTATGATGTTGATGGTGGTAAGGGCAAGTGGACAGCTGGTGATTTCGGCAGAAAGCCAAGTGGGGGAGATGCCCCTGCGAACATTGTGTGCCACAAGTGTGGTAAGCCCGGACATAAGAGTCCCGATTGCATGGCCTACAAGTGTTTCAAGTGTGGCAAGGAAGGTCACGTAGCTGCTAAGTGTGAGAAGAGAGACGTTGTTTGCTACAACTGTGGGGAGATGGGACATATTAGTACCAAGTGTTCCAAGCCGAAGAAAGAGAAGTCTAGTGGGAGGGTGTTTGCCTTGGTGGGCACTGAGTCTACTGAAGAATGATGATCATTTCGGAGGTATGTGTTTCGTTAAAGTTTTCCGCTAAACCTATTGTCGATACCGATGCCGCTCATTGTTTTAATACTGCTGAATGTTGTGAATGTTTAAGTCTTGTGTTGTCTTCTCTGATTGGTCTTATGTTGCCTGGTGTGTTCTTTGTGTCCCTTGTTGATCTTCGACAGAGACCTTGTTGCAAGTTTTGTTGTTTGTCGTTGGGTGAATTAATTGTAATCGTGGGTACGGACTAGTTAGAGCATAACCGTGAGGATGTCAATTGTCGTAGCCATTCGGTGAGTTAGGGAGATGTTGATGCGAATTTTCGAGGACGAAAATAATCTAAGTGGGGGAGAGTTGTAACACCCCGAAATTAATTAAATTGTTATTTAGTATTTAGTTAATTAATTAAATAGGAGTTGGTGATAGAAATAATAATAATGATGATGATAATAATAATAATAATATTGGGTGGTTTTAATTATTTAGAGGGTGGTGATATTTAATTATTCAAATGGGCTTAAGTGGATGGAGGCCCGTGATCCAGGCCCAGGAGTTGGCTTAGGCGCATGTGACTAGGGGTTGGGGGAGGCGTCTCACTTGAGAAAAAGAGAGAAGGGGCGTGAGAAAGAAAAGAAAGAAAACGCAAAGGAGAGAAAGAAAGAGAAGAAAAATAGCGCAAGGGAGAGAAGAGGAGAAGAGAGAGAGGCGCAAATCCCAAGGAGGAGGAGAGGAGCTCAGTTGCTGTGGTTACTCGGTGTGCTCGTGGAAGGGTCCCTGTCTTCGGTGAAACTAAGGTAAGGGTGGGTCTTGCCTTATAATACGGAGCATAATGGGATGTATGTAGGGGTTAGGTCCTATGTCCTGTTTATATTGATTTTTATGTTGTTTATGATATATGAGTATGTTGTTGTTATTGTTGTTGCCCGTTGTGATGATATGCGAATTGTTGCTCTGTAAGGTGAATTCCGAATAGCATGCTAAGTGCTCGAATAAATGCATAATATGTAATTTGATGTTGGTGGTGTGATTGGTGCGTAATTGATAAATTGTGCTACTCAAAAGATTCGGTTGTTATGTTATAGGCGCATAGGGCGCCATATGAGCAGGTGTTGTTATTGCTGAATTTGATGTTTTAAGTGTTGTAGGCGCATAAGGTGCCATGGTTGTGATTTTAGTGTTGCTGGAAACGGTTGTTTAGGCGCGGAATTAGGCGCCCTTGAGTGGGGTGCCCTGCGCCAAGTTTTGACGTTGTTGGAATTTTGGCCACGGAAGTAGGCGCCCTTGTGCTAGGTGCCCCGTGCCAAATTATTGTGTTTTGGCTAAGTGTATTTTGTGTTGTGTTTGTGTGCCATGTGCTAAGTGTATTTTGTGTTGTGTTTGTGTGCCAAGTGCCAAGTCAGTGTGTGTTGGTGATGCTTTGGTGTGGGTGTGTGCATAGGCGCCTAGGGCGCCATGGTGATGGTGATGATGGTTGTTCATATGGTTTTGGTAATTTCGAATAAAATTGACTTTTGGGTGAGTGAGGATTTTAGATGGTGGAAAAGAAATATAATTTTGATGTTTTAAAATTGAGAAAAATTGATGTTTGGGCTGAATTTGTGTAAAAATCTGGTTCTGGCAGTATTCTGGGCGCCAAGGGCGCTGTGTGTGTGGCTGTGCAGTGTGGCGCGCGCCTGCTTGCGTGCGTGTGTGTGTGGCGCGCGCCTGGGCGCTGGGCGCCTGTTGTGCGCGCGGATGTGCGTGTGTTGCGCGCCAGTGCGCGTGTTGCCTGGTGCCTGGGCGCCTAAGGCGCCAGTTTTCAGCAGTGTTGCCTAATTTTTCCTAAATTTGTTTTTAACGTAACTTTTGACTCGGGTGTCCGTTTTAGGTGGTTCAAAGTGCGTTACGACGCTCATTTAATTGTCTATCTGTTTGTCCAGGCCAAACCAAAACTTAATATTTTTCCCCGGTCGTTTTCTGAAAGTCCCAAGTGACTGTGTACTAGTTGTTGTTTGGATTGGAAACCGCTACTGTTCCTTTTAAATAAAATGTTGGTGTTCTTCATGAGACTAAGGTACTGTCCCTTGTATTTTAAATGGTGTTGTCACGGTGAAAGTAATGTGCTGTGTAACAGTGTGGTATGCAAATATATATATAAGGTGTATATTATTATTGGTGAATGGGGTCTGTGATCCTCTGTTGGGTGTTGGTGAATTAAACAAACTGTTGGTGAATATGCTATGACATACTTTTATTTGGTGATTCTGGTGTGTGATGCATTGTCATGGTGTCGCATAATCATATGCATGATTTTGGTGAATAGGCTTCGGCCTCTGGCTTCGGCCTTATTATAAATTTTGGTGAATGCCCTCAAGGCTCATTTTTGGTGATGGATCCACATGCATATGCCCGTGGAGTTTTGGGTTGCATCTCATACACTAAACATACAGTTGGTGAATGTTTTGGTGATTATTTATTTGGTGATTGTTTGGTGATTACTTTTATTTGGTGATTGTTTGGTGAATATTTAGTTGGTGATGAATTGGTGATTAATTTCTGTTGACTGAACTGGTGATTAAAGTGAATATTGCTGTAATTGATGTAGTCCTGTATCTGTACATACTACTCCTTATGTACTTTATTATAGGGTTTGAGACTCACCCCTTTTTGTTGATTTTTACTTTACAGGTAACCGTACTTGAAGGCTTTGACCTTCATTCTCTTGAGTTCAAGTCGCTCTGATACGTAGCACCTGGGGGGCGTCTTATTAGATAGTGATTTTGCCTTGTACGATTTGTTGGATTTTATTTTAACGTTGTAACTGTATTTTTGAGTAATGGCCCGCCCATGATGCCACGTAATGATTTTAATTTAAGTTAAACAATTGACGTGTTTTTGAATTAAATGTAGCATTCCGTTTCAAAAAAAAATAATAATAATAATAATTTGTGCACTCTGATAATTGTTATAAATAAAAGGGGTAGAAACGGGTGTTACATAGTGGTATCAGAGCAGTTCGGTCTGTCCGGCCAATGTTGTCCTGTCATAGTGTCTTATGACAATAGATTAGTTCTGAATCTTTGGTTTGTGCTGCAGTGATAGTTCATAATGGCTGGGAGGAACGACGCTGCTCTTGCTGCTGCATTGCAAGCTATGGCTCAGGCTGTGCAGGGTCAGCAGAATGCTGGAGATAATGTTGGTTTTCGGAGTCTGACTACCTTCCAGAGAGAGAATCCGCCCACCTTTAAGGGAAAATATGATCCAGATGGTGCTATGGCTTGGTTGAAGGAGATCGAGAGGATTTTCAGGGTGATGGACTGTACTGTTGAGTAGAAGGTCCGTTTTGGTACCCACATGTTAGCCGAGGAGGCCGACGACTGGTGGTTGGCTACTAGGCAGAGGTTAGAGGCTGTACAGGAAGAGATTACTTGGGAGGTATTCAGCAGAGAATTTCTGAGGAAATATTTTCCTGAAGACGTCCGAGGGAAGAAAGAGATAGAGTTTTTGGAGCTGAAGCAGGGTGGTATGTCTGTGACTGCCTATGCGGCGAAATTTGTGGAATTAGCAAAATTTTATCAACACTACAGTGAGGCTACAGCTGAATTTTCTAAATGCATAAAGTTTGAGAATGGACTGAGGCACGACATCAAAAAGGTGATTGGCTACCAAAAGATTAGGGTGTTTGCCGATTTGGTGGATAGCTGTAGGATCTTCGAAGAAGATAGCAATGCTTCCTACAAGATTGTGAAGATGGTCTCAGATGATTCAACCTCCCCCTTTCAAACCCTTTCAAAAACATTTTTTATTAGAACTACGTCGCTTTGATTCCCATTTGGGATACGTAGGAGCGAGTCACGTTCTCGTCAAGCGCAACGAATAAAAATCCTTTTCGCAACCATAAACAAATCATTTTCATAAAATAAACAAAAAGAATCATTTTCAAACTCATTGTTGCTAGTAGCTCATCAGAGCCTTTGTTCGTTTAGCTATTAGTAGCAATGTCCTTTTCTCATAAGAATAATAAACGATGATCCATCATAACCTTTGTTAGTTTGACCATCGTGCAAATCAATCTCTTTCGAAAATCACTTTCAAAAAAGATAATAAAAACAAGTTGTTATCAATAGTCCATCAGAACCTTTGTTCGTTTGACTAGCGGTACAACTCTCTTTTTTGAGTATTTAGTAGTGATTCATCATAGCCTCTGCTAGTTTAATCATTTGCTAATACTCGTCCTATTTCAAAAACTCACTAAAAAAGATAAAAACAAAAAAAACTTTTCAAAAAGAACCAAGAACTACGTAGCTTTGAATTCTCCATCGCACTGGGAGATACGTAGGAGCGGGCCATGTCCCGTCAAGCACTTTTTTCTAAAAACCCTTTTTTCCTCCTTTCTCGCCAAAAATAAAAAAAAATTCATTAAGTTCTTTAATTCATTTTCAATAAGAAATAAAGAGGCAAACTAGGTATTTAATCAACACTTAAAACCACACATTTAATTAAAGGTTCCGTCTCAGTAGAGAGGACGTGTGGGGTGCTAACACCTTCCCCGCGCGTAACTGACCCCCGAACCCTATTCTCTAGTTTCGCAAGACCAATCGCTTTCTAAAAAAGGTTTTTCTAATACTTTCCTTAAATAAGTATTGGTGGCGGCTTCATTGTTTTTTTAGAAAAGTTGTAAACGAGGAAGGTTCTCCCTCGAGGGCTTTTTCGGGCGCAACAAGGTCTAGGGTGACGACCCTATTGAGGTTAGCGTACTAGAGGAGGGGAAGTCATGAGCCCTATGAACCTACGCCCCATGAGGGATCCCTGATAGAAAATGGTCAGTGGAATGGGTTCACCGGGATTTTTATAGAATAATGAACGGTGATATGCTAAGCAATGTAAAAGAGGTTTTCACGTAGTCGCTTATTAGGGCTACGAGTTAAAAATATGCATAATGAACCGAGAGAGTTAGTAAGGGGTCTCGATAGGATTCACTGAGATAATGTTATCTCACCCTTCATGTTTTGTGGTTTTTACAGAGAAACAGGCAAAGGGGATGAGGTATGGCTACGGCGCGACCTAAAGGAGATGTTGAAGTTTTAGTTCTATAGGTTTATGTAATTTTTCTCTTGTCAGATTTGTATTTTCGATTGTACGACTTATAATTGTTACAAGTTGTAAATCGCTTCCGCAACTTTCGTTCTTGATATTGAACACTAGGACATGAGAAGTTTGTAAGGCACGTAATTCAAGTATTTAAGTAAATTATGTTAAGTTATGCAGATCAAAGTGTCCGTTTGATGATTATTCATCGAAGATTTTAGTTGGTGTTCAATATCTGAGACAGGAAGTATCTCTGATGTATACTATGCTGTATATCTTGGTATTTTCTATGTAAGAAATATCGGGGTGTTACACAAGATCTATCTATAAAAGTAACCCCTCTAAAGAATTATCACATAAATTGACAAAGGAGCCCTAAAATGACTAAGCTCTAACATGGAAGTAATGGAAAGCCAAAATGGAGTTATACTAAGCCATGAATAAGCAAATCAAAGACAAAGATATTGATATAATGCAAGAAGTCACAGGAAAATCAGTGCAAGACTGAACATCTTACATTCTTGTGAGAGAAATAGTAAGAAAGTTTGAGTAAGGATTGAAAATAGTAATGACACACAAACAAACCAAATCAGTTAAACATGCCCCAAAATAAGGTTTTTACTTTTTAACAAAGATAGAAATCAAATAAAATGACTCAAGAAATATAAGACTTTCAATACAACCATTGTAACATGGTGTCTTATCTGTTATGTCACACTTAGAAATATAAATTGAACAATAAATCAGATTCATTTGTAAAATAACAACAAAAGAAGAAATTGATGTGCATAGAGAAATTATTTTCTGTACAGATTGGTCTAGTTGATTTGATGGGAAAAGAAAAGGGAAAAAAGAGAAATAAAAAATGAATTGGAGAATGCTGACCCAAAAATGCAGATTTCTACCTTGAAATACTAATCTGTGAAAAATTTTTCTATCTAGAAAACACTAAGTTATATTGAGCCAAAATAGAGAGGAAGTGCAAGGTATGACATATAACAACAAGAGATAAACCAACATTGAGATAAAATAGAGAGGAAAACAATGCAAAGTCAAACATATGTTTTTAATCAGTCTGCTACATAAAAGGGCACATCATCAACATTGTAGGTTTAATCGTGTGTTAACAAGTAAAACATAAATGCAAATCAAAAGTTATTAACTCCACAGCTAAAGTTTCAATTTTCAATGCAAGAAAAGGATTATGAATCTCCAATATCACAAGTAGTGTATCCCAAAAGCAACCCAGAATTTGAATTGAACAGCCTTGCTAAAACAATTGTCCCTACAAAACACTTTCTCATAGAAGAAAGATACCATGCTCCTAACAAGAAGCATCCAGAACAAGTGATTGAAATAAAACAGCTGCTCAACAACTTCTCAATTATAACTAATAAGCAGTAACAAATCATACAAGGTAAAAAAACCTTTAGGTTTTCTCATATCACAATTATTGAAGTTAAACTATAAACAAAGAAACAGAAACAAAGAAACAACAACAAATCATGACATTTTTGGTGTTTATTTTTTAATATCTTATGAGCAATTCAATTGAACTCAACACAGCAAAACCAATTTCTAGATACTTCTAATCAATCAAAAAATATCTCATAGGGTTATTTTAATATCTTATGAGCAATTCAATTGTTCAAATTTGCATAGCACCAAAAGCATAGAGACAGAGGGAAAGACCAACAGTCCAGCAATTCAATTGTTCGAATTTGCATAGCACCAAAAGCATAGAGTCAGAGAGAAAGACCAAAGGGAAAGACCAACAGTCCAGCAACATAAAAATACACACACAGACACACTACAAGAATAAATGCTTTTTCCTGCCATTTTTTCCGACGAACTCCTATTCGTCGCAATTTCCGACGGGTTTCCGACGAAAAAGTCGTCGCAAATGTCCAAAGGAAAAAGGCGCTTAATTTCCCGCTTACGTTTCCGACGAAAATGTGTTTCGTCGCAAATTTGCGACGGCTATTTCCGTCGGAAAACGCTAAAATGTCGTCGCAAACTAAATAACCCAATTAATAGTCAAAGTGTTCGCTCGAACCCTCCTCATTCATTCACTCTCCTCTGTCGTTCTCTCCCCCACTCTCCACACCGTTCGCACTTCCCTTCTTCTCCTCTTCCACGCATCCCATTTCCTCTTCTCCAAAACCCTCTCACTCTCTCTCAGTTTTGACCACCACCACACCCTCACGCCTTTCCCTCTGCGCGCACCTCTGTCTCTAGCTCCCCTCCGCCGTGAGCTCCACCCTCACGCCTTTCTCTCTACCGCGCTCCTCTGTCTCAAGCTCCCCTCCGCCGTGAGCTCCACCTCCACGCCTCTCAAGCTCTCAAACTCTCAAGGTTAGAGTTTGATTTTATCTTAAATAAAAACCCTTAATGTTTGATTAATTCGAAACCCTAACCCCCTATTCTACACAAAATCCCTAATATTTGATTAATTCGAATCCCTAACCCCCTATTCCTAATTTGTCAGCTTCAATCCAAACCCTAAGCCTCCTTTGTTCCTATATCAAGCTTTGAAGAAGCAATCAGTGAGTGTTCCTCTACTTTGAAGCTTCTAGGTAAACAGGTGATGGTTCATAATCGATCCCTTTTTCTTTTTATTTGTTTTGTATGATTTATAATTTATAATATATTGAATGTGTGTTGCAGGGAAGAAAGAAGCTGATGCATGTTTTGAGATTAAAAACTCCCTTGTGCCGAAAAAGTAAGCATAGATTATACTGAGCTATATTAGACATGGTCGATGTTGTAAGCCTATATTGTTTATGTATTCATCTGCTTCCTTGTTTACTTATGTCCAGCTACAACATACCGTTGGTTGCTGACATTCATGTTGCTCCCACTGTTGCTCTGCGAGTAGCTGAATGCTTTGATAAGATTTGTGTCAACTCTGGAAATTTTGGTATGCATATATATCTTCATCAATTCGTTAGTCTTCTTTTATTCTTTATTTCCTTTATGTCTTTTTCTTTGTAATTTAAATGTATTGTCTTCAATTCTGAATCCAAGATGGTCTTTCACAGCTGACAGACGAGCTCAATTTGAAATACTAGAGTACACAGAAGACGACTGGCTACATCTGTGCTAACTTGCCCTGGCTCCGACCTGTATATAGGAATCTTATTCATGTCCAATAGTCATCGCAATAGATTGTTATATTAGTTCAAATTTAACTCTATTTATGTTATTGTAATGCTATGACTTCAATATGTGCTTAACGTGTAGGTATTGTGGTTTTCTGTTTCAGAGTTACAAGGATTTAACTGGGACTTCTTGGACCTATGTGTACATCATTAGCTTCTACTTATTAACTGTTTTGCTGCTTTTGAATTTGGTATGATTTAATTTTCCTGTATCTAATACCTCATAATTTCATAATTTGGAATATAAACTGCATTTTGGGAATGAGAACATTGGGAAGTTACTGTGTCTCTCAGACAAGCATGCATGCATACCATTACTAAATACTTTGCAATTACAGTAATTACAAGTTCTAAGTTAAATTAAGTAGTTAGCTGTTATAAGTAATCATGTTTAATACTTCTATCATTTAGAGGGAATGAAAATAGCTTGTTTTCTTTATCATGCCAGTGCCCGTTTGTTATTATAGTTTAAAAAAGAAGTGATTTTGAAATAATATAAAGATTATTTTTTAGAGATGTTTAAGATATGCAAAAGTTATTTTTCATTAGTTTATCATAATAAAAATCGTTTTTTAAATCATCTCATCTATTGAGAATGATTTTTAAGAGAAGTTACTCAAAATTGCTTCCTACTTCAAGTAGTGTCTAGATGTTCTTTAGATTCTCATTTTGTGTAGAAAACTGTAACAAATATATGAAATACTCTTAAAGTGATTGCTATTTTTTAAAAAATTGATTCTTCTAGAAAAAGGTCCTAACAAACGGGTTCTGATTCTGAATTGTACTGTCTCAACAAATTTTGCACAAGTTAGAAATGATTTCGCCATTCTTTTATTTCAGGTTATTGCTTTTGTCTTGGAGGCATTTTTTGCTGAAATGGAGCTGGAGGAATCAGAAACTAGTGATGGAAATGACAAGGTTTGTATTTAATCTGAATTCTTACCAATAAAGAAATATAAGTTGCTGTGTCTGTCACACACCTTTTAAACAGCTGCACTAAAAATTTGAAGTGATTCGTGTCACATACATCAGGGTTGAAGTTGTCGAATCAGCCTCTTGCAAATGCAAGATTAGGCTGCTTATGGTTCGCCCCAAACGGGAAATTTTTCCCTGAACCCTCCTACGGCAAGAGCTTCATAGCATCTGATTACTACTACTCCAAATGCTACTACTACGACTGCTGTTTCATCTTCTGATACTAACTGGCTCAGATCCTATATTGCTGATACATAAAATCAGCAGAATAAGCATGCAATTGCTGTTGCAGCTGCTACAGCCGCCGCTGCGGAGGCCGCGGTGGCCGCCGCTCAGGCTGCTGTGGCTGTTGTGAGGCTCACAAGCCAGGGTAGAGGCACATTGTTTAGTGGAAGTAGAGAGAAATGGGGTGCTGTCAAGATCCAAACTTTCTTCAGAGGCTATTTGGTATGTGCCTTTTGTCTTTTCTAATTGTTCAAATTTGGTGTTTTTTTTTTATGTTTTCTTAGTTTTTGCAAATGTTAAGGATTTGATTTGGTTTTATGATTTGTGATGCTTTTGTCTGGGGACAAATGTATTTGTTGTTGGTATAAGTTAACTTTGCTTCATTCTTACTCCTTTGTCTCCTCTCAAAAGGTGGGAAAGTGTTTGCTTTAGATTCTTAATGAAACAGTGTCTCTCTATTTCTGTTTTCCTTGAAACAACTGCCATCTGCACTTTCCCTTTTTCCATCTTCTCGTTGACTTGACTTCTTTTTCAAAACCAAAGCCTTTGTATTCTTTTTTTAAGCCATCTTGGATATTTGAAAAGAAAAAATTGAATTTTTACACTAACTTGAGTAAGGCTTAAACTTAACTTCAAATTTTCCTTCTTTCTTTTCTAATGTTATTTGAATTCAGAGTTTCTATATTGTTTACTTTCAGGCAAGAAAGGCTCTCAGAGCACTGAAAGGATTGGTTAAGATACAAGCTCTTGTTAGAGGCTATCTAGTTAGAAAAAGGGCTGCTCAAACTCTTCACAGTATGCAAGCTCTAATAAGAGCTCAGGCCGTTGTTCGAACACAACGAGCTCGTCGATCCATGAACAAAGAAAATCGATTTCTACCTGAAGTTCTTGCAAGAAAATCTGTGGTAAAATAACTGTTTTTATTTCCCTTGCCTCTTAAGCCCCATGCTCCGTTTTTCTTCAATCTATTTCTAACCACAGTAGACAAGTATTTGCCTGAGTCTGATATACTGAAATCATATAGGAAACTACCAATTCAGTATTTGCCTGGTTTTCTTTCTTAACAAATTTTGGAAATTACCAATTCAGTACTTGTGTGCAGCAAATATGTGTGCAGCAAATATGGAACGATATTGGGGAGAGCGAGAAGGACAAAGATTGTATGTTGATGGAATTGGAGAGGGAATGCTTAGAAGTTTACAGGAGAAAGGTTGATGAGGCTGCCAACACTAAAGCCCACTTTCATCAAACCGTTGCAGCCAAGGAAGCTGAGCTTGCAACACTAGTCGCTGCACTTGGCGAACATGATGTTCATTCTCCGGTAAAATTAACAACTTGCTTGTATTCAGTATTAAAATAAATAAAGTAACTGGTCATGCAGGTTATGCTTGTATTCAATTCCTTTAATAAATAAATAAAGTAACCCGTTGCAGATAAGTGATTTTAATAATGTTAAGATCATAATGTGCTATCAATTCCTCGATATTTTTGACTTACCAAAAGCCTTGAAGCACTTGACTTTGATCTGGTCAATATTCTTAGTTGTTGTTCAGGTCAATATTCTTGTATGTCTTTTTGAAAATTAATATATAACACTAATCCTCATGCATTTCGTCATTTTGTAGGCAGTTACTTGTTTGGATGGTGATGACTGCAAAGTTCGAAATGGCTTTGCAAGTATTGATGGAGATTCTGGTCTTGATACATCAATTGCTTGTGATTCTTGTGATATGTGGTAAGCCCAAGTGAATGATTAGGTTAATAAGTTTCAGTTATGCAGTCTTAAATTAATTTTTTTAATTCAATATATTATATATCATAGAGTGAGTAAAATTAATGTTGTTGCAGTTATGCAGTCTTATATGACTATGATGAATTGATGATGTTGTTGTAGGATTGTTACATCTGTAATTGAATATATCCCAAGGCTTAGAGCCATTGGGCAGAATTTGCTTGCATTTCTTAGCTTATCACAGAATTTGCAGATTACCTTAGTCATAAGTTCATAACAAACACTAATAGATGGATAGTTAAGTCTAACAGGTGCATTAGAAGTTTGATGGGATTTAAGGATACAGTCAGACATATACTTGCTTTCAGAACATATTATGGATTGCTTGTCTTGTTATATTTTACTTAGTTAAGATGACCCTGACGCTATTAAACTATGGCAATGAATGATCAACCCAATATATGATTTTAAGAGATAGTGTTTATAAAATAGTAGAAAAGAGCTTGTGCAAGTGTTTGTCAATCAATTTTATGGATGGCAATGTAATCAGTTAATGATTAGTCGTAAGGATTTTTGGGGAAGTACCCCCCTGATTGTTTCTTGAACTGCATTGTGACAGGTATCATGCGTTCTGTATCTAACTATTTTCACCTACAAAATTCCCAGGTAAACTTCCTTTTAGTAGAATCACAAGCTTATGAAATAAAATTGTCTGCTGATGTTGTATTAAATCCTGTATCTACTATTTTTGGTTTTGTTTTTCTTTCTTGATTTTGGGGCTTGATATTCGTTTGTCTATACTTAAGAGGCTTCAATTGGAATACTGGAAGAAAGTTGTTTGCTCTTGAGCCATCATGGGAAGTGAAGTAGGGGACAGTGTGAAAATCTTCCACTGTTTGCAGCTGTCTATAGATTGAGGTCTTAGATACCCGCTGTTGAGAGGAAGAGGGCTGCTGTTTGCTGATCAGCAGCTAATGTATTTGCTTATGCAACAGTTGGATATTATCAGCAGCTAATGTAATGTGTTTACAAAAGATGGTGCAACAGCTCAAAATTCTTGAACAACAAGTGCAGGATATTCATGAGCAGCATGTGAAAAATACTCAGGTTCTCCTAATCCCTATCATGGATAATTATTTTAGTTTATGGTTCTCTTTTCCTTACTCTTCTCTGCTACTATAATTTTTATGGTGATTTTGCTCACACAATGCAGGCAGAAGAATCTGACATGGAGGAGAAAATGAAGGGTCTTCGAGATGAGGTTAATGATGCTGAGCAAGAATTCGAGATGAGTACTTATCTGTCTTTACAGACAGGAGAACGAAGGATGTCGAAATGAAGCTTTGTCGAAATGAAGCTTTGTTCTTCCTATATCATTCTTTCATTCAGTGTATAAATTGGAGGTTTAGTGGTGAAGCTTTTCCTTATAATGTATTTGTCTTTTTAGAATTTTATGAACCCTTGCAACTGAACCCTTTTGCTGAATGTATGTTCATTCCCTTGTTGTTGTTGAAATGCTTTATTATATTTATTGCATGATGATGGATTATGATGTAAACATTGATTGTATATGTAAAGAATTGAATTGACGTTCAAAAGAAAAAGAATTGAATTCGAATGAAATGTATTTAATTTTGTATAATTTAATTTTTTTTTATTTTTTTTTAATATTTTCGACGGATTTGCGACGAAAATGTGTCAGCATTTGCGACGACTTTGCCACGAATATTTGCGACGGGTTTCCGACGACTTTGCGACGGAAAAATTTGCGACGAAAAACTCCGTCGGAAAAAATTTTCCGACGAGCGATTTTGCGATGACTTTTTGTCCATCGAAAAGTTCGTCGGAAACGTCAATTTCCGACGAAAATCGCTGCATTTGCGACGGAAATTGCCGTCGGAAATCGTCGATTTTCTTGTAGTGACACACCACTAACAACTATAACATGTTTCGAAGAAGAGGTTAGGGTTGAACCTTAAAAAAATTAGTGTTGCAATCGTACTTGGGTTAAATCGAAGAAGAGGGTTAGGGTTGAAATCGCAACAAGAAGCAGAATCGATCCAAAGAGAAGCAGCTTGGACCAGCGAAGCTTAAAATCGTTCCAGAGAGAAGTCGTTGAGAATCGTTCCAGAGAGAACTGTCATTGAGAATCAGAGGGATTCGTAACATTGAGAATCCAAAGAGGTGGTGTCAAATCCACTTAATTATATGTTTGTTCTTAGCACTATGTTAAAATCTCCCCAATTATTTAGGTTCCCCTTCATTAGTGCAAAATCAGGAAAAGAGTTACACCTTTAAAGTTGGGCGGTCAAATTTTCGACTTAAAACATAGACACGGTGATAAATTTGTAATTATCTTTAAAAAGTTTATCATTTTAAGTCGGGTAAGTGTATGGTCCGACTTTAAAAGCATTTAGCAAAACCTTCTCTAAATAGAAGTCGGGTTGGCGCCCAACTTTAAATCCCTTTTTTAAAGTAGTATTTGTTGCCTAACAATAGAGAGTTAGAGACTCCACATCATTCATAACTAAAGCATAATTAATGGAAAGTCTAGCAGGTAGTATAAGGACATAATTATGTAGGTAGAAATATATAATAAGCATTTTCTCTTTGATTTTAGTCCCTTCAATTAGCCATTTCAAAATTTCCATTTTTGTCTCATTTCCATTTTTTTTTACAATAACAAACTTAGATCATTTTCATTGTTATTATACTTTATTCTAGGATACAAAAATGGGTTGATGCCGCTCTTAAAGATATAGTCTTATTAAGGGAGGCCTCCTAAGTATATTGATCAAAAGATCCTTAATACAACAGTATCGTGCATTATTTAAACTACAAAAGGAGTCCTACAGTGCCCTACATTATAAGGTATCGTTGTCATGTGCCTGCTACCGAGGTGGTGGTAATGGCCACTACCTTGGTACGAGCTAATGGTTGGTTGCCACGTCCTCCTTGTTTTTCTTCTACGCAGACACGTCCTGGTCTATGCATATAGTCCGTACGGCGGCGCATACGGTAAGGGCCCTTCTTTTTTACTATTTGTATCTCCTCGGGTGTCGATTGCGCTCATCGATCATTTCTTCTTGGTCTGCTAGGATTTTCCGCGGCTAGTAGGGGACCTCATCGGTCTCTAGGTCGACATTTTCGGACACCCCTAGTACACAGTCCTTCGAGCTACGAGCCCTTCAGGGCGAAAGTGCTCCAAGCCCTTCTGGGTGGCTGGCTTGTGACGACTTCTTTGTTCCTCGATGTTCTTGTTATTTTTTGATGCTTGACCTACCGTCCTCTTCATTTATGAGGTTTGCACCGACCTTCTAGGTTTTGCCAGGGTATTGGTGTCTCTCCATTTCCCTGACGCCTTTAATGCTGGTTTTAATGCGTTTCTAACCACATCTTCTTTACTCGTATACAAATAGGACCATTCTCACCCATTTGTTCTATGCCTCTTACTGCTCTTTTCTCACTGTCGTTTTTCCTCCCGCTCTTTGATGGCGAGTCGTACGTCGCTGGTTATCAGATTATCTTTTGACAACCTCCTTTGGGATTTGGGGTCATGCGGAGTACCTAACGACTATTGTCTACCTATGATGGCACTGTTAGGTTCGAGAACTTCAGCGCATCACATCTCTCTCCGACTTCAATGATGTCCTTATGCTATTGTCTCGGAGAGAGTGTTGATGCCATGTGAATGGGCAGCCTCCAGTGTTTTTTCGGTGGGTGTGTCCCCAGTTGTCTAGGATTTGGTTCTCTTCTTTGACTGGTTGTTTGAAAGATCATGCAGCACCGACGTGGACACTAGCAGGGCGCCTTGGTTGATCTTCAATGTAAGGTGTACGTGTTCACGGTCTTCTAGAGGTCTCATGGCAGTAATGCTAATGTCATTCGCTTCTCTAGGTGCTGGTGAAACCATGAATTTTTCTCTGGGTTCTCTTCTACTTTCGACCATTGTAATGTGCGCTTCGGATTACGTTGTTGTATTTGGCGTCAAGCATTTATGCCTTTTGTTTATTTCTTTCCGCCCTTCTGGGATTGCTTTTATGTGTGTATGTTCATGGAATAAAGTGGTCTTGAATTTGCTCATTTCTCCTCAGCGGGATTGTACGACAGATGGCTCTAGATACTATGTGTTGACGGAGTATTTACTGTTCGTTCTTGTAATTATAGACTACTGCTGGATTGGTCTACTGCCGCAAGACCGACACATTCGTGTGAGACAGTGGTGAAGCGGTTGTGGACATGTAATGTCCCATCTAAAATACATTTATTCAGTTGGAGATTGTTACAAGGCAGGCTAGCCACAAGAGACTTGCTCGTATCCCAATTATCGAACAACAACATAATTTGGTATGCCCAGTATGTTTTATGTTTTATGAAACTCATCGTCATTTATTTGTTGAATGTACAGTGGCGGTCGATTTGTGGTGGAGAGCAGCGGGGTGGCTTGGTGGTGCTGATGTTCTCCATATAGACCAAATTCAGAATTTTCTAGTAGAGTCATTTCAGGGAAGAAGAAGAAGAAGGTACGGCATTTAATTTGGTTAGCAGTAACGTGGGTAATTTGAGGAGCAAAGAATGAGATTGTCTTTCGTGGGGTGCCCGTGAACTTAAATATCCATTTCAACCGCCTCATAAATATATCTTGGCGATGATGGTTTGTTGGCATGGCGGGAAAAAATGTCGAAGTCTCTTTTGCTAGTTGGAGTATCAATCCTATCCAATGTCTAAACTTGGTATAAGTATTACAACAAGGTGTGCTGGTGCGATGTAACCCGAATCTGGTTTTGATGCTGATATGAGTCAGATATGTTGCTGCAACCATTGCATCGACTTCATGCTTCCTTCTTCAAGCTACAATTGTTGATTAATCTTGGTAGATACTCGTCTATGTTATGGTATATTGATTGTGGGGTTAATTTTGTGGGTAGCAGTAGGCCTAGTACCAATTATTAGTGGTTATAGGAAGCTGTATAATGTGGCTTGCTATTTTACAGTGTAGTATAGGTGCCGGAAGAGTATTGGAAATATCTTGTATATATTTGGAGTATTCTTTTTCTTAAATGGCTCTCTTTTCCTTTGGGTTGGAGTACGAGGCTTCCCGTCAATAAAATATTTGTTTATAAAGAAAAACATTTTTATAGGAGAATATTAAATGCATTATTTACTTTTCAGGGGTATAATTGACCCTTAAGTGTGAATAGGTCAGCCACTGAGTGTCAAATAATCAAATAGGAAAAACACACCAACGAGATTCTCCCTGCTACATTTTTTTTGACAAGATTTGCTATATGGATGGTAAACATTTTGTTCCAAGCAATTGACCTAAGCAACGAATAATGCTTATAAAAAGAAAAAAATAAGCAACCAATAATAATGATTCAAGTTAATTTGTCAAAAAAAAAAATAATGACTAAAGTTATACTAATAGTAATAATAGAAATTCTTATTTCTTTAGAATAGTATACAACCAAACAGACATAACATAAACCAAAGCGGTGGGGGGTTTTACAAACCAATCTGACCGCAAATTAAAAGCACTTGAGTCATTATTATTTCTTTCTTTTTCCTTATTTTTTTTTACTCACATACATAGATAATTAACAGAAGAAGAAAAAGCAACAAAGCCCTCACTTGAATGGTCTCATCATGCTCCTGCAACCAGAAGAGAGAAGAAAAAATTAGAATGTGCAAACATCAAAATTTAAGAGCATCAACAATAGTATTTTATATCAATTGAGGACAAAAATTCTCCCAATAGGATTTAGATTTTTTTTCACCTCAAAATTCAAAATATAGTGTCCTTTTTTTTATCAAGAAAATATTGTGTCCTATTACACTAAAAACCAAAAAATACAAAGTAAAAATACAAAAAACTACTACTTTGTATTTTTCCAAACTCAGTTTTGCTACTCAGATGTCAAGCTCAAATTCTTATATATGTAGGCTAAAATGAGATCTCAACACCAATATTACCAAAGTGACAAATCAATTTCCCATCGTTAGCTCAAAAAGTAAGAAGAAAATAAAATTAATCACCAATTTCATAACTCATCATAATCAGTCAAATAATAATAATAATAATAATAATAATAATAATAATAATAATAATAATAATAATAATAATAATAATAATAATATAAAAATAAATATAAACCATACAAAATTTTGATAAAGAAGCATAATTAAGAGAACAAAGCAAATTAAACTTTAAATATTTTTACCTGATAACATATAGAAGATGCAAGGTCTAATCACTATCACTGCTGCTGCTATCATGGCCATGGCCATGTTCATGACCTTCCTTCTTCTTCTTCTCCTTCTTCTTCTTTATTCCCTCTCCACTTTCATTATCACCATGGATCTTGTCTTTGACCTTGTCTAAGATACCTTCCTTGTGCTCTTCACCATGATGCTCTCCCTTGTATCCTCCTCCAACAAGCCCAGGTTGCTGACCATTATGTTCTACTCCAGTAAACCCATGTTGTTCCCCTTTGTAGTCACCATGATGCTCTCCTCCTACTCCTCCAACAAAGCCATGTTGTTGTTCACCATAGTGTTCTCCTTTGTGTGGTTCACCATAGTGCTCTCCTTTGTGTGGTTCACCATGGTGTTCTCCTTTGTGTTGTTCACCACCATAGTGTTCTCCTTTGTGTTCACCACCAATGATACCATGGCTCCCTACTTTCTGCTCCTCCTCTTTTTTGTTGCCTCCTTTGTGAAGGGTTTCACCAATCTTGTTAATGATTACTGACATTGTTTTTCTTTGTGTGTATGTTTAATTTGGATATGAATTTGAAGGGAATGATCAATGATATTTATAGGGAGAGATGTGTGAAGCACTAGGACAAAATAGAGATATATAATATAATAAATATAAATATAAAATGTTAACCACAATTTAGGAGGAAATTACTAGAATGACCATGAACGTGTACACTACGTGTAATTGTATATTATTCTTTTTTTTGAAAAAGTATATATTCTTTTTGCAAAACAGATCTTATATGATTTTCATTTTTAAGTTGTTTGTACGCATTGGGAAAAATCCTAAGTCCCACGTCCACCGGTGATAAAGTCTCAAGAGGGTATGTAATGAAGAGGCAACACTCACTTTACAATTGTGGGGATGAGTTAGGCTCAATCCACATTAATTCTAAGATGATATCAGACCCTGTCCTAGATCCGTCGGGCCACCTACCATTGTCCACACTCCAAACCCAATAGTGCTGGGCGTGAGGGGGTGTATTGGGAATAATTCCAAGTCCCACATCGACTAGTCATAAGGTCTCAATAGGGTATATAATGAAGAGACAACCCTCACCTTACAAGTCGGTTTTTTGGGGTTGAGTTAGGTCTGATCCACATTCTAAGAATTGGTATTTTTTGTGTTGATGATTTTAGAAAAAAAAAACTATAATTTATAATTTACTAAGGCAATTTATTATTGTTCTGTACCTTGCAGTATTGGGTTGACTGCAGTTGGTAGGTCTCTTGCTGCCTAGCAGGAGGTTAGTGTGAACCCGGGGGGGTACCTGCGAAGCCACTCCGACGCTCAAGTCAGTATCGAGAATAGATGAGTGATTTAGCTAGGAATGAGAGAGTGTCCCTTATGAAGGCTATGGGAGCCGGTATTTATAGGAAATCGTGTCCGTTTGTGGATCGTCGGATCAGTAGAATTGATCTCAACCATTCAAGTGTGATGGCCTTAATTGGGCATGTATGTTGTGGATATGGGCCGCAATGATTGGGCCAATCCATATCCAATTGCTAAATGCACCTCCTGGTATTGCTGAATGGACCTCCTGGTCCAGTCCAGAACAGTTGCCCCCCAACCCGAGATTATTCTGAAGGATAGTCTTGGCTTGAAGAATTTTTGTCGATCTACACGAAGTGTTACTTCATCTGTCCTGTCGGGTCGTATAACATCTCTTTACTGCGCTTGTGACTCACACCTCCCTTGGTGTAATCATTGTACCAGACACCGAGCTGGGGTTCCGTGTCCTGACGTTGGCGCCCTACTGGGCGCCTTGTACCCAGATGTTGCGTCCTGATGTTGGCGCCCTCCCGGGCGCCTTGTGCCAAGATGCTATATCCTGATGTTGGCGCCCTCCTGGGCGCCTTGTGCCAAGATGCTGCGTTCTGACGTTGGCGCCCTCCTGGGCACCTTGTGCCATGCGTCCTGATGTTGGCGCCCTCCTGGGCGCCTTGTGCCAAGGTGATGTGTTTTGAATTTGGCGCCCCCTGGGCGCCTTGTGCCATGCCCCCTGATGTTGGCAGCCTCCTGGGTGCCTTGTTGTTGTTCATTATTGTTCTCGTTTGTGTTGTTGATGGCGCCCTCATAGGCGCATGGGTGCTTGGTAGCTAGGCACTGGATACCTCCTTGCGAAGTAGGATTAGGCGCACTCCTGGGCGCTGGGTGCCGGTTTGCGCTACGATGCCTGCCTCCTTGCGAAGCAGGCTTTTGCGCCCTCCTGGGCGCCTTGGGTGCTGGCTTGCAATGCGCTGGCTGCCCCCTTGCGACGCGTTTTGGCGTCCTCCTAGGCGCTGGGTGCCTGTTTGCGCCAGGCTGGGTGCCGGCTTGCGAGAGGGGGTTTGGCGCCCTCCTGGGCGCCTTGGGCGCTGGCTTGCAATGCGCTGGCTGCCCCCTTGGTGCCTTCCTAGATGTGCTTGGTGCCATCCTGCAGAACATGTTTTGGCACCCCCAAGGGCGCCTGGGTGCCGACCAGGATGTGCTTGGTGCCATTCTGCAGAACCTGTTTTGGCGCCCTCTAGAGCGCCTTGGTGCCTTCCTGGATGTGCTTGGTGCCATCCTGAAAAACATGTTTTGGCGCCCCCTAGGGCGCCTGGGTGCCGGCCTGGATGTGCTTGGTGCCATCCTGCAGAACATGTTTTGGCGCCCTCTAGGGCGCCTTGGTGCCTTCGTGGATGTGCTGGGTGCCATCCTGCAGAACATGTTGGTGCCTTCCTGATTGTGCTTGGTGCCATCCTGAAGAACATGTTTTGGCGTCCCCTAGGGCGCCTGGGTGCCGGCCTGGATGTGCTTGGTGCCATCTGCAGAACCTGTTTTGGCGTTCCCTAGGGCGCCTGGGTGCCGGCCTGGATGTGCTTGGTGCCATCCTGCAGAACATGTTTTGGCGCCCTCTAGGGCACCTTGGTGCCTTCCTGGATGTGCTTGGTGCCATCCTGCAGAACATGTGGATGTGCTTCGTGCCATCCTGCAGAACATGTTTTGGCGCCCTCTAGGGCGCCTGGGTGTCGGCCTGGTGCCATCCTGCGAAACATGTTTTGGCGCCCTCTAGGGCGCCTGAGTGCCAGTCTGGATGTGCTTGGTGCCATCCTGCGAAACATGTTTTGGGGCCCTCTAGGGCACCTAGGTGCCGGCCTGGATGTGCTTGTTTCCATCCTGCGAAACATGTTTTGGCGCCCTCTAGGGCGCCTGGGTGCCAGGCTGGATGTGCTTGGTGTCATCCTGCGAAACATGTTTTGGGGCCCTCTAGGGCGCCTGGGTGCCGGGTGCTAGGCACCTTCCATGGTGCAAGATCCTGTTTTTAGTTGGCGCCCTGGTGGTGGGCGCCTGGGGTGCCTGGTGCTAGGCTATCTTGTCTCATGACATTGGCACCCTTGCTGGCACCTTGTGGGTACCTTGACCTTGGATCCCTGCTGGGTGGGCGCCGTGACGTTGGTTCTTTTGTGTGACTATCCTTTCAATCCTTTCGCGAGCTTTGTGCTGCTTCTTCTTTGCTAAGGTGTGGATTTTGGATTTTAAGTAGATAGTTGCTAAGCTTGCCTTGCTTTATGAAGATGAGCTGACGCCCGTCGGGACAATTTGTAATGAAGTATATCCTTAGCACAGTTTACCAAGACTCAGCTTGGATAGAACTCGCTCAAAGGGGTTGTGACCACCAAGGTCAGCTCGAAGTATGCTCTTGGCACAGTTTACCAGGACTCGGCCCAGATAGAACTCGCCCAATGGGTTGTGACCACCAAGGTCAGCTTGAAGTATCCTCTTGGCACGGTTTACCAGGACTCGGCCCAGATAGAACTCGCCCAAGGGGTTGTGACCACCAAGGTCAGCTTGAAGTATCTTCTTAGCACAGTTTACCAGGACTCGGCCCAGATAGAACTCGCCCAAGGGGTTGTGACCACCAAGGTCAGCTTGAAGTATCCTCTTGGCACAGTTTACCAGGACTCTGCCCAGATAGAACTCGCCCAAGGGGTTGTGACCACCAAGGTCACTTATTTGTTTTGGGGTGCCATGACATCCTTGACTTCCAATACTTGGAGAGATGATTTTGGCTTTTATCTAATGTTGAGGTTGCCCATGTGATTTAGGCAGTCCCTCCCTGCATGGTATGTTGTGTCTCAAACTTGCCTCACTCCACCCCTAATTATGGAGTTAGACCCCTCTTCTTTCTTAATCTTAAGGAATTTTCTTTGGAACAAGTGTTAATGCTAGTGAGCTAGAGCAAAAACTGTAATTGCAAAATGAATTTTTGTTAATCATTCATATCGAGCTTTTTACATTCTGCCTTCGTGCTTTAACATCAGAATTATTAACTGGGCTTAGCCCTAGGTTCAGGTTCTGATGCCCTGCTTCCTACTCAAGGGTCCCATCCTCCTCTTCATTCACGTATTGGGCGAGCTTCCCTTCGCGAATCAGCTCTTCAATGTCATCCCTGAGGGTGTTGCATTTGCTGGTACTGTGCCCATAACCTTTGTGATAACGACAATACTTCTTAGAGGTTCGGCCTTTCCTTTGCACGAGAGGTTCGGGCTGTTTGATGTCCCGAAACTCCGCGTCGACGCATTCGGCAAGGATCTCAGCCTGGGATATGTTTAGTAGGGTGTACTCTGAAAAGCGACCTTGTCGGGGTCGGGATTCCCGAGGAATTCTCTCATCTTGGGTTCCCTTTTGCCATGGTTCTTCAATGGCCTTGTAAGCCAGCTCTTCCTCCTTACTGCCAACCTTGGCTTCCTCATGGTACGCCATGTTGTCTTCTTCATAGTCCCATGTATTTTGTGCCTTCCGAAGGAACTCGTCCAAGCTTCGGGGTTTGTTAACCCCCACGTCTCTTTGAAATAGGCTTCCCTTCTTGAGGCCATCCTTCATCCAAAAGAGCCTCCTCTTGTCTTCAAGGTTCCTGACGTTGGCAGCCTCCTTGTTGAACCTTTCCAAATATTCTCTAAGTGTTTCTTTCTCTCCCTGCCTGATTGCCCTAAGAACCTCTTCAGATTTGGGTTTCAACCGGGAGGCGGTGAAACGAGCTGTGAACATTCTCGTCAGCTGACTCCATGAGGAGATGGAGTTTGGCTTTAGCTCTTCAAACCACTCTAATGTGAAATTTTTGAGGATGAGGGGTAAGATTTTACAGTAAACAGGCTCCCTTGTGCCTCTATAGCGCATCATCAGGGAGAAGTGTGGCAGATGGCAGTCTGGATCTCCGGTTCCATCATACATCTTGAGAGCTGGCAGCTTTTCCAAGGCCCTTGGGATTCGGCATTCATCCACCCTTCGAGTGAAAGGTCCTTCATCGGAAAACCTTCTTGAGTTTCGAGGGGAGGTGTCTTCATAGTCTGAATCTCGATACCTGCACCGGTCGGGAGATCTCCTCGATGGCGATCCCCGGTGGTGCCTTTGGTGGGTATTGACCCGACTCTTTGGCCTCTCACGAGAATTGGGGGATGCACGTGAGGAGGTCCTGGGTGGAGGCTGCTCGGGCAGGGAAGCCACACGCCTTTCAATCTGCCTTAGGCGAGCTTCCTGCTGCAGCATAGCTTGGGTGCGATTGCTCAGGAGACTCAAAAGTTGGCTCACATTCGAGGGCTGGGCAGGCTGACTGGTACCCTCGTCAGGCAGGCTGGCGACGTTGCCCTCAGGAGTACCCTCTGGTCGGGGTGCGGGTATGGCAACGCTTTGAATCTGGGGTCTGCCTCTGGGAGCCAGGGAGTAGCAAGAGAAAAGTTCAAGGAGTAGTGATGATGTGAAAGATAGATATCTCCCACTATGGTCGCCAATGTTCTGTACCTTGCAGTATTGGGTTGACTGCAGTTGGTAGGTCTCTTGCTGCCTGGCAGGAGGTTAGTGTGAGCCCGGGGGGTACCTGCGAAGCCACTCCGACGCTCAAGTCAGTATTGAGAATAGATGAGTGATTTAGCTAGGAATGAGAGAGTGTCCCTTATTAAGGCTATGAGAGCCGGTATTTATAGGAAATCGTGCCCGTTTGTGGATCGTCGGATCAGTAGAATCGATCTCAACCATTCAAATGTGATGGCCTTAATTGGGCTTGTATGTTGTGGATATGGGGCCGAAATGATTGGGCCAATTCATATCCAATTGCTAAATGCACCTCCTGGTATTGCTGAATGGACCTCCTGGTCCAGTCCAGAACAATTATAATTAATTAATATTGTTTTTGTTATTGAAGATTTAAAAAAATAATATGTTATAATAAGTAGTGAATTTTACTAAATTTTATTAATTTGAATAATAGAAAAATATGATTTTAGTTACAGAATTTTAGATTTGAGTCTTCTATTGTCTTAAATTAGTTGCGATTTAACTTGACTATTTTTTTCCGATAAGCAATGTTTCATTGATTAAAGCATTAGAGATGCTTAAAACCACAAATACAGGGTGGATTTAAAAGTTGTTCATACAGTTAAGTGTGTTGCTCCATTATAGCGGCGGTGACGAACTAGAGTTTCTACCCACCTCAAATTTAACATGACTATTTGATAGAGAGAATTAAAAATAATTGATAAAAATATATTATTTTGGGTTGTTTTCTTAAAGAAAAAATCAATAAAGTACGTACCATCAAAAAAAATTAATAAAGCTTAATCTGCAATATATATTTTAGTTTGATAGCAACATTAAATTTTAGTTTGATATCAATGGACAGGTGTCAAGTGGTGATGCTTACTAAGTGTAATATTTTTTGGTCCGGGGGTATTTGACCCACTCCGATATCTAGGGGAAATGAGCTCTAAATAATCCAGAGTTCGGCTGGGAGGTAAGTAAAGTCTGGCTCCAATTTATTCCGGCACTAGTGCAAAAATGGGATTAGAATTAGACATTTAAAGTCAGGCGCTCAGATGCCTGACTACATAAGTAGACACGGTGGCAAACTTGTAATTAATAGGCAAAACTCGCGAGTTTTAAAGTCAAGCGAATACACGCCTGACTTCTAAAGTGAAAAAATAGGAAAAAAATTAGACTTTAGAAGTCAGGCGTGTATTCGCCTGACTACATAAGTAGACACGGTGGCAAACTTGTAATTTATGGTGAAATTTGTTTTTTCTATTTTAGTACTTTAGAAGTCAGGCGTGTATTCGCTTGACTTCTAAAGTACTAAAATAGAAAAAAAAGAATTTCACTTACGCACCCTACCCTTCTCACTCTCAGAACCCTTCTCACTCTCAGAACCCTTCTCACCCTCTCCTTCTCACTTACGCGAACCCTCCTAAGCTTCTCACTCTCAGAACCTCTGACTCTCAGAACCCTTCCGCCGTGGTGCTTGTCTCACCTTCTCTTCGCCGTGGTGCTTGTCTCACTGTCCCGTTTCTTCCCCCCCTCACCTCTCACCGTCGCGTTTCTCCTCCCCCTCACTGTCGCGTTTCTCCTCCCCTCACCGTCACGCTTCTCCTCTCCTCACTGTCGCGTTTCTCCCCCCCTCACCTCTCACCGTCGTCAGATCTCAACAGAAACCCTCTCTCACATCGCGAACGGCAACCACCGTACACCAACAGAAACCCTATCTCACCAACAACCACCCTTCAGATCTCAGATCCGTCGTCACCTTCTGTCTCAGATCTCAGATCCGTCGTCACCGTCGTCACCTTCTGTCTCAGATCGCGTTGCTGTTGCAGAATTTCAAACCCTAAAAACACACACCTGTGATTTTTGTAGATCTGATACTTAGGGTCTTAATCGAACAACCAAACTAAGGTAAAAAGCTTATTATTTTTCTGTTTATGTTCTTCTTTGTTAATTTCTAACATGAACCCTAATTTGGTTCTTTGATGTTTGTGATTTCCATTCATTGTGATTTTGTGCCTGAATCATCTTCTTCTTATTTTTCAGTTCAACGTTGCGAATCCTACCACTGGATGCCAGAAGAAGCTGGAAATCGATGATGACCTGAAGCTGTAATCCATTTACTCTCTTGGATTTTTCTGTTTATTTGGTTTTAAGTGTCCATGTTCATAAACGAATCCTTCAGATTTGGTTGATTTTGGTACAGTTTTGAGGTTTGACCCTTTCTGGAGTGTGGTTGGTAGGTTGCAATGCATAAACATTTGTGTAGATTGTGTCTGTTTTTTTATTGGTTGACTTGTGAGGGTGGAAACCATTGTCGATGATTTTGTCACTTATGGAAATATTTGATGTTATTTTATGATGATTAGCTTTGTAAATATCAATTAGGAGTAAGTGTGTCCATCAATTTGGTACAGTTTTGTGGTTTGACCCTTTATGATGATTAGCTTTGTAAATATCAATTAGGAGTAAGTGTGTCCATCAATTTGTCTCTTTCCCTTCCCTTCATTATATAGTAACTTGGATTTGCAACTTTTTCATGGGAAGTGAAAGTATTTTATAGATGTACATTCTTCTTGGCTAGTTAGATCATTTAAATTGACAAAGAATTGTAAATCAGATGCATATATATAACATTTAACTCTTGTTTTCTTGGTTTGGTTCTTCTCAGATTAAGTCTGTTCAAGAACTAAGTGGACAGATATGTCAGATTTGTGGCGATGAGATTGAACAAGGTATGTCCGGCGCAAAGAACGGTGATAGAACAAGGTATGTCCGGCGCAAAGAACGGTGAAGTAGATTTGGATTGGGGGGTGGGGAGATAAATTCTTTGGAGAGTGAAGGATGCACTATTTTAGTTCAAAGTTCTATTGGTAAATAAATATGTTCGTAGTTAGATACATGTTGTGAACATTATTCTGGTATCATTTGTCCCATTTTTCTTATGAAAAGATTGTTGATCATAAAGTATGCCTATATGAATTGAATTCATTTCCACTGTTTTTATAGTTCTATCCACTTTGCACGATCATTTAATTTCCCTTTCCTTTGTGAAAAAAGGGAAAATATGCCTCAGAATGTTCAGTGATTAGGCTCCAGACGTACTGCTCATTGATGGTGAGTATGGTAATCTTTTGGATGTGCTGAAATTTCAGAATTTTTGTCATTCTCTTAATAGAGTAATTTTATTTCTCAAGTTAGATACTTCTGCTATTTATATTTCTAGTTTATAATCTTAATGGCCTTTAGGGATTTATTAAATATTGTTGCATATTATAACCACCAAGTTTGATTATCTGTACAGAAGATTTTAACCTCTGGCTTTTCTGATTATTATTTTAGGAGGAATGATGTCTCTTGTTGTTAAGTCAAAGACAAAAGACTTGGTTAGATGTCAAGTTATTGATGGTGGAGAATTGAAATCTCGACGTCATTTAAATGTCCGTGGAAAAAGTGCAACACTTCCTTCCATAATTGGTATAATTCTATTGTATTTATCATCGACACATTTCTGCAGAGGCGTTAGGTTTCAGTTATTGTCTTGTAGATAGATACGATGTTAGTATGCAAATGCATTTGGCAATTTAATTATGTTCCTTTGTCGTATGCTCCAACTTCACAGACAAGGATTGGGAAGATATCAAATTTGGGGTAGACAATCAAGTAGACTTCTATGCTGTATCATTTGTCAAGGATGCTAGAGTGGTTTATGAGTTGAAACATTACCTCAAAAGTAATTATTTTTACTGTCCTATTTCCTTTTTATGCTTGTCTATTCAGATGTGTCTCTTCTTTCTTGGGGCATTTATGCTTCTCCTTAAGTTCTAATTATAAACCTTTTCTATAGGTCACAATGTTGATATACACGTGATTGTAAAAATTGAAAGCGCAGATTCCTTACCAAATCTTCATTCTATACTTTCAGCTTCAGATGGGGTTAGTTCCTTACAGTTTAGATTGTGTACTGTAGGTATTAAATATCTTAATACATTTTCTTAAAATGATTAAAATTTGCACTATGTTGGTGATTTTTTTCTTCTGGCACTATGTTGCACTAAGATAATCCAGTTCTCTCTGCATGCTTTTTTTAGTTGCTTCCTCTGGACTTGATAACTTACAAAAATAAATCTATTTGAACTAACTTGTGCTGATAACTTCCACTAATGGCGGATTTAACATGGTAGACCCTGAACTAGTTTGAACTTACTGACAGGTTTTCCAACAACCTCATGGTCCCTGTTTTGGAGAAAGTCATTAAATCATGTAAATTTATAGATCAAAGTATGATCTTTATCTGTGTGTAGCATCCAGTTTCATTTTGAGAGTGATATTTATTTTGCAGGCCATGGTTGCTCGTGGGGACCTTGGAGCTGAACTTCCAATAGAGGAAGTCCCTCTATTGCTGGTAATGTAGTTCTCACTTCTCAGATCATGATATATATGCCATTCTGGTGAGATGTATATAGGTTCTTTCATGAGTTAATCTAAAATGTATGTTGATAATCATTGTGTTGGACTGTTGGTACATTTGTTAAGGGGTGAAGCATTTAGTGTCACTAGGAAACTCTAATAAAATGAGCAATTCGATTTGCTGTTCTTAATTTAACTTTGTAGTACCATATTAATGTCATTAATTGTGCACACCAATTTAACATTTTATTATCACTACTTTGTCATATGATTTTGTACCCATCCCACTTTTCTTCCCCTTATTGTTTATGAGTCTCAATTCCTGCATTACCCTTCTTTTTGTTGTCCACCTTAGTGATCGGCGACTGCCTAACACAATTATGGAATGTATTAGAAAATTTGGCTGTTAAGGATCCTGAACTAAATGTGGACTTTCAGTTTAGACATTGTAGTTCATTTTTTTCTCTCTTTAGCTGAGAGTGGGAGTGAAGTATGAACATCATATATGTAGTTCTATAATGACAATAATCTTGTATGATGGTGGACCATTGAAGACTATCTAGTCTTTTGACTTAATCACTTTTTCTTTTACATGTCCCAATACTGTTTTTGATCCTTGCTTGATCCCTTTTCATTGCATTATGTCAATTTGGAAATCACGATTCGGAAATAGATATTCTGATTCATTATTTGAATGTTGATTGGATAACCTTGACATATGTAAATTTGATTTATTTTTCTTGTTAAGTTTCTTTTTCTAGTAGATGTTCTTTACTATAGTTAATAATGTATATGCATTACAGGCTTATAGCTCTCTTATATATGCAGTAAATAAGAGATGTTCTTATACTAGACTGGTGTTTTTGCAGGCTGTTTCACTTATAGCCTCGTACTTGCAAGTTACTTGCGGTTACGGTTGGGTGCCTCTCATTCATACATTATTGACAATGCACCTTCAATAGAGCTAACATCTTCTGAAGCATCATCAAGTGCAATGTCTTTCACAAATGCCAAGCATGTAGAGTTCCCCCTGTTTTTAGAAGGTCAAGACACAACAAGAGCAGCTTATGCCGTATTTTTGCTAAACAAGGTATATATTTACATTTACTTTTATATTCGCCATGTAGCTGTTCTCCAGCTTTGAATATAATGCTTAGTTTGAATATAATGCTTACTTTTATATTCTCCCTGTAGCTGTTCTCCAGCTGTGGTTTTTGATCGCATATTGGAGGTGGCTGTCAATGGAATCTAAAGGCGGATCAGATGATTAAGAGGGTGTTTGTATTCAGTGACATGGAGTTTGACGAAGCCTCTATGAACCCTTGGGAGACTGATTACCAAGCAATCACTAGTTGTGTTAGATTAGCTTCCTTCTGTACTGTCTAACAGTTGTTTAGTTTTATGATATATCAGATGTCACTTATCAGATTTTTTTAAACAAATTTATGATATTCTTTTGTTTATATGCTTCTGTCCTCCTTCTGTACTGCTTGTATTGTGTGTGTGACTGCTTGTGTCATTTATTTGTGCAATGCTTGTGTCTTTTGAATGTATAAAGTAGAATGTGATGAATGACCAAAATTCGTATAACCAGGGTGTAGGGAGATTAAACCAAAATTTGAAAGAAAAAAAATTTAAAGTCAGGCGCAATAATACTTGACTTTAAAACAGACTTACGAAGTCAGGCAATAATAAATGCTTGACTTTAAATCATACTTACGAAGTCGGGCAACAATAAATGCTTGACTTTAAAACTGACTTACGAAGTCATGCGAAATAAATGCTTGACTTTAAAACTGACTTACGAAGTCAGGCAAAATAAATGATTGACTTTAAAACTGACTTACGAAGTCAGGCGAAATAAATGCTTGACTTTAAATCAAACTTACGAAGTCAGGCTATCGCTTGACTTTAAAACTCCTTACATACAAAGTCGACTTAATAAAAGTCAAGCGGGCGCCTGATTTTAAATCCCATTTTCGCCTGACTTTAAATCCCTTTTTTGCACTAGTGCGGGGTACTAGACGAGTCTGCTCCTTAAAATGGAGTGCATTAACCACTTGCACACAAATTTAGAGTTACAAAGTGTAATATATATATATATACTAGTTCTAACACCCGTGCTCCGCACGGCTTGCCTTTTTTAAATTCTTTTAGCTCTTAAAAAAACAGGAATACTACTATTATTTTATTATTATTTTTTGACCAAATCTATTATATTATTATTAATGATTATTTTTGTATTATTATATATGATGTCTACAACACGTGGGTATCATGCAGGGTTGAATGAAAACAACAAAAAAACACTTATAGAAAGTTGAAAGAAAATGTTGGGGAGTTCTATTGTAAATGAGACCGAAGTTCCCGTGAGAAAAGTTACATTATAATATAAATTAAATAAGAATTATAAAATTAAAAATAAACTTTAACAAAGACATTAGAATTGAACATCCACAGATAATAAAAAGAATAAGTCTAAAAAAGTTTAATAACGTTATCTATATTCATCAAATGTAAATATGAAAACCTAACCCATAATTAAAGAGAAAAGAAGACAATACAATTAGAAAGTGAAACACGTATGTAGGTATCATACAGAGTTTGATTTAAAACTAAATACCAATTTAAGTATGCAAAATTATCAAAATAAAGAAGAAAAAACAAATAGAAAGTGAATCACGTGGGTATCATGCAGGGTTGGATGAAAACCACCAATAAAATAGAAGCACCTATACAAATGAGAAGTTTATTGTAAATATGACTGAAGTTGAAGAAAGTTAAATTATAACTATAAATTAGCTAACAAGATTATAAAATTAAGAATGATTATTAACAAATACATTGAAATTGAACATCCATAAATAATAAGAAGAAAAAGTCTAAAAAAGTTTAATAACGTTATCTATATTCATCAAATGTAAATATAAAAACTTAACCCATAATTAAAGAAAAAAGACGACAACACAATTAGAAAGTGAAACACATACGTAGATATCATGTAGAGTTTGATTTAAAACCACAAATAAAATAGAAGCACATATACAAAGTTGGAATTGTTATTGACAAACCAATTTAAAAAGGGCACTTAAACAGGAATTATTATTGACAAACGAAGTTGGAATTCGTTTATTTAACACTTAAAAAAATTGAAACTCTAAAGTACCCCAAAGCACACTGCTTAATTAGCACCTGCACTTTACATATTTTGTCACAAAATTACTATTTATTTTCACTAAACCCATTATTGAGGAACAAACTTTGTGGAATTGAATAGTTAAAAAAATTTAAATGCTAAAATACCCAAAAACACACAGCTTAGCATCACACTTTACTTATTTTGTCATAGAATTATTTTTTTACCAAACCAGTTAATGAGGAACAAACTTTGCGTATTTGAATAGTTACTTTTTTTTCCCGGATGTTAGAATACCTCAAAAAAACACTGGTTAGCATTGCACTTATTTATTTTCACCAAATGCTTTATTGAGAAACAAACATTACGTAGTTGAACAATTAAAAAAAATTCCAAACACTAAAGTACCGCAAATGTACCTATTAGCATTACAATTTATATATTTTGTCATAAATTTTATGACAAAATACTCCTTAAACGAAACATGAATATATATGTCTGTTTCATAAAATCAAATCAAAAAATTTATGTCATTTTAAAATAATGAATTATCTAGTGAAAAAAATAATTAAATTATACTCATAAAATGATGCAAACAATGTTTCGTAAAGTGTACCATATTAGTGCGTATTACCAATGCCATAAAATTGCCCACTTCTAAAACTGTATTAAATATCAGCTCACCTCACAATGCTTAGCATCACACTCTATGAATTGTCAAAAAAAAAGCATCACACTCTTGTTAACCTGCATTTTCGACAGGCTCAATTAAATGCAGTTAATAATGCTGACTTGTCATTTTAAAGAAGAGATGTTGATATTTGACATTGAGAAGGTGTTGTGAAGAGTAATTTCGACTATGCCTAAGGCTTAATGAAACTGAGAGTTTAAAGACAAAGTTTTCGACGAGAAAGACATCAAAAGAATTTAGTCGAAGACAGAGCAGTGTTGTTGTCGAAAGCGTGGGCATTTACATGTCAACAAGGTTTGACTCAGTGTATTCAGGAAGAAGGCTTGATATTTCGACAACGAGAAGCTGTGTACAGGAAGAATCAGCATAGCACATAACTTAGCGAAAATTGGAAAGCTGAAGCTAGTAGTTTCGACAGGAAGTTGAACAATATCCAGATAACAGATTAAGTCAAAGAGTGCTGGTAGAAAAGGACAGCAGCAATGTGGTCGAAAGACGGAGCAGTTATCTAGTCGAAATAGCAGTTATTTTATTTAGAAAAACCGCAACCGCTGAGCGGTTATTGTTTCTCTTTTCTTATAAATATGAGTTTTCTCGTAGAGTTAAAGGTCGCAATTCATTCTATACAAACGTTCAGAAAACACTCATACTTCCGCATAAGAGAAAAACGAGTTACTGAAGAACAATGTATGTGATCTGCGTACCAAACCTCTTACATTCAGCAATCTATTTACTATTTCTTTAAAGATTCCTGCAGTTTACTGGTTCTTCTTTACGAATTCCTGCAATTTACTGTCTTTCGATTTCCTTTCCTTTATTTACACTTTCTGCACTTTATTACAATTCATTGCATTTCTGCATTTCTTCTTAAACAGATGCATTTCTTCATCGTTTTACTCCATTAAAACAGTTATCATCATAAATATCAATAACTTTAATAAAACTTTAATTCACAAATGTTCTGAGATGTTTCTAGTTGATCTCGCAAGCAACACACACGTGTAACTAGGGGTGTTTACCAAAAATCACGGTAAACAAATTGGCACGCCCGGTGGGACCTTACTGCTAATCATTAAAAGTTTTATTACACAATTCTGGGTTTGTTATCAAACAAAAAACCAGTAGTTTACACTTTGCATGCATTTAAGAAGTGGTAGGTGCATTACTGAAATGCCACGCTCAAACATGAATGATGCTTCTACATCAAACGCTCATTCTCAAGCGTCAGTTAACAATACAAACGCTGCAAATATGTCAGGGGTAACCGCTCCTGTTTCTGTCCCAGGAGTAACTGCTCATGCGTCTTCTCTAACCGCTCCAGGAATAACCGCTCTGATTCCTTCTTCGACGGTTATGGGGGTAACTGCAACAACTGCTCCTACCATTAACCCGTTGTCGAATGTGGTCCCTGTATCATCTAATTTAAATCCGACTATGCCCTTTATGGCAAACTCCATGATGAGGAATATGCCATTCAATTTCATGAATGATAGAAATTACCCATATGGCATGCCAACAATCATGATGGCAGGGCTTCAAACAAATGCATCTACGTATGCAGAAAACTTAGCCTCAAGTTTTTCACCTATAAATAATTCCCCAGAAAATATTTATAGTCGAAATCCACAGCCTTCAATAACTACTTCGTCTTTGTTGGCATTAAGGCAACAGATGGATGATAGTAACCACGATATGGTTAATATGCTAACACAACAAATTGGTAGTGTTTAACCCATTAATTCAGAACACAAATGACAGTTACCAAATGTTAGCTACACAAATGGGTCGAATTGCTGATTTCTTTTGGCACTCCACCAGTGCACAACCAGCGAATTCCCCAAGTCCAAAATGTTAGGCCTGTTGAATTACCTGTCGAAAGACCCAACTATGCAATTCCTGTCAAATCAAAGACAAATAATGGCTATCGAAGAACCTGTGCCTGAAATGGTATTAGTTAATAGAAACCAAGATGCTGACGAAGTAATAAGACATGTTCAGCAAAACAACTTTGGTAATCAAAATAATTTGGCAAATCTTGTCGAAACAATTTTAGCCCAAAATGGTCTTAACTTAGGCTTGCATAGACCTAACTTTGTGTCTCCCCTGTCGGAATATGTGACACAAACAGATTTGCCTAGGGGATGGAAAATTCCTAAATTCACAAAATTTGCTGGAGAAACCAGCGAATCCACTGTCGAACATATTGCACGATATTTGACCGAGGCTGGTGACATAGCGCAAAATGAGAATTTAAGAATGAAATATTTCCCTAATTCTTTAACAAAAAATGCATTCATGTGGCTCACCACATTACCCTCACATTCCATGTTTAATTGGAATCAATTAGAAAAAGCGTTTCATGAACAATTCTACATGGGCCAATGCAAGATTAGCCTTAAAGAATTGGCAAGTGTTCGACGCAAAATGCCAGAATCTATTGACGATTATCTCAATAGATTTAGACTTCTCAAGGCTAGATGTTTTACTCAGATACCCGAGCATGAGTTAGTCGAAATGGCTGCTGGAGGCCTAGATTATTCCATTAGGAAAAAGTTAGACACTTTACACCTGAGAGACATGGCTCAATTGGCTGACAAAGTTCGACAAGTCGAAAGGCTTAAAGATGAGAAGGCGAGAACTACTCGATTTAATAAAAAGGAAAAGGTTGCTTATGTTAATACTAACGATAATGACCAAGACTTCGACATATCATATGAAGAGGTCGAAGAAGAGGTTAATGTGGTAGAACTAAAGCCCAGACCTCCATATACTTGTAAGTTATTGAGGCCTTCTGATGGGAAAAATCCTGTCGAACCAAAAAATGACAAATATATTGCAAAAACATATACCTTCGACGTCACAAAGTGTGACCAAATATTTGATTTGCTGGTTTCCGATGGCCAGATTTTAGTGTCTAAAGGCCTAAAAATACCACCATTAGAACAACAAAAGAAAAGAGGATATTGCAAATATCATAATTTTTTAGGCCATAACACTTCTCGATGTGTTCTTTTCAGGGACTTGGTTCAGAAAGCACTAAGTGAAGGGAGACTAAAGTTTGATGATAAGTCAAAACCTTCAATGCAAATCGACAGCAATCCTTTGCCAACTGTAGAGGCAAATTATACTGAAATTGATATTCTCGTTGTCGAAGCTAGTCAAGACACTGCTGGAAACACCAGTAAGTCGAAAAGTGCTGAAAGATCTGAGACAATTGTCAAAATGGTCACTAAAGACCAACATGAAGATCAAATGCAGGTGGTATACCCAAAAGCTGAAGAGGAATTGATTGATTTCCTCAATAGATGCAAAATCAACATTACCGAAGTAATGTTGTGCCCCAGGTGCAGTTCAGTATTTGATAAGGAGGCTGCAAAAAGCCTTGAACATTCTACTCCTCAACAAAAGAGAAAGAATACATGGGTTGATAACAGGCCAAAACTCAGCTTTAATCAAAGAGGTATCCCATTCAAAGTGACACCTCTAATGAGATCACCTCGTAAGGGGGCAAAAACATTTGTGCCTCCCACAAAATCACCTGTCGAAAGGTGGGTGCATTCAGGAGGGAAAGATGCAGGGTACTCTTTAAAAATGGTGCAGGGAAGCTCGAGCGCCAAGACCCAGAATAAGACATATGATTCCAACAAGTATGTCTATAATAAAAATTACAAGGGGAAAAACCCCATGACCAAAACACAATGGCGGAGACATCAACGCCAAATGAAATTCATTGCTGCTGAGAGAAGTGGAAACCCAGCCACCAACAAATGGAAGCAAGTAGCCTCGTCTGTCGAAGTGCAAAGAAAGCCTGCCACAAAGAGGATATTTCCTCCTCTTACAGTTGTCAAAGAAGGCCTCAACCCAGAAGAAGACCTTAACCTGGATGACGAAGAGATGGGGTCTGACTTCTCAGACTCAGAGCCCGATTTCGACATCATATGTGTCGTCTCAATACTTCCCATTGAGTTCGATGTGATATCGGAAGTCAACGAAGTTGAGCAAGACCTCGACCAAGATATGGCTAAGCATAAGCCAATTTGCTATTATGTACTCAACAATGGCTGTATGGAGGAACAAAGTGCAGTTTTTAAACACCCAAATGGAGGCATGAAGTACCATTTAAAGCCTTTGTTTATTCGGGCCAAAGTTAATAATGTAGGTGTTAACAAGGTTCTCGTCGACGGACGAGCTGCAGTGAATTTAATGCCTCAACACATGTTGGCGAAAATCGGTAAATCAGATACCGATCTAAGGCCACACAACATTGTTCTCACCAATTATGAGGGCAAATCTGGCTATTCTTTGGGAGCCATAGAGGTGGAGCTAGTGGTAGGAAATGTTAAGAGATTAACCATGTTCATGGTTATTCCTACCAAGGCCAATTTCAATTTATTGCTTGGTCGAGAGTGGATCCACGGAGTTGGGGCAGTCCCTTCAACACTCCATCAGAGAATTTCCATCTGGAGAGAGGATGGCCTAGTCGAAAATGTGGAAGGCGACCAAAGCTATTTCTTGGCTGAAGTTGACCACATCACTAAACATACTTTCGACAAACAATTGGCGAACATAGCGCCATGCACTCCCTCTGACACACCATATGTCCCTCAGGACAATATATATGCTTCACTTGATCTACACCCTACCCATGGTTTCATTTGGGAGAGGGAGGTGATTGAAGAATCAACTCGTCCAAGAGGCTTCTGTAAGCCTACAGGATGGGACGGTCCATAGATGTTGATGATGTCTACACCCAACATATGGGATCGAATTACGGCCTATGTGGCCGAAAATAAGCAAAATGCGGCGTTGGAAGCCGAAATACAACAAATGATGGTTAAACAAACCACAGAAGAACCAATGATGGTTAATCAAACCACTGAAGTTAACAATGAAGTTAACCTTGAAGATAATATGGTCGAAGGCCAAAGGCTTGACTGCGTCTATGATGACGAGCCTTTAGGTTTTGAAAAAGACCCAATGGGTTCGACCAAGAGGATTCAAGCTCAAGATCCATTAGAGGAAGTTGACTTAGGAGATGGGTTCATAAAAAGGCCAACATTTATCAGTGCCAAAATCGACAAAGGTTTGAGAGATCGAACCATTGAGCTATTAAAAGAATACAAAGATTACTTCGCCTGGGACTACAATAAAATGCATGGATTGCGTCGAGAAGTGGTTGAATTGAAGCTGCCCATTCGACCAGATAGAAAACCAGTGAAGCAAACACCAAGAAGATTTGCACCGCAGATTCTGTCGAAGAGAAAAGAGGAAATCGAAAGACTACTCAAAAGTAACTTCATCAGAACTGCCAGGTATGTTGATTGGTTAGCTAATATTGTTCCTGTCATTAAGAAAAATGGAACATTAAGAGTCTGCATAGATTTTAGAGATCTAAATAATGCTACACCCAAAGATCAATACCATATGCCTGTGGCAGAGATGCTAATTGATTCGGCAGCAGGATTTGAATACCAAAGTATGTTAGATGGATACTCAGGGTATAATCAAATTTTTATTGCCGAAGAAGATGTGTTGAAAACAGCATTTCGATGCCCAGGAGCTTTAGGTGTTTATGAATGGGTAGTAATGCCTTTTGGTTTAAAAAATGCTGGTGCAACATACCAAAGAGCAATGAATTCTATGTTTCATGATTTTATTGAAAATTTTATGCAAGTATACATAGATGATATTGTTGTTAAATCTTCGACCGAAAATGGTCATATAGACCATCTTCGACAGTCATTCGAAAGAATGAGAAAATATGGATTGAAAATGAATCCAATAAAATGTGCCTTCTGTGTACGTGCAGGTGATTTCTTGGGATTTTTTGTCCACAAAAAAGACGAAAGCAATTATGGAAACGAAGGCTCCTTCGACCAAAAAAGAACTCCAGTCATTATTAGGAAAGATCAACTTCCTGAGAAGGTTCATCTCAAACCTAAGTGGCAAAACTCAAGTTTTCTCGCCATTGCTTCGACTGAAGAAGGAAGACGTGTTCAAGTGGGATCCAGAACACCAAAAGGCCTTCGACGAGATTAAAGCTTATCTTGTTAAACCACCTATTTTGTTACCACCTATCAGAGATAAGGTGATGAAATTGTATATAGCAGCATCAGAGCTAACAATAGGTAGCATGTTGGCGCAAGAGGATGATAATGGTGTCGAAAGAGCCATATATTACCTTAGTAGACTTTTAAATGATGCTGAAACTAGATATCATCCAACGGAGAAATTGTGCCTTTGTTTGTATTTCTCTTGTACCAAATTAAAGCAATATATAAAACCAATTGATGTGTATGTTTATTCTCATTTTGATATTATTAAACATATGCTGTCAAAACCTATATTGCACAGTCGAATTGGTAAATGGGCTTTAGCCCTTTCCGAATATTCATTAACGTATCAACCTTTGAAAGCTATCAAAGGGCAAATTGTTGCGGACTTTATTGTTGACCATTCATTGGTCGAAGTAACAATTAATCATATGAATATTCGACCTTGGACATTATATTTCGACGGGTCAAGCCATAAAAATGGTTCTGGAATTGGAATATTAATTATTTCGCCAACAAAAATACCAACGAAATATAAATTTAAAATTAAAGAACTTTGCTCTAATAATGAGGCCGAGTATGAAGCCTTGATAACAGGTTTAGAAGTTTTGCTAGAGCTGGGGGCAAAGGCTGTCGAAATTAGAGGTGACTCTGAATTAGTGGTGAAGAAATTAACTAAGGAGTATAAATGCATTAAAGAGAATTTAATCATATACTTCGTAACTACCAATGCTTTGTTGAAACGCTTCGACTACGTGAACATTGAGCATATACCTCGAATTGAAAATCACGAAGCAAATGACTTAGCACAAATTGCTTCAGGCTATAGAGTTTCTCCAACAAAACTCAGTGAATTAATAGAGATCAAGGAGAAATTAATTTCGACGGATTGTTCTGAAGATGAATTGTCAATGCCAAAACTTGGGGGGGGGGGCAGACAAGTCAGAATTATTATTTCCTCCAAGTGAAAATGGCGAAATTTTTGCCATTGACAATATGTCGAATGATGATTGGCGAAAACCAATTGTCGAATACTTGGAAAACCCAACAGGAACAACAAATCGAAAAACCAAGTATAGGGCATTAAGCTACGTGATTATTGGAAACGAGTTGTTCAAGAAAACTCCTGAAGGAGTTTTGCTTAAATGCCTTAGTGAAAATGAGGCATACTTAGCAACATCCAATACTCATGGTGGAGCTTGTGGGTCTCACCAAGTAGGCCACAAGATGAAATGGCTCTTGTTTCGACGAGGAGTATACTGGCCAACTATGCTAAAAGATTGCATAGATTTTGCTAAAGGATGCCAAGAATGTCAAAAACACGAAGGAGTACAACACGTACCTGCAAGTGAATTACATTCAATAGTAAAACCTTGGCCGTTTAGAGGTTGGGCCTTAGACATAATTGGTGAAATTAAGCCAACGTCGTCGAAAGGCCACCATTATATATTAGTGGGTATTGATTACTTCACTAAATGGGTCGAAGCTATTTCCTTAGCTAAGGTAGACCAAGAGGCAGTAATAGACTTTATTCAAAACCATATTTTATATAGGTTTGGGATACCAGAAACCATTACCACAGATCAAGGCTCAGTTTTTACTGGTCGAAAAATGGTAAATTTTGCCTCTGAAAATGGATTTAAGTTATTAAGTTCGACACCATATTATGCTCAAGCAAATGGTCAAGTCGAAGCAGCCAATAAAATTATCATTAATTTGATTAAAAAACATATTGGGCAAAAGCCTAAGAATTGGCACAAAACTCTTGATCAAGCATTATGGGCTTGTCGAAATTCTCCTAGAGAATCAATTAACACCACTCCATTCAAACTCACCTTTGGGCATGATGCAGTATTACCTGTCGAAATATATCTATAGTCAACCAGAATTCAAAGGCAATTCGAGATCCCATCAGATCATTATTGGGACATGATTTTAGACGAATTGGTTGATTTAGACGAAGAAAGGTTATTTGCATTAGATATCCTTACAAGGCAGAAAGAAAGAGTAGCTAAAGCCTACAACAAAAAGGTTAAATCAAAAACTTTTGTCATTGGGGACTTTGTGTGGAAAGTTATCCTACCTATGGACAAAAAAGATAGAGCCTTAGGTAAATGGTCACCAAATTGGGAAGGGCCATTTAAAATTTTACGAGTTTTCTCAAACGGTGCTTATGAAGTCGAAGAGTTACGCGCTGCTAATCGAATTTTGCGTATAAATGGCAAATACTTAAAAAGATATAAGCCAGTGTTGCAAGAAATTAAAATAACGCAAGATTGAGAGAACGGGAGAATATAAACATGGCACTCATGCCAAAGAATATTGTCGAAATACAAATTGAGTAAAATGCTGTCAGAATACAAATTGAAAATTAAATTACAAAAGAAACTTTAAGCCTCTCAAAGGCTGTTCTGGCATGCCTCAATCTAGCATTTAAGAGGGATTCTTCTTCAGTTAGCCTCTTAACTGCCTCATCATGTCTCTGAACCCTCTCCAAGTGTTCGATAGCCAAGGTTGCCTCAGATCGAAGTGCATTCTCTAAAGGAATTGAAGATCTCTGTTGAACAGAAATTTTCTTCTTTTCTTCTGCTTCAATCTTCGACCGCAACTCCCTGATTTGAGCCTGGTATGTCGAAATGTTCGCATCACGGTCAGCTATCTCCTTAGAATTAGTTACTGCTTGAATTTCCAGGGTCGAAATCTTGCTTTCTGAGGCTTCGACAGCGGCACTTTCTTCTCTCAGAATCTCAAGCTCACGCTCCTTGTTCACAACAGTGCTCTTCCTCTTCTGTATATCTCTGGAAATCTGCTCCAGTAAAGGCTCAAATTCGACAATGAAGCATAAAAGAGTCACTGGAGCCAGAATTATTAACTTTGTTGAGCAAAGATTTGAGTTTGTAAGAGAGCATATGATCTGCTTTGATAGCCTTGAACAGATCTACCTCAAAGAGGGATGCTTGAAGTTCTCGAATCAGATTTTCTTTAGGACCTCCAGAGGAATCGCCAACAGAGGCAGTCGAAACACTTGGCTTACTTTCTGTTGAGGATAAACCACTCACCATTCGCTTGAAAGCCTCAAGAGGGTCTTTACGTTTTAGATCCAAAAGCTCTTGTTCTTGAGGGCTCAAAGTGGTGTCAAGTTTCGAAGGCACAGAGCGTGGAGGATTAGCCGCCTCAGGAGATTCACTTTTCTCTTCATCGTTACCGTCGTCTTCACCCTCCTCCTCGTTGCACTCTTGTTCTTCCATGTTTGGAGAAGAAGATATGTTGATCTCAGCTCCACTTTGGCCAGCATCAGGGCTTTCATCGACATCCATAGCAGCATGCTCTGGGCCATGATCAGAAACTTCCTTTGCAGTTTCAGCAAGAGGAGTTGTTTTGACCAGCAGTGTAGCTTCAACAACAGGTGTTTGCTGATTCAAATCTTTTTCTTCGACACCTTCTCCAGCAGTAAGTATTTTTGAAGGGGAGTGAGTGGATGTAGGCGTAACCTGCTTTGTTGGGATTTCAGGGTTAACAGTTTCAGTTCCCTAAAAATGAAGCAAAGTGAGTATTATCACAGATAAATAAAATTTTCAGAAAAGATATAAGCTTCAATCAATCACCTTAGCTCTGATGTTTTCGACTAAAGAGTGTGCACTCTTAATTTTCTTGATAAGCCTTCTTTTCTTTTTGTTGTCTTTCGACAGAAGCTTGCCGAGAAATAGTTTTAGAGGCATCTTGAGAATGTTTTGTCTTTCTCTCTCTTTCTGCTTCAGGAACTTGAACCTTGACAGGCTTAGTCCTGAGTAGTGGTGTCTCATCAGACTGAAAAACGCAACAATCATATAAGCATAAGCAGGAAAAAGAGAGAGTAAATATAAATAGGCAAGATATTGAGAGTTTCGACCTCTGAATCGCTCACAACTCTTGGTTTAACTATTCTTGTTTTCTTTGGATTGGAAGTTAAGGAACTACTTGTTCTTTTTCGACTCTGCAAAACAGATAACTGATCAGTCGAAGAGTATAATGAGACGATACAAAGAGTAAATAAAGAGGTACTCACTTTTTGGTTTTCTTCTTGGAGAGATTGTTTTCTTGTTGACGAAGCTTCAACGTCTTTTTTCTTCTTCTTCGTTGCTGCACCATCTGTCGAAGACGATGTGATAGGAACAGCTACAAATATTCGACAAACAAGTGTTAATACAAAATACACAAAAGAGAAATCTATTTTTCCTAAGAAGTCTTGTGAATCACCTTCTCTAATGGAGGACAAGATTCGAATATGTTGAATATCTAAATGAAGATGACCCTCAAAAGTGTATATGTCCTGGTTAGTCGAAATTACTTTCTCAGCTGTTTTATTCGAAAAATTGAATAGCGCCTTAGTCGAACCACATACAAACCATTCTGGAATGGGTGACCAAAATGCCAGAGCCAGTTCACTGGTTGGTAAAGGTGGAAATTTAATTTTGTTTTGTGTTAAAGCAAAAAAGTATTTATCGGGTACATAAGGTGGAAAAATCATAGTTGGAATTTTATCAAGGATTTTTTGTTTAAAAACCTTTGCAGCTTGAGAAACAGTTCGACGAAGATTAGTTGGATCATATACAGTTTCGAAGTATTGTTGAAATGCTCGAATTTCTTGAATATGTATACCTTTCGACTTGGTCTTCTTTTTCTGCGAAGAAGGAAAAGCAGATATTAGTTTGACCAATAGAGTAGCCTCTTCGACACCGGTGAACTTTCTGGTGAGATACTCTGTCCACCACTGAGAAAATTTGTGGGTACAAGAGAAAGTTGGCTCAAAAGGGAGGGGAGTAAGATGAAAAGAAACATCAGAAAAATTGTTGAGGCGATTTATCCATTCATCCTCATTCTCAGGTACCAACAGTTCCTTCTTAGACCCGAAAAAAGGGCTAGGTCGAAGTTGACACAACCAAAATTGCCGTGCATGTAAACTGGGATGATATGGGAATACACCAAATTGGTTTGATGATTTCCCAGGAGAGATTCGGGATGATAACAATTGGGGAGTTAAAAATGCCTTCCAAATTTGGTTAGTCTCTTGCTCTTCATCAGGGTTATTAGCAGGGAATTCCCTAGTGAACCAAGGTGGTCCATAAGTTCTTCCAGCAAAAGGAGCCATGGAAGGAGAAAATTCGGTACAATTCAAAGACATGTCGAAAGCTTGTGAAAAGAGATCTTCGACAGACACTCCTATTTGTTTAGGTTTTAACAAAGCAAGTCGTACACCTTCGACCCCTCTGTTAGAAACTACATCGAGGTAATCATCAGGGATGCACATTGTTAATTTTGAATTGAAAGTGGCAATGAGCCACAATTGAAACAACCAAATTGGTCCAGAGACCAAGTATTTTCCTTCTGGTTAAAGTCCTTTCAAATCAATAACCCCTTGTCTCAAGCTGTCGAAAAGAGACCCTAAAATAAGGGCGGCCAAGTTGATGTTTCGACATTGATGTAATTGAATGGCCAGGGGGATGTACATCTTAGCCACTTGAAGTGACGAAGAACAGAATACATAGAAGGATAACCATAAAGTAAGAAAAGCAATGTGCTCTTCATCGGAAACATCCTTCGACCCGGTAATATGTTTCTCTTCAATATACCCTTTAAAGCTGGCTTTCTTGAAGTCAAATTCACAATCAGTACGGGTAGCAAGGTCAAAAATTTCCCCTAACGGTTTCAAACCTGTTATAGCTGCCACATCAAGCAAAGTGGGGGCAAGCATGCCGCACTTTAAATGAAGACTATTAGTAGTGATGTTCCAAAAATGTAGAGCAGAAAGAAGCATCGGGCTTTGATACTTAGGCCAATATCTTGAGACTTGAATCAGGTCGAAAATTCCCTGACTCTTTCAAATATCTCCTTTCTTCGACTCAATCTTGTTAAGCCAGTCGATATAGAGTGTGTTTTTCTCAGTTGGTGGCGAAGATCGAAAAACCCTATTCGGGTTGCTCATGAAATCCATCACATGTGGACCCTCACTGAAGATCCTAGGGCTGAGTCTATGGTAACTAGGGAAAACGTCCCTAATCTTAGGTGAATCATCATCAACAAGAGGAAGGGGGCCTAAAAATGCATGCTTTGAAGGTTTAGAGAAGGGGATAAGTACCTGAGACCGGTAAATTTGTGTTTCCTCCAAAGTGAGAGCAGGTTCAGAAATAAGGGTTTTCTTCTCAGAGGTTACAGTATGAGGTTTTATGGTGGAAGAAGACGCCATTGTTAGAAACAGAAAGCTAGTGGAGAAATAGAAGCACTTCGTAGTGTTTGTTTGTTTCGTGAAATGAAGAAGAAGAAGAAAACACAATACTCGCAGAAGAAGGTTTAATGGAGGTTCGCAGAGAAGAAGAAGAAGATGAAGACTCTGAAAAAGAGAAATGAAAGGGTATAGCTTCTTTTTATAGCCGTTTTACCACGTTTTAATATAAAAAAAAGAAAGAATAAAATATGTTGGTAATCGTGGCTTTAGTGGGAAACGTGGGATTGTGGAAAATCTCAACAGTTAACTTTGCGTACGTGGCGCACTCTCGTTGGAAGAAGGCGCCAGCAAGCCATACTTTTGCCCAGAAACGTCCTCTCATATTCTGAGAAAAGATATGAAATGATAACATAAGATTTCATGGGATAGTCGAAAGAAATTTCAAAAAGTCATTTTCTATCTTCATTCAAGAATTCAGTCGAAAACGTCTTTTTGGGGGGCAATTTGTTAGCCTGCATTTTCGACAGGCTCAATTAAATGCAGTTAATAATGCTGACTTGTCATTTTAAAGAAGAGATGTTGATATTTGACATTGAGAAGGTGTTGTGAAGAGTAATTTCGACTATGTCTAAGGCTTAATGAAACTGAGAGTTTAAAGACAAAGTTTTCGACGAGAAAGACGTCAAAGAGTTTAGTCGAAGACAGAGCAGTGTTGTTGTCGAAAGCGTGGGCATTTACATGTCAACAAGGTTTGACTCAGTGCATTCAGGAAGAAAGCTTGATATTTCGACAACGAGAAGCTGTGTACAGGAAGAATCAGCGTAGCACATAACTTAGCGAAAATTGGAAAGCTGAAGCTAGTAGTTTCGACGGGAAGTTGAACAATATCCAGATAACAGATTAAGTCAAAGAGTGCTGGTAGAAAAGGACAGCAGCAATGTGGTCGAAAGATGGAGTAGTTATCTAGTCGAAATAGCAGTTATTTTATTTAGAAAAACCGCTGAGCGGTTATTGTTTCTTTTTTCTTATAAATAGGAGTTTTCTCGTAGAGCTAAAGGTCGCAATTCATTCTATACAAACATTCAGAAAACACTCATACTTTCCGCATAAGAGAAAAACGAGTTACTGAAGAACAATGTATGTGATCTGCGTACCAAACCTCTTACATTCAGCAATCTATTTACTATTTCTTTAAAGATTCCTGCAGTTTACTGGTTCTTCTTTACGAATTCCTGCAATTTACTGTCTTTCGATTTCCTTTCCTTTATTTACACTTTCTGCACTTTATTACAATTCATTGCATTTCTGCATTTCTTCTTAAACACATGCATTTCTTCATCGTTTTACTCCATTAAAACATTTATTATCATAAATATCAATAACTTTAATAAAACTTTAATTCACAAATGTTCTGAGATGTTTCTAGTTGATCTCGCAAGAAACACACACATGTAACTAGCGGTGTTTACCAAAAATCACGGTAAACAACTCTATGTATTTTGCCATAAGCTCACTTTTTTTTATCTAAAAGTATCCAAAAATAAACTATTTAACACCGCACATTTACGCATTTTGTTACAACATTAGTGAAACTTTTTTAATTTCGTGACAAAATATGTAAAGTGCGATGCTAAGCAGGAAAACAACAATAGGCGAAAGGCATTTGTATTTGCTTGAATAGTTACTTTTTTTTCTGAACGCTAAAGTACCGTAAAACACACTGTTTAGCATCACTCTTTACCTATTTTGTCACAAATTTTTTTCTCCAAACCGGTTCTTGAGGAACAAACTTTGGGTATTTGAACAGTTAAATTTTTTTTGAACGCTAAAATGCCCCAAAACACACTGATTAACAGCACAGTTTATATATTTTGTCATGAAATTATTTTTTTCATCAACCGGTTATTGAGGAACAAACTTTGTGTATTTGAACAGTTAAAAATTTTCTCAACTATAAAGTACACCAAAATACACTGTGTAGCATCTCACTTTACGTATTTTGCCATGATATTAAATATTTTTCTCACCTAATTAGTTATTGAGAAACAAATTTCGAGTATTTCCACATCTAATTTTTTTTATTCTTAAAGTATCCGGAAACAAACTATTTGGCGTCTCACTTCACGTATTTTGTTACAAAATGTTACTCCCTCCGTTTCAATAGAAGTGTCCTTTTTGCCATTTTTCTTTGTCTCAAATTATTTGTCATTTTAGAATACCAATGCAACATTTATTATTTTTTTTCCAACAATACCCTCATTTAGTTTGAGACTTTCCTCCTACCAATGTAAAGTTTTCCATTCCTATGTCCTCATTAATATAGGGGTATTTTAATCATACCCTACTTTTTGAGCATACAAATTAGCATATCCAATCATTTTATTAAGACGTGTATAACCTTAAACGACAGTTAATTTGAGATGGAGGGAGCATTTTTTAACCAAATTGAAGAACGAACCTCAAGTATTTGAACATCTAAATTTTTCGAGACTCTTAACATCACACTTTTATGACGATAAAGAAAAAATTATTATTATAACATTGTTTCTGAATTATAATATACCACTAAAAAATAAAAGAAGAAAAACAAAAAAAAAACAAAAGAATTAAAAGACAAAGAGAAGAAGGAAGAAGAAAAACATAAATAAAAAAATGAAATAGTCATGCAACTGCGGGCCCTACCACAGGCTTGTGATGAAACTATAGAAGGAGTTATCCAATGTTTGATGCATTTTGAGTCGGAAATCCGACGGCAGCAAAGTACTCAAATTTGATATAATATATATATATATTTTGGTGCAATATAAAGTCGGATATATATGGCCATACATTAAGCAAACCAACAATTAAAGCATCAGTCACATAAAAAAAACAATTAAAGCATCAGTCCAAATTGTTAGGTTCACTTAATCCGATAAGGCATGCATTATTGGCAAAATGGGCTACCCGGCCCGCATCGGGCCGGACCACATCAGGCTCGAGCTTTTATAAATTGGGCCAAAAAGTCTGGGTTTATATTCGGACTCACTCTTTGCAGCCCAAGCCCGGCCCTATGCGGGCCGCGAGATTTGCGGGTTAGCCTGCATTGTGCGTGATTTCATTTTATAAAATAAATTTTTTAAAATAAAAAATACATTTTGCAGTGTCGTAGAATTACATCGACCGTAGCAATAGTGGACAAATCACAAATTATATGTTGCGACCGTGATCTACTAATTAATAATATTCACGTTTCATTGGCATAGAATTTCAATCCAATTGATAAAGATTTCAACTAAATTATTGAATTGTAATACAACATAAAAAGTCTTTAAATATGTGTAATGTAGTACAAAAATTTAATTCAAAGATAGTTAGATTTAGAAGTACAGTAAAATAAGCTTTCAATTCAAAGAAAAGATAAGTTGATGAAAAAATAAATTTTTCAATGAATAGCAGAGGTACTACAAATGAACTCACCGTACTACAATTATCTAATAGCAAAGCTGCAAAAGTGTAGTTCTGCGGGCTGCCCGTGGCCCGGTGCGGGCTCAGGCTTGTTGGAGTTGGGCTAAAAAGCCTGGATATTAAAATAAGGGTTTTTTTTTATGTACCCCCATCATCTCCCTATTTACCCCCACATAAAAGTGAAACCCGAAAATACCCCTGCCCAATTTTTAATTCGCTCGGATTTACCTCCATTTGAGGTAAATCCGCTTTGTTATTTTTAAAGTCGGATTTACCTCATATGGGGGTGCCCAATAGGTAAATCCGATTTCAAAAATAACAAAGCGGATTTACCTTAGCTAGAGGTAAATCCGCTTTGTTATTTTGGAAATCAGATTTACCTAGTGGGTACATAAATCCGATTTCCCTAAAAAAAGAGAAAATCGGATTTATCCCACCTAAGGTAAATCCGATTTCCCTAAAAAAAGGAAATCGGATTTATCCCACCTAAGGTAAATCCGATTTTGTTATTAAAAAAATTGTTTTTTATTTAATTTTTTAAAAAAGGTTATAAAATACTACTAAAAATCCGTTAAACAGCCAAAACTAATCCAAAAATTATGAAAACACCACTAAAAATCTAATAAAACCAAAATAAAGTTATGCAAATTTTTTCAGATTTTTTGGAGATTATGAAAAATTTAAAAAATTAATAAAAAATAGTAAACGATGGAATTTGGGATTTTGAGGTCCCCAGTCCTGAAAGAAGTCACTTCTTGAGGAGTATTGATCCTTGATATTTTTCGGATTTAAAGAATGTGGTTTCATTACAATTTGAGTAGGTTGCCCGAAAACTGATTTTTTAGCCTAAATTATTCTCCCGACGTACAATATCGTCACGTGTTAACGAACTACACACTAAACAGAACCAAAAGATGGTCGAAATTTGTTTTTAAAATTTTAACTGATTTATTTATTTATTAATTGGGTTAACAAAGCGGATTTACCCCCACATAAGGTAAATCCGCTTTGGTTATTTTTAAAAGCGGATTTACCTTATATGATGGGGTAGATCCGCTTTTAAAAATAACAAATCGGATTTACCCCCACTTAAGGTAAATCCGATTTGTTATTTTTAAAAGCGGATCTACCCATCTTAAATAAATCCGATTTAAATTTTTTAAAATTTTTAGTGGAAATCGGATTTACCTAAATCCGATTTAAATTTTTTAAAATTTTTAGTGGAAATCGGATTTACCTAAATCCGATTTCCAAAAAAAAAATGAAATCAGGATACGTTCGGGATTTTTAAATTTTGTTAAGGGCAATTGCGTCTTTTCGCAGGGTCGGTGGGGGTAGCTGGGAGATGATGGGGGTACAAAAAAAAAATCCCTTAAAATAAGCTTAATTTCTTCGGCCCAAGCCCTCTATTTTTGTGGGCTAGCCCGGCCCGACCCGACGGACTCGGTCCATTTTGCCAGCTCTAACTCTATATTCTCATTTAGGAAAAGTTGGGACTTTATTTTTTTTACCATTGCTAGTTACTTATAACGCTTTAAATGAAACGCTAATTTCTATTTATGCTTATAAGCAAATCTCAAATTGGTCAACATCGAGTTCAAATCGAACCTGAAAGCACAAGATCAATTCTCGTGTCAAAGGTAATTCAAACCACTGAACGAGCCGTGTTTGTTAGAAAATTGGGCACTCTATCATTCCTAACTAAATCATTTTGTACAAAAAAAAAAATTCCTATATGAGGCATAACTAACAGGAAGCCTGGAAAGTATATGGACATAATTTTGTCTACATACATTTTTTTAACAAAAATTTGTCTACATACATAGTAAGCTTTTTCTCCTTTTGATTTTAATCCATTCAATTTTCAAAGGATAATCGAATGAACTATCGACGATAAGATAGTGCAGATAACCATTTCAAAATCTTCATTTGTTTGAAGTTTCAATAAATTTATTTTTTCTATTTTAAATGTTATTATTTAAGAAATATTATTTATAGTTTAATTTGGAAATTTTTTTACAAATAATTTGAAATATCTAAATTCAAAATAACTTTAAATGATTAATGCAGTTTATATATATATATATATATATATATATATATATATATATATATATATATATATATATATATATATATATGAAGTGTTGAATTTATAGTACTTAACCCTTGAATTTATACATTACTAACCCTTAAATAAAATGCATAAATGATCAAATACCATTTTTGTTAACAAAATTCATACAAATTAGGTGAATCATAGAAGTAGTTGTAACTTTAAACTTGAATGCGAGTGGTTAACGTGTTTTATTTAAAGGAACACACTCGACTAATACTTGATTTCAATTTCTACTAATACAACAAATTGAAGTAAAACTTTACTTAACTTTTGGCGAATATCCAAATTAGTTAAGCCATACTTTCCTTGGACACTGTTCTGTACCTAGCAGTATTTTGATCGGCTGTTGTTGGTAGGTCTCTTGCTGCCCTGGCAGTAGGTCAGTGAGCGCCCGTGGGGGTACCTGCAAGCCACTTCGACGCTCAAGTCAGTATATCGAATATATGAGTGAGGGTACTAAGGATTAGAGATTGAACCTTTTTTAGGGCAAAGTATGCATGTATTTATAGGAAATTGTGCCCCTTCGTGGATCGTTGGATTGGTAGAGTCGATCTTGACCATCCAAGCATGTTGGGCTCGCGTGAGGTTGACATGGCCTGGATTGATTGGGCTAATCCATTCCAATTGCTGAATGCACCTCCTGGTTTTGCTGATGAGACCCCTCGGTCCACTCCAAAACAGTTGCCCCCCAAGCCGAGATTATTCTGGTGGATGGTCTTGGCTTGACGGAATTTCGTCGGCTTGTCGGATTTGTGATGTGGCGAGGTACGCGGCCTCAGTGGTGACAGCGTTTCGAGGTCCCCTTCTTCATGGACTTAACCTAATAAATAGGTATGTAGAAACTTTGCTGCGTGGTGAAGAAAAAATCTCTTTGGGGCGCCATCTTGGAGAGGAAAATCTATTCCTCGAAGCACTGGTTTGGAGAGAAGACAGACTATCGGATCCTCTTGCTCTGACACCGAATCTCCTTGGTAAGTTTTTTGCTTCCTTTTTTTTGATGGTGCCCCCTGTGGGTGCCTTGGGCGCTGTTTTGGTGAGAAGGGGGGAGGCACCCCCTTGGGCCCTTTGTTCCTTGTATGGGTGATTTGTAGCCATGGGGTGGCGCCTCCATGGGAGCCTTGCGCCAGACATGTGGTTGAGGAGGAGTGTCTCACACTTGGCGGTCCGCGAGATGGATTGGTCCCCTCATGGGAGTCTCGTACTTAGTAGTTTGCAAACATGGGAGTGGTGCCTTCATGGGTGCCTTGTTGTTTGGCAATGTGCAAGGATGGGGGAGTGGCGCCCTCGTGGGCGCCTCGTCCTCGATCATTTGCATGAGTGAGGTTGGCGCCCTCATGGGTGCCTTACACTTGGTGATTCGCCCAAGTAAGAGAGTGGCACCCTCGTGTGCGCCTCGTGCTTAATGTATTGCACTAGTGAGGTTGTCACCCTCATAGGTGCCTTGCACTTGGTAATTCTCCCAAGTAAGAGAGTGGCGCCCTCAGGGGCATCTTGCGCTTGATGATCGGCGAGAAGGGAACTGGTGCCCTCATGGGCACCTTGTGTTGGGCGCGAAGCATTTCCTGACTTGGCTCCCTGCCGGGTGCCCCCTTGGGTATCAATTTCGATCTTAGGTTTCGCTTTGTACTTCCTTCTTTGTTGCTCGTTTTGTTGCATGTTTTGACTTGCTCTTTGATTTGATATTTTTAGGCTTCCTGCCATCAAGGGGACTTGTCTTTTTCCCGATTGTTCGCCCGACCATGCTGCTTCTCTATCACTTGGTAATCGTGGTGACACTTAGTTTCTTTTCTTAGCCTCTTAGCTTTCGAGTGCGTCTCGTTTCTTTGAAGCCTCCCACCTCGGGATAGGGTGTTGTTTGACTGGTACTTACCTGTTTGTGTTGCCCCCTGTCCATCAGGTTGAGAGATGGTGAGGATGATGGAGACAGCCTTGACACATGGGGTGTCAACCTCATTCCGGTAGTCCTTTTTGGGTGATCTCTTGGAACTTTTAACTTATTCTTTGAGGTGATTTTTTAACCTTGTTGTACTATGTAGGGGTGAATGAAGAGGGGAATCGGTTTATCTTGGATAAGAACCGACTTCAGGTGGACCTACATGGAGCGTTGGAAACCGCTTGCCAAAGTGCCGAAGTGCTAAGTCATTCCGATGTTGGCGCCTTGTGTCAAAGCCCTCCTGCCAGGCACCCTCCTGGGTTCTAGGCGGGGGCACTGTCAGATATCATCCCAATAGTGTTGACTTTGATGTCCTTGCCCCCTGACCATTTCTCTTTGGTTGATTTTCTTTTATTTGCTGGATGGCTGGATTTTGCCTTATAGGATTTTGCTGTTTCGATGATGACTTCTATGTCATGCATGATTTTATCTTTATTCACCCTTTTTTTTGGCTCGTTGAATTGTGCAATATCTCTTTGTTGTGACTGTGACTCATCTCCTGGTGTTGGCGCCTCTCTGGGCGCCTTGAGCCAAAGTGCTAAGTTCTGCTGTTGGTGCCCTTCTGGACGCTTGTTTGTTCCTAAGAGTTGGCACCCTCCTGGGTGCCCTTGGGTGTTGTTCCACGCTTGCGTGTGCTGGGTGGCTTATCGTGGAGCAGATTTTGCGAGACAAGGTTTGGTGCTCTCGTGGGTGCCTTACTGCATAGTACTGACTACCCCGTTGCGAATGATTTGCTTTCAGACTGCCCCCTGCCAGGCGCCCCTCTGCTGGGCGCTGCTTGCTCCTACCAGGCGTCCTCATGGGCGCTGGTTGCTTCTGCCAGGCGCCCTCATGGGCGCCCTTCTGGTCCTGCCAGGCGCCCTCATGGGCGCTGGTTGCTACCTTGCAGGTGCCCTCATGGGCGCCCTCCTTGCCAGGCGCCCTCTTGGGTGCCGACTTGTGTAGACGTGTGCTTGGCACTTTACTTTATTTTTTGCTGCTCATCTTGTCTCTTAGCCTGCTTTTCTTGCTTGGTGCCGAGGGGAATTGCTTCTCTTGTCCTTACCATTACCTCGTTGACATTTCCACGAGTTTTATCGCTTCTAAATTACTACCAAGGTGATTTGGGCTGTCCTTCAGCTTATATTTCTAGTTTTTTTGTGTTTGAGCACGTCTTGTTTTGTTGACGTCCCCCACCTCAGGGGAGGGGGTGTTCGGGCATGTCTTGTTTTGTTGAAGTCCCTAACCTCAGGGAAGGGGGTTGTCTGCAAGTTTTGTTGACGTCCCCCACCTCAGGGGAGGGGGTGTTCGGGCATGTCTTGTTTAAGTCCCCAACCTCAGGGGAGGGGGTTGTCTGCAAGTTTTGTTGGCGTCCCCTACCTCAGGGGAGGGGGTGTTTGTTGAAGTCCCCAACCTCAGGGGAGGGGGTTTTCTGCAAGTTTTGTTGACGTCCCCCACCTCAGGTGAGGGGGTGTTTGTTGAAGTCCCCAACCTCAGGGGAGGGGGTTGTCTGCAAGTTTTCCTGTCTGTCTTGTAACCGCTTGTTTTGCCCCCTGTCTTGCAGGTTGAGAGAAGGTGAGTGATACTGTGCCTTCGGAGGAAGTCGGCTTCCCTGGCTTCGTCGTTACCTCTTCTAATGATGATCTGCTTTTTGAGCATGAGGTGGTGGAGATTCTTCTATGCTGCCTATGACAAAGTGATTGGCCATGTTCGTTTTTTATATCCGGAAGTCGTTCTAGAGTCGAGCCTCCTTTGATTTGATCATGAGGTCTTTGTCAGGCTTGATTCTCATTCCTATGACTAGCATGCGCGAGGTGGGCTCGGGCGCCAGTCCTTGCCTTGTGCATCTGAATGTATAATCTCATATCACCTCCTGAATTTAACTCACCCATCAGAGGTTGCGACATTTTAGATATGCCGATTCGCGCCTTATGGGCTCTAACAGGAGTTTATCAGAATCTATCCGAATTTAACTCACCCATTAGAGGTTGCGACATTTGTGATGCCGCTTCGCCCATCTAGGGACTCTGACAGGAGTTTATCAGAATCGATCCGAATTTAACTCACCCATCAGAGGTTGCGACCTTTTCGATATGCCGCTTCGCGCCTTATGGACTATAACAGGAGTTTATCAGAATCTATCCGAATTTAACTCACCCATTAGAGGTTGCGACATTTGCGATGCCGCTTCGCCCATCTAGGGACTCTGACAGGAGTTTATCAGAATCGATCCAAATTTAACTCACCCATCAGAGGTTGCGACGTTTCTTGATAGCCGCTTCGTGAAATGAGTAGGTCGACTCGTGCCCCTGCGATCCAGGCAGTCCCTCCCTGCCAGGTAGGTAGGATCTCAAACTAGCATTGCCCCCTCCTTCCTATGGAGTTGGACCCTTTCTCTTTTTTTATTTTTGATCTTGGGGAAGTTTCCTCTGGGAATAAGTGTTACTGCTAGGGACCAGTGTCATGGATCTGCTCTTTAATGTCGTCCCTGAGGGTGTTGCATTTGCTGTGCCTAATCAAGCCAGATCATCCTTCTTGCTGCTGTCCTGCGTTGGTATAGCCATGCGCCGGTCGGGGGACCTCCTCAATGGTGATCCTCGGCGATGTCTCGGGTGAATATTGACCTGGTTCCACTGTTGCCCCCTAAGTCGGGATTATCCTGGGGGATGGTCTTCACTTGACGTTGTCGTTTAGAATGCCCTTATAGGTTAGGTCGCCCTTTCGACTCGTGTCGTTGTCGGGCCTGCTAAGTTTGTCAGCTGATCACAACGATTATCCTGTTGGAGCAATTGTTTTCTACCATGTGCAAGCAGGGGGTGGTTCCCTTTCTTCCGTTGGTGGCGCCCTGTTGGGCGCCTTCCTGGGTGCCGCCTGTGGCTGCCTTGGCGCCCTGCCAGGCGTCCTTCCGTGTGCTGCCTTACGTGCTCATGTTCTATTTAATTTCCTCGGATACTCATGCATCATTCTATTTTCCTAGGTGCTCGTGCACCATTTCATTTTCTCATGTGCTCGTGCACTATGTTATTTGCTCACGTGCTCGTGCACTCTCTATTTGCTCGCGTGCTCGTGCACTATGTCATTTTCTCACGGACTCGTGCACTCGCATGCTCATGCATCCTTTAATTTTCTTATGTGCTCATGCACTAGTTATTTGTCTTGTGCGCCATGCTGGCTGCCTTCGAAGCAGAATTTGGCGCCCTCCTGGGCGCCTGGATGCCGTCTTGCGCTAGGCTGAATGCTAGCTTGTGAGAAGGGGTTTGGCGCCCTCTTGGGCGCCTCGGGTGCTGGTTTGCCATGCATTGGCAGCCTTCACGGATGCTTGAATTGACGCCCTCCTGGGCGCTGAGTGTTGGGTTGCACAGGCCTTGTTATGGTGTCGTCAGCTTGTTTCCCTTCCTGGGTGTGGAGACGTACGAATTGGATTTCGAGTTTCACATGATAATTGTACCTCTGCTTCTTAGCTTTCCAACGCATGCTTACACGACTCTGTCGGATAAACACAGATCAGGTTATGGCCTGTAGACTAGACGTCATCCTTGTAGGTAGGTATCTCTGGTGTCTAATGTAACACCCATTTTCTACCCCTTAATTTACACGTCATTATCAGAGTATTTTCATTTTCGAAAATAATATTTAATTAGTAGAAAAGAAATGTCACATCTTCATTTATAAAAACTCATCGCCTGCACCATTAAAATTTGTGCAACAACGCAATCGCCATAAAAGTTAAACTTCAAAATAATCTCATCACAGCGGAAATAGCAATAACTCACCAAAGTCGCTCAAACACGTCTCAAAACATCAATAAAATCATTAAACAGCTAGTTAAATAATTTATCAACTTCAACCCCGCCCCCTAGGTGCTACAATATCAGAGAGCGACTCAAAACATCCCAACAGCTAATCAAGAAGGCAGCAGGACCTTCACTCGCGGTTACCTGCAGCGTTGCCACGATAGAGCAACATTCCAAGCAGAAGGGGTGAGAATTTCAATAAAACATAATCAAGTGCATAATAGAGAATGAGAACAAGCAATCACACAACATCATCACACAACATCATCATCATCACCACGTCATTATCACCAACACCAGCTCAAACCACGAACAATAACAACTCACAGTCATGATTATGCATGTAAATGCAACCCACACCTGGGTATATGCATGATGGTACCATACTCGTCACAATAAGAGGCCGAAGCCTATTCGTCGCAAGAGGCCGAAGCCTATTCTTCACAATATGCACATGCTATGAGACTCTATGGACACATGTGCAATTCACCACAACACTCACCTGGAGTACTCATCATCATCGTCATAAAACACTCATAGAGTGTATTCGTCGCAATTCATCACAATCACGTTACAACATCATTATAATCATACTCATAGAGTATATTCGTCACAATCATCGTAATCACATCACATAATCATCATCATCATCGTCATCATCATCACAATTAATTCACATCATCATCATAAACATCACATTCAAAATTGGAGTAACACGCCTTTAAATTTAAGCAACAGTACTCTTAAGTTTGAGAGAAACGACACACTTTAATTTGAAAAACCAGCACCTTTAACTCAAGAAAATAGCACCTTAAATTGAAGAACACAGCACCTTCTTTTCAAAAACACAACACCTTTAGTTGAAGAACACAACACCTTTATTTCAAGAAAACACCACTCCTTTAATTGAAAGTGGCACCACATTTAGATTTAGGAAACACCACGTCTTAATTATGGAAAGCATCACCTTTGGTTTAGAAACGTCTCTTCTTCATGCTTAGAAAACATCGCACTTAAACGGAGAAAACATCATAATTCCATAGCGGAAAAACATCACATTTAGTTTAGAAAACACCACGTTTTACTTTAGAAAACATCACATTTTTAATAGTGGAAACATCTCATTTTTGTGGGGGACATCACATTTAAATCGTGAAAAACCTCACATTTTGATAGTGAAAACACCATATTTTTATTGGGAAAACATCACATTTGAAAATTGAGAAAACAGTGTGAAAACAGCAACAAAACAGGGTGAAACAGCAGCTCGCGCTTGAGGCGCGAGTGAGGCGCGACTGGGGCGCGAATGGACCCAAAAATTATTGTCTCAGCGCACCGTGATCGCGCTTGGGGCGCGAGATCAGCGCAGGTGCAGCGCGACTCAGCAGAAACAGTATTTAACGCGCAGAAATGTCTATAACTCGAACAATTCATCAACATCATCACAGTTCATCAAACATCAACAATTCTTCAAACTATCATCAACATCGAAGCACAAAATTACACATGACACATCATCAATTCATCAAACAACATCACCATCATTCAATTCTTCATCAATACTACACCAATTAATCTCAATTTCACAACAACATCAAAAATTCATCCAACAACATCAAATTCATCAATAACATCAAATTCATCAACATCAACGAAAATTCATCAACAACATCAATTCATTAATAACATCAAATTCATCAATGACAACGCAATTCATCTCAATTACATCAAAACACCCAAAACCCCACAAAACCCCAATTACATACCTAATTATATTAAATCGAAACGCTCACCCTTACCTCTTAAACGTAAGCTCTGTAGAAGAAGATTGAAGACACCAAAGAGTAACTACAGCAACACAACGAGCAAAGCCTTGGAATTCCTCCCTCCAACTCGCGAAAACCCTAACCCTTAGCTTTGGGAAGATCCAATTTCGTTCTCACCTCCCCTGGCTTCTAACTCAGGAACTGCTCTCTTATCGAAGCCCTCTGAAATATGAGAAGAACGCAACAAACCGCGTCACAAACGGAGTTCTAGAGAGAAAGTTATGCTCAAAAGAGTGAAAATGGGTAAAAATGACCCAATCTGCGCAAAACGCTGCATAAATAGCAGACTCGCGCGCGTCTTGCGCTCGGAGTGCAACTGCAGCGCGAACAGACAGCAACCATACGTGACTTGCGCGCGGAGCGCGACTGCAGCGCCAGTCACGCGCAAAACACCCAACACCTGCTTCGGCGAATTAATTAAAATAGCAAACGACATCGGATTTTAACAAATGACCACTCGTTGGAAAGCTCTCGGAGTGTAGTTTCTATCTATGATTTTTAATTTCCAAAATAAGTAACCATTTGGTACAGATTTTCAATATACTACAATGAGGTACCAAACTTGGACAGAACTTCTTACTCAACTTGCAACCAAACTTCCTTTCTCATTTCTTAATGAAATTTGATGAAACCAGTGCCTACTTTGTAGGGAATTCAGTCTACTTTCCAACTAAACAAGAACCATACAAAACGGAGTTCAATTGAGAATGCAAAACCTGCAAAACCGAACCTCAATTCTAATCATTTCTACCATGGTTCCCATGCCAATAACTCTCTAATTTCTTCAATCATTCTACCAATTCATCTCAAAAATAGATTTTAATAAAATTGGGGTGTTACATCTGTGACCTAACGGTCTCGTCATTTGCTTGACTTCCGCGCCTTTCACGATGCCTGCTACCCAAAACCTCGTGGTCTCATGGTTTGCTAGTGGTTTCGCTTATCCTAGGCCAAGACCTCGTGGCCATCCGGCTCGGGCCTCTTCATATATGCTTGTCACACTTGCCTCGTTCCACTCCTGACTATGGAGTTAGACCCTTTTTCTTTCTTGATCTTAAGGAATTTTTCTTTGTAACAAGTGTTGATGCTAGCTAGCGCCATACATTATGCTTTTGTGCTTAAACAACAAAATTCATAACTAGATCTAGCCCTAGGCTCAGGTCCTGATGCCCCGCTCCCTATTCGAAGTCACGAGTTTCATCCTCTTCCTCCTTGTTGCCAACCTTAGCGTCCTCTTGGTACGCCATGTTGTCTTCTTCATAGTCCAAGTACTTTTGTGCCTTCCGAAGGAACTCGTACAGGCTTCGGGGTTTGTTAACCCCCATGTCCCTTTGAAACAGGCTTCCCTTCTTGAGGCCATCATTCATCCAAAAGAGCCTCCTCTTGTCTTCAAGGTCCCTGACGTTGGTAGCCTTCTTGTTGAACCTTTCCAGATATTCTCTAAGTGTTTCTTTCTCTCCCTGCTTGATTGCTCTAAGAATCTCTTCAGATTTGGGTTTCAGCCGGGAGGCAGTGAAACGAGCTGTGAACATTCTCGCCAGCTGCCCCCATGACGAGATTGAGTTCGGCCCTAGCTCTTGAAACCACTCTAATGCGGAATTTTCGAGAGTGAGGGGGAAGATTTTGCAGTGAACAGGCTCCCTGACGCCTCTATGGCTCATTATCAGGGAGAAGTGTGCCAGATGGCGGTCTGGATATCTGGTTCCATCATACGTCTTGAGGGCTGGCAGCTTCTCCAAGGCCCTTGGGGTTTGGCATTCACCCCCCTTTCGAGTGAAAGGTCCTTCATTGGAAAACCTTCTTGAGTTGCGGGGGGATGTGTCTTCATAGTCCAAATTTTGAGCCATGCGCCGGTAGGGGGACCTCCTCGATGGTGATCCCAGGTGGTGTCTCCGGTGGGGGTGCCGGAGACGTCCGAATTGGATTTTTCTCTTAAGATAATAATTAAATCTAAGCGTCTTAGCTTTCCAACGCATGCTCATACGCCTCCATCGGATAAGTAGGGACGAAGTTATGGACTACTGACTAGAACCCCTTCCCGCGTGCCGGGTGACAAGGTGCAACATCCTGAAGTTGGCGCCCTCCTTCTGGGCGCCTTGAGCCAAAGTGCAACACCCTGAAGTTGGCGCCCTCCTCCTGGGCGCCTTGAGCCAAAGTGCAACGTCCTGATGTTGGCGCCCTCCTAGGCGCCCTGCGCCATGTATCCTGATTTTGGCGCCCCCCTGGGCGCCTTGTGCCGAGATGCTGCGTCTTGGTGTTGGTGCCCTCCTCCTGGGCGCCTTTCCTGGGTGCGGAGACGTCCGAATTGGATTTTGAGCTTAACATGAGAGTTGTAGCTCTGCTTCTTAGCTTTCCAACGCATGCTCACACGCCTCCATCGGATAAGCATGGATGAAGTTATTGACTGCAGACTAGAGCACCCTCCTGGGTGTCGGGTGCCAGGCACCTTCTATGGTGCCAGGTCATTTTTGTGGTTGGCGCCTTGGTGTTTGGGCGCCTGGGTGTCGAGTGCTAGGTGCCCTCATGGGTGTCAGGCGCCCTCATGGGCGCTGTCTGATGTTGCCAAGGCATCTTGCCAGGCGCCCTCATGGGCGCTGCCTGATGTTGCCATGGCGCCCTCATGGGTGCTGTCTTATGTTGCCCAAGCGCCCTCACGGGTGCCAGGCGCCCTCATGCGCGATGTCTGATGTCGCCAAGGCGCCCTGCCAAGCCCCCTCGTGGGTGCCAGGTTGGGCATGTCCTTAGCACTCAACTGGTCTTCCTGATGCAGCATAGCTTGAGTGGGATTGGCCAGGAGATCCAAAGGGTGACTCACATTCAAAGGCTGAGTAGGCTGACTGGTACCCTCGTCAGGTAGGGTTACGACGTTGGTCTCATGAGTACCCTCTGTAGGGGGTGCGGGTATGGCAATGCTCTGAACCCGGGGTCTGCCTCTGGAAGCCATGGAGCATCAAGAGAAAAGTTCGAGTAGTGATGATGTGAAAGATAGAAACCTCCCACTGTGGTCGCCAATGTTCTGTACCTAGCAGTATTTTGATCGGCTGCTGTTGGTAGGTCTCTTGCTGCCCTGGCAGGAGGTCAGTGAGCGCCCGGGGGGTACCTACAAGCCACTCCGACGCTCAAGTCAATATATCGAATATATGAGTGAAGGTACTAAGGATTAGAGATTGAACCTTTTTTAGGGCAAAGTATGCCTGTATTTATAGGAAATCGTTCCCCTTCGTGGATCGTTGGATTGGTAGAGTCGAGTTTGACCGTCCAAGCATGTTGGGCTCGCGTGAGGTGGACATGGACTGGATTGATTGGACTAATCCATTCCAATTGCTGAATGCAGCTCCTGGTTTTGCAGATGGGACCCCTCGGTCCACTCCAGAACAGACACTGTAGCCGGCCAAGAAAAAAAGAGTGTGACAGTGAACCACCTACCTATGTGGGCCATAAATATAAGCCCATGTTTTCCCACAACCCCTCCTACTCACCACACACCCCCAAACCTAAAATATTCCAAAATTACCCTCGCGTGGAAACCTCCCACAACCCCTCCTACTCACCACACACCCAGTCTCCGAGCCAGTTCGGTTGTCATGTACCGAACAAAATACAGAACAACAGAACCTTGTAAATTTCAAAAAAAGGGGTGTGTGTCAAAATATATAAGGTGCGGCTGAGGGCAGCCGAACCTGTTCGGTTGGCCATAACCAAACCAACACAAATTTCAAAAATAAAATACGGAGGCGCTGGCCTCATTAATGGTATTTTGGTCATTTCGCATGGTTTAGGGGTGTGTGGTGACTAGGAGGGGATGTGGGAAAAGTCGGGACCTAAATATAAAGATGGATATGTATGGTCCTTTAAATGTAAGGTTTTTTTTGTACCCCCAGCTTATCAAGTTATACCCCCACAATTTTTGATAATCCCAAAATACCTCTGAAAATTTAAATTTAACGGATTTACATGTTTAACCGGTAAATCCGTTTGTAAATAAATCTAAAAATGGAAGTATGTTTTGACAGTTACTTCCGTTTGCAACAAAAAATGTAAAACGGAAGTAGTTGGAGAAACTTACATCCGTTTTGTTAAATTTACGAAACGGATGTAAGTTGTTATTAGATAAATCCGTGTTTAGCAATGTAAGGTAACAGATTTATCCATTAACAATGTACTTCCGTTTTGTAATTTTGTACATACGGATTTATCTATTAATTAGATAAATCCGTTTTGTAAAAAAAAGCAAATAAACCTATAACACCTCTATAAATAATAAATATGGAAAAATAATTACAAAAAACTACTACAAAAATAAGTAAATGAAATGTCAATCTAAATCATCTGACAGTTAGATTCGGGAGATGTAAAGCGCTCCCATTGAAGACAAATTAGAGACAACGGACAGTCAGGCAAGAGCGCAACATGCACCCAGTGGCAGTGGTTCACGTGAAGAATAGAGATGATGTTGTGACTCTTCGTAGAAGAATAAGTACCTCTCAAAGGCAAATAAGTAAATATCTGTCCCAAAGATAATTCAACTAGGGCGACATTATATATGGTAGATATAATGTACCCCATTTCAGGCAAGCTCAGCCACTTGTCCTTGTTCTGCCTCCCATAGCCTCTAACAAATAGGGACTCCTTAATAACTGCAAGCCTATCAACCCCAAATAATTCTCAGACTCAATCAATCTCAGCAGCTCCTGAATATCAGTTCTAGGACCCCTCAAAGAAGACCTATAGGCGTAACGCTGCCTATATATGTGGGCCATAGAAGTCACACTGCCCGGAAATTTTTTCTTCAAAGCATTAAGACAATATTTTGGGCCAACCCTCAATGAAGTGTGCTCATCGACCATAGCCTTCTCCTCCTTCGATAACCGACCAAACATTGTCGAGCCGTTTGAGGTAGTAAGCAGCTCATGTATGTGGAGTCCACACCTAACCTTCACACGCCAACCCCCATCACGAATTGTACAAGTAGCTCTCAACTTAAATGGAAAGTCGCACTTCTTTGACCCGATGACTCTAGAATAATTACTGAACTTCCCATGCTTCTCGCAACCAAAAATAATTTTATCTCTACCCCCTTTTACCTCCACCTTTGTCAGATCTGACAATGATAACCACAACTTCAATGTCTCTCCCAACGTCTTGACCCAACGTATAACATCCACACGTGTAGGAAATATCTACAAAAAATACAAAATTGTTAGGTACTTAATTAATTAAATATTTACATACGTGTTTTCAAAAAAATAATAAATTAAATATACTGTCTCCGTCCTGAATGACTCCGATGTATCTATTTGGACCGGAACCAACTGTGACTCCGTATCCATATCTGTTTCAGTTTTACGTGAAAAAATAAGACATAACTATATAATTACAAAACAGATGTATCTGCTACGGACAGAAATCCGTTTTGGTTTTTTTCAAAACAGATTTATGTGGTAACAACTAAATCCGTTTTGGAGCAAATTTAAAAACGGAAGTAAGTTTGCAATATATAAATCCGTGCATCAAATTTTTTAAAAAACGGAATTAAATTTTTAAACGTAAATCCGTTTACACCAAATTAAATGTCAAACGAAAGTAAGCATTTTGAGAAAAAAGTCAACTAACGGATGTATCTTTCTCCGTTTACTTCCGTTTGGCGTCGTATTTAATACAGTTTTAATGATTAACGGATTTACCTCTATTGCAGGTAAATCCGTTTTACGACATAGTGGGTCCCACAAGAGAATCTAGTCAAATTTTAAGATTGTGTAATAAATAAAAGAGATACTTTTGGGTTTCTCAAATTTGTGGAGGTAAATGGGTATAGGTGGGGGTTTAAAAAAAACCCTTAAATGTACTAGTAGAGCCAACTTTCCATATTTTCGGACAACACGTAGTTACGTGTTTTTTGTTACCGACATGGTGTTTTCTAATTTTAATTCAGCTTTGTCAAAAAAATAACAAAAAACTTAGAATAATGTTCCGTATTGGGAGAAAACTAGATAAAATTTCTAGAAATTCACTTAAATTTAAATTTGATTACTGATTGAGCGAAGATGTAAGGAGCACTCATTTATTTTAAGTTAAATACTTCTCCCGTTTTATAATTAGGAATTATTTTGAGAAATTTGTTTCAATTTATATATAAAAGATTTCTTTCACATATTAGTTATATTTTCATTAAAATACCCTTAATTATTTTATTATATTTCTTTTGTGAAGATTGAAAAAATAGGTGGAGTGACTAATCCCACAAACTACTCTCCGCTGTTCAATATTGTTTATTGTTTGAGGCTATGACACGTCTCTTAAAAAAATACTAATTGATAGTGTAAGTTTTATAAAAACCGTTGCGTAATATACTATTTTACCTTTTAGATATCTTTATTTTTGAAGAACAACCAAGTTGTATGTAACAAAAAATAATATAAGTGAAAAAAAATATTTAGCATTTCATTAAAAATATAAAACAACAATTAATTTGAGATATATTTGTTTTACTATCTCAAATTCCTTACACCCATTGAATCAGCAAGCAAGAGAATGGGAGAACTAAGCAGGACAGTAATATGTTGTCATTTTATGTTTAATAATATCTTCCAAAAGTGATGTTGTCCTTCCATCAGTTAATATCTAACAAAAAGAAATAATATAATCTCATCTCATGCATCTTTTTGTGAGAAAAACCCTATTGCATTCATGTCGTAGACACGTGGATGGATATAAACTTGCCGACATCTGAGAAGAACCACCGACGGTAATAATATAAAATAAAATTGGAATTTGGATGTAGTATTTTTTCTTTTGTTTTACAGTAATAACTTTGAATTTGAAGTCCTCGACTAAAAGAACAATCACTTTGAAGTATCTCATTTACACTTCCGACAATTAGTATCACACTTACTAATCAGTACTTTACCCGTGTATTTGGTGGCGGGCTTTGATTACGTTGAATGATAATGATCCTGTCGGCAATTTCAGCTCTTGTATTAGGAGGAAATTGGGTGGTGGTAGTCTTGTTAATTTTTGGAAAGATCATTGGTTAGGAAATGCTCTTTTATCTTTGGTGTTTCCGAATCTTTTTGCTGCCTGTGCGTATCAATCTGTGACTATAGCTGATGTGGGGTATTGGATCGGTGAATCTTGGTGCTGGAAACTCCCTTGGATGGCTCACGATCAAGGCACTGGTGGTGTTATAGCTAGCGGACAGCAAACAGCTTCTGTGCTTGCGACGGTTCAGCTCACAACACCAGCAGGTGCTGTTACTGGTCTCGGCCAGCAGAGCCTAGCAGTGGAGGCTGGCGAATTGTTTTTGATTTTGCAGGATATTTCTCTGTCGAAGGGAATGTCAGACTCTTGGATATGGTTGCTGGATCCTTCCATATCTTTTACCGTTACTTCATGTTATAAATGGCTTGCCAATCTTAGCAATTCTAACGGTTTGGAAGATGATTCCAAGAATTTGTTGGTGTCGCTTTGGAAGTGTGTTGTTCCTTCTAAATTCTCTATTTTTGGTTGGCGCTTGTTCCGCAATTCTTTGCCCACTCGTGGCCTTCTCTTTCACCGTAAAGTGATAGCGGATATCGATGATGTTTGCTGCCCTTTTTGTAAGTCACATTGTGAGGAAGTTCAACACTTGTTTTTGGATTGCTTTTTTGCAAATGAGGTATGGTCTAAAATTTATTCTTGGTTGGGAGTTGATTCTGATTCCCCTGATGCCTTAACCGATCACTTTCAATGGGTAATGTTGTTACTGGTAAGAAGGCAAAGAAGACAAGGCACATGATTTGGTTGACTACGTGTTGGTGTTTATGGTTATCTCGGAACGAACTTATTTTCAAGAACGAGGAACCCAATAGTGATTCTATCATTAGGCGTATTAAGAGTTTATCTTGGAGCTGACTCGTTTATAGAGCGATTTGTAATTCTAATTTTTCAATTGCATCATGGTGAAATACTCCACTTCACTGCTTAAACAATATGTAATTTGTTGTTTGGGCTTGAGCACCCCTAGTGCTCCGTTAAATGAAGTTTTGCTTATAAAAAAAACACTTACTAATTAGTACTTTACCCGTGAATCCGCACCACGGGTAACATTGTATTTGTTATAATTTGCTATTTGTTATGAACCTATAAATATTTTGAAAATTGTAAAATTTAATAAAAGAAAAAGGAAAAATCCGATAAAAAATGTTATATTTCACCTTGCTTAAAAAACTTGTGTTGCAAAAAGTTTAAAAAAAGTCAATATCTTCTTCTAATATAAGATATGCACCACCCCGTTGTCGCTTCCGTTGTCGCTCCCGTTGCCGCTTCCCGTTCCCGCTCCTATTGTCGCTCCCGTTATTGCTCTCGTTGTTGCTGTCGTTGCCGCTCTCCTTTGCCTCTCCCGTTGCCTATCCCAGTTTCTCGCTGTGTCTCCTTGCCTCTCTGTTTGTCGTTTTATAAATTATTTAATATTAATTTAATCATTTTGATTAAATTATGAATTTATTAAAAAAATTCTCTTTGGAATTTTTGATAGTCGTTAATTTTTTTTTGTCAATTGTTGATGATTAAATTGATTGGTTTTAGTATATTACAGTAAATAATAAATTCTAGATAATAATTTAATAATTTTAATTAAATTATTAAAATATTTAAAAAAATTGTTTTTGAAATTTTGATAGTGGTTAACGTGTCGGTCAGCTAAAGTATTTGAGATAAAAAAATTCTTGTTTTTTTTTAATGAAAAAAATTATTGATCAAAAGAAGTGGAAAGAAGGAGAAAATAGGAAGTTGAAGAGGAATGGAAAGAAAGAGGTTACTTGAGGAAGAGAGAGAGAGAGAAATCAAGAAAGACAGAGAAGATAAATATAAAGATAATGAATGAGTATTAAAGTTTTTAATTTTTGCATTGATGGTGACATGTGCATATAATAAGAGACCAAATTGGAAAACTTTTACTTTTTGAAAAGTTTTGTCTTTTGTGCGTTTTGACATATTTAACCCTTAAATCGGACACATGGCATTTTGATAAGAGGACTAAAATGGTGATTTTCCTAACACTTGATTAGAAGATTAGAAGATTTGACATGAGCTAAAAAGAAAGAAATAATATAATTGAGATAAAGCGGATAGTAATTTTACCAAATACTCCATTTGGTCCTTATTATAAGAAGATTTTACAAAATCACAAAGACTAATGAAGTTATTAAATGTGATGCAATTTAAGCCATATCCCAAATATATCCCTAGTATTAATTTTTTATACCTATTATGTGACTTTCTAGTAAACCTTATATCTCACATCAAATAGGGGTATAGAAGAAATTTTAGCAATTAATGTGTTTTGAAAAATGTATCTTTTTCTTATAATCAGGACAAAAAAAATGTACCAAAAATTTTCTTATGATAGAGACCGGAGAGAGTAAGTAGTTTAGTTTTTTTATAGGCAAATATTAGTGATTAGTAATTAGGGGGAGGTTTGGTCAAAAAAAGTAATTATAGGGAAAATATTAGTTTCTCAATTTTGAACACGAGACCTCCTGCTTGCACTCCTTCGGTATCCCTTAGCTCACCTGATCTACCTACTCACGATGAAAAGTAGTTTAGTTGATTATATGAGAAAAAAATCAAGAGTGTAAGCACGCAGAAGGCTCAAGGTAACTCTTTTATGTTTATCCAAAATTTCAGTTTGGTCTTTTATATTTTTTCCTCACTTTGATTTTTTATGTTTCAGATTCGTAACAAGGTAACTCTTTTATTAACTTTGCAGCAAAATAATTATTTAAAAATACCAACTTAATAAATTTAAAATATTTATATAACCAGTAAAAAGTTTTAAAACCTACTAATTAATATCACTAGTGCGGAAAATATATTTAAAGTCGGCTATTTTGGACATTTGAAAGTCAGTTGTGTTATCGACTCCATTTGTTTAGTCATCAAAAGTGAGACATTTAAAGTCGATTGTTTACCCGATTCTAAAGATAACATTTCGAGTCAGTTGCAAACCCGACTCCAAACGTACTTCCACAAGTGATTTTAAGTCAGTTATTTCAAATAAATAGCTTTAAAAGTTCTTTTTCCCTTCTATTTTTAATTTTTACTCCTATTCAATTCTATCAAAAACTATCAACCAAAAACACAAATTAAACTTCCAAACTGAAATTGAAATTTCTTACAAACAACACGAGTTTGGATCCTCACAAGTACTTCTAAATACATTAAAATAAAGAACTTCCAAATTCAATTACAAGATACAAATTCTTAAAAACAGCCTTAAAGTAGAGTACATCACAAATAATTCTTGGTTTGCGACTATACAACATAAATTACAATGTGAAACTATAACAAATACATGTACTAAACTCATAAGTTGATTCCATTTCATGTTGCTCAACATTTTCTCCTGTTGTAGTTGATTTCATCTCTGGCCGATGACAAGTTGTTACTGCTTCCGGCAAGCAAGATGACATGATTCACACAAAGAGAATAACTTATGAGTTTAGTACAAATTTTGAAAGAGAAGTAGTTGTCATTATTGAGATATGCCTAGTAATTCTATTGCTTGTAATTATAGTAGGTGTAGTTAGAAACCTAGTCGAAATGGGCCAGTCTAATGGGCTAGTCGAAATTATGGGCCTGGGCCTGTTTTATTGTATATAAATATAGACGTCAGTAGCATGTAATAGAATAACCTATCTTTATGAAATTCAGTGCAGCTTTTACCTAATATTATATTGCCCTACTTATTCCTCTTGTCCTTTAGCGCCGCCACTTCCTTTTCTTCTCTATTTCACGTCTTTATCCCCAACAAACTGGTATCAAGAGCTTGTTAGATCCTTACAAAATCTATCAAGTATCATGGCAGCGCGAGACAACTCTGGCGGAGGTATTCCGGGGAACCTCCCAATCTTCGACGGAAAGGATTATGAACGCTGGTGTGCGCAGATGAAGGTGCTGTTTCGATATCAAGATGTTCTTGATGTCGTGAATGATGGTGTTCCACCCTTGGCAGCGAACGCCACTGAAGCGGTGAGGAACAACCACCATTCGCTGAGGAAGAAAGATGGAAAAGGGCTGTTTTTGATTCACCAATGCGTTGATTCCAACATCCTGAACCTGATCATCGACTGTGATTCAGCAAAGGCAGCTTGGGACATCCTAAAGAACTCGTATGGAGGAGCAGATAGGCTGAAGAAGATACGTCTACAGTCGCTCAGGAAGCAGTACGAGGGCTTGAAGATGACAGATGGAGAATCGATTGGAGATTTCATTACGAGGTTAGTAGCATTAACTAATCAAATGAAAGGTAATGGTGAAACTGTGACTGAAGTAAATAAAGTCAAAAAAGTGCTCAGATCCTTAACCCTGGAATTCGACTACGTTGTTACTGCTATCGAAGAATCCAAGGACCTAGATACATTGAAGTTAGATGAACTTCAGGGTTCCTTAGAGGCGCATGAATTGAGAATAAGGCAGAGAAGTTCAGAGAAAGAAACTGAACAAGCCTTACTTTCATACTCCTCTAAGAGAAATTGGAAGGCAGGCAACAAGGAGAAGGGTAGAGAAAAGGGATCAAGCAGTAAGAAGAAAGAACAAGGATCTTTCGACAAGAAGAAGGGAGACCTGTCGAAAGTTCAGTGTTATAACTGTCAGCAATTTGGGCATTATAGGAACAAGTGTAAAAACAAGAAAGTTCCTAGGGATAAAGATGCAGAAGCCAAGTTTGCTAATGATGGTGACTCAGACTCTGACTCAGAGGAGTTAATGCTGATGGCTGTCGAAGATGAGATTCGACTCGATGAAGGACTTGCTGAAAGTAGCGAGCAAAACAGTGGGAACACTTGCATAAGTGGATTCACTTGTGATGCTCAAAATACTTGTGCAATGTGTGTGTGGCAGGGCAGTGGAAACACTGGTGAAACCTCCAACATTGCCAGCAATGATGATGACGAATTGTCATTCATGACAGCTACTGACCCAGAATTACTGTTGTTGAAGGCTGATACAAATTCGACTGAAGAGAAGTCTGTCGAATGGTATCTCGACACAGGATGCTCAAATCACATGTGTTGTCACAAGGAGTGGTTTGTCGAACTGGAGCAGATAAGCAAGAAGATAAAGTTTGCAGATAACAGTAAAGTTACTGCTGAAGGAGTAGGCACCATAAAGTTCCTGTCGAAAGATGGTAAGTGGTGCTACATCCAAGGGGTATTTTATGTACCAGCTATGAAGAGCAATCTGCTAAGTATTGGGCAGATGATCGAGAAGAAATTCACCGTCGAAATGGGTGATAACAGTCTCAGTCTGTTTGATTCGACCAAGAAGTTGATTCTGAAGGTGTTAATGCAGAGTAACAGAACCTTCAAGGTCAAATTGCAAGTAGTCGAAGAACATTGCCTCAAGAGTACTGTCGAAGAGGAGCACTGGAAGTGGCACAGAAGATATGGCCACCTCAACTTCAAGAGCTTGAGTCAACTACATGAAAAGAAGATGGTTCATGGGTTGCCTGCAGTAAAAGTACCTGTCGAAGTTTGCGAGAGTTGTTGCAAGTCGAAGCAACCAAGAAACTCGTTTAAATCAGAAGTACCTAGCAGAGCAGAGAAGAAGCTAGAGGTGATATTTTCTGATGTTTGTGGTCCTTTCGAAGTATGTTCCTTAGGGGGGAATAAGTACTTTGTCACCTTCATTGACGAATACACTAGAATGTCCTGGGTGTATTTGATCAAAAGGAAGAGTGAAGTACTAGAAATATTCAAGAAGTTTAAGGTAATGATTGAAAAGCAGAGTGAGTGTAAAATCAAAACCCTTAGAAGTGATGGAGGTGGTGAGTACAATTCTCATGGATTTGTCGAATTCTGTGAGAAAGAAGGAATTGTGCATGAAGTCACTGCACCTTACACGCCTCAGCATAATGGTACTGCTGAAAGGAAAAACAGGACCATCCTCAACATGGTAAGAAGTATGTTGAAGGAGAAGAAGCTACCTCATAGTTTATGGGGAGAACTTGTAGCCACAGCAGTGTACATTCTGAACAAATGTCCCACAAAGAGATTGACTGGAAAGACACCTGAAGAAGCTTGGCTAGGAAGAAAGCCAAGTGTCAAGCATCTCAGAATAATTGGCTCAGTATGCTATAGACATGTCCCTGAGCAACTAAGAAGCAAGCTGGATGATAGAGCACAACAGATGATCCTTGTTGGCTATCATTCGACAGGAGCATACAAACTGTATGATCCTGTGCAGAAGAAAATAGTGAAAAGCAGAGATGTCGTAGTGGATGAGTCGAAACATTGGAACTGGGAAGAAGGCTGTGAGAAAACTACAATGATGGACTTCGACGAAGTCTCTGATCGAGATAATCAGAATGAAGAGGTCGAAACTGAAGAGCCAGAAGAACCCATTGCTGTCGAACCTTTAAGGAGGTCGCAAAGGAAAAGGCAGAGATCAGTAAGACTAGATGGATTCGACACTTATCCAGATTCTGCTATTACAGCAGAGGGGGACCTGACACACTTTGCACTAATGGCAGAAGCAGAACCAGTGAGCCTGGAGCAAGCCCTTAGTCACAAGCAGTGGAAGGAAGCAATGGTTGACGAGTTGAAGTCAATCGAAAAGAATGATACTTGGAAGCTAGTTGAACTTCCAAAAGAAAAGAAAGCCATAGGGGTGAAGTGGGTCTTCAAGACCAAGGTCAAGCCAAATGGAGAAGTGGCCAAGTACAAGGCCAGGCTAGTAGCCAAAGGGTTTCTGCAGAAACCCGGTTTGGATTTCAATGAGGTCTTTGCCCCAGTAGCCAGGATCGAAACCATAAGATTGGTAGTAGCATTGGCAAGTCATAGAGGCTGGCCCCTGCATCAACTGGATGTAAAGTCAGCATTTCTGAATGGACCTCTGGAGGAGGAAGTCTATGTTTGTCAACCACCTGGTTTTGAGTCGAAGGGTAAAGAAGACAAAGTCTATAAGCTGGAGAAGGCCCTGTATGGGCTCAAGCAAGCTCCAAGAGCGTGGAACAAGAGAATTGATGGATTTCTCTTGGCTCAGAAGTTTATTAGATGCACTAATGAACATGGAGTGTATGTGAAGAAGAATGGAACTTCGACTCAGTTGTTGTTGTGCCTGTACGTAGATGATCTACTTGTAACTGGCAGCAATGAAGTCGAAGTCGAAGCCTTCAAGAAAGTGATGATGTCAGAATTTGAAATGAGTGATCTGGGACATCTATCATATTTCTTGGGGATGGAGTTTACCAAGACAAGTAAGGGTATACTCCTGCACCAGTCGAAGTATGCAGCTGATATCCTGAAAAGATTCGACATGAGCAACTGCAAGGAAGTTTCGACACCATCAGACACTAGCAGCAAGCTGTCGAAAGACGACGAAGGGATTGAAGTAGATGCCACCGTGTTCAAACAGATTGTGGGCTCCCTGAGGTACTTGTGCAACACTCGACCTGACATTATGTTTAGTGTCGGAATGATCAGCAGATTCATGGAGAAGCCGAAAAGCTCTCATATGATAGCAGCAAAAAGAGTACTAAGGTATGTAAAGGGAACACAAAGTTATGGTATTCTGTTCCCTAGCAAGAGTGTGTCGAAGAATGGTAATGAAGTATTTGGCTACACTGACTCCGACTGGAGTGGAGACAGGAGTGATCGAAAAAGCACAAGTGGGTATGTCTTTATGTATGGTTCGACACCCATCTCCTGGTGCTCGAAGAAGCAAAGTATTGTTGCGTTGTCCTCGTGTGAAGCAGAGTATGTAGCTGCTTCCTTTGCAGCATGTCAAGCATCATGGCTGAGCATGCTACTGGTCGAAATTGGAGTGCACAGGGTCGAAGCAATGAAATTGTTGATCGACAACAAGTCTGCGATAGATCTCGCAAGGAACCCTGTCGCACATGGAAGGTCGAAGCATATAGAGACCAGATATCACTTCCTGCGTGATCAAGTAAACAATGAGAAGCTGAATCTGGAATATTGTTGTTCGGAACTTCAAGTAGCTGATGCAATGACCAAGCCATTGCAAAAGGGAAGATTCGAAGAACTGAGAACAATGCTTGGAATGATGTCGCTCAGCAATATGAATTAGGAGGGAATATTGAGATATGCCTAGTAATTCTATTGCTTGTAATTATAGTAGGTGTAGTTAGAAACCTAGTCGAAATGGGCCAGTCTAATGGGCTAGTCGAAATTATGGGCCTGGGCCTGTTTTATTGTATATAAATATAGACGTCAGTAGCATGTAATAGAATAACCTATCTTTATGAAATTCAGTGCAGCTTTTACCTAATATTATATTGCCCTACTTATTCCTCTTGTCCTTTAGCGCCGCCACTTCCTTTTCTTCTCTATTTCACGTCTTTATCCCCAACAGTCATACATGATCTAGTTTCAAAACCAAAATCGGGTGCGTTGTTTTCATTTGGGTTGTTGTAGTGCAGATTAAGGTTTCTGAACCCAAGGAACTTAGGAGCCGATTCCTACTGATTCTTACTTAGGAACTTAGAGTAAGATTCCTACTGATTCTCCCAATTGATTTATCGTCCTTATAAGTTTATATAACTCATAGTTTATTTTAGGTTGTTTTAGGATTTAGTTAACTCGTTAGGATTATGCAGGATTCAATAAATTGTTAGAATTTTATGGAGCCTAAGTATAAGTATGACTGTTGTTGGAACAATGGTGAAGATATTGCTGATTGTTGATTCTGGTTGCTATTCTACAAGGTGGTGGAAGATAACGTATTCGTTGGAACGGCTAGTGTAAAGTATCAATTTAAATATGTGTAAAATGACCGAAACTCTACTGGAGTTAAAGAGTCAACGATGCCTAAAGATCACTTGACTACTCCTCAGAGTAAGATTATGTGAAGTGGTCTTGAATTTGCTCATTTCTCCTCAGCGGGATTGTACGACAGGTGGCGCTGGATACTATGTGTTAACGGAGTATTTACTGTTTGTTCTTGTAATAGACTACTGTTGGATATGTCTACTGCCGCAGGACCGACACATTCGTGGGAGGCAGCAGTGAAGCGGTTGTGGGCATGTAATGTCCCATCTAAAATACATTTATTCAGTTGGAGATTGTTACAAGGAAGGCTAGCCACAAGAGACTTGCTCGTTTCCCGATGATCGAACAACAACATAATTTGGTATGCCCACTATGTTTTATGTTTTATGAAACTCATAGTCATTTGTTTGTTGAATGTACAGTGGCGGTCGATTTGTATATATTTGGAGTATTCTTTTTCTTAAATGGCTCTCTTTTCCTTTGGGTTGGAGTACGAGGCTTCCCGTCAATAAAATATTTGTTTATAAAGAAAAACATTTTTATAGGAGAATATTAAATGCATTATTTACTTTTCAGGGGTATAATTGACCCTTAAGTGTGAATAGGTCAGCCACTGAGTGTCAAATAATCAAATAGGAAAAACACACCAACGAGATTCTCCCTGCTACATTTTTTTTGACAAGATTTGCTATATGGATGGTAAACATTTTGTTCCAAGCAATTGACCTAAGCAACGAATAATGCTTATAAAAAGAAAAAAATAAGCAACCAATAATAATGATTCAAGTTAATTTGTCAAAAAAAAAATAATGACTAAAGTTATACTAATAGTAATAATAGAAATTCTTATTTCTTTAGAATAGTATACAACCAAACAGACATAACATAAACCAAAGCGGTGGGGGGTTTTACAAACCAATCTGACCGCAAATTAAAAGCACTTGAGTCATTATTATTTCTTTCTTTTTCCTTATTTTTTTCACTCACATACATAGATAATTAAAAGAAGAAGAAAAAACAACAAAGCCCTCTCACTTCAATGGTCTCATCATGCTCCTGCAACCAGAAGAGAGAAGAAAAAATTAGAATGTGCAAACATCAGATCATTAAAAAATTTAAGAGCATCAACAATAGTATTTTATATCAATTGAGGACAAAAAATTCTCCCAATAGGATTTAGATTTTTTTTCACCTAAAATTTCAAAATATAGTGTCCTTTTTTTATCAAGAAAATATTGTGTCCTATTACACTAAAAACCAAAAAATACAAAGTAAAAATACAAAAAACTACTACTTTGTATTTTTCCAAACTCAGTTTTGCTACTCAGATGTCAAGCTCAAATTCTTATATATGTAGGCTAAAATGAGATCTCAACACCAATATTACCAAAGTGACAAATCAATTTCCCATCGTTAGCTCAAAAAGTAAGAAGAAAATAAAATTAATCACCAATTTCATAACTCATCATAATCAGTCAAATAATAATAATAATAATAATAATAATAATAATAATAATAATAATAATATAAAAATAAATATAAACCATACAAAATTTTGATAAAGAAGCATAATTAAGAGAACAAAGCAAATTAAACTTTAAATATTTTTACCTGATAACATATAGAAGATGCAAGGTCTAATCACTATCACTGCTGCTGCTATCATGGCCATGGCCATGTTCATGACCTTCCTTCTTCTTCTTCTCCTTCTTCTTCTTTATTCCCTCTCCACTTTCATTATCACCATGGATCTTGTCTTTGACCTTGTCTAAGATACCTTCCTTGTGCTCTTCACCATGATGCTCTCCCTTGTATCCTCCTCCAACAAGCCCAGGTTGCTGACCATTATGTTCTACTCCAGTAAACCCATGTTGTTCCCCTTTGTAGTCACCATGATGCTCTCCTCCTACTCCTCCAACAAAGCCATGTTGTTGTTCACCATAGTGTTCTCCTTTGTGTGGTTCACCATAGTGCTCTCCTTTGTGTGGTTCACCATAGTGTTCTCCTTTGTGTTGTTCACCACCATAGTGTTCTCCTTTGTGTTCCTCCTCTTTTTTGTTGCCTCCTTTGTGAAGGGTTTCACCAATCTTGTTAATGAATCCTGACATTGTTGATTGTTTTTCTTTGTGTTTATGTTTGGTTTGAATATGAAATGTGATATGAATTTGAAGGGAATGATCGATGATATTTATAGGGAGAGATGTGTGAAGGACTAGGACAAAATAGAGATATAAATTATAAATTTAAAATGTTATCCACAATTTAGGTGGAAATTACTAGAATGACCATGGACGTGGACACCAGGTGTAACTGGATATTATTTTTTTAGGTAAAAAACCATTTTAGTCCCTCAAAATGTAACTCGTTGTCAATTTGGTCTCTTACTAAAACAAAAAGGCAAAAAGGTCCTCTGTTAAACCAGTTAGTCAAGTTAGTCCCTGTCATTAGCTGTCCATTAAACTTGCAGATGTGAGACGTTTAGTGCCACATTGAATTGCTTACGTGGCATTGTTTAAGTGAGAAATCAAAATGTTGGAGTGCCACTAGGGAGGGACCAACTTCACAATAAAACAAAAACACATTTCCTTCTTCTCTTCTGTCCCCAAACCTTCATCCCTAAACTCTTGTCTAAAAATTAAACCCAGAAACTTCAAAATCAAAATCCCACTTGGTGTAGTTTTTGTTGAGTATTGAATTATGGATTCTGGAGAATGGCAACCCGAAGGTGTTGACGAAGGAGATAGGAGTTACCACCATCGCCCCTCTTCACTTGGTTCATTACAACACCTGAAAAATAATCAACCCCTATTTTCCTTCCACCATATTCAACACTAAAATCTCTCAAACCCAACAAAAGAGGATCAAAAGATTGAAACTTTCCACCATAACAATGATTTTTATGGAAAACAAAAGATACCCTTTTTCTCAATGACCCAACACCACTACCATTACCACCACACCACCATTTACTCCACATTTTCAAAATAAAATCAAAACTTTATTTCAAAAACACAAAAACAACCTAAAACAAACGCTACCAGTATTGTTGTGACCGGAGAAAGATTAGGATTCAGAAATGGCTTCTAAAGTAGAAGAAAGTGGCTGGGTTTGGGTTTAATTTTTGGACTATGTTTGAGGAAGAAGGTTTGGGGGTGAAGGATGGAGATGGGGAAGAGAAGAGTTGAAAGATTATAATTTACCGTCAAAATAGTCCCTCTATTATATGTGGCAAATGACTATATTTTTATTTTAAGTATATATTCTTTTTGCTAAATAGATCTTATATGATTTTCATTTTTAAGTTGTTAGTATTTTTTGTGTTGATGATTTTAAAAAAAAAACTATATTTTTTATTTTACTAAGGCAATTTATTATAATTAATTAATATTGTTTTTGTTATTGAAGATTTTTTAAAAAATAATATGTTATAATAAGTAGTGAAATTTACTAAATTTTATTATTTGAATAATAGAAAAATGTGATTTTAGTTACAGAATTTTAGATTTGAGTCTTCTATCGTCTTAAATTAACTGCGATTTAATATGACTATTTTTTTTATAAACAATGTTTCATTGATCAGACCATTAGGATGCTCAAAACCACAAATACAAGGTGGATTTAAAAGTTATTGATACAGTTAAGTGTGTTGTTCCACTACCGCGGCGGTGACAAACTAGAGTTTCTACCCACCCGAATTTAACATGACTATTTGATGGAGAGAATTAAAAAATAATTGATAAAGTCGGATATTTTATTTTTTGGTGATAAGTGGTGATGCTTACTAAGTGTAATATATATATATATATATATATATATATATATATATATATATATATATATATATATATATATATATATATATATATATATATATATATTGGTGGAAACTTACTAAGTGCAATATAAAGTCGGATATATTTGGCCATACATTAACCAAACCAACAAAAGCATCGGTCCAAATTGTTAGGTTCACTTAATCCGATAAGGCATGCATTAATTTTGTAAAGCTAAATTATCCTGTACTCTATATTCTCCTTTAGGAAAAGTGGGGACTTTATTTTTTTACCATTGCTAGTTACTTATAAGGCTTTTAATGAAACACTAATTTTTATTTATGCTTATAAGCAAATCTCAAATTGGTCAACACGAAGTTCGAATCAAACTTGAGAGTACCAGATCAATCCTCGTGTCAAAGGTAGCTCAAACCACTAGACCAACCATATTTGTTAGAAAGTTGGACACTCTATCATTCCTAACTAAATCATTTTGTAAAAAAAAAAAAAAAAAGAATTCCTAACTGAAGCATTTTTTTTAACATTAATTTGTCTACATATATAGTAAGCTTTTTCTCCTTTTGATTTTAATCCATTCAATTTTCAAAGGATAATCGAATGAGTTATGGACGATAAGATAGTGCAGATAACCAATTCCTAAGCGAATATCCAAATTAGTTAAGCCATACTTTCCTTGGCTATGAAGCCTGGATACCGGATACGATACGGGATACGACACGATACGGATACGGGGATACGGAAAATTTTTGAAAATCAAGATACGACACGGCTGGGATACTTTAATAAAAAATTAAATTAAAATTTAAATATATAAAAACATAACAGAAAACATAAAATAGAATAGAAACACAAATAGAAAAAAACAAAGATGAAAAACTGAAATATTGCATTTTATAGATATGAAAAAAACTGCCCAAATAGATAAAAAAAATCACACAGAAAATATATGGATGAAAGGAAGAGGACAACCGACACACCTATGTATGAGTGACTAGTCATAAAAAGTAATGGTGGACAAGTAACTGAGACCACCCGAAATCGTATAATACGAATAGTCAGTGGCAGAAATAGATGACTTTTTATAGACTAAGATATTCATATTAGTACGTAATTGGTCAATAAAACATAAGCATATCATTAGTCAATATATATTCATCACATTGTAGAAATAAATACTTGTGATCTTATCAAGTAGGGATAGTTACGTATATTTATCCCACTCATATCACAATGTATTATTTCTTCTATTATTGTATTACGAAAAAACATATAATTTTGTCTTTTAGTTATTGAGGTATTAAAGTGTATCATATATGAGTGACAATCATGTGCTTAGTTGGTAAGAGGTATCGAAAAAATATCTGAGAAGTATCCTTAGTTGGTAAAAAGTATCAAAGATGTATCTGAAAAGTATCGAGTCAAATATTTTTTAAAAAGAATTAAAAAATTATTAGATACTCTTTGGGTACGTATCGGGAAGTATCGGGTGCGTATCGGTATCGGATACGTATCCGACACGGGTACGTCTCCATTTTTGAAGTATCGGGGCTTCATAGTTCCTTGGACACCTTAGTCGGCCAAGAAAAAAAAAGAGCGGGACAGTGAACCACCGACCTATATGGGCCAAAAATATTTGTAGGGCCCTTTAAATGTACTAGTAGAGCCCACTTTCCATATTTTCGGACAACAATGATGAAGAAGATATCAAAAGGATCATTATTCCAAGACGTAGTACATGTTTTTTGTTACCGACATGGTGTTTTCTAATTTTAATTCAGCATTGTAAAAAAAAATAACAAAAAAACTTAGAATAATCAATAATGTTCCATATTGGAGGAAAACTAGATAAAATTTCTAGAAATTCACTTAAAATTAAATTTGATTGCTGATTGAGTGAAGATGTATAAGAAGCACTCGTTTATTTTAAATACTTCTCCCGTTTTATAATTAGGAATTATTTTGAGAAATTTGTTTCAATTTATATATAAAAGATTTCTTTCACATATTAGTTATATTTTCATTAAAATACCCTTAATTATTTTATTATATTTCTTTTGTGAAGATTGAAAAAATAGGTGGAGTGACTAATCCCACAAACTACTCTCAGTTGTTCAATATTGTTTATTGTTTGAGGCTATGACACGTCTCTTAAAAAAATACTAATTGATAGTGTAAGTTTTATAAAAACCGTTGCGTAATATACTATTTTACCTTTTATATATCTTTATTTTTGAAGAACAACCAAGTTGTATGTAACAAAAAATAACATAAGTGAAAAAAAATATTAAGCATTTCATTAAAAATATAAAACAATAATTAATTTGAGATATATTTGTTTTACTATCTCAAATTCCTAACACCCATTGAATCAGCAAGCAAGAGAGAATGGGAGAACTAAGCAGGACAGTAATATGTTATCATTTTATGTTTAATAATATCTTCCAAAAGTGATGTTGTCCTTCCATCAGTTTTATTTAAGACATCTCATCTCAATATCTAACAAAAAGAAATAATATAATCTCATCTCATGCATCTTTTTGTGAGAAAAAACCTATTGCATTCATGTCGTAGACACGTACGTGGATGGATATAAACTTGCCGACTTCTGAGAAGAACCACCGACGGTAATAATATAAAATAAAATTGGAATTTGGATGTAGTATTTTTTCTTTTGTTTTACAGTATTAACTTTGAATTTGAAGTCCTCGACTAAAAGAACAATCACTTTGAAGTATCTCATTTACACTTCCGACAATTACTATCACACTTACTGATCAGTACTTTATTTGGTGGCGGGATTTGATTATGTTGAATGATAATGGTCCGGTCGGCAATTTTAGCTCTTGTATTAGGGAAATTGGGAGGTGGTAGTCTTGTTGATTTTTGGAAAGATCATTGGTTAGGAAATGCTTTTTTATTTTTGGTGTTTCCGAATCTTTTTGCTGCCTGTGTGTATCAATCTGTGACTATAGCTGATGTGGGTCATTGGATCGGTGAATCTTGGTGCTGGAAACTCCCTTGGATGGCCCACGGTCAAGGCACTGGTGGTGTTATAGCTAGCTAGCGGACAGCAAACAGCTTATGTGCCTGCGACAGTTCATCTCACAACACCAGCAGGTGCTGCTACTGCTCTCGGCCAGCAGAGCCTAGCAGTGGAGGCTGGCGAATTGTTTTTGGTTTTGCAGGATATTTCTCTGTCGAAGGGAATGCTAGATTCTTGGATATGGTTGCTGGATCCTTCCAAATCTTTTACCGTTACTTCATGTTATAAATGGCTTGCCAATCTTAGCAATTCTAACGGTTTGGAAGATGATTTCAAGAATATGTTGGTGTCGCGTTGGAAGTGTGTTGTTCCTTCTAAATTCTCTATTTTTGGTTGGCGCTTGTTCTGCAATTCTTTGCCCACTCGTGGCCTTCTCTTTCGCCGTAAAGTGATAGCGGATATCGATGATGCTTGCTACCCTTTTTGTAAGTCACATTGTGAGGAAGTTCAACACTTGTTTTTGGATTGCTTTTTTGCAAATGAGGTATGGTCTAAAATTTATTCTTGGTTGGGAGTTGATTCTGATTCCCCTAATGCCTTGACCGATCACTTTCAATAGGTAATGTTACCGGTAAGAAGGCAAAGAAGACAAGACACATGATTTGGTTGACTACGTATTGGTGTTTATGGTTATCTCGAAACGGCCTTATTTTCAAGAACGAAGAATCAAATAGTGATTTTGTCATTAGGCATATTAATAGTTTATCTCGGAGCTGGCCTTCCAAATCTTTTACCGTTAATTCATGCATTTTTTTTGAGAAAAAACCTATTGCATTCATGTCGTGGACACGTGGATGGATATAAACTTGCCGACATCTGAGAAGAACCACCGACGGTAATAATATAAAATAAAATTGGAATTTGGATGCAGTATCTTTTCTTTTGTTTTACAATAATAATAATAATGTCGTTACACTTCCGACAATCGGTATCACACTAATTCTCATAAAAAAAAATCACACTTACTAATTTGTAATTTGACATGAGCTAAAAAGAAAGAAACAATCTAATATCTATTTATACGAGACACATATTTACAGCGAGACACATATTTATAAATACACATATCCAATTTAAAAGTAAAAATATTGTTACCCTCTTTTTTTTTACACTCACTTCCTTCTTTTTTTTCTCTTTTTTCTTACACCCTCTTTTCTCCTTTTCACTTTTCTCTTACACTCTCTTTCTTCCTTTTTTCTTTTTACTTTATTTTTACTTTTCTCATAAACAATTCTTCTATTTCTTTTATCACTTCACTTTAGTTTTTTTAACTAAATTTCTAAATTTATACAAACACTACTCTACTAAAATTACCTATAAAAATACAAATGAGTCACACGAAAAAACAAAAAAACCTATCACTTTTTTGAAAATGGTTATCACCTTAAAATTTTAATTTTTCTCTCTGAAATCTATTTACACTCTTATTAATAATCTACTATCACCTTTTATTGATAATCTACTATCTACTATAATCTACTAATCAACTAAAATAATCAATTGAAACTACGAGATAACTGCAATGATATATAAAAAAACACTGGGTAACTGCACTGATATATAAAAAAACACAGGATTAATATTTTTCAATGATAATTAAAATTTTTGAAGACTACTATAAACCTACTATCTAAAAAACAAGAAGATTTAATGACTATTTAAACTACATATTAATATTTAAAACAAATATTTTTTATTGATAATCTATTATCTCTCTTTTACGTTTTTTTGGACTCAAAATCTCTCTTTTACTATCTGCTATAATCTACTAATCAACTAAAATAATCAATTGAAACTATGAGATAACTGCACTGATATATAAACAACACGGGATAACTGCACTGATATATAAAAAAACACGAGATTAATATTTGTCATTGATAATTAAAAGTTTTGAAGACTACTACTACAAACCTACTATCTAAAAAACAAGAAGACTTAATGACTATTTAAACTACTAATTAATATTTAAAACAAATATTTTTTATTGATAATCAACTATCTAACTTTTACTATCTATTATAATCTACTAATCAACTAAAATAATCAATTGAAGCTACGAGATAACTGCACTGATATATAAAAAACACGGGATAACTGCGGTGATATATAAAAAACACGGGATTAATATTTGCCATTGATAATTATAATTTTTGAAGACTACTATAAACCTACTATCTAAAAAAATAATAAGGCGTACTATTTAAACTGATTAAAATATTTAAAACACACGTGACAAATATTTGTCACTAATACCTAAAAAAGGACAAATAATTGTCACTGATATATAAAAAAATACGGGATAAATATTTCTTATTGATAATCTACTATCTATCTTTTATTATATATCTTCTATAACAGTGGCGGACCCAGGACCCTAAGTTAGGGGGTGCAAAATTTTTCAAACACGCACAGCTAAAATGTAATAAAAATAAGACTTTAACGGTCTCACAACTTGTGTTGTACTAAACCAACACAAATTAAATAGCACTAAAAGAATCAACATATTCACAAGATACAGAACAGATTCTAATTAAATATACTAACATAATCAAAATAAACTAAATAGCACTAACAAAAAATACAAATTAATTAAATAGCACTAACACAAATTACCAATCAAATAGCATTAACATAATCAAAATTAGGATTAGGACAATAAGAACAAGAACTAATTTAAGGAGGGAGAAATAGTTTTTTAAAATAAAATATGTGAGGGTGTGAGTGATCGTGTGAGTGCAGTGCTTTAGAGTGGTGCAAAACTAGGGACTTTGGTGTAAACCTTAGGACTTGGGTGCAAAAGATATTTTTCAGAGTGTACAAATTTTTTTTCCTAAGGCATCAGTGCTAATTTTAATTTTTCAGGGGGTTCACTTGAACCCCCCCCTCACATGTATGTAGGTCCGCCATTGTACTATAATCTACTAATCAACTCAAATAATCAATTGAAACTATGAGATAACTGCACTGATACATAAAAAAATACGGGATAACTGCACTGGTATATAAAAAATACGGGGATAACTGTAATGATATATATAAAAACACGGGATAGCTGTACTGATATATAAAAAAACACGGGATAACAACATTGATATATAAAAAAAGACTGCACTGATATATAAAAAAAACACCGGATAAATGCACAGATTGTTTTTAAATGATACTTTTACATTTTTAGATTTTAATATTTATTTATTTTTTGTTTGAAACACCTTTTTATCTACTTTAAATTTGTCTTTATTTTCACAGGGTAATGTTCAGACTATTTAAATACTGTCTAAGTTCATTCATGAAAAGAACACGATAGCACCCGTGCGTATGCATGGGTATCCTCCTAGTATAATTGAGAGAAAGGGGATAGTACTTTTACCAAATGCTCCCTTGTAAGGTAGCTCAGTTTGGCGAGCTAATGAACATGAAGGAGTTGCTTGAAGGAGATCCAGGGTTCAAACCCCAGAAACTAACATTCCCCCACCCCCACTAACATTTGCTTATAAAAAAAAAAAACCAAATACTCCCTTTGGTCCTTATTATAAAAAGATTTTACAAACTCATATAAAGAATAAGGAGGTTATTAAATGTGATGCATTTTAAGTCATATCTCAAATATATCCTTAGTATTAATTTTTTATACCTACTATGTGACTTTCTAGTAAACCTATATCTCACATCAAATAGGGGTATAAAAGAAATTAATGCGCTTTAAAAAAGTAAGTAGTTTAGTTTTTTTTATAGGCAAATATTAGTGATTAGTAATTAGGGGGAGGTTTGGTCAAAAAAAAGTAATTAGGGATAGGGAAAATGTTAGTTTCTCAAGTTTGAATACGAGACCTCTGACCTCCTGCTTGCACTCTTTCGGTATCTTTAGCTCACCTGAGCTACCTACTCAGGATAAAAAGTAGTTTAGTTGACTATATGAGAAAAAAAACAAGAGTGTAAGCGCGCAGAAGGCTCAAGGTAACTCTTTTATGTTTATCCAAAATTTCAGTTTGGTCTTTTATGTTTTTTTTTCTCATTTTGATTTTTTATATTTCAGATTTGTAACAAGGTAACTCTTTTATTGACTTTGCAGCAAAGTTATTATTTCTTTGAATTGAATTAGTTGAGGTCAAAATATTTGGTCATTTAAAATGATAAAAAGCCAATTTGAAACTTACTAAAATGATAAGAGACCAATTTAAGACTACTCAAAAACATAAATGAAAGGTAATAAAATGATTACTTGGTTACAAATTTGAAACATTTTTTTGGGTAAACCCGGGTATCCACCGCACGGACAGCATTGACTAATCTCTCACTCATTGTAGGTGCCTCGAGGGGCAGGACAGCTGGCCCAGAGTTTTAACGCTGCTCCGTACCCAAGGTGGGGATCAAACTGAAATTTTAGATAAACATAAAGGACCAAAATTGCATTTTAATTTTCCAAAAAAAAAAATTAAGCATTAATATTGATGTATTTACCATTATCATAAGCATAATGGACCAATAAATATACATGTATTTTGTTATAAGCAAAATATATTATTAAAAGGGAGAACAAGGGATACTCCAACCCTTAAAATATCTTGGGGTCTCATTTTTTTATAAGCAAAAAATTATATTAAAGGGGTGCAAGCAGGCACCTTGCAAGCAGGCACCTCAATCAATACATATACAAGGGGTCTCGTCAAAACCTCCATCGGCCAAAACATCAATGGGAAAAAGACCCTATAATCCCCAAAGAGAACCAGACGATCAACAATACAACCAAAGTATTAAGTTTCATGGAGAATACCATACATATTTTATCCAAAAAATTAACTACATTAATAATTTATGCAGTGTCTTTGATGGATGATTCTATTTCAATATTCCTCCTTTTAAAGAATGCATCATGTTAAAGGATAGATATGCATATAGGTTATTTGTATTTCAAATTGTCAAAGTAACCTGTTATTACAGGTTACCAGCAGCATTGACTGCCTATAGCAAGTTACAACAGCTCAATGTATATAAGCTGATTCTGAAATTGTAAATGTAAGAATTCAATTCAATCAAATAGATTCAAGCTATAACAGAATTCTGTTACAGTAGTTTATACTCTCTCTAAAATTCCAAGTATGAATTTCATCTTCTAACATGGTATCATCGAGTGCCAGCGAATCCTCGTCTTCTGCCGCCGCGAAAGACGATCCCGTCGTCAACAACAATGATCAGGCTGTTGCGAAGGAATCTGCACCGATCGCGAGCCTTGAACTTCTCTCCACAAACACGAAGGCGTTCTCCGTGATCACTGAAAAGCTTGACACTGAAAATTACCTCCTGTGGTGCCAACAGGTGGAACCGATGATCAAGGCGCACCGATTGCATCACTTTCTGGTCAATTCAACGGTACCTCTGCATTTCTCACCGTCGCTGATGCTACTTCAGAAACTATCAATCCAGAGTACACGAAGTGGGAGCAACAAGCTCAACTACTCCTCGCCTGGCTTCAATCTACTCCGTTGCGCGAAATGCTCACTCGCGTAATTGGTTCGAAACACGCGTGGCAACTTTGGGACAAAGTTCATGCCTATTTTCAGGTTCACACTCAGGCGAAGTCACGATAGCTCTGATCGGCACTGCGCAACATCTCACTCGAAGAAAAATCGGTTTCGAAATTCCTTCAGAAGATTCAGTCGCTCGTTGACTCTCTAAAAGTGATTAGTGAACCGATCTCTGTGCGCGAACACCTGGATGTGATCATTGAAGGCTTACCGCAAGATTACGAATCCACTGTTTCCCTAATTTGTGGAAAATTTGATCCAATTTCAATTGAGGAAGTTGAGACACTACTTTTAGGTCACGAAGCGTGCTTAGAACGTTTTCGCAAATCCTCTGTTCCAACAGTGAACATGACTACAGCTTCCACTAATTCAGGCCAAAATCTTCTGAAACTACCACTGATTCTGCATTCATTGGTCAACGTGGCATGCGTGGTGGCGCTCGTGGTGGCCGTGGGCGTGGTGGTCGCAGCAACGTGCAGTGCCAGGTTTGTCACAAAATAGGTCACGATGCTTCTATTTGCTTCCATCGTTTCAAACGTGACTATGGCCCTGGTGGTAATTCCTCTGCTGCACCTGCTGGCTCTGGCTTTCCCTCTCAGCCTGGTGCTCAGTTACCATTGCCTGTTTAGAGTCATGCACAACATGTGTGGCCTGCATATCCTTGGCATGACTACATTTGGCAGCAAATGCTCAATCCAAGGCCTGCACCCGCACCTCAGTAGTACTTTCCGTACTCTCCAATTCCTCTAACCTTTGCTCCACCTGCTCCTGCCACTCCTACAGCTCCACAAGCTCGTCCTCAGGCTTATCTCACAGCAGCTACACCTGCTACACCAAGTTACTATGGTGATACGGCTGCCTCACATCATGTGACCACACAAGGGCAACAAATTCAGCAACTCTCTCCTTTTGAAGGTCTTGATCAGATCTTCATAGGAAATGGTCAAGGTGTGCATGTCTCTTCTGTTGGTAATTCCGTCTTTAAGTCACCAGTTAACCCTAACAAAGAACTAGTCCTGAAAAACCTACTCCATGTGCCTTCTATCACGAAGAACTTGATAAGTGATAAGACTTTTTTGTGAATTCGTCTTATAGTCGTCCTAATACAGTGTATCGTATTAGAGTCGTATCCACAGGGATTTGGTAATATTAATAAGCCATTCAACTACTCTTATGCTAAAGTGAAGTGAAATGATAGATTGATTGTTGTTTGCATAAAAACATAAATTAGGAAAGTAAAAGGGTTGTGATTCAAATACTTAAAAGCATTGGGATTAGATTTCATCAACTCTATCTAGAGGTATGTATATGATCCTTCATTAATCCAATTCAAATCCTAGTATTGATTTATCTTACCATTTCATCCTACAATATTAATTCCTTAATCAAAGTAGAAAAGTTCTATTGGATTAAACAAATGATGATTCCTCACTCACTTGAATAAACAATAGCATTAAGCTTAGGTAACAAGACTATAGCATCAATTCTATTCCTAGATATTGAATTATGTAGGTGATTTCAACTAGATCAAACACAATACATAGTTTTCCAACTTTGAATCATATCATAAAATCATTCAATAGGTGATCAAGCTATCAAAAGCATTAAGCATGAGAAGAAATCACTAAATCAATACATAGATTCCATATAGAATAACTCAAGATCAGTTTACATATATAGATGAGAGATTGACTACATCTAATCCCAATAAAAGAGGTTTAGCTATCCATTTCCATGGAAGCTTTACAAAGATTCATGGAGAGTTGAAGAAAATGATCTAGTTACCACTTTTCCAAGCTTCCCTAGAGCTAATCTTCACTTCTTTTTCTTTGGGTTCTGTCCTTGTGTTCTCCTCTCTCTAAGATATCAGAATTCCTAAAAAAAACTGAAGAGAAACCTTTTATAGTTGTGCAGGAAAAAGCAAGTCGGCTAACTTTGGCTCAGCCACACAACTTCTGGCTAAGCCAGACTGTGTATTTGGAGATTACCCTGTCTGAAAGAAAGCTATTCTGGCTTAGCCAAATCCTGAAAGGCTTAGCCCATTTCGTAGCAACATTCTGTTTCTATTTAGCTCGGCCAGAACACATTTGGCTTAGCCAGATTTCCCAGTATTTACTTCTTTCTCTATGCATCAATGTGGCTTAGCCGTAGTACATTTGGCTTAGCCAGAATACCCAGAAATTCTTCTTTCTCTTCCTTCTTCAATCTTTTTGCTTGAACTCTTTATCCAATCTTACTCTTTCATTCTTTCACTTGTTTCAAGCTACAAAAAAGGGATAAAAATGTACAAAACTCACAATCACATATATTACCTAATTAAATAAAAACTAAATCAAACTAACACTTTTGGGGGTTAAATAATACCAAATTCATTTCAATAAATTCAATAAGTGCCATTGATTTCAAACCAAATTCAAGTATATTTGGCACTTATCAAATTCTCCCCAACTTAGAACTTTGTTTGTCCTCAAACAAAAGTCCTAATCCAAAAAAAACAATTTCAACACCTTGGATATGTACAACAAGGATATCTCAAACATGATCATGGTTTTTCATAAATCAAGCTTGTTCTCATCTTACAACTTCATCAATTATCAAGGTCAAGTGAAAACAATCAATTCAACAAAGATTTATGATGCCCACTACTGACAGTATCAATCAAAACACAATTGTTGTATCATCATGTAAGTTAACCTGTTACACAATTCATTGTCTTTCAATCAGGAACAACACATTTCTCACCAGAAAGTGTATGGTTCTCTCAACTAACCAGGTAGGAAGAGTATTTCTCTCATATCATTCACTGAATCATTTCAATCAACTTTGTTACCTGTCTCCAAATCACTACACCAGTCAATTCAATCATGGATCACTAGGGTCTTTTCAGGGTTGTAATGAGGCTGGGCTACAAACAGACTTGGTTTTTCTGGATAACAAAATATGCTTTAGGATTAAAAGAGCAACCAAGAGTTCTAATCACTATTTACTATTTACATACTAATTGTACTCACTCGAATATCATACAAATGTACTAATAATAACAAATAACTCTTTTTTGTATTTTTCTTTTTCTTTTCTCTCTTTTTTTTTTTTTTTTTTTACTAGAAACATAAAAGATCAATCTTCTTTTGATCAAGAAAATTGTTTTCTTATACATACAAATAATGCCCTAAACCCTTATATGTCACACTAAACTTTTCTCCCCAACTTAGCATAAACCATCACCTAAAAGGTTGCTCTCTTATCCTAAAACATAGGGTAAGGAAATTTTTTTTTTTCATAGGCTTGAGGGTTCTGTTTTAAGAAATAAAATTTTCTTTTAAGGCTCAAAGTTGGGTAAGCAAAGAATATTAATATCATTTGGTTGGCTTTTTGGCTTAGTGGGTTTATAGAAATGAACTGCCCTGATCCTTTCCATGAATCCTTGACCTGTGCAATAACATGAGACTCAAACAAAATCAATTTCCATGAAACAATGAAGATTTATAATCAGTGTATGTGTTTCACTCATTCACACAAAATGTGTATGTCCTGATTTCAAACAACTTCATGTTATTCCAAGTTAAAATCCACTTTTGATTGTACAATGTATCGGATTTTACTGACAATGAGTGCAATCACATGACCTTACTATGAATTAAAGGTCTTCAAAAAAAAACTTTTTCTTTTTAGTATCTCAAAATGTAAGCTTGATTTTTCAAAAACCACCACATGTCAGAAATTCCTTTACACATATCCTTTTGAAACCTGGAAATCAATCTTTGAACCTGGACCCAAAATGTGTTTTCCAAATAACACAAAGGTTCATTTTACACAACACCAAACAATTCCAAGTTCCAAACAAAAATTCAACCAAAACAAGTCTCAAAATATGCTTCAAAACAACATAAATAATTAAGTGCTAAAACAAAGTAAATAAAGTACTGGAATTAAACAGCTTAAATATTTAAAGCATGTAAAATGAACTCAGTAAGGTGGCTGATCCAAGTCTTCAGACTATTCCATGAAATCATCCTCAGCTTCTGCTCCTCTTGCATCTCCAGTATCACCTTGAATTTGAATATCAACTCCATCATGTGCTACTTCCTGCCCCTCCCGGGACATAGGACCGTCCTCGGGCCATGCTACTTGTGCAGCAAACTGAACTGGTGTAGGCCATCCAAATGAATTTTCCCCACCATGGTGAAGAGAGAACCTGTAAAAAGAATCATTTAAAGATGAAAGAGCTCTGTAAGTGGCGTCCAACTTTTGATCAAGTCTTTGTTGTGTGGTTTGGTTGGCTATCATCATTTGTCTTTGTTCATTCAGCAGGTTCATCAACATCTGGTATTGTTGTTCTTGTGGGTTAGGTTCTGGTGGTGGTGGTCCTGGCCTGTTGACTGGCCCCTGCATGTTCTCCAAAGGGTTCACACAATATTGCTTGATGTGACGTGCATTGATTGGAGGATTGAGAACTGAGATGGGGTGGGCCGGTATCTGAGCTCTCTGAAACTCACACAACCCTGTAATGAGTGCTGGATATGGTAAAACTCTTGGATTGTCGGATTGGACAACACTCAATATTTTATCTGAAATGATTTGTGCTATGTCAACCTCAAGATGCTTAACCATAATGCTCCAAACCAAGTAAGATTTCTTCAATTTAAGATCTGACGTATGTATAGTTGGGTAAACATTGGAGCAGAGAAATATGAACCATATTTGTGCAAGTGTTTTCAGTGAGGGCCTTAAGAATGTCTTTGGTTTTCCTGGTTCGTCTTGGTAAGTGTGACCTGCAATGCATAGATCCCTTGCCACCTCATCTTTATCAAACCGATTCTCTTTTAAGTACCGAGTGTACCCATCTAGCTGATTTTCACTGTAAGGTGGTAGGGGTTCATCAAGGTACATATTGATGGTGTCTCTGTCAAACAAGATCATCTTTCCTCTAACCCAAGTTTCCCTTTCACCTTGGGAACTGTCTCCAGAAGAGGCATTAGCATAAAACTCTCTGACAATTTGAGCACTGATTTTCTCTGGTGGATTAGCTAGTTTTATCCATTTCCTCCTTTCCAATTCAGCCATGAAGGCATCTCCATCTCCATCTCCTGGCTTTAGATCCACTTTCCTTTCGAGCAGTAACTTACTAGTCTCAATTACCAAGAACCTATCAAATGCTTTTGTTGTTCGGAACTTGTCTCCTCTAAATCCATCTTCAATGTCATCATCAATCTGATTACGGTGTGAAGAGGAAGCCCTTTCCTTTCTTTTTCTTGGAGCAGGGTTTTTCTTTGGTGCTGGAACCGTGCTTCTCTTTGGTGGCATCTGCAAATTACTTCACGAACCTCACAACACAAGTTAGTATCTACTGCAATACTTTGTTCAATTTCATATTTCATGAACTTGCAACATTTTAACTTCAAAAAAATATGATATCAAATCAATGTTACACACATACAGTATAATTGCAATCCATGAAACCATGATTGGTTATGGTTACAACCATAAGTTGATATCAAATGAGAATCAGAATCACAAGTTGCAAAACCACCTTCAAAAGAATGACTCTTCAATCAAAATCACAATTCAAAATCACTTATTCCTCATCCTTGATTTTTCCTTTTGTTTGTTCTTTTGCAAACTCTTTTGGTGAAACATTTGAAGACTCAATTTTATCCATGACTAAAGTACAACAATCATCACTAAATAGCTATACCATGTTAAAATTACAAATGGGATTGTCTAGGTCTAGAAAACCCTTTGTGGCATTCAACATATTCATCACATTGTATCACTTCATGAACCACAACCAAAAACTTTGAATATGGAAATCAACAATCATATAGGGTATAAAAATTAACATGGAATCTCAAGATGGAATCTTTAAATCACCCTTTTTTACATGGAAGTCATTCATTATCAATTGATTTCTAGGGATTTCAGAAGTTATGAACAACAACCAAGAGCATGTAAATCTTTCATTTATGGCAATTTGCATCTTCTCCATGGATTTCGAAATTAGGGTGTTGGAATTTGGGGATTTCAATTTTTGAACACACTTGTTATATAATCTATCCCCAATTCAATAACAACTAAAAAAAATCAAGATGAAATAGAGGATTAGAATGAAAATTACTTACTTGATTTGTGACTTGAATGAAGAAATTAGATGTTGCTACAGTGAGAAGAGAAGAAACGTAAAAGACTGAAAGTGAGAGAAAGAGAGTCGCATGGAGGAGTAGAAGCGTGGGATCTGTTTGTGCATTGTATGGACTCTTTTTTTTTTTTTTTAACGTTAACGTATGGCTCAGCCAAAATGGATTGGGCTTAGCTGAAATCAAACAGAAACAAGTCCAATCTTTAGCTAAGCCATATCAGGTTTGGCTCAGCCCAATTTGACAGCAAAATTTTTAAAAATGTTTCTGCATAATTTAGCTTAGCCGGTACAGGTTTGGCTCAGCCCAATTTGACAGCAAAATTTTTAAAAATGTTTCTGCATAATTTAGCTTAGCCGGTACAGGTTTGGCTCAGCCCAATTTGACAGCAAAATTTTTTAAAATGTTTCTGCATAATTTAGCTTAGCCGGTACAGGTTTGGCTCAGCCCAATTTGACAGCAAAATTTTTAAAAATTTGTCTGCATAATTTGGCTTAGCCCTTTCAGGTGTGGCTCAGCTAAATAAGGACAGAATTGATCACTGTCTTTTCCCAGCTTTCATTGGCTCATCTGAACTCAAAACATTTTATTTTCACATGCTTTAAATCACAAACAAACATAATTACAATTCAAATAAAATGAAAAAAAAAACACACATCTATGAAGATAATTAAAATTCAAGAGAAAGGTTAGAAAATTGGGTTGCCTCCCAATAAGCGCTTCTTTTACGTCACTAGCTTGACGCATTATTTAAACTCAAGGATTTTTAAGATGGATCACCATGGCATCCCTCTTAAAATCCTCTCCCAAATAAGGCTTCAATCTTTGTCCATTCACAATCCAAGTTCTTTTTGAGGAAGGCTCCTCCAATTCAATTGCCCCATAGGGCTTAACTTCTTTAATTGTGAATGGACCAGACCATTTGGATTTCAATTTACCAGGAAATAATTTCAATCTAGAATTAAACAATAGAACCTGTTGTCCTGGCTTGAATTCTCTTTTAAGAATCTTCTTGTCATGATATGCTTTGACCTTCTGCTTGTAAAGCTTTGAAGATTCATAGGCTTGCAACCTCATTTCTTCAAGCTCATGAAGTTGCAACTTCCTTTTCTCACCTGCATCTTTCAAATCAAAATTAAGCATTTTCAACGCCCAATATGCTTTATGTTCTAATTCAACTGGTAAATGGCATGATTTGCCATAAACCATTTGGAATGGAGTTAATCCTATGGGTGACTTGAAAGCTGTCCTGTAGGCCCATAGAGCTTCATCTAACTTCACTGACCAATCCTTTCTAGATGCTGAGACTGTTTTCTCCAAAATTCTCTTTATTTCTCTATTTGAAACCTCAACTTGCCCATTGGTCTGAGGATGGTATGGTGAAGCTACTTTGTGTCTGACACCATAATGCTCCAATGCCCTTGCAAGTTGGGAATTGCAAAAATGAGATCCTCCATCACTTAACAACACCCTAGGTGATCCAAAACGAGTAAAAATGTTCTTTTTGAGGAACTTGATCACCGTCTTTCCATCAGCTTTGGGTGTAGCAATTGCTTCCACCCATTTTGACACGTAGTCAACTGCCACCAAGATGTATTCATTTGAATATGATGAAGGGAAAGGTCCAACAAAGTCTATTCCCCAACAGTCGAACACTTCAACCTCCAAGATGCTCTGTAGTGGCATTTCATGCCTTTTTGATATGCTACCAGATCTTTGGCAATTGTCACACTGCTGCACATGAACATACGCATCTCTAAATAAGGTAGGCCAGAAGAAACCTGCTTGAAGGACTTTAGCTGCTGTTCTTTCTCCATTGTAATGTCCTCCATATGGTGAATTGTGGCAATGCCACAAAATATTGGTAGCTTCTTCTTTTGTTACACACCTTCTCAGAAGGTTGTCAGCTCCAATTTTGAACAAGTGAGGATCATCCCAAACATACTGATTTGCATCCCTGAGGAACTTCTTCTTTTGATGCCAGTCTAGATCTTCAGGAATAACACCTGCAGCCTTAAAATTTGCCAAATCTGCAAACCAAGGTCTTTCCTGCACAACTAGCAACTTCTCATCAGGAAATTCATCAGTAATTTCTGTTTCTTTTATGGTTACTTCTTCATTTACCAGTCTAGATAAATGGTCTGCAACCAAATTCTCTCGACCGGCTTTATCTTTTATTTCCAAATCAAATTCTTGTAACAACAAAATCCATCTAATCAACCTAGGCTTAGAATCTGATTTGTTTAACAGATACTTGATAGCTGCATGATCAGTATAAATGATAACTTTGGAACCTATCAAGTATGATCTAAACTTTTCTAATGCATACACTATGGCTAGCAATTCTTTTTCAGTTGTTGCATAATTCATTTGTGCGTCATTTAAAACCTTGCTAGCATAGTGTATTGCATAGAAAATTTTCTCCTTCTTTTGACCCAAAACCGCTCCTACAGCATAATCACTTGCATCACACATAAGTACAAAATCAAGTTCCCAATTAGGTGCAGTGATTATGGGTGCAGAAACGAGTTTTTGTTTCAAAAGTTCAAAAGCAGAAAGGCAAGAATCATCAAACCGGAATGGAGTATCCTTATTGAGCAGATTGCTCAATGGTTTGGCTATCTTGGAGAAGTCTTGTATGAATCTTCTATAAAAACCTACATGTCCAAGAAAGCTTCTCACACCCTTCACATTTGTAGGTGGAGGAAGCTTTTCAATTACCTCCACTTTTGCCTTATCTACCTCAATACCTCTGGAAGAAATTTTATGGCCTAATACAATCCCTTCTGTCACCATAAAATGGCATTTCTCCCAGTTGAGAACCAGATTTGTCTCCACACACCGCTTCAGTACGGTGTCCAAATTCTTAAGACATAGATCAAAGGATGCTCCAAAGATAGAAAAATCATCCATGAAGACTTCAATACATTTCTCTACCAGATCAGAGAAAATAGCAAACATACATCTTTGAAATGTTGCTGGTGCATTACACAGTCCAAATGGCATTTTTCTATATGCAAAGACACCAAAAGGACATGTGAATGCAGTTTTCTCCTGGTCTTCGGGATTGACTGCAATCTGATTATATCCGGAGTATCCGTCTAAGAAACAATAGAATGCCTGTCCAGATAGCCTTTCCAACATTTGATCCATGAAGGGTAATGGAAAATGGTCCTTCCGTGTTGCATTATTCAACTTCCGGTAGTCTATACACATCCTCCATCCAGTGACAGTGCGAGTAGGTATCAACTCATTCTTTTCATTCTTCACAACTGTCATGCCTCCTTTCTTTGGAACTACCTGCACAGGACTAACCCAAGAACTGTCAGAAATAGGATAAATCATACCTGCTTCAAGAAGCTTGACCACTTCTTTTCTGACAACTTCTTTCATTGTTGGATTTAACCGGCGTTGAGGTTGTGTCACCGGCTTGAAATCATCTTCCATCATTATTTTGTGCATGCAATAAGATGGGCTGATGCCTTTTAAATCTGATAAGGCCCATCCTATAGCTTCTTTGTTATCTTTTAGAACCTTGATCAACTGCTCCTCCTCCTTTGTGGATAATGAACTACTGATGATGACTGGCTTCTTGTCCCCTTCTTCTAGAAACACATATTTCAAATGAGATGGCAAGACTTTCAATTCCAGCTTGTGGTCATTGGATTTATTCTCCACCTGCAATTCTTCTAAGATTACTTTATAAGGAGGAATTTCCTTGAAATTATCAAGGTCCTTCAAGCATCTTTCTATTTCTTTTTCCTCTTCTTCATTCAATTCTTCAAAGGCATTTATCAATGCTTTCTCAAGAGGACTTGGAGAATGGACTTGCTTCTTTGCTTCATAACATAAGTCATCAATTGCATCAATCATGAAACAACTTCCTTTATCATTTGGGTGGTGCATTGCTTCAAATACATTAAAGTCTACCTCTTCATCTTGCACCCTAACCTTCAACTTGCCATTATCGACATCAATAATTACCTTGGCAGTTTTCATGAATGGTCTTCCCAAAATCAAAGGTACCTCCATATCTTCCTCCATCTCCATAACTACAAAATCCACTGGGAACATGAACTTATCAACTTTTACAAGAACATCTTCCACTACACCATGAGGATATTTCACAGATCTGTCAGCTAGCTGCAACTGCATTCTTGTTGGTCTAACCTCCAAATCCCCAATTCTTTTCAGCATAGAGAGAGGCATTAAGTTAATGCTAGCCCCAAGATCCATAAGAGCTTTACCTACTGAAAGATTGCCAATAGTGACTGGTAGTGTGAAACTCCCTGGATCCTTGGACTTTAGAGGTAAGGATTTTTGAATTATTGCACTGCAACCTGCTTCCAGTTCAATTGTCTCCTCTTCAATGAATCTCCTCTTCTTGGTGAGTAATTCCTTCATGAATTTTGCATATGTAGGCATCTGCTCTAAGGCTTCAGAAAATGGGATATTGATCTGCAATCTTTTGAATATCTCCATAAACCTTGCAAACTGCCTTTCCTTATCTTTTTTAGTCGGACCATGAGGGTAAGGTAGATTTTTCACTGGTGGGCTCTTCACTCCACTTTTCTCTCCTTCTACCTCATGCTTCTTTCTCTTTTCATCTTTCTTTTCTTTTTCTAATTTTTCTTTTTCTACTACATTTTCTTCTTTATTTACAATCTCTTTATTTTCTCCCTCAACTCTCTCTTTTTCTACTTCTTCCATAACACTCTCCTCAACAGCTAAGTTATCCCCAATACCTTTTCCAATTGTGATACCACTCCTGGTTGTTATAGACTTACAATGCTCCTTTGGATTGGTTTGGGTGTTTGCAGAGAAAGTTCCTCCTTGTTGATCAGATAACTGTTTTGCCAACTGCCCCAGCTGAATCTCTATGTTTTTGATAGATGCATCTGTGTTTTTCTGATTTGACACTGATACCTGAATGAATTGATTTAAAGAGTCCTCTAACTTTGAAGTTCTTTCATATATATTCGGTTGTTGGCTGTATTGTTGATAAGGAGGTTTAGAAGGTCCCGCATCTTGTCTCCACCCTTGATTTGAATTCTGGTTGTTGCCTCTGGAGTAGTTAAAATTTTGAAATTGCCCTGGTCTGGACTGATTTCCCACATATTTAGCTTCCTCCTCCGGTTGACAATAACCTGTAGGATGATCAATTTCACATGTATCACACCTCATTGCTTTTTGATTTGATGTGCTCTCCTGCATACCCTTCAATTGTTGTGGTAAAGCGGCCATCTGCTTGGTAAGCTCTTCCAATTGCTGAGTCAATAATTTGTTTTGGGCCAAAATTGCATCATTGGTGCCCAATTCAATCACTCCTCTTCTAGCTTGAGAACTTCTATTATGTTGACTCTGGTGATCATTTGTGGCCATTGATTCAATAATTTGAATTGCTTCTGCAGCAGTTTTTGCCATCAAGGAACCTCCAGCAGTAGCATCCAACAATAGTTTGGGTTGTTGTTGCAGTCCATTGCGAAAGATGTGCACTTGAGTTTGATCATCGAATCCATGATTTGGACATCTCCTCAACAATGATTTGTACCTTTCCCAAGCTTCACACAGAGTCTCATTGATTCCCTGTGAAAAAACTGAAATGGTAGTCTTAGCATCCATTAATTTAGATTGAGGAAAATACCTGGCCATGAATTTTTCTTCCAATTGGTTCCAGTTAGATGTCATTGCTTGTGGTTGATCAAGGAACCAGTCTTTTGCTTTCCCAATCAAAGAGAAAGGGAATAGTCTCAGAAATACAGATTCTTCTTCATCTTCAGTGGCTCCTACCGTGCCACACAACTCATAGAATTTGATCAGATGACCATAAGGATCTTCATGATCAAGACCTGCAAAAGGATTAGCATATAGAAGCTGCAAAAGACCTGTTTTCATTTCAGTGGCTTTGGCTCCTTCTGGTGCTCTAGCTACTCTAGCAAGGTGCCTTGGACTTTGATGTGCAAAGTTTCCTGCCATTGTTGATGTGTTGGTTGAAGTTGTTGTAGTTAAGCTAGAGGCTTCCTCTTGTTGCTTCCTTAGTTTTTCTTGTTGCTTCTTTCTTCTTCTTCTACTATTGAGTTTCCTAGCTGTCTTTTCTATCTCAGGATCAAATAGTAATTGATCAGCCGAAACCTTTCCTCGCATAAACACCAAGTAGCAACTAAACACAAGGATTAGCAACACAAGGATTTATAAAACAAGGAATTATATTCACAAAGTATATATACAAATTCACTAAGAGCATATGATATGTTGCGATGCTCTTAACATTCACTCAAATCCCCGGCAACGGCGCCAAATTTTGATAAGACTTTTTTGTGAATTCGTCTTATAGTCGTCCTAATACAGTGTATCGTATTAGAGTCGTATCCACAGGGATTTGGTAATATTAATAAGCCATTCAACTACTCTTATGCTAAAGTGAAGTGAAATGATAGATTGATTGTTGTTTGCATAAAAACATAAATTAGGAAAGTAAAAGGGTTGTGATTCAAATACTTAAAAGCATTGGGATTAGATTTCATCAACTCTATCTAGAGGTATGTATATGATCCTTCATTAATCCAATTCAAATCCTAGTATTGATTTATCTTACCATTTCATCCTACAATATTAATTCCTTAATCAAAGTAGAAAAGTTCTATTGGATTAAACAAATGATGATTCCTCACTCACTTGAATAAACAATAGCATTAAGCTTAGGTAACAAGACTATAGCATCAATTCTATTCCTAGATATTGAATTATGTAGGTGATTTCAACTAGATCAAACACAATACATAGTTTTCCAACTTTGAATCATATCATAAAATCATTCAATAGGTGATCAAGCTATCAAAAGCATTAAGCATGAGAAGAAATCACTAAATCAATACATAGATTCCATATAGAATAACTCAAGATCAGTTTACATATATAGATGAGAGATTGACTACATCTAATCCCAATAAAAGAGGTTTAGCTATCCATTTCCATGGAAGCTTTACAAAGATTCATGGAGAGTTGAAGAAAATGATCTAGTTACCACTTTTCCAAGCTTCCCTAGAGCTAATCTTCACTTCTTTTTCTTTGGGTTCTGTCCTTGTGTTCTCCTCTCTCTAAGATATCAGAATTCCTAAAAAAAACTGAAGAGAAACCTTTTATAGTTGTGCAGGAAAAAGCAAGTCGGCTAACTTTGGCTCAGCCACACAACTTCTGGCTAAGCCAGACTGTGTATTTGGAGATTACCCTGTCTGAAAGAAAGCTATTCTGGCTTAGCCAAATCCTGAAAGGCTTAGCCCATTTCGTAGCAACATTCTGTTTCTATTTAGCTCGGCCAGAACACATTTGGCTTAGCCAGATTTCCCAGTATTTACTTCTTTCTCTATGCATCAATGTGGCTTAGCCGTAGTACATTTGGCTTAGCCAGAATACCCAGAAATTCTTCTTTCTCTTCCTTCTTCAATCTTTTTGCTTGAACTCTTTATCCAATCTTACTCTTTCATTCTTTCACTTGTTTCAAGCTACAAAAAAGGGATAAAAATGTACAAAACTCACAATCACATATATTACCTAATTAAATAAAAACTAAATCAAACTAACACTTTTGGGGGTTAAATAATACCAAATTCATTTCAATAAATTCAATAAGTGCCATTGATTTCAAACCAAATTCAAGTATATTTGGCACTTATCAATAAGTGTGAGTAGGTTTGGCAGAGACAATAATGCTTTCTTTGAATTCTGGCCTGATTACTGTTTGGTTAAATCTCAAGACACTAGAGAAGTCATGCTAGAGGGTGTTATAGGTGATGATGGTCTCTATGAGTTTGCTGGCCTACAACTCAAGTCTGCCTCTAAACCCTCCTCTATTGAGCATTGTATTACACCTACTGTTAACATGGTTTATGCTTATAATAACACATTCTCAACTTGGCATAATAGGCTTGGTCACCCTAGCCTGGCTATCCAAAAGGCAATACTTAAACATTGTAATATTCCATGTGCAAACAAAGATTCACTTGATTTATGTGCATCATGTTGTTTGGGTAAAGCTCACAGGTTACCATCAAACACTTCCACCACTGAGTACACAACACCTCTTGCATTAGTATTCACTGACTTGTGGGGACCTTCTCCTATTCAGTCCTCCACAGTATTCAATTATTATATGTCTCTTGTTGATGCTCACACACAATTCACTTGGATTTATTTGTTGAAAAAGAAATCAGATGCTCTAATAACTTTTCAACACTTTAAGACATTGGTTGAGAATCAGTTTCCTTACAAAATAAAGGCTGTACAATCTGATTGGGGTGGTGAATTTTGCCCTTTCTCTCAATTGCTCCAGCAAATGGGGATGGAACATAGACTGATCTGTCCTCACACACATCACCAGAATGGTGTTATTGAAAGAAAGCACAGACACATTGTTGAGTTGGGACTTACCTTGATGGCTCAAGCTAAGCTACCACTCAAATTTTTGGATCATGCCTTTATCACCAGTGTTTTTCTTATCAATAGACTTCCAACAGCCTCTCTCAATTTTGACATTCCATATGTCAAATTGTTCCAGACCAATCCTGACTACACCTCTCTAAGGGTGTTTGGTTTTGCTTGCTTTCCACTCCTACGACATTACAACAAACATAAGCTACAATTTAGGTCAAAAGAGTGTGTCTTCTTGGGTTACTCTCCAGCTTACAAGGGCTACAAATGTCTATCCCCTGATGGAAGGCTCTACATTTGCAAAGATGTGGTCTTCAATGAGATCCGGTTTCCCCTACTCCGATTGGTCCCCCCCCCCCCCCCAAGCCGACTCAACACACCTCAGCACCCACAATCACTGTTGATATACCACTAGTTGCTTCTAGCACCACTCCTCAACAACCTCAGTCCTTTACTGCTTCTCCTTTATCTTCTCCTCCTGCAGCCACTGTGTCTTCTGTGACTTCTCTTGCAACTACTGTGCCTTCAATGGCATCTCCAACATCTGCCACTGGGGCTTCTGCTTCCTTCTCACAACCACCAACTCCCTTATTATCCAGCACTGTTGACACCTCTCAGGTGTCCTCCTCACCCTCCCCAGAACCATCAAGACCTCACAACACACACTCTATGCAAACCAGGTCTAAGTCTGGTATTGTATGTCCTAGTTTGCATCCAACCTTACTCCTAACTCGTGTTGAACCCAGTACCACCAAACAGGCTCTCTCTAGTCCTAAATGGCTTGCAGCTATGCAAGATGAATACAATGCCCTTATGACTAATCAAACTTGGCACTTAGTTGATCTACCTCCTAACAAAACACCTATAGGATGCAAGTGGGTCTTCCGGGTCAAGGAAAATCCCGATGGCACAGTCAACAAGTATAAAGCTAGACTTGTTGCTAAGGGCTTCCATCAGCAGTTTGGTTTGGATTACACAGAAACCTTTGCACCTGTCATCAAGCCAGTTACCATTCGTACCATTTTGTCTTTAGTCCTCTCACAGAAGTGGCCACTTCAGCAGCTTGATGTCAATAATGCCTTTTTGAATGGCATTTTGGAAGAAGAAGTGTACATGGTAAAACCACCAGGCTTCGTGTCTTATAACCCTAGTCAAGTTTGCAAACTCAAGAAGGCTATCTATGGTTTGAAACAAGCTCAAAGAGCTTGGTTTAACAGACTCAGATATTCTTCTAAGCCTTGGCTTCACGTCTAGCAAGTGTGATCCATCTCTGTTCATTTACAATAAGAACTCAGCATTGGTTTACATGCTTGTGTATGTTGATGACATTATCATCACTGGCAATAATTCCCAGGTCATTCACTCCTTAATCGAGAACTTAAACTCTGTGTTCTCCTTGAAGGATCTTGGATCCCTTGATTATTTCCTTGGTATTGAGGTTAAGTCTCAACCAGATGGTTCTCTCTACCTTACTCAAGGGAAATACATTAGAGACTTTCTCTCTAAGACCAACATGTTAGCAGTCAAGCCACTGCTTACTCCCATGGTGCCTAGTTGTAAACTCACCAAAACTGGTTCTGAACGTGTGGCAGATCCTACACTTTATAGATCAGTAGTAGGTGCTCTCCAATATGCTACCATCACAAGACCTGATATCACCTTTGCAGTTACCAAAGTGTGCTTGTTCATGGCAACACCTTTGGAAACTCACTGGGTGGCTGTTAAGCGTATTCTAAGGTACTTAAAGGGCACTTCTACTTGGGGAATTGTTTTAAAGCCAACACAGTCCACACCCATCTCACTAGTGGCTTACTGTGATGCTGATTGGTGTTAGACTATCTGATAACCTTAGAGGGGGGCGAATAAAGTTATATGCAAAAGTTGAGTTCTTTTTCGGTTTTCAAAAACTTTAGCAATGTTTGTTTAAATCAAATGCGGAATCTGAGATTTAAACTTATATGATGTATGTAAGCATGCAATATAGCAGATCTACAGTAGTGATAGAGAAGATGATAGATAAACAGATCTGTAGTACAGTGAGTATAACTATAACTAGATTAACAGATTCAGATTAGAGTAGGGATATAGTTATACAATAAATCCACTGAGTGAAATTTATAAACAGATCTAAATAGTATAGCTATAAACGGATCTTAAATAGTATGAAGAGTATGATTATAAACAGATCTGAGTAGTATAGCTATAAACAGATCACAGCAGTATAATAATATGGACAGATATAAACAATAAGAAATGTAAAGAGATAGGGATAGAGATACACCAGGAATTTAGCGAGGTTCGGGATAAAAGCCCTACGTCCTCGGCCTCCGGCTTTGCAACCTTTGGACTTGATAACAACCACTATATGAAGAATTGTTTACAAACAGGCAACTTTCAAATAGCAACTCTCAATTCCCCCGAACTGAGAACCCAAGCACACAGCTAAGGATTTCAACACCGCTTCAATCTCCTGATTGAACGACCCAAGAGCACCTCCCAGGATTTCAATACCACTTCAATCTTTCCTGATTGAAAGACCCAAGATCACCTCCCAGGATTTCAAACCAACTCAATCTCCTGATTGAGAGACCCAAGAAAACTTCCCAGGATTTCAAACCAACTCAATCTCCTGATTGAGAGACCCAAGAAAACTTCCCAGGATTTCAAACCAACTCAATCTCCTGATTGAGAGACCCAAGAACAATTCCCAGGATTTCAAAGTGACCCCCACAATAGTAGATTACACGTGAGAACCTATGATCCAATCACTTCAGATAGTATGACAATATAGTAACTGAGAGAGATGAGTGATGTGGAAAATAGAAGACTTTAAAAGATATGAAAATGAAAAGCTCTTTTTTTCTCTTTTCTCAGATCTAGAAAATGTATGTGAGAACTAGAGAAGATGTAGTGTATGTCGTTTGAGGTGTGGATGAGTGAAATGAAAAGTGTGAAGCACCTCCCTATTTATAGGTTTAGGAAAACGTAGATCTGAAAAAAAAATTATTTAATGAAAGTGAAGAATCGATTGTTTGATGAAGTGAAAATGTTGATGAATCGATTCTTATCATTTTAGAAGACATAAGAATCGATTATATGACTAGTTAAAAAATAGAGGAATCGATTGTTTACATATGGAGAACATAGGAATCGATTGTTTGTTTCTTTGGAAATAGGTAGGAATCGATTTTCAAGACATCCCGAATAGGTTAGGAAATGATTTTGACTTTGTTTAAAATGAGGAGGAATCGATTCATAGCCTATAGGATTGCTTGAAAATCGATTTCATAGTCTTTTGAAATAGAAGGAAATCGATTACATGCTTCAAACATAGGATAAGGAAATCGATTCTTGGCCTATAGGTGAGCCTAAAATCGATTTCATAGCCTATATAAATTGTATAAATCGATTTCATAGCCATTGGAACAAAATAGAAATTGTTTTTTGCTTTCCACAAAATCGTTTTATGGTTTAGGTGCCACCTTATGCATGCATGCAATTTTATAAAATATTTTTCAAAACTATTTTGATGCACCATGCATGTTTTGAAAAACTCATCTCTCAGCTACTAAAAGTCATAGACCTTCAGTGATAGGACCTTACACAGTGTCCTAAAGAAAGCGGATAAACAAATAGGTCTTGAACTGCTGAGGTGGCTTCTTCTCCAAACTGCTCCATTTTAATCTTCCTGCTCTTTGCTTTATGTCCTGTACTTAATTCAACTTGAACCATTAGTAGATAAGGTGTAATTTGTTATCATACAAAACAAAGAGTGTTTGCCCTTGGTTCAACAATTGGGGCTCTGACCCTGATGACAGGAGGTCAACCTCTAGCGTCTGTGTCTTCCTTGGTGATAATCTTGTGTCCTGGTGGGCAAAGAAACAGCCTATTGTGTCTCGCTCAAGCACTGAGGCACAATACAGGAGTCTAGCTTTAGCAACAACTGAAGTTTTGTGGATTCAGTCCCTCCTCACAAAAGTAGGAGTTCCCTTTAAGCCCCACACTGTGTTATGTGACAACTTAAGCACTATTTCTTTAGCCCACAACACTGTCCTGCATGCAAGAACAAAACACATGGAACTTGACTTGTTCTTCTTGCGAGAAAAGGTTCTGCAGAAACAGCTGCATGTTCAAAGAGCTGAGGCTTTGACTAAACCTCTTCCCAATCAAAGGTTTGAAGATCTTAGGAGCAAACTCACAGTTGTCTCCACAACTGGTTGAGTTTGTGGGGGCGTGTTAAAGGATAGATATGCATATAGGTTATTTGTATTTCAAATTGTCAAAGTAACCTGCTATTACAGGTTACCAGTAGCATTGACTGCCTATAGCAAGTTACAGCAGCTCAATGTATATAAGCTGATTCTGAAATTGTAAATGTAAGAATTCAATTCAATCAAATAGATTCAAGCTGTAACAGAATTCTGTTACAGTAGTTATACTCTCTCTAAAATTCCAAAAAATGAATTTCATCTTCTAACACATCAATAGTAGATGATCTTCATCTAAAAAATCATAAAGATGTTTTTTTTTCAGTGTAAGGGTGGCTACACGCGGAGTGTCTCAATGTTTTCAGCAAAAATGTAATCTTTGTGTGTTCTTAGAGGCAAATCTCACACTGACCAACAACAAGTTTGTTATTGTGGTATAAAAGTCAGTTGTGTTGTCGACTCCATTTGTTTGGTCATCAAAAGTGAGACATTTAAAGTCGATTGTTTACCCGATTCTAAAGATAACATTTCGAGTCGGTTATTGCAAACACGTGACTCCAAACGTACTTCCACAAGCCATTTTAAGTCAGTTATTTCAAACAGACGGCTTTAAATGTTCTTTTTTTTCCTTCAATTTTTAATCTTTACCCCCATTTCAACTCTATCAAAAACTATCAACCAAAAACACAAATTAAACTTCCAAATTGAAATTGAAATTTCTTACAAACAACACGAGTTTGGATCCTCACAAGTACTTCCAAATATATTAAAAGAACTTCCAAATTCAATTACAAAAGAAATTCTAAAAAACTACCTTAAAGTAGAGTACAGAACAAATAATTACTGGTTTGCGACTATACAACATAAATTACAATGTGAAACTATAACAAATACATGTACTAAACTCATAAGTTGATTCCATCTCCTGTTGCTCAACATTTTCTCCTGTTGTAGGTGATTTCATCTCTAGCCGATGACAAGTTATTACTCCTTCAGGCAAGCTAGATAGTGTGATTCACACAAAGAGACCAAAGTTTCTTGAGATTGCGTCGAAATCATTGTTTGATTTATTAGACAATTGTCTAACAGTAAACCCCAAAAGTGGGATTATTGTGAGTTTATATACTATTATACACTGTGTCGTCCTTCAAAATTAGAACTAGGCATTTATTTTTGCGATAAAGGGAAAAAAGTAAACGTTTCGTAAGTCTCATTTAATTTTTTCCCTTTCTCGTAAAGATAAATACGTTGTTCTAATTCTGAAGGACAACACAAAATATAGTTTGTATATAAATTCACTCTAATCCCAATTATTGGGTTTACAGTTAGACATGTGTCTAATAAATCAAACAATGATTTCAGGGCATACTCAAGAAACTCCGGTCTTTTTGTGTGAATCATGCAATTTACCTAGATGGTTATCTCACGTATCTCACATAAGTCATGTATGACAACTACTTCCCTTTTAAAATATGTGTCCATCTGCAAAGTTCTCTCAATCGTAAAGCTTCCTTGATTTGGTTGAGAGAACTTTGTAGATGGACACAAATTTTGAAAGGGAAGTAATTGTCATACATGATTTAGTTTCTGAACCAAAATCGGGTGTGTTGTTTTTGTTTGGGTCGTTGTAGTGCGGATTAAGGTTTCTGCACCCAAGGAACTTAGGAGCTCATTCCTACTTAGGAACATAGCAGATCAGTAAGTAAGATTCCTACTGATTCTCCCAATTGCTTTATGGTCCGTATAAGTTTATATAGCTCATATTTTATTTTAGGTTGTTTTAGGATTTAGTTAACCCGTTAGGATTCTGCAGGATTCAGCTAATTATTAGAATTTTATGGAGCCTGAGTAAAAGTATGACTGCTATTAGAACAATGGCTAAGATATTGCTGATTGTTGATTCTAGTTGCTATTCTACAAGGTGGTGGAAGATAACGTATTCGTTGGGACGGGTAGCGCAAAGTATTAAATATGTATAGAGTGACTCAAACTCTATTAGAGTTAAAGAGTCAACGATGCCTAAAGATCACCTGACTACTCCTCGGAGTAAGATTATGTGAAGTTTAGGCTGTCGGGGACCAATTAACAGATAGAAAAATTCTATATTATTATTTGATTGATTGAGTGGTTGGTTGATTGATTTCCTGAGATGTTATTTAGGCTGATTGTGTTGCTTTTTGATTTGCTTTGATTGTTTAAATGCTCTAAAAACTAGATGAAGAAATGAAGATAATATAAAATCAGAGACATGCATATCTAGTGTCTTAACTAATTGGTACAGGTCATGCATGAAGAATAGTAATAGAGCTGTCAAATTGAGCCACCCGATCCACTTTGCCAAAACGTAAAAACGAGTTGAATTGGGTCGGACCAGTTGTCTATTGGAATATGTACCCAATTCAAAATAATGGGCCAGCGAACCAATGCGCCCAACCCAACTTTTAGCAAAAGAAACACAAAATTCTTCAAAAAACTATTAAAAAACGAGCTCAACCTGACCCATGGGCCAAAACGACAGATTTTTTCTGGGCCTCTATTTATTGAGCCCGTGCCAGAATACATTGATACTTGTAAAATTTATTTCAACATGTACTATATAGTTTATTGAAACAGTTGGAGCAAGAAATGCATGAAACAACCAACAAGCTCTACTATGCAGATGACTTTTATACATGCATCTTCAGAGTCTTCTCTTGTCAATTGTCATGTACACTGATCACTTCCCTTTATAGCAGAGGAGCTATACATATTAACTTATAGTAAACCATTTAATTAAAAATTACTATTAGCATCTTTAGTGTTAAGAGCATTGTCTACTACACGGATAGGGACAATTGGTATAGAGTCCCACCATTCCTTCAACCTTCTATTCCCAGTTCCTGTTCCAGAAGACTTGCCTGTCTTCAATGCCATGGTAAAGCTTTGCACAATGAGAGCCATAAGGAAGAATTTGAATGGAATTACTGCCAATAACACTGCCAATCCTCCCAATGCCACCATCACTGCATTTGCATGCTGCCATTGGAACAAGGATTTATGTTCATCAAAACCAACTAGACTGAAATGCACTTTCAAATGAAAGAAAACAATCCACCACAAAAAGGAATGAAAATAGTTGGAAATGCATTAATTCAATTTACTTGAATATCTATATCAAACTCTCCATCATCATATATCACTAGTAGAGTTATCAAACTGCCGAAAACGTAAAAGCGGGTGGGGTGGGCTAGGCCGGCCCAACTATATATTGGTCTGCGTTTTTTACCCCAATACAGCCCAAAACATTTAGCTAGCAAGTCGTCCCGGCCCAATCCAAATTTTAACAAAGGAACCCAAAAAAAAACAAAAAGGACCCAGTTTGGGTCACTGGGTCGGCCCGTTGGGTTGGGCCAAAATTGTCACATTTAATCATTAGTTGGTGCACTAATTCTATATGTTAGAAACAATCTTCACTAAGATCTTGATCAAAGTTCTAAATCTTGCAGTCACAAATTCACATTATTGTCATGATATATTGTGGAGAATCACGGTCTAAGATGGCCGATGCGCCTCAATGCGTGAGGTCACGGAGACATCGTGACATTTATCAAAAACCTTGATCATGAAAAGAAATCTTTCAAGAAACTACCTTATCAGCCTTTGAAATAAGTATTGACCATATCTTTAACATTGCTATGTTAGCCATCTGCATCATCTCATGAACAGTGTACAATCCATGTTGGGCTGAGACAATGCTATCCATAGTAGACTGATCAGAAGCCGGACTGGATCTACTGACTACTATCTCCTTGCATTTCTCATTCATCTTTTTTTCTCTAGCCTCAAGCATCTTTGTTATTACCCAAATCAAGAAAACTGCAGCTGCTTTTCCAACCCATTCCCTGCATTTCCACATGTCTAGCAAAACTCACTTGTGGTCATAGAAAATATTTTAAGGAAGTAACACAATTTGATTGGTATGTAAAAAAAAAATAGAAAATAGAATAAGGAAAGTAAGAAATTACATATAAGTGATTATCAGAGATGCAGCAAGAACTGCAAGAGTAGTTATTGGTCTTTCCCATGTGAAGATTTCTTGTAACCAAGGGACCACATTTTTAAGTGGCTTTAGTAGTTCCTATACAATAAAATCAGCAAAAAAACGGTTGGGTCTCAATTCCACACTTCATGCTTTCTTTCTCAAAATAAGAATGAATTGAAAACCTTCTTGTAAGTCAATCCTTACCGTTAGAACCAGAACACTATCAGTGACTCCTTCCTCCTTTAATTCTTCAGTGGTAGCTTTAGCAATGAGAACTTTCTTTTCTTCCTCCCTAGATTGATTAATAGCAGATTCCAAGGAGGGACTATCATCTAAAACACCAACACTATCATCTTTTCTTTTCTCTGCTTGACTTGCTTGACTCGCTTCTTCTACTATCGAATCAGAAACTTCAGGCCCGAAAATGTTCATACTCCTAAGGATAGAACTTGCACTACATGACTGTCCACTATTGACCCTTTTGAGGCTATCAGCAAGTTCTTCTAGCACATAGTCTCCCTTTGGTATCTCATTATATAAAGAGAATATTAAGAATTTTGTTGGGACAGGAGGCGACATTCTTAGCATTTCTCTTGCAGCATGAAGCCTTATGATCCCCAATATTGTCCTTGCATGCATCTCCCATGTTTGTATAGAACAATTTATCTTGTATTTTGATAAAAATTGGTGGAGAAACATTATTTCCTTTATCAATGCAAGCCAATGGTCACGTCTTGTGGAACTTGTAAGTTCCGGAAACTCCAGCACAACTCCTTCTGATCTACAAAATTCAGAATAAAAATTTATTCATTCTACCGTCAAAATTGAAGGTTATATATAATTCTAAATCTGATATTGCACTAAGATGGTATGAATAACACAAAAAGTTGTGGCTTACAAATCAGTTGAATCATAGACTATGGCCTTGTCAAACAGTTGGGCTCCCCATGGACCTGTGGCTACTGGTTTAATACTCTGCTCAAGGTTCTTAAAGAGGTTTATTTTGATAGCATCATCATACTTTATTACTCCAGAAGCCTCAAAGTATAGAGAGTAATTGGTGAGTGTAAGCCTACCTGGAAATAAAAAATAATAATATGAACAAAATAATTTAATAGATTCTAAATATGCATCATAAAAAGAAAGATAAAACTGCAGACCAGGCCAACTTGTTGTTCCAATGTGGCGAACTACTCTCTGAGAGCTTGCTGTTCCATCTACATGTAATATATATTCGTCGTCAGCCAGTTCCCAACCAGTTGGTGTTGCCTGTTTCTGTAAATGTCTTATGCACCTATAAAACCATGAATTTAAAATTAAAGGATAATAAGAATGTGTACTTCTTCTTCTGCTGCGTATGAATTTTGATTTATTTAAATATGTATGTTCTAACTGTAGGATAAGTCAACTCCTCCTTCCAAAAGACAAAACAGAATGAAAGGAGTTTATTCATGTACAAAATAAGCCAAGATAGCCATCTATGATCTATCTACTAAACCAGATTATTGTCTAGCATAGTAGCACTATTCCTGGTTATTAAACTTCTAAAGTCCAGAAACATGGAAATGGAGCAGAAAATTATCTTTGATCAGATCAATGCATTACTTGTCCATTTCTTTTAAGAACAGGTCGTAAGCTGGAAAATGTAGTCGGAGGCCTGTTGGTGCTGTTAAAGATTCAAAAGTGAACCTTCCATTTGCCACATCTGCAACTAATGGAACTAATGATCCTAACCATACAAATGCATCCTCTCCAACACTAGGATCATTAGTAACCTGGTGAGATAGTTTAAGAAATATGATCAGAAAACAAATTATTCAAATTAAGAATAAAGAGGGAGAGCTCTTAATTCCCCATCTTATTCTTTAATAGTTTAATAACATTGAAGGGAAAAGATGGTCTTACAAGGAGGGGCATGATGTCTGAATAAAAAAGAGGAATATCATCCTGTTCTTGAGTGGTTTTCACAGTTATCTTCCTTTCTTCTTTCTCCTTTGCTTCAGCTTCCATGCACTGGTCATCATCAAAGTAGCTAGGTCTCTCCCATGCAAGCATCATGTCATACGTCAACCTACTAAATGAGCCATTATTGATCTCTTCCTCTATGTTGCGACACATTTCACTCACAGCCTTCCCACTGCAAAATTCAACTAAATCTTTGCAATAGTTTCCTCCATCAGGGTTCCATCCTTGTTCAAAATCTCCCACCAGTTTCTCTACCGAGATGTCCAATTTCCTAACCAACAAAATTATTTTCTAGATTAATTCCTATAATTAACATGCACAAAAATAAGAAACCAAAATCGATTCTTATAACACATATTTATAATCACTTCGTATGTCGAATATGTTAATGTGCGAGGTTAATGAGGGAGAGATTACTGTGCACATCTGGCGACGAGTTCCTCAGCAATGGAGGACAGATACTTGAGCTTCATCGCCATAACCGTTTCTTCCTCTCTGCGGTTCTTTCTTCCTCTCTCACCGAGTAACGTTCCGAAAATAGAAAGGTTTTGGTTTGATCTATAGAAGAGAGACTGATACGTGGGGGGGTGGGGCGGCTCAATGAACGCCACGTTGTAATATTCATGCAATGCGAGCATACAACACATGGTTACTTGCTCCTGCTGCTCCTTAATATATCAGGCATTCTCTCCGTAGCGGTGCAACTACAGCTTATCTCTTTTTTCTTAAACAATGCGTATATTATAGGATTAAATTTATATATACCTCTTTTTTACGATATCAACTAATCACGAACTTGATATGTCATAAAAATGTTTGATTTTATCTTAACTAATTTAATAGCCACTAATATGGGTGGGTGTGTGGGTAAAATTAGACTCAAATTTTCATGTAACCTGAAATCAGTACTCAATCCAAACTCAACCTGACCTCAAATGAGTTGGGTTGGGTTGGGTACTTGGTTCATTAGAAAAAATAGAACAATATAAGAGCTTTTTTTTACTATGTCAACTAATCACGAAAATATATATTATAGAAAATATTTGACTTTCTCTCGACTAACTTAAAAGTCACTTAGTATGGAGGTTGGGTTGGGTGGATTTTGACGCGTTTCTAGACCCAACCCAATCAAATACTTCTGGGTTGGGTTCAGTAATATTAGATCCAAATTTTCATGTAACCTGAACCAACTCAACCTCATTTTAAATGGATTGGGTTCTCGGTTCATTAGAAAAAAAAATAGAATAATAACAATAGAAATAAGAAAAATAAACCAACAACAAAATCAATACTTTAACATCAATGTAACGAGTTTAGAATTCAAACCAAAACTTCATATTTTTAATTGAATTCTCATCCATTGTCAACATAATGAACCGCGTACACACATATAATTCAAGTTTTAAGTTGAAATTCAAGTATCGATTGTTAGTGAAACCATTTGACAATTCAAAGATGATAGATAAAGACTTTCATATTACTTTCTCTTTTATAAACTTACATGACATATCTTGTAATAGTCTTGGACTTTGGGTAGATATATGTAAGATAACTTATTTTATGGGTTGGGTTGAGTTTGGTGGGATGTCGAAATTCAGACTCGGTACCCAACCCATACACTCTAGGTTTGTCTATTTTGAAACCAACCTAACCCAATTACCCGAACCAACCCAGATTTTGTGAGTTTGGTTGGATTGGGTTGTTGGTTGGGTTGGGTCAAAGTGTACCCCTGCCCACCATATCATGGAACATGTTGATGACTTCTTTGCACCCAGGCTGACAACACGTCCGCTCCCCAATCTCATAAGCGGTCTACCCCACCACCAACAATGAAGCCAACTCAAACTCCGATCCAAATCTAACCACATCATCGATCTAAGCCAACTCTTACTCCAATTCCAACCCCAATAGCTAATCCAATTCCCACTCCAACAGCTAAGCCAACTCAAACTCTCCAACTTTTATTTACCCCCATCTAGGGACCTCAGCCTATTCATTAGCATTATTCTGTTGGAATCTCATCCATACGTTGAGAATATAGTTGATGCGAGTGTTGGTGGTAATTGTGGATTTTGGTGCACTGTTGTTTTACTTAGTATGGGTGAAGACAATTGGTCTATTGTGAGAGAATAAGATTTGATTAGCGAGCTTAATTAGGTGACACAACGACTACTATGTTCTTCTAATTTGGTGGATTCGATAGATACATCAAGATGATGAAATCGTTGTATAGAAACCAAAGGTGTTCTAATTATAATTGGATGACATGACTCTGAATAAACTCAAAGAACAAATTTCAACAGAAGATTGCCGCTGGAACTAGAGGACGTTGTGTACAAACAAAGGATGTTCAAATCACACAATGCTTTTCATATTGTCGGTCAGATGAAGCTATACGTGAAGTTTTTGAGGACCACGAACGAGATCATGGTGTGTCTGCATGAAACATGAAGCATTTTTTCTTGTGATGTTTATTGTCGCTGGTTGTGGATTGTAATGTTTGCCATCTGTGATGTTTGTCAACGCTTATCAATATATTTTGCGTTTCGAATTAGAGAAAATAGAGTTATTTTCTGACCAGGTTGTAAATAATGCATAATAAAGTTAACAGGTAGTTCATAGTACATTGCAAAACATATAAAAGTTTCAATATCAAATACATCGGTTCAAAAAATAAAAATCTTAAAGTACTACCGGGTTGCTAGTAAGGGTGTTCGCGGTGCGGTTTGGTTCGGTTTTGAGCAAAAAAGTGCACCGAACCGCAATGTAAAAATAGATGCGGTTTGGTTTGGTTCGGTTGGCTTCAAAAAAAACCAAACCAAACCAAACCAAAGCGGTTTGGATTGGTTCGGTTTTGTTCGGTTTTTGACTAGACAAAACATGATTTATAAAAGAGCAAATTCTGCCAACAAATAAAATTCTACCGACATTCAACTAGAAGAACATTCTACAGTTGATACGTACTGTATTTCAAATGAAAAATGAAACCTGCATTTCGAATTAAACCTCACTAGTACAAAAATGACATTAGAATTAGACATTTAAAGTCAGGCGCCCAGATGCCTGACTACATAGGTAGACACGGTGGCAAACTTGTAAATAAGTGGCAAAACTCGCGAGTATTAAGGTCAAGCGGATACACGCCTGACGTCTAAAGTGAAGAAATAGGGAAAAAATAAGACTTTAGAAGTCAGGCGTGTATGCGCCTGACTACATAAGTGACACGGTGGCAAACTTGTAATTAGGGGTGAATTTTTTTTTCCTGTTCTAATATTTTAGACGTCAGGCGTCTATTCTATTCTCGCTTGACCTCTAAAGTCCAAAAATAGAAAAAAAAATAATCAGAGCCTCTCACTCTCAATTCTCAAACCTTCACTCTCACAATCTCACGAACACTCCTCTCCTCTTCTCTCCTCTCTATTCTCACTCTCACGAATCCTAATCCTTCATCTTCTCTCTATCAGACCCTCACTCACTCACCGTCACTCCCTCACTCCCTCACCGTCACCCTCACTCCCTCACCGTCACCTTCGTCACCCTCACTCCCTCACCGTCACCGTCACCTTCCTCACCCTCACTCCCTCACTCTCATAATCTCACTCATTCTCAGAAAGCCTTCACTCACACGAAGCCTTCACTCTCAGAACACGAACCGAACCCTCTTCACTCTCAGATCTCCACGCCGTTCTCACCGTTTCCTCTCCCTTGACCGCCACCTTCCCCCTCATTTTCCGACCACCATAGACGTCCAATCAAAAAACGAGTTTGATATTTGGTATCCCCTAAGCGTCCGCATGAAAACCCCTCAAGAAATTTTAAGTTTGGAGAACTCTTCACCGGATCTCCGTCGTGCCGGAAATCGCACCACCGGAGCTCCGCCGTGCCGGAAATCTCACCGTTGTTACTCAGTGTAAGATTTCTCTCCACCATAGACTACGATTTTGTTGTTTTTTTACTCAGTGTAAGTTTCAGATTCACTGATATAGTGTTACTGATTTTGTTGATTTTGTGACCCTGACGACGAGGAGGAAGAGGAGGAGGAGCAAGAGGAAGAGGTAAATGACTTATATTTGCTTTATGAAATCCCTAATTTATCAAAACGACGATTACGATTTTGAAGTCTTCAAAAATCTGGATTCTGACCTGTTTATCATGTTTTATCTTCTTCATCAATTTCCTCAATTAGTTTGATTTTCCTTTTAATTTATTTTTATTTTTCAATTTTTATTCTGTTCTATGCTAGGGCTTATAACATTACAGCTGCCTGTACTGGATTTATCTTGGGTTTAGTATCAGCTGGTTGTCACATTAGGGGTATGTATGACTATGAGTTAGTTATTTTGTTTAATTTTGCTTGACCTTCTAGTTTACTTTATTATATTATATATGTTGGCTTTACTAATTCTTTTAGTGGTTGTTAATAGGAGGATTTTCCACATAATGCTCACCACAGGGAAGTTTCAATCTCTGTTAGCAATTATACTCTGAAGCATGGAGACACGGGATTAATCATTGTTGGTGGGAGGATGGAAATGCAGCCAAATGTATGTGTCACTTTTATTTTTGTTTCCTGGTTTGTATGTGTCGCTTTTTATATAGTAATGGCAAAACTCACAATTTAATGTGTTTATCATACTTTCATCAAAGGGAAAACTAGTAAGTTTATGAGTAACATAAGGTCGTGGCTATCTTGTTATCAGCAGTTTTATTTGATGAAGCATGATAGTAATGTGGGTTTGCTGCTGTTCTTTGGGTTTCAGAAATTTTGATTGTTATTTGATTCTTGTAATAGTAATGATTTTGGAATTGTGCATCTCTAGTTTATGTGTGGATTATTGTATTATCTTCCAATCTAATGGTTTTGCTGAAGCTTATGTTATTTGCTTTCCACTTTCAGATTTTTATGGATCCTTTTGAAGAAATGGGAATGGGAGCCAGATTTGCTGCAGCATCGAAGAAGTGCTACTGAAAAGGAGGTATATAGACAAGCTGCTAGTTGATGCTAACATTTGTGCTCGTTTTGTTTTATTTTGTAATAGCACGTTCATGTAAAATGCTAACACTTAAATTGAGCATAATAGCATGGTTCTATTTTGTAAAATGTGTCACTCTTTAAACATTCTATCATGTTATATTTTACTTTTAATACGTCCAATCATATAACAGAATTCATGTGTTCTAGTTTGTCCTATTTTAACCCATCAGACCATTTATTCTTTAGCTATTTGTCTTTGAATATTACTAGGAAATAGTGAATTATCCTTTTATTATCATTGCTAGTTTTGTTAAGACTTGAGCTGGGTGGAATTTTTCGTGCTTGTCAGGTTCGTTCGTTAGCAGGTGGAAGTGAGTGACATGGTCTTTTTGGATTTTCTGACTTCACTTCTACAACTGCTACACTTTTAGATCAAATTAAGAGGATTTCCCTAGTGCTTTATATGCTATAAGACTCTTCACCATCTTTTGGTTCATCTTTCTTCTTTAAATGCTAGAATTCTGCCTTAGCTGAAGCAACTTGACAAGCAGCTAATTGGAGAATATAGCTCAAATTTGGTTAAAGCTTGATATTATGTATGTTTCCTAAGTAGTAGGACTTATCTAGTGACAGTTATATATAGACATATTATAGATCTATTAGACATTCATTGTACTTGTTCCTTCTACAGCTGGAGATCTTTAGACATTCACTCGACTTGTTCGTTCTACAACTGGAGTTGTACATTCACTCCTAAGGTATATATTTGATTCAGATTTTTGTCGTACTAATTTCATGTTATGTACTTTGTCATTTTTGTTGTACTAAGGTATATATTTGATTCTGATTTTTGTTGTACCAATTGGCATATATCATATAGCTAATCTTCAGTATTGTTTTTGAGAGGGGTGCCTTCTTGAGGCTACAAAAGTTATATTGCAGGCAATCAGATGCATCTTATATTGTAAGTTTTATTTAAAGTGTGATTTGTGTAGTTGAAATACGGTCCCTCTGATCTTAATCAAATAATTCAAATGAGTTGACCACTTAATTACACACCTGAGCCAGATTCATCCAAACCTTATCATTCTTTCATTCAGTGTATAAATTGGAGGTTTAGTGGTGAAGTTATGCAGAATAAGCTGATATATGTGATTGACCATGCAGTTACATTATCTAAGGCGGCTATTCTGGGAATTACTCTTGGAGCCTTCGTAATTCTTCTTATGATACTATTGGCAGCTTGCCGACCACACAATCCATCTCCGTTTCCTGAAGGATCACTTGAAAAACCAGGTACTTATCGGGGTTGCATCTTCATAGTTCAACAAGTTCTAGTCTTCAGCTCCTAAACTAAAACTTACTAATTAGTATCTTTGTATTGGCAAAGTTTAAGAGCTAGTTGGTTTTTGGTATATTTTATAGAAATATCTCCAGTAGATGTGACATAGGATTGTGTTATGGTATGAATAGGATTTTGTAATGTAAAATACATTTTTGGTATATTTTACAGAACATTCGTGGTGGACAAGTGGTGCTGGTAAAAAGGTTGAAATTTTGCCACTTCTACTGGTAAAAAGGTTGAAATTTTGTCTTTTTTTTCATGCTATTCTGTCAATTTTGGTTCCAAAATGTTTACTTTTATACAGATCTCTACATCGGGGACATGCTTAGGATGCTTCCTTGTTACCTTATCATTCTTCTTGCAGGTTCTCTGAATAACAAAATCTGCTTTTTTGATTGTTTTTCATAATATTTATATCTAAATCAATTGATTGTTTCACTTGCCATATCTATGGCATTTTAAATACTTCTGAGATGGATCTTGAGGTGGAGCCAGATAGTTTGTTTTCGTAATTTAAATTGTTTTTGTAGATGTTTGATTGTGAGTTTTGCCATTAAAATTGATTGTTTTGTTAGTTAAAGAATGTGAAACTAACAAGTGAGGGACTCTAAGAGATGAAGTGCAGAAGATACTAAAGACACATAAGAGAGACTAGAGTTGTTGAGAGGGAGAGAAAGATGAGAAGTATAGTGATGCAGCAAAGAAGAAATATAGTGTTGCCATATATAGATATTTCTGTGTTCCTTTCCACACACCCTCTTACTCTAATTTCTTTTCACTGGTTTACTAATTTAATGGGAATAAAAATAAGAGATACATGTTAGTCTTTCTCTGAACATTCAATTAAAAATAAGAGATACATGTTAGTAATTTAAATACTATATATAACCATTCAATTAAAGTTGAATTTGATGGGAAATATATGTTAGTCTTTCTCTGAAGTGGTTCTCTGAAGTTGAATTAAAGTCAGCCTGATCCTGCATTTTAATAGGCATGTGGTTTTCTGCATCTTCAGTACTAGTAAATGGATTAAAGTAGGTTTGAGTGCTACTAGCATGTGAGTAATTGATACTAATGCATGCAAAAATAGCAAACCAGCTTGCATGTATAGATTCCTAAAGTGATTTAAATCTGCTTTATTATCCAATCTGCTTTATTATCAAGTGATTTAAATCTGCTTTATTATCCAATCTGCTTTATTATCTAATTTAAATTGTTTTTGTAGATGTTTAATTCGAGTTGTCCGTTCACGCATGAAGACTTGACACACGTCAGAGAAGTTTGGGCAGAGTTTTTTATAAAGTTGTATGCAGAGCGTAAACCCACTTCAAAGGAAGAAGAACGAAGAAAACAACTTAAGTGATGAATGTAAGTGACTGTGAGACTAGAATGTAAGTGACTGTGAGACTAGAATGTATTTTTTTGTACTTAAACTGATGAATGTAAGTGACTGGCTGTAGAATGTATTTTGTACTTAAACTGATGAATGTACCTAAACTGACCAATTATAGTAGAATGTTTGTCTTGTACTTAAGTGAATCATGTGAGTGGCTGAATAATTGCTTTGTTCTACTAATTTTGAAATGTTTGTTTTGTTGGCAATCAATTAGTGGTGTATGTAATTTGGATTGGCCATATTATTGGCCATATTCCAAGTTACAGATGATTAGAGTGATGAATTTCGTATAACCAGGGTGTAACCAAAATTTAAAAAAAAAAAACTTTTAAGGTCAGGCGCAATAATGCTTGACCTTAAATCACACATACGAAGTCAAGCAATAATAAAAGCTTGACCTTAAATCATACATACGAAGTCAAGCAAGAATAAAAGCTTGACTTTAAATCATACTTACGAAGTCAGGCAATAATTAATGTTTGACTTCGTAAGTATGATTTAAAGTTAAGCATTTATTCTTGCTTGACTTTGTAAGTATGATTTAAAGTCAAGCAATAATAAAAGCTTGACCTTAAATCATACATACGTAGTCAGGCAAGAATAAATGCTTGACTTTAAATCATACTTACGAAGTCAGGCAAGAATAAATGTTTGACTTTAAAACATACTTACGAAGTCAGGCGCAATAAATGCTTGACTTTAAATCATATTTACGAAGTCAGACTATCGCTTGACTTTAAAACTCCAGACATACAAAGTCGACTTAATAAAAGTCAAGCGCCCACCTGACTTTAAATCCCCTTTTCGCCCTGACTTTAAATCCCTTTTCTGCACTAGTGCCTGCTCTTCACTTATATTACAGTGACAATACAAAATGACCTGATTTCTACTTTCTCTAAACCTGATAGCTATACAACATTTTCTCAATGCTATCTACCAAAATCTTATCTAAAACAAACTAATTTCTATGTTACATGAGAAAGAATTGAATCCTAAAGTAGAGGGTTAGTGCTTTGTACAAGGGTTTCATGGTACTACAGTTGGATTTTGTGGCTTTGCAAATTCAGAAAGCGCTCTGGTGTCGGAGGAATGGTGCAAGCCAAGGCCAGTTCCACTGCAATAGAAAACATGCTTTACTACCAAACAATATGATCTGCAACACCTAGCAAAATAACAAGATGCTTGCAATTTAAATGATTTTTCCAGAAGGCTTAGATCTGAAGGCAAGATCAAGAGAATACAGTCAGGGAAGTTCTTATTGATACATGCAGCATAAATCTTATTGATCAAGAGAATACAGGCAAGAGTGAAAACGATGTATAGCATCAAACATAAAGTGAAAACGAAGACAAAGATCTAGCAAGTATAGCATCAAACATCACCAAACAGCAAGAGTGTAAGGCAGAAAACGAAATCAAAAAATGAAGCAAGATATCAACAGAAAATGAAGCAAGATATAAACCTGACTAGCATAACAACAGAGCATATATATTCGGGCAGTTCACAATCTGAGAAAAAATTTCCATAAATAAATTCCAATCTGAGAAAAAATTCGAGCAGTTCATTCCATAACAACAGAGCATATATATTCGAGCAGTTCATATATATTCCATAAATCAAGCAGTTCACAATCTGAGAAAAAATTTCCATAAATAAATTCCAATCTGAGAAAAAATTCGAGCAGTTCATATATATTCCATAAATCAAGCAGTTCATTCCATAACAACAGAGCATATATATTCGAGCAGTTCATATATATTCCATAAATCAAGCAGTTCACAATTTGAGAAAAAATTTCCATAAAAAAATTTAACAGTACAACAACGCAGTGGAGAAAGAAAGAAATGCGAACTGAGATGAGTAAAATGAACTGAGAAAGAAACGAAAAAATGAATCAAGATGAATCAATCGGGCAGTTCATATTCACAATTAGGCAGTCCAAGAATCGAACCTGTGAGTTGAGATGAGAGATATCAGTAACAGTGACTCACGGTTGCGCGTTGAGAGAGAGATCAGTAACGGTGGTGACTCACGGTTGCGCGTTGAGAGAGAGAGAGAGAGAGAGAGAGAGATCGGTTGCGTTGAGAGTGAGATCAGATAGGGTTTGTGTGTGAGTGATAGGCTTGCGTTGAGAGTGAGTGAGATCAGATAGGGTTTGGTTTGTGCGTGAGTGAGATGAGATCTGATAGGGTTTGATTTGTGCGTGAGTGAGATGAGATCTGGGCTGGTTGTTGTTGGGCTGTGCGCTGCCTGCGTTGTTGGGTTGGGGCCTAGTATATTAATAACAAAAAATAATAATAAATAGGATTTTAGCGGTTTTGTTTGGTTTGGTTCGGTTTCTGAAATGGGAACCGAGAACCGAACCGAACCGCTCGGTTCAGTGGAAAAAAAGTCGAACAAAACCGCTAGAAATCGGTTTTTTGCGGTTTTCGGTTTGGTTTGGTTCGGTTTGCGGTTCTCCTATTGGTTTGGTTCGGTTTTGAACACCCCTAGTCGCTAGTGGGGCCCCGCCTCTTCGCTGATAAGTACCCACTAAATTGAGGTCTTGGTAAAGCTATCTTGATGAGCTCTTGGACTAGGTTCCAACATTGTGTTCCTCGTGGAACCGCCCGAGCCAATGTCTGAGTTATCTCCAATGCCCTAGTTCGGTTAAATTCCTGCAAGCAACAACCATAAAATATAAATTCAAAAAACAATAAAAACTTAAAAAAAGATTCATAACAAATATTTGGCATACTAGTTGTGCCTCTGTCTCTGCCTCATATGCTGGTCACGACGATGGTGGTTGTGGTACGTTGGAAGGGGATATGTATGGGCGGGAGACCCTGCGATACCACTCCATATACCTAGGAAACATGTCTAGGTGACCCTACTAACTGCATTGCCATGCTCCATAATGTGCTCATCAAACATGAACCACATCTCATTTGTTGTCTCTAGACTCACAAACTTTTGTTCGATATCATACGAGTCGTAGGACATGGGTTGGACGCGTCCAAACTGTTTGCGGATCCAATCTCGGGTCGCACAACACAGCCGATACCCAGTGGCGGACCCAGGACCCCGGGGTCATGGGTGTCAAATTTTTTAAGGCCAATGTCAAATGGGTGCAAACATTGGTCTACTAGTACAATTTAAAATTTTCAGGGGGTTCAAAATTAAAATTTCAGGGGATTTGGGCTATTTATATAGTGGTAAGTGCATTTTTTTTCCAGGGGGTTCAACTGAACCCCCTCACTACAAGGTAGGTCCGCCACTGCCGATACCTCTCATACTACAACTAGGCCCTTTATCTATCTCAAGTAGTGTCGAGTCGTAGGAGACGCCTAGAAGTTCATGCAATAGCTTAGCTAAATCCATCTTCAAGAGCAAAGGCAGGTTGAATAACTCCCCAATAATAAGGATGTATAGTGTTTGGGAGACATCGTCGAGTGTAATCGACATCTCCCCCACCAGAAGGTGGAAGCTGGATGTGTCTGACACTAAATGAAGTCTTGGACATTCGATTTCCATTTCATTTCGACTACTTCTAGGAGTAAATTCATTCTTGAAATAATAAGAACAAAAATGAGTTGTTTCACAGTGTAAGTAAGAGGAACATATCGAACCTTCAACTCTAGCTTTAGTTTTAACTGACCTTTTTGAATCACCCATGAACCTAGAGAAAATGATATCATGTTAATAATCATCTAATCCAAACGATATATATATATATATATATATATATATATATTAACTGACCTTTCAAACGGATACATCCATTTGTATTGGACAGGTCCGCCAAGTTTAGCTTCATATGCGAGATGAACAGAAAGATGCTCCATAGAATCAAAGAAACCAGGCGGAAATTAATATTCTCTCCAACTTGCATAAGATAAGTGGGATGTCTTGTTCCATTTTTGTAAGATCATCCGCTTTTAGCATTGCAGAACTCAAATTCTTAAAGTATTGACTTATTTCAATGAGCGGACTCAAAACGTGTGTTGGCAACGAACTAAAGGCAATAGGAAGTAAGCACTCCATGAATACATGACAATCACGGCTCTTCATCCCATGTAACCTCCCATTATCCACATCAGAACATCTTGCTAAATTGGAAGAATAACCGTGTGGCATTTTCAACTCAGAAATCCACCGATAAACTGCTTTCGCTTGCTCCGTAGATAAAGTATAATTGGCTTTGGGTTTCAGTGTCCTACCTTTAGCTTGCTCAACCAACAACAAATCCTTTCGCCTGTAGTAATGATCCACGTCCTTCCTAGCCTTCTCATTGTCTTTCGTTTTACCTTTCACGTTCATAACAGTGTTAAATATGTTATCAAAAAAATTCTTTTCAATATGCATTACATCGAGATTGTGTCTCAATAGATTATCTTTCCAATATGGAAGTTCCCAAAAAATACTTTTTTTGGTCCAATTATGCCATAGTCCATAACCATCTGGACGAGAAACAACACCCACAACGACTTCCACAAGAGAGATATCCTTGACATTGTTCCAAACTTCTTCTGGTGTCAGCCTACGAGGAGGTCCATCTGTTTCAACATTCCCCTTGATGAATCCATATTTTGACTTTCTAAATGGATGATCGCTAGGTAAAAACCTACGGTGCGAGTCAAACCATGAGGTTTTTCCTCCATATTTAAGAGTAAAAGCCTTTGTGTCAACCATGCAAATCGGACACGCCATCTTACCATGTGTCCCCCATCCAGACAACATTCCATATGCAGGAAAGTCATTAATGGTCCACATTAAAGCTGCCCTCATCTTGAAATTTTGTCTAAGTGCTGCATCATAAGTTAAAACACCATTCCACAACCTTTTTAGGTCATCAATCAAATGTTTCAAATATATGTCAATACCTGCTGTTGGATTAGTTGGCCCTGGTATTATAGCATTCAAAAACATGTAGGGTTTAGACATACACATTTCAGGAGGAAGGTTATATGGGGTAACAATAACTGGCCAACAGGAATACGGTGTTGCTGACGATTGAATATATGGTGTGAAACCATCAGAGCATAAACCAAGCCGAACATTGCGTGGATCATTGGCAAAATCTGGATGAACACGATCAAAATGCTTCCAAGCTTCACCATCAGATGGATGACGTAATTCACCAGAATTATTTCTATTTTCATAGTGCCACATCATTTTACCCGCAATTTCCATTGAAGTAAACATTGTCTTCAGCCTTGATATAATCGGCAGATAGAACATTGATTTCCTTGGAACTTGTTTGCCTCTGCTTGTCCCTTTCCTGCTGACACGATACTGACTCTTGACAAAACTTGCATTCCAGCAACTCTCCATAATTTATGCCAAACTCATTGTTATAATAGATCATGCAACCAGACACACAACAATCAATTCTTATGGAATTTAAGCCAAGCTTTCGATACCAATCTTTTAGCATCATAATAACTCTGCGGCAAAAGTCCTCTAATGGGGGTTGCATCCAACATCATTTTAGTCATGTATTCCATGCACAATTCCGCAACGTTAAATTGAGACTTAAGACCCAACAACCGAACACACATTGATAACTTAGAGTCTTTAGATTCTTCAAATAATGGTTTATTCGTCTCACTCAAAAACATATAAAACCTGAGCTTCCTCGTTTGGAACTTCTTCAGCATCATATTGTGGTTCTTCGAAATCCAAATTTACACCGCCAGCATCAGATATCATCACCTGAACAACATCAAACGGCTGATATCCCGTAGTCGTTGGATTACTACTTGATGTGGAAGCTTCTACGACTGGACTTGATGTGGGACCTTTTACTTGGACAGGAACATTATCAACCGCAGGAACTCCAGCTGCTAACTCGCCATGGCGGGTCCATATCCAATAATTTGGCTTAAACCCATTATTGTACAAATCAAGTCGAACACCACCTTCCTTTTTTATAGATCGAAACATACATTTGGAGCAAGGACATCTAACTCCACCTTGTCGCTCAAATTCTTTTTGATGCTTAGCAAAAAGAACAAACTCTTCGACTCCTTGTACAAAACGCCGCTTCAACCCAGCTCTTCCAGGATACATTCGATCATATATACATCCAGTTACAATCCATTTTTTGTGTATGTTCCTTATATTATACATATATACTACACAACATATATCATATATGTGTATTAGAACAATACACATTGGTATTGGTATTTTTATGTTTGACCAAATATGCAAAGTAAAATAAATAAACTGTTAACTAAAATTTTTAAATATATATCAATATTTTAATTTTTTAGTAAATGGTAACATATATTATTAATAATGGTAACATTTTATTTTACTAATAATTTTACTTTTTTTACTAATATTATATATATATATATATATTATAATAATATTTCGTATTTATCTTATCTAAAAAAATACAAATAACAAACAATTATTACAATCTAATTTATTTTATTTTTCCGAAAAATTCCAACTTATAACATCAATAAGTTTTACTAAATAATAACTATGTTAATTTTTATATTTTTAACTAATACATTAAAATAATTCGTATTTTTAAAATACAAAAAATTCCAGATAATTTATTTTTATGTTTTTAACTAATACATTAAAATAATTCTTATTTTAAAAATATATAAAACTTCAGATCATTATTATACAATCAGTGTAAACACAATCAAATTATTACACAACAAATTAAATTTATTTTATTTTCGCAAAAAATTTCAAGTAATAACATCATCTAATAACATTTTATAACAAATAATTTTGTTAACTAACCGTTAGTGAAGAGAAGTCTCTGACTTGATGCTTTCCGGAACAGAACTTTCAAGTAAACTCCAAACTCCAATCAATTACAAAACAAATAATAACATAAAAAATATTAAACAACTCATATTCAAAAACTAAATATTAACTAAAACAATTAAATATCAGTTAAAGAACATACCTTACACAAAACTTAAGAACAATCTCGCAGAGGGCAGGGAACAGATTTCGAATGGAGTGGAGTGAGAGATTTGAGAAGAGAAGAGTGAGAGATTTCGGAGAAGAGAGTGGAGAGATTTGTGAAAGGAGTGGAGAGATTTCATATATATAGAGCCATGGGTGCAACGACTCTTTTTGCAATTCCGCCGGAAATGACGGTTGCCGGCGGATTTTATGACTTACCGGCGGATTTTAGTAACCGTCCAGAACACAACTTCCCATAAAGAAATCCGCCGGAAATGGCACATACCGGCGGATTTGATGACTTACCGAGGGATCCGTAGTTACCTGCGGAATTAGTGCGATTACCGGCAGATTTTTGAATTTCGAATTTTAAATTTTTGCCGCCACAAATCCCAGTTACCGGAAGATTTTATTGCTTGTTGACGGATCCGTAATTACCGACGGAATTAGTGTGATTACCGGCAGATTTTTGAATTTCGAATTTTAAATTTTTTCCGCCACAAATCCCACTTACCAACAGATTGTTTTAGTGGGTTTTTACCGGCGGATAAATGCGCCGGAACAATCCCTTACCGGCAGATTTTGTTTTAAATATTTTTTTAATAACGGAAATTATCCGCCGGTACATGCAATTATCGGCGGATTTTTTTTAAATTTTTTTCGCAAATCATTTCCGCTGGAAACACCTAAAAAATCCGCCGGTAAGTTACAGCCTAATTGAAATCCGCCGGTAAAACCTGAAAAATCCGCCGGTAATTTACTGGCGAAAGAAGTCCGCCAAAAACTGCCAAAATCCCCCGGAAATGTACTGGCGAATTTAATCCGCCGGAAATATCCCACCGGTAATACACGAAATTCTTGTAGTGTGACTGTCCACTCCACAAAAGCACAAATAATACCCTTGTATATTTGCCTACACCCTAGGCCAACAAGGGGCGAAAGACAAGTTGCTTCATTAAGGCCGCAATCTCAACCAGCGTATCAATCATATCTCTGCTCTGTGTATGATATGATGTGTAGCTCTTTGCAGTCATGTATCGTGGTGGTATCCGTTAGTGGAAGTCAACCATTAAAAAAGTTAACATACCGTGAACAAAAGGTCTAATTGACTCACATTTCTCTCCCGTAAATTCTCAACGACGTGGTCCCTCTAGGTCTTAATAACTGATCCATCTATTAATCTGCCAGAGTATGGATACGATCCAGATGGATCATCAATGGGAGCATTAGCAGTATAAGCATCTTGTGATCTTGATGCTCAAGCTGCTCTGATGTCCCTATATCAGCAAGAGAATGTTGTTGCTTCTCAAATGGCGCCTCCTCAACTATAGATAGGATCAATACAAGCCGCATGACTTCTTCCTCTTATCTCTAATCAAAGCAGTCGAGCACTCCTCCCGTGTATGAGGACCGTAAGATCATCTGCCCCTAGTTTTAGCCATACCTGCAACAATTTAGGAAGTCAGTTAGGTACCCAACACAAATTAGCAGTGAAATACACAAAATGACATGGTTTACATGTCTGGTACCTTAGTACCGAGTGTACAACTAGTGGGGACTTTGAAGCAACACATCTAGTACCAAGGTACCGAGAGATTTCAGTACCAAACTACTGAACCATCTCGGTACCAAATGTGTTACTTCAAGGTCCCCACTAGTTGTACACTTGGTACCAAAAGGTACCAGACATTACTCAGATTCATAAAAAAAAATGCATAATAGAGCAAATGAGAGAGAGATGAAGAAGACGAATCGTGGTGGTTGTGGTGGTACGACCCTCATTCACACGCTTTCCAGGAAACTTCCGAGAAGGTCACCCATCCCAAAATTGCTCCAAGTCATGCACGTTTAACTATGGATTTCTTATGTTCATGCTTCCGAAAAGATAATGCATTTGTTGGTATAGATAGTCCAAATTAATTATTTTAAGTCTTCATTCAATTGTACAGTCTCATACTTGCATAACCTCAAGATTCCTCTCATTCTGGTGCGTATTCGGTTCATTCACATATCCATTCTCCTAGAAGCGTGCTAGGAGCCGTTCATTGTCCATGCTCTGTACAAGCTATTACTCCCCGCCCTTGTCAGCCTTAGCGTCACGGAGTTGATGGTGAGATAAAGAGGGGAGTGAGGGCATCTTAGAGATCTTTAGTTAAACTAGGGAGTGGGGGGAAATTCCAAACAAAAAACTTAAGGAAGTGGGATTCCAGATTTGTCCAAACACGGACAAACATTTTGCGGGTCGGGTTAACCACTGACCCGTCTTGATAACCCTATTAGTAAAGCGGACAGGAAATTCGTCGGGTTGACCCATCGAAATTTTCGCGATACTGCTGGAGTGTCAGTTAGGGTTTTCGAACTTGCTCATTTCTGCTTGATCTTGAAACTGAGTCACTTTTCAAGCGGTACCTCCGCTCTCCTCCTCCTCCGACGGCCAACCAGCAGTCCTCGGACGAACGTTAACGCCGCCGTAGCACTGTAAGCCCCCTTTCTCTGAGTAATTCGCTTTATTTTTTTCGTGCTGTTATTCACTCACCCTCTTCTTTGATTTCTTCCTCATCTAAAAAGAAACTATTCCTAGAGAATAAAACCAGTAACGAATCTCATTTAGCAGTAGCACCTATATTGATAGAAGAAATCCAGTACTTTTATTCTATACTTGCCAGCTGAACTTGTATTTGATTTGACTCTCACACACACTCTTACTTTGATAGTACAGCGATTCTCGTATCATGGCTATAATCCTTTTTAATCATTAAGGAGTTAAATGGTTCTTGAAAATATTGTTTATATGCATATGGCTCAGAAATGTTCTGTAGGAAATAATACTTATAGAAGGTGGTTTGTTCTGCAGGGAATTCTTTTTCTTAATAATATAAGTATCAATGCTTGCCAAGCCAGTCAAATTCTTGTGATTGATTATTTTCTCATCTGTGATATTATTATATTTTTGATTCTTTGAAGCATGTGCTTGATGTGTTCTGTTCCAAAATATTCTCATTGTTCCAGTTTTTTTTCTTCCTCTTTGTCCTAAATATTCTTACATTATATTATCTGTTTTATATTCAAATAGATGGCAGCTGATTAATCTACATTGTATGTTATACCCAGAACTAGAATGTCCTCTCTTCAGTATCAGTATTCAGAATAGGATATATATATCAAATTAGAGGACCTTATCATGTGAGAGAGGAGAAAATATTGACCATTTGATTTATACAGGAGTGGTCAGAATTAAAACATAAAAGTCACGTGACTTTTAATTGGTCAAGATTAAATAGTTTACCTTGATTTGGGCTGGTTGATGGTCAGTCAAGGTGTGGTGATCCAATTTTATACCCTAGGGCTTATAGGCAAACAAGTGTCTATTGCAGCTATGTTAGATTTTTATCAACTCAATGCACCACACACCAATGCGATCTCAGACTCAATCCAAGCTAAGGCATCAGTTTTTCACTTTTAAGTGTTTTTGTTTCCTCAACAACTTATGAAGTCCATTATATCCTTTGGAATTATGATATAAGGTTCTTCGTAAAAATCTTTTTATCTTTTTTGCTTGCAAAATCATTTTCATGTTTTTACATACTCAACGCAGTAAAACCCCAATTACATGCTAACCAAAAGTTTCCGGCTTTCCCTTGCATTAGTAGGATGCAGGCTTTGAATTGGATCATATCTCTACAATATTTCCCCAGCACTGATAGGTTTTTCAATCAAGTTGTATCTCACTTTTGTTCACTAGATTTTGTTAATACTATGTTTAGGGTAAATTACACTCCCCTCCCTTGAAATAAGCTTGAATTACACTCTCCCTTCCTAGTTTTATGTTAAAATCTACATTCCCCTTTCCTGAAATGTAAAATGTATTACATTTAGTCAATTGAGGCATAAATGAACATTTTAATGGCGGTGAACGACTTTGAATGATCCTTCCAATAATTTTTCTGCTCATAACAGTTTTCAATGTCATTGATAACTAAATCTGAACGCTCGATTGGTGATTTTGAGACAGTAGAGTCAGAGGATAAAATGAAGTTTTAAATATCCATTTTAGTGACTTTAAAAAATGTCTAAAATCTTTATTCTATGTTTTATTCTTTAATAATTGATAGTAGAAGTTCAAAACTTTATGTTAATGATATTGACAGCCAAAATAGAGAAAAAAGATGTGCATAAGGAGTTTGGCTATATTAAAATGAATCTAAGTGTAACATATATTTACTTATCAAGAGAAGGTAGTGAAATTCAAGCTTCTCTTAGAGGGGACAATGTAATTTTCTCTATTATTTATATACTATCAGAACCTGTTTACAACTTTTTTTATGCTCATGAAAGACCCTTTATGTACCCTTATAACTAACTGCAATTTGGCATTCAAAGTAATTTATTGCTTATGATGCGAAAATTTTTCATTTGGATGAGGATTGTTGTGTTATAGATAGTTTTATTTGATAGGGGTGTGGGGATAAATCCTTAGAACTAAACTGAATTGAACCACATATAACCAAATTTTTTAGAAATGATAATTTTAAATCCAGTTTTTATAACCACAATAGATACAGATTTTTTCTTACATGTGCAGTTCAGTGATCCACTATTAATAAACCGAACTGTTTGATTTAGAATTTTGTAAATTCACAACTTTTACCTTCATCATCTGAAGCATGGGTACTCTGAAGTTGAAGGTGTACATGTACTGGAATGTTGGGTCTTGTTTGGTGCTACAATCACCAAACATCAATTCACTGCATCGAAACTCATTTTGCAACCATCCCCTTCTTGCCGTGAGAGACATTAAAGTTCACCTCCCTCTCCGTTCCATGAAAAACGTAAGCTCGGCTCTAAGAGAGCTGAAGTTTTAGTTTTTAGACATACAAATCTTTTTGTCTCCTCTCAAGAAAAAGTAAGGAATATAATGGTAGTGAACGCAAAAAATGGGATATCGGCTTAAATGGTTGGGATCCACTTGAAGGGGCTGACATTCTTGAAATTGCTAACTTCATGAATCATATTAGGTTCTTTTCATGGATGCTATACAATGGTTAATGAAATGATGACATCGACACTGTAAACGTTTGGTATTCGCCATCATATTTAGATTTTATGATGTTAATTGTTGAAAAATTACATATATTGAAGACATCTCTTGTGTCCAACATTGACACTTCAATTACTTCCATTTTCTCAAATTATTATCGGTATCTCCTTGTCAGTGTTGTGTCTGGTGTCTGTGCTTCATATTTGTGAGATGTTTTGTTGTCATTTTGAATAACTCAATCTCCTTATTGGTGGCAATTTTAGATGTGTGTCTAGTCTTTTTGATATTTTACTGCTGACTCTCTTGATTCTATTTCAGTGTTGGGCACTGGGGCTTGTACAAATTGAAGTTTGTTGGATTTAATTCTAAGCAAAGGTCAAAATGCAAGGTTTTCCAGGTGAAAATGAAAATGCTTTGTCAGTTGTTGGTCCAAGGCCAATGGAATGGTCTAGTGTTCCATATAATGCTCCTCATGCTGCTGGGCCAAATGGAAAGAAGCGGACTTCAAGTTTGGAATCGCCAATCATGTTACTGACGGGTCACCAGAGTGTTATATATACCATGAAGTTCAATCCAGCAGGATCAGTGGTTGCATCTGGATCAAATGACAGAGAAATTTTCCTTTGGAATGTGCATGGGGAATGCAAGAACTTCATGGTTCTAAAAGGGCATAAGAATGCAATTTTAGATCTTCACTGGACTACGGATGGGACACAGATAGTCTCGGCCAGCCCCGATAAAACACTGAGGTTGTGGGATGTAGAAACAGGAAAACAAGTCAAAAAGATGGTAGAGCATCTCTCATATGTCAACAGTTGTTGTCCTTCCCGGAGGGGTCCACCTCTTGTTGTCAGTGGCTCTGATGATGGAACAGCTAAACTATGGGATATGCGTCAAAGGGGTTCCATCCAAACATTCCCTGATAAATACCAGATTACTGCTGTTAGCTTCTCTGATGCCTCAGATAAGGTATACACTGGTGGTATTGACAATGATATTAAGGTATGGGATTTGCGTAAAGGTGAGGTTACCATGACACTTCAAGGTCATCAAGATATGATTACCGCTATGCAACTGAGTCCCGATGGTTCATACCTTCTTACAAATGGCATGGACTGCAAGCTTTGCATTTGGGATATGCGACCATATGCTCCCCAAAATCGCTGTGTGAAGATTTTGGAAGGACACCAACACAACTTCGAAAAGAACTTGTTGAAGTGTAACTGGTCACCTGATGGAAGCAAGGTCACAGCTGGGAGTTCTGATCGAATGGTTTACATCTGGGATACCACTTCTCGACGAATCTTGTATAAGCTTCCCGGGCACAATGGGTCTGTTAATGAGTGTGTTTTCCATCCCAGTGAACCTATTATTGGTTCTTGTAGTAGTGACAAGCAGATTTATCTTGGGGAGATATGAAGCGTGATATTTAGGAACTAGCCGGAATACGGCATGTTGTTGCTTTTCACAGCCATTAGGGAGACTTTAGAAATGCTGAATTCCTTCTGCTGTTTCATGGTCGATCAAATCAGTGACTGTATAGTATATTATTTGGCAAAATCGTTGTCTCCTGCTTTTGTTGCTAGTTGATGTATTTTGGAATTTGACATTGTCCACTATTTCATACTAAACCGTGGGGCCTTTTGGTTTGATCTTTGAATAATAGTTGACAATTACTCCCATTTGGTTGAAACTAGATTAAAAATGACCTATTCCTAATTATTTATTACACATGAGATAAGGATTTTCAGTGTTTTTTGCTACGTAAATTTGAGTTTCCAAATTTATGTATTCGTTTTTATGCTACAGTTTGGTGATTTTGTTGAGTTGTTACTGTAGGGTGAGTCAACAATGATGACGAGGCGGGATTTTATGTTCATTGTAAGTATGCCCTGCGTAAGCACTTAGGTGGGTTTGGTATTAGACGCTTGGTTGTGGTTAAATCTACTTCCCTCATGAAGCATGGTTGGTAAATATGGAATGACAATCATGTCACATGGTTTGCACACTTTACCCAAGCAACAATAACAATTTTCCTGTTATTAATATATCCTTTAACCCACAAAATTTCTAATCTAGGTATCTAGCGTTAAAACTCTGGGCCAGTTATCCTGTCCCTCGAGACACTTCCAATGAGCGAGAGTTTAGTCACTGTTGTCCGTGCGGTGGATACCCGAGTTTACCCAAAAACATTATTGAGAAGATTAGGAGGCCAAACATAAATGTGAAAGATGTAAATCAACATGCTAAGAATGACAAAATTAACGAGTTGAACTCTATCTCCAACAGGATAATCTAGCCTTTATTCTATCTGCAATAGGTAATAAATGGATTTTTCAAGGCTTTCATTTGAATAACGGGACCCCAAGATAATTAAAAGGGATAGTACCTTTAGAAAACCCAGGAGAATCTGGGATGGCAGTGATACGAGAAATGGAGATGTTGCCAGTGTAAAACATAGATTTCTCTTTATTAATAACCCGCCTGAGACTTTCTCATAAGAGGAAAAAAGATCCAGTAAGCTAGATAAACTCTTTTTAGTAGCTCTACAAAAAATCATAACATCAGCATATAAAACATGGCTTGGCATACGGAAACCTGTGAGTTTGTCATAAGCTGGATTTTTCTGTCTTCAACAAGCTAGGAAATACCTCTACTTAAAACATCTTCAGCCAAACAAAAGAGAAGAGAGGACAAGTGATCACCTTGTCTAACTCTCCTCTTGCAACCAAAGGAACCAACAACGACACCATTAATAGAAAAAGAGAACTTAGGTGAGTGAAGAATAATATTTATCCAGGATCAAAATTTATCATTGAAACCAAAAGCATCCAGGACATGAAGTAAAAAGTTCCAATCTATAGTATCAAAAGCTTGTTTGATGTCAATTTTCACGGCTAACTGACCACTAAAAGATGTTTTCTAAAGCAAGTTAATAGATTTTGAAGCAATGCAAATGCAATCAGAAATGTTTCTACCTTCCAAAAATCCCCTCTAATTATCAGAAATAATATTATGAGCAATCCTATCAGATCCATCTACTTTTGGAATCAAAGCAACAATATCCTAACTTTTTAGCGGATGCCGTATGAGGCCATAAATGGCGCCAAAGTTGTTGTTCCACTTCCAAGGGTATTTTTGTAAACTCAACACTAACTTGTTTTTTTATAAACAATGTTAGTAGGGGTGGAGGAATGTTTGTTTCCAGGAGTTGAACCCAAGACCTCATTCTTGCACTCATTTAGTGCACTCCTTCAGTATCACTTAGCTCGCCAACTGAGCTAACTACTTTGACATGTGGCATGTTGTTAGAATGTCGAGAATTGTCATTTTGATAGCACTTCTTTTTATTATTTTGATGAAGCACTTCTTTTTATTATATTAGTATTTGATTTGATTTGATTAGTATTTGATATTTGATTTGATTAGTGGTTAAGTTGACCAGTTTTAGTAGATTATAGTAAATATTTTGATATTTACAAAAAAGAAATGTTTTTAATGCACTCATTTGCTTCAGTATCTCTTAGCTCGCCAACTTAGCTAACTAGTTTCGATTCAACACTAACTTTAGAGCTGGCAAAATGGGCCGGGCCCGTCGGGCCGGGTTAGCCCGAAAAATGGGAGGGCTTGGGCCGAAGGAATTGAGCCCGTTTTTACATCCGAGCTTTTTAGCCCGGTCCGCAAAAGCCCGAGCCCGCGTCGGGCTAGCCCGACCGGGCCATGGGTAGCCCGCAAGCCCGTGATTCATAAAATGAAAAAAAAAAGACACAGGCATGCTACTTTGGCAAAGAAGCTTAGTTCTTCATCACAGATCATGCTATTTGCTGATTTGTTTTTTTTACTATATTCTCTAATGTCTACCATGTGATGCAGAGTGCACGACATGAAATATGGTTGGAATGTTATTTATAAAGAATGAGAAAACTGAGAGTGAGCTGGAGTATCCAACAAATTAAAACCATAATTTACTGAGTTATTTGCTGAGAAATTTGTGAACCAAATTATCAACACATACAAGTAAGGACATGAGTTACTGTCTCATTGTACATTCCACATATAATCATAATGATTTTGGAATAGAAAAAAGATCCCAACAGTTAACCACATTGAACATCAGATTCTTTCATCAAATGGAAAACAAAATATCATCTCCATCCATCTGATTCTAAGTCAGAAGAAAACGAGAATCACCTGCCTAGAATCCACAGCATTAGCAAACCACTTATTAGACTCAACAAGATTCTTCATAGCCTGATGGATTTCCCTGCATCAAATCAAAAGCAACAACAATCACACACTAGGAGGACAAAAATCAACAATAACCATTAGGACACGAAACGACGTCGAACCCGTCAATCGCAGAAAATCGAGTAGTGGTGACAGGTTTTGGCTTTGTTGTGCATCATTTTGTCCGGTTACATGATAGTGTCACTAAAAAATCGCGCATAATGCGGGCTAGCCCGAAAAGCCCGCAGCCCGCATAGGGCCGGACTTGGGCCATAAAGGGTGAGCCCGAATTTCAACCCAAGCTTTTTAGCCCAACCCTTAAAAGCCTGAGCCCGTAGCGGGGCGACCCGATATGGGCCGGAAAGCCCGTTTTGCCGGCTCTAACTAACTTGTGAACTCCACTTGCTTCTATTTTTCTTTCTCTTGCGAGATATCTTTCAACCTCTCAACAATTTACCTTCCAATTTAGTCCCTTAACAGAGCTGATGTGGCAAATCTCAGGGACCAAATTGATATTAAGTTATATAAGTAAGAGACCAAATTGAAACACCCAAAAAAATTAATTTCCACTCATATATTTACATCCCTTTCATCTTTAATTTCATTTGTAATCTATTCAATTAGCTTTTTGGACCCAAAACTCCATAGTTTGCCGTAATCTATTCAATTGATACACGTTTGTAAAAGTGGGGGACTAAATTGAAATATTTGAAAAGTCAAGGACCAAATTGAACATTTTTAAAAAGTCAAGGACTAAATTGGGTATTACCTCATTCAAAATTCTAATATATATGCCAAATTGGAACCTTCTCTCTTGTTTTCTTGTTATTTTTTCTCTACTTTGATCTAAACAATATAAAGACCTTAAACACATAGTAATGCTTGTTCTTCATGACTTACATCACGTTCTTAATGTTTTACATTTCTTATATCTCTGGTGTACCTTAAAATATCAAATCTTTGCAGTGAAATATTTTTCTTATCCTTGAAACATCTGGTTTTTGCTCTTTTAATGTTTGATGTTATGCCTTTTGACACTATTTTTACAAATATTGAACATTGGAAAGAAAATTTTCTTGAAAAAAAATGAAGAACAAGCATTATTATGTGTTTAAGGTCTCTCTGTGGTTTAGATCAAAGAAGAGGAAAAAATAAGAAGAAAAGAAGAGAGAAAGTTCCAACATGGCATATATATTAGAATTTTCAATTGATTGACTTGTTTACTACAAACCATGGAGTTTTTGGTCCAAATAACTAATTGAATAGACTTACAAATGAAATGGAAGATGAAAGAGATGTAAAAATATGAGTGGAAATTAATTTTTTTTGGGTGTTTCAATTTGGTCCCTAACTTATATAACTTAATATCAATTTGGTCCCTGTGATTTGCCACGTCAGCTCCTTTAACATTGTTAACTAACTATTATTGACGGAGGGACTAAATTGATACACGTTTGTAAAATCTTCACGTAAAAAAAACACTTTCCATTCTTTTTCTCTCATCTACTCTTTCTTTCGATTTAGCTTCACCTTTGTTGTTTCCCATTTTTTCTACATCCTACTCTTCTTCTTCTTCTCCTCCCATCTTCCCCCAAAAAAATTGCCACCTTAATTTCCTCTGTTCCTCTCTCGCCAGAGGTATGAAAAAAGAGTCGTGAGATGGAAAAAATCAAAAATCAAAAAAGAGATATGCATAACTGTGAGTGTGACGCCATGGTGAGATGCAATGGTGAAACGATGAAAGAGAGTTGAGATGGAAAGCCATGGTGGGAAGAGGGAAGAGAGCGATCGGAGAGAGAAACAAAGAGCAGCGAGAGGCAAGGTTAATGGTGCACATCGTGGCTGGTTGGAGAGACTCCGCCACCGCAACCAGATCCCAGAAAATTGCTCCACGACAACAACAAAGGTATGAATCGCTTATAAAAAAAAACAGGTATGAATCGCCTCTATTCTCTTTAATTTTGCTGTTGTTTTTTTTTTCTTTTTCATTGGGTTTGGCATGTTTCAAAAGTTTGTAGGGAGTTTGGGTTTTGCCAATTATATTTTCAAATTGATCCTGGACATCTTGAAGACCAAAGAACCCTTTATTTTCTTCTTCCACCTTCATTTCAATTTCAATTACCACTTCTACTTTTTTGCACTAAGGGTCAAGCATAGCCTTTAAATTGAAGATTTTACTAACCAACATTATTCTGCAAATAGGTTTCTCGGCCAGTGTATAAAGCCTCGCAACACAAACAAGCACTAAACTCACCATTACTTGCATGATCATTCTATTGTTCGTAATTCTTCTTGAAAGGTAAATATCCAGTGTCTATGTTTATCTTTCACATCTTACATAGTTTCTTATGTGTGGTTCTGTTTTTAGAAAGTAACTCCAACCATTTTGGATGCTTTGTTTAGCTCCTGTACTTACTAAAATTGTCTTTGTTCTTCATTGTTGGTATGCTTACTAGGGTAGATCAGATAAGTTTAATTCTTCTTATTTAATTTATCCCATCTACTATAAGGCTGCAGTAGAAGGGCCTATTTATTTAGTCTATCCCATCCTCTTTTTGAGTATACATTTTTTCTTCATGTGAGCTTCATATCATCCATAAAAGGGGTTCAAACTTTCAACATAGACTCTATATCTAACTTTTTTTTTGTTAAAGGAGAGAGTTTGTTTTTTTAAATTACAATGTTATTTTCTGGCTTTCTTTAGGTTACAGGCACAAATGGTACAAGGGGACCTTTTTCCCAAGATGGTGACTTTAGAAAAATATTGTGCCTCTGTAAAATTGGGGTCTGTTGGCATCATTTCACCTTATATCTTTGACAGAAAAGTGTGATGAAGCAATCTACATTAGAAGGATGGAAGCAACCAATTTGAGGATGTCCATTTTTTGTAAGTACTGTAACGTGCACTCAATGTTTTCTTTGTGAGGAATTTTAAGTGTTTATGGTAATTTAATATTCATTAAGAGAAAATTTTCATTCTTAATATCAAATAGTTGTTTCACTACTCTGGGCCAGCTGTCCTGCCCCTGAGCACCTACAATGAGCGAGGGATTAGTCGGGTTTACCCAAAAAAATAGTTGTTTCACTGATTTTATCATTTTCTAAAAAGTTTTACCTATTACTTCTACTAGATAATACATGTATCACTCTAGGATAAACCAATACAAGTAGTATAATTTACATTTCACTTCTAGGTTAAGCACACTTAAGCCAAAAAGTGGATAGATGAGTAAACCTGAAAACTAGAAAGATTTTGGATTTGAAACTATTCCTACAACTTTATATTGTCAATTTTTTGTTCTTATAAGATGTTTATAAACTCTGTTTGAGATAATAAATTTTCTCAATCCTTATACTGTCGTGGGTTTTTATTGCATGCTAATGCTTTGTCTTGCTTGCAATTACTGAATTTTTATGCCTTGCTCGCAGGGTACAATGCTTTCAGATATTTGATTATGATGACTTTGCGGATTCTTCTCCACTAAGTACTCATTGAGTTTAACTCTTTATTTTCATGTCATAGCCGATGCTATATGTATTGTTCATTACACTACTAGATGTATCTGACTTGCGGAGTTTTTCCTTTAGTTTTTTTCACACATAACATCTTCGGCATTTCAAAGTTATGTAAACCAAAGTTTTATTTTATTGGCTTAATTACAGTTTTGGTCCCCCTATTATGACCAATTCTCGATTTGGGTCCCTGAACTTTTAATTTGACGATTTTGGTCCCCCTATTATGACCAATTTGTAAAATCAAGGTCCCTCACCCCAATTTTGACTGACTTATCCTACGTGGCAGCCCACGTGGACTGCCACGTAGGCGCACCCCCACCCCAACCCCCCTCCCCCTCCCCCCTCCCCCCTCCCCCCCCACCTTCTTCTTCCTCGTGACCCTCTTCCCCTCCCCCCTCCACTGTTCCTCTTCACCCTCCCCCCTTCGCACCACCCACCACCCACCGTGAACCCCTCCCCTCTCCCCCCTCCACCTTCCCCTTCGCACCTCCCCCCTCCACCTTCCCCTTCGCACCTCCCCCCTCCCCCTTCCCCTTCGCAAACAATAACAGCGATCTGAGGGAGAGCAACCCACGATCCACGATCTTGCGCAACCCACGATCTCTGCGACTGCGACCTCCGTGGAAGAGAGGGAGAGCGACGAGCGAGAGAACGGCGAGAGAGGGAGAGCGGCGAGCGAAGAGAGAGATGGAAAACGAGGGGGAAGAGAGGGACGGTGGTGAGAGGAGAGGGCGGTGAGAGGGAGCGACGGTGAAGGGGGAGCGACGGTGAGAAGAGGGAGGATCGGTGGGGGGGAGCGACGGTGAGAAGAGGGAGGGTCGGTGGGGGGGGGGGTGGGGGTGTGCCTACGTGGCAGTCCACGTGGGCTACCACGTAGGATAAGTCAGTCAAAATTGGGGTGGGGGACCTTGATTTTACAAATTGGGAAAATAGGGGGACCAAAATCGTCAAATTAAAAGTTCAGGGACCAAAATCGAGAATTGGTCATAATAGGGGGACCAAAACTGTAATTAAGCCTATTTTATTTGGTTGTTTTGTGCCTGTTTGCTGGTGTTTTTAGCAAACAATCACTGGTTTTATTAGAAATGTTTGTGAGATTAAACCAGAAATCTCCAAAGCAATTGCTTTTAAACACCGCAGTTTGTCAACAAATATATTTTAAAAAGGGAGACAATTCACCATGAAAATGGAAATCAAAGAAAAAGAAGTAGTAAAATGGAACGCAGAAATATAAAATGACTTGTATTGAAAGCAATAAATTGCATTAAATGTAAAGAGAATGGTGCACAAATTCACATACGTTGTACAATAATTCTTTTACTCTGTTTTCGCTGTGACTTGGAAGTTAGAGTTTCAGAACTGTGTGTTTGGTATAATAATTTGCCACCTTCATTTCTCCGTCGAAACTCCTATTTATACAGAATAAAATGACTGAAATATAAACTGCTATGGACACGTGGCTACGTCTCATTAACCAGTGATGGACTTCGTGTCACGCTCGATGCCACATACTGCCTACGTTGTATTAACCGTAGTCTTGAAATTCGACACAACTGTTTGCCAATAACTGCTTGACGAAGTCGTGAATACACTGTCCTGTCGAAAACTCTTCCCTGTCGAATTGGTGAAGACTTCTTCTGTCGAAACCATGCTGAGATGACTTAAATGTCACTTATTCTTTCTGAAGGCATTATGAATGATCTTTAATGAAGAGTCAAACCCTATTAACTAACCACTCAAAAGCCTTGTTGAAATTCTAGGCTAACAAATTGCCCCCCAAAAATATCTTTTTCGACAGTACAAGTGTTAAGGAAGAAAAAGAATATTTTTGAAGATTTCGAAACGTCACCTCCAACAACTTTGCATTAAATGGTGAGAGAAAAACGCCATCATGATTTGCACAGATAAAGTGGCGCAGCTAAAATGGCACGAATAACATAAACTGCCTAATTGGGCCACGTGGCATAGTTGGTGGGCCATCACGTCCTTGAAAGGTCATAAACGTGTGCGTTGTGGTAATCGTGGGAACCACTGTACAAGCCAACATATAAAAGCAAATGAGTCTTTTCATTTTTCTCTTTACTCGCTTGAAACCTTAGAACCCTTTCTGAAAAACAAGAACTTTTGTATTCTCCATTTCTTTTCTTGAACTCATGGCTTCATCCTCCAACGCTGCTCCAAAACTCATCAACAACCCGAAAGAAACCGACGAACTCAAAGATGTTCAACCAATTGAAGAATTTGTTGATGAACCTGCCCTTACTGACGGAAGAATACTCGATTGGCAAAAGCAGGTACTAATTCCTCCTCCTGAACCTTATACCCATGCCTTTTTAGGCCATTTTCCTAACATCTTGCTAGAAAATGAAGAAATTGAAGAGATTTTCCCTAGTCTTCGTAAGCTTCAGCCTAGAATCTTCTTTGAAAAACCTTTCCATTTAGATTTTCTAGCCACTCCTTATAGGGTTTTTAGGTCTGCACCTAGGGTTGACCAAAAAATCTATATAGATTGGCTTAACAAAGTAGAAGCCAAGAAAGCCAAAATCTGGAAGAAGCAAGGAATTTTCGACCTAATTCAGTTGTCGAGGTATGGGCCTAAGTATAACAGCACTTTGATTTTGGCAGCCATGCAATTTTGGGATTGCACCTCCCACAGTCTCCATCTCAAATGTGGTATGCTATCCCCCACTCTCTTAGACGTGGCTGCCATTACTGGCCTAAAGCCTTTGGGTGAAACTTTCGACCCTAAGCTTCCCACTGAGGATTATGGTTTCGACTTCCAAAATGCTGCTTTTGCCCCTTATATTAGTGAACAACACCAAATTGATACCGAAGAAGTATCTGATTCAGAACATATAGCCTTTCTTACTCTTTGGCTATCCATGTTCGTCCTTTGCACTCGTTCTCTTCAAGTTACCAGGTCTTATGTACCATTAGCCACTCAACTCCACGCAGGGAGAGACATCAATTTGGCCAAATTAATTTTAGGAACCTTGCACCAACAACTCGATAATGATGTTGCGGAGTTAAAGGAAGATGAATCGACCACTTCCTTTCTGGTTTCTGGTCCTATGTGGTTGTTCCAGTTGTGGCTCATAGCCACCTTTGAATCTAGACTTGGCCTGTTCGTTCCAAAACTAGCTCGACCAGGCATGGAGACAAGAAGGACCGAGGGTATCCGTTTAGCCCAGTTGAAGTCAAGAGAAACAGGCATTACTGTAGAAGAATCTTTCTGTATTTACTTCGAGATTTTTCTAAACTGCACCCAATTCAAAGATTCTATGGCCCCTTTTTTGGACCGACCCCATGGACCTACTTGGTTTAGAAGAGCATTTCCCTCTACTTCTACTGAACATGTCGAAGAAACTAACAGAATTTGGCAAGCATACCTTTCTCCAGCCATCCTTTCTACTAGACTCACTCCCAGCAGGAAGAAAGAGAACTTCGGAATTAGCAGATATTTCCCAAGTTATTTTGCAAGGCAATTTGGCCTCTGCCAAATTCGACCTGCGCCTATGCATCTTCACAGGCGAGAATTTATGACTCCAGAAACCGAGAGGGACTATGAACGGTCTTTCAAAGAGTTTCATTACAAAGCTCTGGATTTCGAGCCTCTCAACTTCAATCCCAAATTTTCCTGTACTAGAAAGTTCCATGGCTGGTGGCTTGAGTATTACACTAACGCTGCTGGCGGAACCATCGATACTTTTGATGAAAAGCTCTTGAAGAAACTGAGGTCTGCTTTCCCTTCCCGACATAAAGGTATGTATCTTTTCGATATTTGTATGTCTTTTAACATTTCACTATTTGTAGCCAAGTTTAATTATTGCTTGCTTTCCAATATTTTCGACATCAGAAAAAACTATAGCCAAGTCGAAGGGAAAAGGAAGCAAGAAAACAACAAAGAATCCCTCTTCAAAAATCAAGAAGAAAATTGAAGCAAGCCCTGCTTCGAGTCTTACCTCACAAAAGGTACATTGTTATCACCTCATTCCAAGTTTTTCCTGAGTAAGGGCTCTCAATCATGTCGAAAACATTTCTTCTTTCAGAAAGTACCCAAAGCACCAAGCCCTCTTCAGAAGACGAAAATTCGAGGAAAACTAGTTGTCCCTTCTAGCTCTGAGGTAACATTTATAAACCTCTTCTTTGACTCGAAAACTCTTTCAGGTTCATCACCTACTCTACGATGTTGCCTGCATTGTAAACTGATTTCTTTCTTCAGGACACCGAAAGTGAGGATGATATTCCTCTTAAACAGAGGTCGAGGAAGAGACCTTTACTTGACCCTCAAAGGGCAACAAAAGGCATTACTATCAAAGAGCCTTCCGAATTTCAACTTTCCCCTTTAGGCAAGAAGCGTAAAGTAAGCATTTCTTTGAATTTTATCTTAAACTTCAATTGTTTTACAACTGCGTTAATTTCGACACTAATAGCGTAACTTAATGTAAACAGGTAGATAAACCTGTCCAAGCTCTTGCTGTCGAATCCTTAACTGAAGTTGCAGCACGAGAGCTTTCTTTTGCTAACCCTTCTTCGCCTACACTAACACTTGATATAGCTGTCGAAGAAATTCTCCCAAATCTTTCGATAGACAATGTGGCCCAAGAACTCGTTGCAACGGAAACCCCGTCGACAACAAACGTGGAAGCCACTTTTGTGGAGACCATTAACCCACTTACCGAAGGACAACTCCCAATTGTTGATCTTGACACTTCTAATGCTGGTAATTCTGAACCTAAAGTTCTTGCTGAAACAAACATCAAAGCCCAAGAAGGAGCCAACAATCCAGAAAAAGAGGAACCACAACAAAAGGAAGTCATTTCCCAAGAAAAACTCGACGCACCCATGGTTGATGTAGGAGAAAAAGATCTTGGCCAAGCTGAATCTAAAACCCCGACACCTCTGCTAAAGAGTCGACTAGTAGTGCTGTTAGTGAACAAGAACTTTCTGAGATGAAGAAAAAGAGCCCTTTGGCTGCTTTAAAAATTATGTTGAGTCTTCAAAGTTCGTCAACACACTTGACTAACAGCTCTTCGACCACTTCCTTGGCCTCTATTAATCAAGAATCGATAGAAGACCTGATCCAACAATTGAAGGCTAAGATATTAAATGGGGATCTTGTGACGAGGCTTTCTCAAAACCCTGCTGAGTATTTTGAGATCAAGACCCTCATTCAGAAGATAAATAGGTCAGGTCCTTCTCAAGAATTCCTCATTTTCTCAATCGAGTTTGGTTCTCTTTTCGAGCAGCTCTCTCTTCTACTCAAGCAGCAGTCTAGTATTCTCAAGAAGAAAGAACAAGAAGTTCAACTCCGTGAGAAGGAGCTTGACTCTCTTAATGTTGCTCAGAGTAACATTGAAGCTCTTGAGGCGCAAGCAGAAGAGGCTAAAAAAGAGATTACCGAATGGGATCTAAAAATCCAACGCTACGATGAAGAGATGAGAATTCTTCAAACAAAGATGTCGAATGCTAAGTACCAGAAAGGTTTGGTCGAAGAAAGGATGAGAAACTTTTCCTCTTCGCAACAAGAAACTGAAGCATTGACAGCCATAGAGCACTTGGAAAACGCCAATCAACGCCAAGTTGCTATTTCTGAACTCGACAAAAGCTTGAACTTTCTTGAGACTTCTATCTCTTTGAGTGCTAGCATTCTTGAAAGGTGCAAGGCCTCTTTGAAGAATTTTTAAAGTTCTGTAATAGTTTTAGAGATTTGACAGTGGTTATGTAATTTTCTTTCGTACTTTACATTACCATTTCTGAACAACTTTCCTTTATCTACTTTTGTTCAAATTTTTATTTCATTCAGTGTTGGCTTATACTGTTTCAAGTACTTGCCATTTATTCTAAATATCCTGTTTTCGTCACCTAGTTCTTCGACTTCATAAGCGCCATTCGAAAAACACTGCAACACGCGAAATGGGCCCTCCCAACTGGGTGACCATTTACCCAAGACTCTATCTTTTTTATCCATAGGTAACAACACTTTCCAAACTAAATCACCTGAATTAAAGGTTTTTAACTTAACCTTTTTGTTATAAGCTTTAGCTACTCTTTCCTTCTGTCGAATAAGCATTTCCAAAGCTAACAACCTTTCTTCGTCTAAATCAACTAACTCATTAAGCATAATATTCCAATAATGATCAAAAGGAATTTCATACTGTCTTTGAATTCTTGTTGATTGTAAACAGATTTCAACAGGCAATACTGCATCGTGTCCAAAGGTCAACCTGTATGGAGTAGCATTGATAGATTCTTTGGGTGAATTTCTACAAGCCCGTAGAACTTGATCTAAAGTGTTATGCCAATTTCTGGGTTTTTGCCCAACATGCTTTTTAATCAAGTTAATAATGATCTTATTGGCAGCTTCCACTTGACCATTGGCTTGTGCATAATATGGTGTCGAAGTTAATAACTTAAAACCAATTTCAGAAGCAAATTCCACCATTTTTCGACCAGTGAAAACAGAACCCTGATCTGTAGTTATGGTTTCTGGAATTCCATACCTATAAATAATATGATTTCGGATAAACCGTATTACTGCTTCTTGATCAACATTGGTTAAAGGTATTGCTTCAACCCATTTGGTAAAATAATCAATTCCTACTAATATATACCTATGACTTTTTGATGATGTTGGTTTTATTTCTCCGATTATATCCAGAGCCCAACCTCTGAATGGCCAAGGTTTCACTATGGCATGCAATTCATTTGCAGGCACATGTTGTATTCCAGCATGCTTTTGACACTCTTGGCATCCTTTGGCAAACTCTATACAATCTTTCAACATTGATGGCCAATATATTCCTTGTCGAAATAATAGCCATTTCATTTTATGGCCTACTTGGTGCGAACCACAAGCTCCACTGTGTGTTTCAGAAACTGTTAAATATGCCTCATTTTCACTAAGACATTTCAATAAAACTCCTGAAGGAGTTTTCTTAAACAATTCGTTTCCAATTATCACATAGCTTAAAGCTCTGTACTTTACCTTTTTATTGGTATTTCCTGTGGGATTTTGCAAGTATTCTACAATAGGCTTTCGCCAATCATCATTGGCCATATTGTCAATAGCAAAAACTTCTGCTAAAACAACTTCATCAACAATGTGGTGTTGTTCAATACATTCCTCATCTGTATTTGTTTTTTCTTAAACAATTCGTTTCCAATTATCACATAGCTTAAAGCTCTGTACTTTACCTTTTTATTGGTATTTCCTGTGGGATTTTGCAAGTATTCTACAATAGGCTTTCGCCAATCATCATTGGCCATATTGTCAATAGCAAAAACTTCTGCTAAAACAACTTCATCAACAATGTGGTGTTGTTCAATACATTCCTCATCTGTATTTGTTGCCCCCCCCCCAGTTTTTGGTGTTGACAATAATGATGAAGAAATATCATCAGACATGAGTTTCTCTTTTATTTCGATTAATTCTTCAAGGCTTTGTTTTGAAACTCTATAACCTGATGCAATTTGGGCCAAATCATTCGCCACTTGATTATCAACTCGTGGTAAATGTTCTAAATGAACAGAGTCAAATCTCTTTAACAAGGAATTGGCCATAATAAAGTATTTAATAAGGTGTTCTTTAATACATTTATATTCTTTGGTCATTTGTTTGATAACCAATTCTGAATCACCTTTTATTTCGATACATCTTGCCCCCAGCTCAAGTAAAATTTCAAGGCCTATAATTAGGGCCTCATACTCAGCTTCATTATTTGAACAATGATTTCGAATCTTACACTTGTACTTCGTTGGAATGTTATTTGGTGAAATAATTAAAACACCAATCCCAACTCCTTTTTTATGACTCGAACCATCAAAATACAACCTCCAAGGGTATGTGTCTACGAAATGTAATGTTTCTTCGACAACAGAGTGGTCCACTAAAAAATCAGCAACCACTTGTCCTTTAATTGATTTTAAAGGTTGATAAGTTAAGTCATATTCAGACAAAGCTAAAGCCCACTTACCAATTCTACTATGCATTATTGGTTTCGACAGCATATGCTTAATAATATCAGAATGCGAATAAACACAAACATTAGCTGGCTTTATATATTGCTTTAACTTTGTGCAAGAAAAATACAAGCAAAGGCACAACTTTTCTATAAAACTGTACCTAGTTTCAGCATCTATTAAAACTCTACTAAGGTAATATATGGCTCTTTCGACACCATTATCATCCTCTTGAGCTAACATGCTACCTATTGTTTTTTCAGATGCTGCTATATACAATTTGAGCACTTTGTTTCTAATAATAGGCATTAGAATTGGTGGTTTCATCAAATAAGACTTAATTTCTTCAAAGGCTGCTTGATGAACTGATTCCCATTTGAAAACTTCTTCTTTCTTCAGTCTCAATAATGGCGAAAATGCTTGAGTTTTGCCACTTAGATTTGATATGAATCTTCGTAGGAAATTGATTTTTCCCAACAATGACTGAAGTTCTTTTTTGGTTGAAGGAGCTTTCGTTTCAATTATAGCTTTAGTCTTATTCTGATTGATTTCAATGCCTTTTTTGTGCACCACAAAACCCAAGAAATCTCCTGCACGCACACAGAAGGCACATTTTAATGGATTCATTTTTAATCCATATTTCCTCATTCTTTCAAAAGATTGTCGAAGATGGTCTAAATGACCATTTTCTGAGGAAGATTTAACTACCACATCATCTATGTATACTTGCATAAAGTTTTCAATGAAATCATGAAACATACAATTCATTGCCCTCTGATATGTAGCACCAGCATTTTTTAAACCAAATGGCATTACTACCCATTCATAAATACCTAATGCCCCTGGACAACGAAATGCAGTTTTCGATATATCTTCTTCAGCAATAAAGATTTGATTATACCCAGAATAACCATCGAGCATGCTGAGGTATTCAAATCCTGCTGCTGAATCTATTAACATTTCTGCCACAGGCATTGCGTATTCATCTTTGGGAGTTGCATTATTCAAGTCTCTAAAATCTATGCAAACTCTGAGAGTGCCATTTTTCTTAATTACAGGAACTATATTAGCTAACCATTCGACATACCTGGCAGTTCTGATGAATTTGTTCTTGAACAACCTTTCGATCTCCTCTTTAATTTTAGTTAATATTTGAGGAGCAAACCTTCTTGGAATCTGCTTCACTGGCTTCTTTTCTGGTCGAATTGGCAATTGTAATTCCACAACGTCTCGACTCAATCCAGGCATTTCGTCATAGTCCCAAGCAAAGCAATCTTTGAACTCCCTCAGTAATGTTATAACTTGGGTTTTCAATGCAACATCCAGGTATGCACTAACATAAGTTGGCCTCTTCTTTGAGCCATCTCCCAAATCTACTTCCTCCAATGGATCTTGAGCTTGCATTCGCTTTGTTGAATCTCTAGGATCCTTTTCAAACCCTAATGGCTCATTATCATAAATGCAATCAAGCTTTCCATTCATAATAATGCCATTTTCGTCTTCAGAACCTTTGGCTTCGACAGCCATTGTTTGATGATTTAATTCGGCTTCCATAGCCGCCTTTAACTTATTTTCGGCCATATAAGTCGTAATCTTGTTCCATGCGTTAGGAACTGACATAGGAAACATTTTAAGAATCAGAATACCACCCCTCAGGTTGGGCAGTAGCATCTCCTATTATTTGCCTTTCCCAAACAAAACCATAGTTTGGATGCAAATTAATTGAGGCAAATACATTATCAGCAGGAATGTATGCCTCATTAGAAGATGGACATGGCGCAATGTTCGCCAATCTTTTCTCAAAATTTTCCTTGGTGATGTGATTCACGTCAGCACGAAAATAACTTTGGTCTGCTTCAATGTATTCGACAAGACCATCTTCCTTCCACATTACTAATCTTTGATGTAATGTTGAAGGTACAGCACCGACTCCATGTATCCACTCCCTTCCAAGTAACATATTGAAGTTTGCTTTGGAAGCAATCACTAAGAACAGAGTGGTCCTCTTGATAGTTCCAACAATCAATTCCACTTCAATGGCTCCAAGAGAATAACCAGTTTTGCCTTCGTAATTACTTAAGACAATGTTGTGTGGCTTAAGGTCAGTGATGGATATGCCTATCTTCTTCAAAAGCACTTCAGGCATAAGATTCACAGCAGCACCTCCATCAACTAACACTTTGTTGATGCCAATACCATTAACCTTAGCCTGAATATATAAAGGCTTCAGGTGATTCTGCATACTCGTATCTGGCCTCTCGAAAGTAGCCATCTGCTCTTCGACACAGCCATCATTCATCACATAGTAACACATGGGTTTGTGACAAGCCATATCTTCAGTGAAATCTTCTTCCTCACTGTTAGGCACAGTTATGACATCATATTCCAATGGCAATATTGACACCACATTACAGACGACATCGAAGTCATCGTCAGAATCATCAAAACCAGAACCTATGTCCTCATCAAAGTCGGACTGAGATTCTTTCCCTTTAAATATCGAAGATGGAGGACAGATTCTTTCAAGTGCAGGCCTTCTAGGTTTTTCCACCGAAACATCCTTACCTTTTGCCTTATTTACCACACTTGTAGGCTTAGCAACATCAGCACTGGTACTTGCCTCGACCTTAGAAGCCACCTTCTTATCACCCAACTGGACTTTGATTCCAAAGTGACTAGGAACCTTGTTTACGTCTAAAGAAGCTTTCTTCTTCTGGTTTCTCTGAAAACGACGCCACTAGGTTTTAGTCATAGGATTCTTACCTTTATAATTATTCCGATAATTATACTTGTTGGAATAATACTCATCTTGATGGACAACTTGAGCAGGTGCATTGTTGTGAACCCATTTTCCAACAGGGGAACTCGTCTGTGGAACGAAGGTTTTACCAAACAGTTTGATGGATCCTTTCTTTCCTGGCTTTTGGTTTGTCGAAGGCTTAGTCGAAACATTAGCCTTGCTAGATGAAGGCTTAGTTGTAACATTGGCCTTGTAACCAGGAAGCTCAGTGCTACCAAAATCAAAGGATGGCCTATTGTCAAGCCATTTCCTCTTACGTTGTTCCTGATCCTGGTACCCTTCAACAGCTTTAGCTGCCTCTTTGTCGAAAACAGCACTGCACCTTGGACATAGCATAACCTCAGAATTGTTCCACTTACATCTGTTGAGGAAGTCTATTAATTCCTCTTCAGCTTTTGGGAACACAGCATGTAACTTCCCATCGTACTCTTTCAAGGTTATTTCTTGTTTCATCCCTTCAGCATATATAAAACCTTCCAATTTCTTGGTGGAGGATTTAAGTTTCTTTGGAGGATCTTTCATTTCAGCATCTACCATGTTTACACTCGCTTCGAAAGGTTCTGAATACATGGCTTCAGCTTTAGGTAAAGGGTCATCCACAACTTGCATTGGGGCTTTCATCTTTCTATCCTCAAATTTTAATCTGCCTTCTTCGATCGCTTTTTGCACAAGATCCCTGAAAAGCACACAACGGTCAGTGTTATGTCCCAAAAAATTATGGAACTTACAATAACCCTTTTTCTCTCTCTGGTCAAGAGTTGGTACTTTTAAGCCACTAGGTACCAATATCTGACCATCTTTTACTAACAGATCAAATATTTCATCACATTTAGTAACATCAAAAGTATATGTCTTAGGCACAAATCTGTCATTTTTTGGCTCAACAGAATTTTTCCCATTAGCAGACCTTAGTAATTTACAAGTATAAGGAGGACCAGGCTTGAGTTCAGCCACGTCTATCTCCTCTCTTTCGACATCACTAAGTGTGGTGTCGAATTCTTCTTCGACATAAGCCACTTTTTCTTTTTTATGAAACCTATTTGACGTAGACTTTTCTTCTTTAAGCCTTTCCACCTGTCGAACTCTGTCAGCTAATTGGGCCATATCCCTTAGATGAGACGTGTCCAATTTCTTCCTGATCGAATAATCAAGGCCACCCGCAGCCATTTCGACGAGTTCATGTTCAAGCACTTGTGTGAAACAACGAGCCTTCAGTAGCCTAAACCTATTCAAATAGTCATCAACAGTTTCAGGCATTTTGCGCTGAACACTGGCCAATTCTTTGAGACTAATCTTAGATTGGCCCATGTAAAATTGCGCATGAAATGCTTTTTCTAATTGCCCCCATGTGAAAATAGAACCAGGGGGTAATGTAGTAAACCAAGTAAAAGCATTTTTTGTTAAAGAATTTGGGAAATATTTCATCTTCAAATTCTCATTTTGGGCTATATCCCCAGACTCAGTCAAATAACGAGCAATATGTTCGACAGTAGACTCTTTTGTGTCACCAGCAAACTTAGTATATTTAGGAACTTTCCAGCCCCTTAGTAACTCAGTTTGCAACACATATTCACACAATGGTGATATGAAATTTGGCCTATGCAAACCTGTGTTAAGACCAATTTGCGCCATTATAGTTTCTACTAAAGTGGCTATATTATCATGAGCGCCAACATTATTTCGTTGTACTTGTCGAACAACTTCGTCAGCGTTCTGGTTTCGGTTTACCAAAACTACTTCAGGGATATGATTTGCTAACCCTTGTTGTTCGCCTACAACTGCCTGGGCTTCGACCGTAACCGCTCTTTGAGGGTTACCAGGTATATTACTCACCACATTGGGAATTTGCCTATTATTAACCGTTGGGGTCCCAAAGAAATCTGCAATTCTACCCATTTGATTTGCCAACATCTGATAACTTGTGTTGGTATTTTGAATTAATGGGTTGAAAACCGTGCCAATTTGTTGGGTTAACATATTAACCATATCATGATTGCTCTCATCAACTTGTTGTCGTAAGGCAAACAAAGATTCATTGGTTAATGCTGTGGGATTTCGACCCATTACACTTTCAGAAGAAACATGTACAGGAGACATGGTCGAAATATGTGGCATTCCAGTAGGCATGCCATACAATCCAGAAGGAAATGCAGGAAAACTTACATTATGAAAATGTGGATTTAAACCGCTTCCTATTGCCATATAAGGACTATGAAGTCCCATATGTGACGGCAAAGGCATAGACATAGATGCCATGTTTGACTGCGTTGATCCAACGTTAGTCATTGATACTGAAGGAACGGTTGTTGAGGATGATGGGGATATTGTTCCTACAACCATCCCTGCATTTACGTTTGCAGAGTCTACTATTGTTCCCTGTTCTTGTGAAATCACAGGAGTAGAACTAGACGCATTATTAGTAGGACGAACCATTTTTCCACTTGTTAAGTGCATGCAAATACAAACACATACAAGAACATAGAAAAATTACGTATTAAAGGCAAACGGTCCCACCGGGCGTGCCAATTTGTTTGCTGGTGTTTTTAGCAAACAATCACTGGTTTTATTAGAAATGTTTGTGAGATTAAACCAGAAATCTCCAAAGCAATTGCCTTTAAACACCGCAGTTTGTCAACAAATATATTTTAAAAAGGGAGACAATTCACCATGAAAATGGAAATCAAAGAAAAAGAAGTAGTAAAATGGAACGCAGAAATATAAAATGACTTGTATTGAAAGCAATAAATTGCATTAAATGTAAAGAGAATGGTGCACAAATTCACATACGTTGTACAATAATTCTTTTACTCTGTTTTCGCTGTGACTTGGAAGTTAGAGTTTCAGAACTGTGTGTTTGGTATAATAATTTGCCACCTTCATTTCTCCGTCGAAACTCCTATTTATACAGAATAAAATGACTGAAATATAAACTGCTATGGACACGTGGCTACGTCTCATTAACCAGTGATGGACTTCGTGTCACGCTCGATGCCACATACTGCCTACGTTGTATTAACCGTAGTCTTGAAATTCGACACAACTGTTTGCCAATAACTGCTTGACGAAGTCGTGAATACACTGTCCTGTCGAAAACTCTTCCCTGTCGAATTGGTGAAGACTTCTTCTGTCGAAACCATGCTGAGATGACTTAAATGTCACTTATTCTTTCTGAAGGCATTATGAATGATCTTTAATGAAGAGTCAAACCCTATTAACTAACCACTCAAAAGCCTTGTTGAAATTCTAGGCTAACAGTGCCACAAACATAATACCAGACTGGCTTTACCATAGAGTCTATTCCCGGAACTCCTTACACTGCATTTGTTGTTGTCGATGACAATGGCACTGCCTACTTGGACTGACACTAAAAGTATTATGGAATTATTTGGAGTAGATGGTGTTTTTGGAGCGCCCTAATCGTAGGCTGATTGTACTATCTTACAAATCACGCGGTCTCTTCAAAGTACATGTGCCAATGTCAACCAATCGTCTTCGTCCTAGATTGATTCGTCGTTGGCTTTGATGGACTAGTCGAAACAATTGCAAATACTCCAATTGTTATTGATTAGGATGATTAAGTCGTGTCTTGGTTACTTTCTAAAGTGGAACTTACTTTTTGATGTGCGTTATGACTCTATAAATGTCTTGAGCAACAATCTCCCAGAAATGTTAGAAGAAGAAACCTCTAAACTCATCAAGACCAGGGGCACCATCTCCATTAAGAGAAAAAGCTACAACTTTAACCTCGTCCATAGAAGATAAATTAGTAAGCATAACATTGTCACTAGTGGAAAAAAGGCTTTTTATAACTGCTATTTATATCGGTTAAAAACTGACTGATATTAAAAGTGACGCGGTGGCAGTTCTGTAATTAAAATTACAATTTTTATATCGGTTGCCACAGGAACCGATATAGAAAGTGAAAAAATCATCTTTCATATCGGTTCCATTCAATAACCGTTATAGAAAGTAGGGCTTCCATAACGGGTCAAAACACCACCCGTTATAGAAAATAAAAAATTGGTTTTTGACGTACGCTCCCTCTCTCGGTACTCTCATTTTGTTCGCTCTCTCCCTTATCTCTTCCACGCGTTCCACAGCGCACACGATGAAACCCTCTTCTTCAACTCACAAAACCATCTTCTTCATCTCTGAAAACCCTCTTCTTCAACTCACAAAACCCTCTTCTTCATCAACCTCGCTCACCACGATGCAACGAGCTCACCACGATGCAACCTCGCTATCACCACGATGCAACGCCGTTTTCCCACCGATGCAACGCCGTTTTCCCACCGATGCAGCGAGCTCACCACGATGCAACTAAATCTCACTCTCTGAACCAAGCTTTTCCTCTCTGTGAACCAAACTGGGAACCCTAATACCATTCCTTTCTTGATTGCGAACCCTAATCTCATTCCTCTCTTGATTGCGAACCCTAATCCTGTCCTTCTCTACGATTTTGAGCCCTAATCTGAAGAAATCAGGAACGAACTCAGAAAACTCAACAGGTTGGTAATGGAAGTCCATCTATGTTTATATTCTTAGTCTTGTTGAAGTTGATCTAGTCTGCATGTTTTCACAGCAATCTAATTATCTTTTTTGGTGTCTAATTTCATAACTTTCAGGCTCTTCACGACACTTTAAGGCGCGTATCTTCTGTGCCATCGCTTCCTGTTCTGAAGCAACACCTAGCTTTGAGTATGTTGGTTGTCATTTATTTTTGTGGTGGACTCAGAAATTAGTACTTGGTTATTGATTCCTTTTCATGAATTGTGTCTACTTAAACAACTTTTGATTCTTGGTTTAGCTTGTTGTACTTTGTATCTGTGAGAGACTTTTTTTCATTACTGAATGAATGGATTTATGAATCAATGATTTGTATAATATTGTCCAGCATGTTTTACAAAAAGTTCCTTCTTAAGGGTAATGCCTCTATAAATCTTAAAATGACAAATGTCATATTACAAAATTGACCTTGTTCTTTATTTTAGTTGATTTAAAATTCAACATAGGAGATGCTATTTTAATGAATCTGACCTTGAGCTTGAGAAAGATAGGATTCTGGGAGCTGGTGGTTTCATTCAAGTTGGACGAGTGAAGTTTATGGGACTAGAAGTTATGTACCTCAAAGTCCATGGATTCAGTCAGGGACTATAAAAGAAAACATATTGTTTGGAAAGAAAATGAATAAGGGCTTGTATGAATCTGTTTTGGATGGTTGTGCTTTGCACCAGGATATTAACACGTGGAGTGATGGAGATTTGACCATGGTGGAGGAGAGGGGAATAAATTTGAGTGGAGGACAAAAACAGCGAATTCAACTGGCAAGGGTTGTTTACAATGATTCAGATATTTATTTCCTTGATGATCCTTTTAGTGCTGTTGATGCTCATACAGGAAGTCATTTGTTTAAGGTTAGCATAGCATTGCTATTTTTGATGTTAATGTTAATGATGTTTTTTTCATTCATGCTTTCACTAAAAAGTGTAAATGTTGTGCAGGAATGTCTAATGAAACTTTTATATGACAAAACTGTTGTTTATGCTACTCATCAAATGGAATTCTTGGAAGCTGCTGATCTGATTTTAGTAAGCTACTGAACACTTTGTCTTCCACTGATGAAATTACTGCCAGTGTTTGCTTGCCCTCTAACACCAATAGTATACTTTATGTTAGGTTATTAATCGCCTTATTCTCTGACACTGATGAATGATCATCATTTACATGAATTAATTCACCAATGTGCTATTCATGAATTCAAATCTCCTCTTCTCAATTCCATCGATAACAGAACGTAATTTTTCTGTTCTCTACTAGAGTGAATTCGTTGTTATGTTATGTTATGCTATGAATTCGTTCATTGTTTTGCCTGTTTAATTTTTATATATAACGTCTATTGTTTCACGTTGTGGTTTGAAGGCTTCTAAACTATACAGGCTGTGAATATTTATTCTACAGATAACAGCACCTAATAGCCGCCGCCATAAAGAAAGAATGGACATAGTTTACCACACTCACATCGATCGGGAACTGGAATCGCTTATAGAAAGAATACATCCTCCCAGGTACCACATCATCTTTCTTTATTACGCGTTTCAATTTGATTGTATTTTCTTCTTTAATATTGCATCGTTATTGTTATTAAACGTGTTTAATTCTGTGTTTGCAGCGTCTGTATTGACAATGATTCTTGCCGAGACTGCACTGTTGTAATAAGCAGTGCTCTGGTGTAGCTGCTTCGATTTTTGGTTGCTTTAAGTTCACCCTATACTTTTTTTTTTGCAGACTAAAAGAACAAAGAGGGCTGGCATTGTTGGAAAATACGGTACGTCTTGTAGCTTAACTTAATAAAATCTGATATGTCCCTTGCATTTTGGTTTTGGATTTTGCTAGTTATTAATGATTATACTCTCTTGTGCTGTGGTGGGATTTGTTACTGATGTTTATGTTTACATGTGTTTGAGCTTTAGAAAAATGATTAGTGATCTATGTAATTGTTACTTAAGATGCGGATAAGTGATTGTACAAAAAGTTGCCGAATTTTTTATTTAGAATCATTGCATGCAAGACATGCTATGCATTTTTTCTTATAATCAGACAAGAGCCCTCACCTCAATCTCCTATTTTAATTAGTCCTTTTCCTCATAAAGTAGTTTTGATTATCACATGTTTCATGATAGGTTGTGGCTTGGCATATGTAAACTTATTGATGCAATGTGGAGTTTGTACAGCTGTTGTGTGCTGTCCTGTTTTAATTGACTTTATTTTTGCTTTCATTGATTTAATTTCTAGCTTATTGTGTTGTTTTTGTTGAACTAACATTGCCTTAATTAATTGCAGCAACTCAAAACATGGGGAGGCGTAGAAAATTGATTACTGTTCGGGATAGTCGAGTGCTTCTGGTCCAGTAGTAGGTTGGCCTCCAATTCGGTCTTTTAGAAAGAACATTGCAAGTGGAAGCTCTTCTTCTAAGCCACCTACTGGGTCCAGCAAGACAAAGTTGCATACAAGGTAGTTAGGAGTAACAAAACTATTAATAAAGGGTTGTTTGTGAAGGTCATTATGGATGGAGTTCCTATTGGGAGAAAAGTTGACATCAATGCTTATGATAGCTATGAAAAATTTTCCTCTGCTGTTGATAAGCTCTTTATAGACCTCCTTCAAGGTAATATCCATTTCCTTTTAGTTTAATAGATACTAGCTCTCATTCTATTTATAAGAAAAAAAATCAGTTTTATGTTTATTGAATAACTGATGTATCTACTATCTAGTCTATAATACATCAGTTATTCTATTTATAAGAAAAAAAATCAGTTTTATGTTTGTTAATTTCTTATTTTCTAATTTGTGTCATTGTTCATTTAATGTTACTTTTTCCCATTTAATGTTGGTTAAGTAAAAAAAATGTTGTTTTGTATGCAATGATTTTCCTTACAGTAGAAGGAATGTATATGATTTCCTCGAATTTATGAAATTAAAGTGTGGCGTTGCTTTTAAAACTGTGTGACAGTTTTATGTTACTACATAGTATCAATGCTTATAGGAATATGGCCCTTTAGGATTCATTGTTTATATCTACTGTTGAAGAGACCATTACTGTCTGGTTGCTCTCTCATATGTTCCTTTTGTTTCCCTTTTGGTCTCAGAATTCATTACAACATAGAAGGATGGACTTTGAGGAAATTTGTGCAGCTGCATTGAGTGTGCATCAACTTGAAGCTCTTGATCGTTGGGAACAACATGCACGCTGTGCGTATGAACTTTTTGAGAAAGATGGAAATAGGGCTATTGTTATTGAAGAACAAGTTAAAAGCACTTCTGTCATAGTAATTGTTTACTATTCATAAGTATATAGCTAATGACTGTCATGTTTTTTCTTAGATGAATCGATTAATCCACATAAGTATATCCTAAGTTTTCTCCTTGGATGAATCGATTAATCCAAACAAAGCTACAAAGCTATAAAGTCTTCCCTACAGGAAGACAACCTCACTTTTTTTTTTTTAAAAAAAAGAGACTTTTCATATCGGTTCTAGGGGCGACCGATATAAAAACAACTTTTCATAACGGTTCAGGAACCGATATGAAATGTCCTTACTTTCTATATCTCCTTTTTCGACATCGGTTCGGGAACCGATATGAAATGTCAATTTTAACCGATATAAAAAGCCTTTTTTCCATTAGTGTGTATTGATCCGAAAGTAACGAAGGAATAACTTCCCTACTAAGATCAATGGATCGACAGTTGTTATTCATTGAAAACAAATTCTAATAATCATTCTCAATATCAATGTCTGAAATAATTTTCTCTCTATCCTTCATGACAAAAATTCTCTTGGTAACATTTTTAATCTTGGTTATTTTAAGAAAAAGGGGAGTAATTTGCCTTATTTTAATTAATATGAAAAACCTTTAAAAGCTATTATTTTCATGAGAGGTGCTATCAACACACTAACTAACACTCTTTTATTGGTTATGATTCAAATAATTTCCCTAAATTATGTGAGCCCTGCACAAATTTTTGGAGACTCATGAAATTTAACAAATAAAAAATTCGTGTTGAAAATAAATTGTTAGTGTGTCTATTATGAGAGACACTAGCAGTTAACCCGTGCCTACGCATGAGTGCTGTCATTTTATTTTTATGTATGATCTCAGACAAAATTTAATCGGTTCAAACATTACCCGTGAAAATCTTGACAAATTTAAAATAGGCAAACTTAATTAGTCCGAACAGTACCCCGTGTAAAAAACAGAATATTAAAATTTTATCAAAATTTCGATAATTTTAAAATAGTAAAAAGAAAAATGTAACGAGACATGTAAATGAAATTAAAGTAGACATATCGTGAAAAATAGAGAAATGAGAGAGTTAGCGGAAGAAAGAGGAGAATATAGTGAAATTTTTTGAAAAAGTGTGAGAGTGAAAAAGTTTGAAAAAGTGAAAAAAAATGAAATTACCTAAATAAACTCAATTGCTTAGTTGGGAAAAAGATAAGATTGGTATTTTGGTAGTAGGTAATATATGTACTCAAAATTTAATTAGTTCGAACATTATCCCGTGAAAATCAAGACAATTTTAAAGGTGACAGATTTAATTAGCCTAAATATTACCCCGTGTAAAAATGGATATTAAAATTTTGTCAAAATTTGAAAATTTTTAAAATAGTAAAGAGAAAAAAAATGAAGGTGACGTGTAGATGAAATTAAAGTAGGTATATTATGAAAAATAGAGAAATGAGAGAATTAGAGGAAGAAAGATGAGAAGAGAGTGAAAAAGTGAAAAAGTATGAAAAATAGAGAAATAAGAGAATTAGAAGAAGAAAGAGGAGAAGAGAGTGAAAAAGTGTGGGAGAGAGTGAAAAAGTGAAATAGTTTGAAAAAGTGTGAGAGAGTGAAAAAGTGAAAAAGTTTGAGATAGTGAAAAAGTGATATTACCTAAATATCCTCCAATTATTTAGTTGGGAAAATGATAAAATTAGTATTTTGGTAGTAGGTAAATGGTATAGATAGAAGTAGATAACTCAAATTATGGGTGAGCAAATTACGAGTTAGTGAGTTGTTACCGACCCTTTGCTAATCTTATTCCAAATTTTGATCAAGTCATTTTGTAAACTCTAACTTTGTTTTAAACCCAAACAAACTAGATAAGTTATGAGCCAATTTAGGATCAGAATTAATTAAGAAGGGGCGAGATTGTCCCACAATATAAATAAAATAATTTTTAAATAATCTTATTACTACAATTGAAAATTTTAGATTTAATAATAAAATTTGATAAATATATTTGGTGTATCTATTTTGTAAAAGTATAATTAGTTTGAAGTTCTATTGTGTTATATACAATTTAAATTAAGTAGCTTTAGTTTTTTTGATTCATTTGATAAAAATATAATTAGAGGCCCAATTTTTTGTGATTCATTTGATAAAAATATAATGAAAATTGCTAACAATACTCTCTTTGACACTTCCTCACCAACACTCATTTCATGGTTGAGTGAAATTCATGTGGGTCTCACTAAGTTAGTGGATCCTATTTCCAAAGTGATAGAACTCACGTAAATTTTATTTAATCATAAAGTGAGTATCGGTAAGAGAGTGGTAAAGAGTATTACAATCGCTTCTCAGATAGATGTATACTTCATAATAGCCTATTTTTAAGATTTGAATAGAGAGCGTCAAATTATTTGAGACGCTCGTATTTATGTATACCAAACTAATACGTTCAACCCGAAATTACTAAGCCAGGATGAATTTTCGGGATGGAATGAGTTAAAAAGCACACCATTAAGGCATTAACTAACTCAAATTATTAGAGGCGTAGCTCAAAGTCAACAACTTCAATTCAAAGTCAAAATTTCAGAAGAGCTCTGCCGCCACGTCAACTTCCCACAAAATGTTCCGCAACCAAGACGCGAAGTTGCGGGAGTGTATGAGTGAGAGAAACAGTTCCCATTCTCCGTTTCCCAACAACAATTCCAAAGCTACTACCAAATTCCTAAAACCCTAACCCTAAAATCCCTTTCAATTCACCCCCAAAACTCTTACGCCATGGACTTCGATAACCACCTAGCAGAGCTTGCCACTTCCTCGCTTTCCATTCCCACCTCCGACGACTTCCGTTTCTACTACAGCCTCGCCGAATTCAGACATCCAATCGAAGAAATCGCGAAGAAGTCACAATCAATGTTAAACAAAATCGGCTCCGCAGAGCACATATGGGGTATAGGTTCATCTTTCCCTGTTGACATTGACGATGCTTATGAATGGCTCGTTAACGCCAACGACGAGGTTTTAGAGATTGTGAATGAGTTCGTTGATGAGTATGAGAAGGTTGTGAAGCAATATGAACTGGAAAATGGGCCTTTGAATGAGAAGAATAAGGGTGATGATGAAATGAAGCCTAAGGTGTCGTTTCATGTACCTACTCTTAGGAAGCCTCAGTATCAGTATAATATTGTGGTTAACAATGCGAATCAAGCTTTTGAGCATACTTTGTTGGAGAAGAGTGATGATGGTTCGAGGTTTATACATCCACTGGTTCGTTCGCTAATTCGCTTTACTCAAATTCTTTTACGTGTTATTGTTTCTGAGTTTTAACGTTTTTTATGCTCTGCATGTATCTGATTATAATCAACTACAATGTGGGTGCTAATTTATTATTAAAATATTTTCTTATATGTTTGCTTAGTTTAAAAAGTACTGCACTGTCTTCATTATAAAAGAATAAATTTACAGAGACGGTTAGGTTTTTAGTATTGAATTATTTATCAATGATTATGAAGCTATTTCTTGATTTTGGCAATAAATGCTTACAATTGCGTCATGGTCTTATTGATGTCTTTGAATTTTCTTTTCAATGGAATGGTATTCAAATTGTTTCTAAAACAACAAGGTTGAATTGGAAAAGTGAACAATTAATTTTGGAGTAATCACAGGCATATTTCCTTTAGATCGAGTATGTCTAACACTTTGGTACATGCACACAAGATTCATGCATACTAATGCAAAATAAATTTGAGTATGATGTTTTTAGAGCAAAGAACATTCTGAAACCTTGTTTATCTTGTATTTAAAGATTAGAAAGAAAAGAACCTTGTGCCTTTATGTATGCAGTTCATCGTTGATCTACTTGTCCAAATTTGCAACTTTGGCGTTCTGAATCTGTGGTCTTTTGGTAGTTTTATTTGTTTCTTCAGACAACTTAACATATAAAGAAATTGTCTGGTGACATAATAAAGGTTCTTGTTTCAGCTAGGATATTTGGCATCACAGTTGGCAATGGCATTAGTTAAAAATTACTGCTTCCCCTTGACCCTAATATTTGGGATAGCCTTCTCAATCGGGAGTAGATAATAATACAAGTTGAATGGGGGTATTTGTTAGTGTTCCTTGAGGCATTCCTGCAGATTGTTTTTTATATGCAGTGTTATTAATGGCCTATGGCGGTTCATGGTGGCAACCATAACTCGATCATAACTGTATGGCGGAAGCATGACGGGTATAATAAAATTATATACACAAAAAGCTTACTAAAAACTGGATAATGTAGTAAAATTAAAGAGAAAAACTAATGACGCGTGTCAAGAATAGTGAGAATAGGATGCAGAGAAGAAAAGAGGCTGAATAACAAAAAAGAGATATAAACAGAAGAGGCCAGAAGAGAATATCAGAGAAACAGGAAAAGGAGCAACAGAAAACAGGAAAAAAAAACATGGAACTGAATAGATTCAATAGAAGAGGGCAGAATATGATAAGAGAAAAGAATAAGAAAAGAGAAGGGATACATGGAGAGAAAGAGAGAGAAAAAGAATAAAACAGAATAAGAGAGATAGGCAGAGGATCACGAAAATAACGGTTCGTTCTCCGGAGAAGAGGTCAGCAGAGATAGAAGAGGAGAGATGAGAGGTCAAGTGAAAAATAGGAGTGAGCATGACGTGCTGTGTACGGTTTGATGGCTGAGCGATGAGTGCTCTTAGTGTTAGGGTTTCATCGTGGACTAGGTTTATGTGACCCACCGTTTTTTTTGGTTTATTCTACTGCCATTTATGCTGAAACCACTGTGGGTGCTTGGTCAAAGTGGCTACCGTGGCCCTCAATTAAAAAAATCCTGCCATTCCATGGCCTTCAAATGGCATGTTGTTACAATTCCGCCACGCCATTCTGCCATTGCCTTTATTTGACAATGTTGACAATATGATGACATCGCTGAAACTGAAAGCAATAACTTAGGTGGAATGATATTTTTCTTTAACATTTTGACACCCTTCATCCTTGTAATTGTAATATTGCACATATCTTGTGTATTGTCCTCGTAGATTTAATGAGCCTTAATTACTGTCTTTCTAAAAGCTCTTCTTGGGTGGGGTGGGACATCAAATCTTGGTACCAGAAGCTCTTTTTTAGGGTCAGAACATGTTTTGTATTAGTAATATACAATTCTACATCACTTATATGTGTGCTAATGTAAGTATTTCATAATTTAGCTAATACTGTGGTTGTATTGTCTGTATTCAGTCGGGTTGTTTTCATTCTAAAGTAATGCTCTTTTACATGAAAACTAAATCTACTGTTCTTTTATTTTATCATGCAATAATTGATTTGTATTTCAGGAGAACTTCTCGGCTTTAGATTTTGTTGATAAAGAAAATATTGAGAATCTCGTGCCCATAAGCCCCCCTTCACTAGAAAGCACACCGTTCATGCTTGTGGAGGATGTCAAAGGATTGAAGGAGTTGGCTGCTAAGCTATGTTCTGCTGATGAGTTTGCGGTATAACTTGAATGCTATTCATTATGCTTTACTAAAAAGTTTCCTGCATGACTTGTTGCTGTCATCCTTTATGTTGTTGTACCTTTATGTTATTTTCGCCTGTCTGTACTTTCCATATAGAGCTTGTTTCCCCTTTAGTCATAAGCAGGACCATATTATAATACTATATCGTCGTCTCTATGGGTGCAACTGCAATTGTTCATGATGCAGAATCAAAATTCTCACATTCACTTAAAAGGTTGATCTCAAGGAGCACATATCTTGGCATTCAGACATCTACTACCTCCGGTCCATAATATAAGAAACAAACCCCTACATCACACAAACCAAGGAATTACATTGAAATCAACTATTCTCATTTAATAAGGCTAAAAAGTTAACTTCTTTTCAAGATTGCCCTTTTCATTAAGTGATGATTTACATTCATAATTAATGATCTCACCTTTAATTACACCACTTAAATAGCGGTAAAATTGGGCTTGATCATATTATACACCTTATGAATTGTGCTTGTTTCTTATATTGTGGACCACCAAAAAATACTATTTGTTTCTTATAAAGTGGACCAGCGGTAGTATTTTGGTTTTCTTTCTTTTCAGTAGAATTTCAGTTCTGTTGCCTATTGAACGTTTTTTGACATGTGGAAACATACTCAATTTCCATTAGAAATTAGAAAATTCATGTCATGTAGATCTAATGTAACTTGGATATTAAGGCGTGCTTTCACTCCTTGTGCAATAACACTTGTTATTATAATATATAAAAAAGTATCTGAGAATAACTTGATATTATTATCGTTTATCTCATAAGGTTAGTTTATAACCTTAAAGTATTTATCTCCTAGGATTAGCTTACATATTACTGTCATTATCATGATTTGTTTCCTAGTTTCCCTATTTAATTAGGATTAGGAGTCTTGTATCCGTATACCATTACCATATTCAAAAAATCAAAGTCCTTATTATTCCTCTCCTTTTATCTAAATAAATCCCCATAGCTTCAACTTTATATGTCAGAGGTACCATCCTCTGTTTCAACATGATATCTGAGAGGTACCATCCTCCGTGACCTGACCCATCACCATTCTGTTGTTGAGTTCCTAAAAGTTTGGGAAGTTTGGGAATGTAATAACAATTTAATTCAGAATTCATTGTGCCTAGAAGCAATTTTGCTCGTCTTTGTCATCGCCTCCACCAGCCACAACGCGCTGACACTGCTCAGCTCTCCCACAAGATGACATTGTTCACTGCGTTTGTATGACCTTACGGTAACATTGTTCACAGCATTCGTACGACCTTACAGTAACATTGTTCCCTGCGTCTGTATGACCATACAATGGTTATTCTCTTCATGCTGCTTGTTTCGATTGACTCATCTTCTCTTCCTAGTTCGATTGTAGCTACTTCCAGCTTGTTGATCTCACGTTTAAGGTGTGTTTTGGAGATTCATTGTCATTATATTTTTGGTTTTCTTTTTGGTCCTGTTTGGGGCCAACATTTACTGCTTTGTGTTGTTTGAGATGCAGAGTTTATTTGGGGTTATATAATTGGTCAAAATTCATTTTTTATTTAGTTTTGATGGAAGTTCTGCCACCATCATCCATGCCAATTAGATTTTTAATTGCTGGAGTGAGTGTTGGCTCAATATTGTTTTGAGCTTGCTTCGAAGTTGTGTTACTAAATTCTAGATAAGGTTCCCAGCTACGGAAGTGAGTGCTGGCCTTACTGGCCTTACGTCTTTTTTGTTTGGAGTTGTGACATCTTTAAGTTTAGGCTTCGTCGATGTGAGCACTGGCCTAGTATTGTTGTCATTTAGTTTGAAGTGGTGACACACTGACACCTTTTAAGGCTTCAACTTACGGAGTGAGTGCTGGCCCAGTATCATTGCAGTTTGGTTTTACTTCTGGTTTGTTTATGACTCACCCTTACAACTTGTTCTATTTGGGCAATGCATTGCTTCCGAGTCTCAGTTTTAGTTCAGACTTTTCTTTGAAGACAATTTTGAGTTTCTTGGTTTTCATCTATCTTGAGTGGTTAAGCTTCATGTTTTAGATTCTGCTCTTGATGGTTAAGCTTGAGTAGCTTCTTTATTTTGGTTAAGCATATTTGCTTATGTTAAGTGGTTAAGCCTTAGGTTCGTTTCTCCCTAGTGGTTAAACTTTGTTCCTTTTTCGCAATTGTTGCGTGTTCCCAAAATTAGGGTTCTTGGTTCTTTTGGAGCATGTTCCATGGTGACGCTAGAAGAAGATCAAAGGTTGAAGGCTTCTAGGAACAATGTACTTCATGTCGTTGCCTTGATTGTTATGTTTTCTCTTTCAAAGGGTATCTTTGTAACCAGCCTAAAGCTTAATAAGCCTTAGCTTGAGGGGGAGTGTTTGAACATTAAAAAGTATCTTAGAACATCTTGATACTATTGTAGTTTATCTCGTAAGATTAGTTTATAATCTCATTATCTCCTAGGATTAATTTTCATACTACTTAATTGCTATCAGGATTTGTTTCCTAGATTCGCTATTTGATTAGGATTAGGAGTCTTGTATCCCCCATATAGATTGATTAGCTTTAGTCTTTTATATTAATCTTGAATAAACTCCTTATCAAATATCAATAATATTATACCATTATCAAAAATGTAGGAAGCTGGTTATGGATAATTTTCAAAAAAAAATTTGTGAAGAACCCCTCTAGCACAACGCCACAAATGAATCTTTACCTTTTGTGGAACCTTAAGCTTCCAAATCAAATGCCACTCACCCGACGTACGAAACACCGAACTATCAATCAATTCGTTCATACATACGTAGTAAGCGGACTTAACTGAATAAAGGCCATCTCTGCTTTTGTTCCACCCCAGCTTATCCTCAATGTCCCTACCATGGATTATCAATAAGAAATATTTGTTTTAAATATTAATCGGTATTTTAAATAGTCATTTTAGATAGTAGGTTTATAGTAGTCTTCAAAAATTTTAATTATCAATGACAAATATTAATACTGTGTTTTTTTTATATATCAGTGCAGTTATCCCGTGTTTTTTTATATATTATTGCAGTTATCTCGTAGTTTTAATTGATTACTTTAGTTGATTAGTTGATTAGTTGATTATAGTTGATCGTAAAAGATAGATAGTAGATATATCCTGTTCACTAGTAGACATTGTTCAAAATGGGCTCAATGAATTACACACATTGCTTGTATTAATTGGTTTATTTCATTCGAAAACGTAAGATCTATACTGCAATTCTTAAGCTCTAGCCTTTCAAGCTTTTTCGCAATGTAGCATGTGTAATAAATAAAAACATGTTATTGTACCTTTTTTTCCTGATGTTTTGCTCTTTGTAGATGACTTGTTGAAGTTAAGATAGTGATATGCTCAACTTGTATCATGGATATGATTGCATCATTTTCTGTTTGAATTTATGTTTCTCTTGTTGTGATCGTATTCCATGTTGACTAGGCTGTTATTTCGCTGATTGTGGATTTTTCTTACGATATATAAATTTCTTATCTTGTTTTGAACTATGCAATCCTTCTACTCTTTTATTTTCCTCTGTATGCTGGCTCTTTTTAGTGTTTTTATTCAATTATTGGACTCCCTTTCTTGTAGCTACTTCTCCAGCCCCTTTCTTTGACTATATTTTTCGACATTTTCATATGGACTTGGAATATTTAGGTGGATTTGGAACATAATCAATATCGGTCTTTTCAAGGTTTGACCTGCTTGATGCAAATCTCAACCAGGACTGAAGATTTTGTTGTCGATACTCTGAAGCTTCGAACTCATGTTGGGCCATACCTGAGGGAAGTCTTCATGGACCCTACCAAGAAGAAGGTCAGATGCGCATGGTTATTGTTTCATTAATTCAATAGACTCGCTTATTTCTGTTGACTTCGTCTTCATGGTTAATTAGGTCATGCATGGAGCAGATCGAGACATTGTGTGGCTGCAACGCGATTTCGGCATTTACGTCTGTAACATGTTTGATACTGGCCAGGTTTGTTTGGAAAGCCCATGATATTAAGAAATGGTGAAACAAACTCTAAAGCTCTGCTGCTTTTGCTTATCTGTCATAACCCATGTTCCTCGATTGCATGTTAGGAATTCATACTATTATTTTCTCTTTTTCTATCAAACAGTACTAATTTATATTTTGATTGCATTGCTCAGGCTTCAAGAGTGTTAAAATTGGAGAGATATAGTTTGCAATATCTTTTGCAACAATTTTGTGGGGTTACTGCAAACAAAGAGTATGCCGTCTTTATTATTTTTGAATTACCTCTTTTCCATTGTATTTAAATAGAAGATTTATTATTTCCTATTTTATGTCTATTCCTTTTATTCTGACCTTATTCTGGAAAGTTGACAAGTCAACTCCTTGCAGGTACCAGAATGCAGATTGGAGAGTACGCCCTCTTCCTGATGTGATGATAAGGTGCATCTGTATTTTAAGTTTGTCACATTTGATCTGATCTTCATTCTTCTCGTGGTTGTTTCCTTTTCTGCTCGTCTTCTATTCTTTCTGTAGTGCTGGCTTTGTGTTAGGAACACACAGGGTTCAGTGAGCTAGTGGCTTGGAGTTGAGTATCCTTGAGCTGACTGTAGGTGTCATTCATTTGTGGCTCATGTTCTGAAAAATCATGATAATTGTCATTAATATGGGATTCGTTTTCCATGAAGTTACTCTATATAGTTTCCTTACAACTACTTGGCTATGGTTTTGAAATAATGATGTGTAGGAAAGGAATATTAGAATTACAGAAAATCATTTGTTTGTATGGAAATGTGGTCTAAGTGAAGTATTATTTGGTAGGTTGGTGATTTGTTTACGGTTTTGTAGCAATGTAAGATTTCTATTAACTGAGAGTTCTATTCAAGGTTGCAATGACTTGGATATCAAGTTGGGTATTTGTGAGTGTTAGTTGGGTCGACTGTTGTTAGTTGCTATGTACATAGATTCTCTGCCTATGTTTTGAAATTGAGATTGGTAATTAGTTGTTTCTGTTCTCCTTTATCCTTAGTTTTTCCCTCCTTAATCTTTCCCCCTATTGTTTGATTTCCCCTTGTTTTTGCTTGACCCTCAGCACATCTATGAATTATTTACAGAATTGTGTTTACAGAATGAGCAAATTTAACTTGTCGCAAGCATTGCTGATTTCTAGTGTTAAGACAAATCTAATTGTGTATAACTCCCCCTTCTTCCCAAAAAAATCACACACACTCACAATATATATGCAGCCTTTGAATATGGTTTTGATTTATTATTCACATCTGATTATAAGTCTAAGGTCTTATGTGATAACGACTTGTTTGCTGTCCCAGCAATTTTAATTACTATAATCTAACAAACTGTTGTTCTGATGATAGATATGGAAGAGAAGATACACACTATCTGCTTTATATTTACGATTTACTGAGGATCAAGTTATTTACATTGTCTAAGGAGTCTGAAAGCTCGGATGATCCTCTGTTGGAGGTAAGTTGAGATCAAGCTAGCTAAATGAACAAGTAATGTATCAATCATTTCCTCGGGCCATTGGATTCTCCTTTGTTCCTCTGGACTGTTTCATCTCAACTGTTTTACTTTTAACGATTAAGCATTCTGCCAACATGCCATGGTTATTAGTTGATTAAATTTGTTTGACATTTCCTTGCTAATCGATTTTTGAATTATATTTAATAAAATAGCATGATGATGAGCATGCGGGTACAACTAAGAAGAAAAACAGATATGGGAAAGTATTTGTTAGGAAGGGCAAGAGGGTAGTTGGCACAAAGTAGTGGAAGGGATTTTGTAACTGACTTTGATGAGTTACTGATTCAGAATGTGAAACATCACACATAGTAGTTGCCGTTAAGAATAAAAGGAGGGTAGTAACGTAGGGGGAGGCAGGCAAGTATTGGCATAGGCTTGGGCTAGGAGTACAGTTTCTCTCACACTTTCTATTTTCCTGTTCTGTTCACTTCTGATTCCTTGTAATTCACACTGAATTTGAGGAATATACTATACTATTATCTACATTTTCACCTTTGTTTTACTGTTACATTGATACTTCTATCATTGGTATCAAAGTTCTAGACCCACCGGAGCTTGAAACATGGTGAAGAAGACACAGATTGAGGAACGAACTGAGAAACTGGAGCAAGGACTCGAAGGTTTGACGCTGGAATTTAGAACTCAGATGGCGGAGCTCCAGCATTATCTGGAACATCGACCACCAAAGCGTCGTGGACGTCACCGTCAAAGGAGTGGAGATACGGGGGAAGGCGAAGGAAAAATTGACGGCGAGGGAGGCTCGTCAACTGAAGAGGAATCATCCAAGGACAATAGTCCTGCTCCTCGTCATCGTTACAAGGGGAGGAAGTTGGAGATCCCAGTTTTTGAAGGTGGAGAAGCGTACGGGTGGCTGGTGAAGGTGGAGCGCTACTTTCGCATCAACAGAGTGGAGGAAGATGAGATGTTGGAAGCGGTGGTGATTGCGTTAGATGGCAGAGCACTTAACTGGTATCAATGGTGGGAAGAGCAGAATCATGAACCCAGCTGGGAAGAGTTTAAACAAGCGGTGATACGATGCTTTCAACCAGCTCTTGTGAGAAATCCTCTTGGTCCCATTCTCAATGTCAAGCAAACAGGGACTGTGATGGAGTATCGTGAGCAGTTCGAACTCCTCATGGCACCATTAAAACGCAACGAGAAGGTGATGTTGGAGAGTATCTTCTTGAACGGGTTGCGTGAAGAGATCCAAGCGGAGTTCAAATTACACCAGACGCGAGGATTGAACGCGTTGATGGATCGTGTGCTGTTGATTGAAGAGCGTAACAATGCCATGAAAAATGAGAAAGGCTCTGCGAAGAATGAAGCGAGTAAATGGAAACCCGGTTCCACAGTTTCGGGTTGGGAAGCGGGTCGAAACAGAGTTTTCGTGACCCAGCCCAAAAACGACACTGGAAGGTGAGATGGATCTAAATTAGTTGGTCTACCATAATCATCACTATGAATCAAAATTGATGTTGGATGTTTAATTACAAAAATGGATTTTATATATAAATTTTTTATTTAACCAAGCCAAGGGGTATGTGTGCGACCAAGCAGCAACAATGTCGAAGAGAAGTCGTGGTGGATCGGCGACAACACTGGAGATAAGAACCTCTACATCGTTTCGGGGAAAGGTATTAAAGGAAGGCTGAATCGTTTGCCGTCAGCTTGCAGTGGAGACATGGTGATGGCCACCATGAAGAAGGGAAAAGCTGATCTCCATGCGTAAGAAGGTGCTTCCTGCCGTCATCGTCCGTCAGCATAAGCCTTGTTGGCGCCTAAAGGATGATATTTTCTTGTACTACGAAGATAATGTTGTGGGCCCAATTGATTCAAAAACACAAACAGGGGTCGAAGAGAAGAAACAGGGGATGGGGAAGAAGCTATCTCAGGAGGAATTGAGAGACCTCAGCAAGAAAGGACTCTGTTTTAAGTGTGGAGAGAGGTGGGGGCGCGACCACGTGTGCAAGATGAGGCACTATAGGGTTGAGTTGATTGATGAAGATGAAGTGTGGGAAACAGAGGAGGTTGAGGTTGAAGAAGCAGAGGAGGTGATCACTGAAACTGTAGCAGAGTTGAAAACTCTATTGCTCTCCCTCAAGAGCAAGCAAGGGCTGACTTCAAATCAATCATTTAAGGTTTGGGGGGTGATAAACGGTAGAGGTATTGATACTAATAGATTCTGGTGCCACCACAAACTTCATTTCTCATAAGCTTGTGGAGGAATTGAAGTTGCAGCTTGAAGATACTACTGAGTACACTATTGAAGTAAGGAATGGTGAAAAGATCACTCATAGAGGAGTTTGTGTGGGTCTCAAGGTGCTGGTGCAGGGCATTGTCTTCACCCAGAATTTTTATTTGATGACTCTGGCAGGGACGGAGCTTGTTTTGGGAATGGATTGGTTAGCTAGCCTAGGTGACATCAAGGCTTATTTCCAGAATTTGGTGATCAAATGGAAAGGAGGAGGCCAGAAATTCAAGATCAGAGGAGAGCCCTCTCTGAGTAGGCATCAGGCTTCACTCAAAACTATGGTAAAAGCAATACAACAACAGGAAGAAGGTTACCTGCTGCAGTATTATGAGATGCAGGGAAATACAGGGGAACAGAATCTGCAGGCAGATGTTGCACATCTTTTAGAAGACTTTCCTGATGTGTTCCAAGAGCCAAAGGAACTGCCACCTGTGAGAGAGCAAGACCATGCCATCATACTCAAACCTTGAGCACCAACACCTAATATCAGGCCATACAGGTATCCACATTACCAAAAAGATGAAATAGAGAGATTTGTTAATGAAATGTTGTCTGCTGGAATTATTAGACCTAGTGTGAGCCCTTTTTCAAGTCCTGTGCTATTAGTTAAGAAGAAAGATGGAGGGTGGAGGTTTTGTATTGATTAAAGGGTCTTGAACAAGTACACTGTGCCTGACAAATTCCCTATCCCTATCATAGATGAACTGTTGGATGAGATTGGTAATGCTGTGATATTTTCCAAGTTAGACTTGAAATCTGGGCACCACCAGATTAGAATGAGAAGTGAGGACATTGACAAGACTGCATTCAGGACTCATGAGGGTCACTATGAATATCTTGTGGTGCCTTTTGGGTTGACCAATGCACCCTCTACATTCCAAGCTCTAATGAACAGAATTCTGAAACCTATTCTGAGGAAGTATGTATTGGTTTTATTTGATGATATACTCGTATATAGCAAGGATTTGGAGTGTCACAAGGAACATTTGAGGACTGTGTTGGGTATCCTGAGGAGCAACCAGCTGTTTGCTAATCAAAAGAAATGTACTTTTGCACAATAGCAGATAGAATACCTTGGTCATTTGATTTCTGGCAGGGGAGTGGCAGCAGACCCTGCTAAGGTGGATGCTATGATAAATTGGCCCACACCAAAAGATGTAAAAGGACTTAGAGGATTCCTTGGCTTGACCGGCTACTATAGAAGGTTTGTGAAAGATTATGGTAAGATTGCTTGGCCTCTAACCCAGCAATTGAAGAAAGATAGTTTTGCTTGGAATGAAAGTGCAAGCTGCTTTTGAGAAGTTGAAAGTAGCAATGACCACATTACCAGTACTTGCTGTACCAGATTTTTCTAAGGAGTTTATACTTGAAACTGATGCCTCTGGGAAAGGGTTAGGAGCTGTTCTAATGCAAGAGGGAAGGTCTGTGGCTTATATGAGCCAAACTCTATCTAATAGGGCTTAAAACAAATCTGTGTATGAATGGGAATTGATGACAATTGTGATAGCTGTTCAAAAATGCAGACACTACCTCCTTGGTAGACATTTTACTGTGCACACTGACCAAAGAAGTTTGAGTTTTTTGACTGACAACAGAAGTGGGTGACTAAACTCTTAGGTTATGATTTTGACATCAAATACAAGCCAGGGATTGAAAATAAAGCTGCTGATGCCCTCTCAAGGCAATTCAATCACAATGCTATCTCCACCATACAATGCCAAGAGTGGGAAGGGTTGGAAGAAGAGATTCAGGCAGATAACAAGATGGGACAGATTGTGCAGGATCTAGTGGCTCAAGCAGTTGATCATACAGGCTATTCTGTGAGGAATGGGCGTTTATACTATAAGAACAGGTTGGTAATTCCTAAATATTCTCTTAGAATAGTAAAAATTCTGGAGGAGTTTCATAGTCCTGCCATGGGTGGACATTCTGGTGCTTTGAGGACTTATAAACGAATTGCTAGTGTTGTGTATTGGGAGGGCATGAAGGGGAGAATTCAGAAGTACGTGGAGGCTTGTTCAGTATGCCAAAGGAACAAGTATCAAGCTCTAAGCCCAGGGGGTTTGCTACAACCACTTCCAATACCTACACAGGTGTGGAGTGACATATCCATGGACTTTGTGGGAGGATTGCCCAAGGCTTTGGGAGTGGATACCATATTTGTGGTGGTGGACAGGTTGACAAAATATGCGCACTTCATTGCTCTCTCTCACCCTTATACTGCTAAGGACGTGGCTACTGTGTTCATGAAGGAAATTGTGAAGTTACATGGCTTTCCTACTTCTATCGTGTCTGATAGAGACCGTGTGTTTATCAGTACTTTCTGGACTGAGCTATTTAAAACTGTAGGCACCAAGTTGAAAATGAGCTCAGCTTACCATCCTCAAACAGATGGTCAGACTGAAGTGGTGAATAGATGTGTGGAGACCTATTTGAGGTGTCTAACAGGCAGCAAACCCAAGCAATGGCCTAAATGGCTTTCCTGGGCTGAATATTGGTATAACACCAATTAGCATTCCTCATTGAAGATGTCCCCTTTTGAAGCATTGTATGGCAGGAAACCACCAGTTCTTGTGAGAGGAGCTGAGAATCGATCACCTGTTAATGAAGTACAACAGTTGACTCAAGAGAGGAATGAGTTGTTGACTGAACTGAGGGATCAACTCAGTAAGGCTCAGAACAGAATGAAGCAGTATGCAGATAGACACAGAAGGGAAATCAGTTTTGAGGTGGGTGACTTGGTGTACTTGAAGATTCAACCCTATAAGCTAAAGTTGTTAGCTAAAAGGGCCAACCAAAAGCTGAGTCCACAGTTTTATGGGCCTTATGAAGTACTTGAGAAGATAGGCACAGTGGCTAACAAGTTGAAATTACCACCAGAGAGCAGAATACATCCAGTATTATTGAAGAAAGCTATTTCTGCTGAGGTAACAATGCAGCCCTTACCAATTTGCCTTGATGAGAACTGGGAATTACAAGCTATGCCTGAGGAGATACTTGATGTGAGAAAGAGTAATGCTGCAACCATAGAAGTGCTAGTCAAATGGAAGCACCTACCTGAGTTTGAGAATTCTTGGGATGACTTAGAAGACATGAAGGAGCAGTTCCCTCAGTTTCACCTTGAGGACAAGGTGAATCTCATAGGGGGAGTGTTGATGAGAATGCGGGTACAACTAAGAAGAAAAAAAGATATGGGAAAGTATTTGTTAGGAAGGGCAAAAGGGTAATTGGCACAAAGTAGTGGAAGAGATTTTATAACTGACTTTGATGAGTTACTGATTGTAAGAGTATAAGATCAGTTTAACTTTAGTTAGTTTAACCTACTGTTGTAGGTAATCTGTTCTAGTGTTTCTCTATTGTTAACCTGCTCTAGCAGGTTCCCTGTTATACAAGGGTGCTCCTATATAAGGACACCTACCCTTTGTAATCTTTTGACTAATCAATCAGAATATTCATTTCACAATGATTCAATCCAATTCTCTCTCTCACTCTAAGAATCTATCATGGTATCTAGAGCCACAAAGGGCGTAACTGCCTTTGTAACAAACTTTCAACCGTTTTCTTCCTTCTTTTTTGCTCCGTCACCGTCGCATTGACGATGGCCTCTGTGAACAATACAGATCCGCCACTGCCACCGCCTAACGGCACCGTTCCTCCTATCACTGGCACCGCCGCAGGATCACGATCAATGCCGCACACGACTGCGAGCACGGCGAACTCCATTTCTGCAGAAATCAAAGAATTAAAACACAAAATTACTGAGAAACTTCACGACGAGAACTTTTTTCTCTGGCGCCAGCAAGTTGAACCGGTTATCAAGGCGCACCGGTTACATCACTTTATTGTTTCGCCGGTGATTCCTCCGCGCTACCTCACGACGGACGACATCGCCACCACCAACGAAAACCCTGCGTTCCAGTTGTGGGAAGCACAAGACCAAATGCTCTTGTCGGGGCTTCAAACATCGCTCACGACGACGATACAAGCTCGAATCGTCGGTTGCTCGCACTCCTTCGAGCTCTGGGACAAGATCCATGCCTATTTCTCCAAATTAGGTCGTACAAAGATCCGTCAGCTTCGCAATGAACTTCGCACCACGCAACTCGAAGGTAACTCTGTTAAAGATTATCTTGCCAAAATCAAGAATCTGGTCGACTCTCTCGCTCCAGTTGGAAGCCCTATCTCCACCAAAGATCACTTAGATGCTATTCTTGATGGTCTCCCTTAGATGCTATCATGTAGATGCTAATCTTGGGGTACTCCAACTCTCACAAAGGATACAAATGTCTCTCACCTAGTGGTCGTATTTTCATTTCAAAGGATGTTATATTCAATGAAACCAAACTTCCCTACAAATCCCTATTTGAAGAACCAAAATCTAACCCTCAAAACTCACCAACTGCACAAAACCTACCCACTGCTACCATACCTTCCCCTTCACAGAACCAACACAACCAATCCTCAACCTCACACTCAAGCTTCTAACACCACAAATACTATGTCTCACTCTCACTCAATGGCTACTGCTAGCACAACCATTGAGCTCTCCTCAACAAATTCCGTACCTAACCAATCTGTCTCCACCTCAAACTCACCCATAGCTACACCACCTCCTCCTACAAATACCCACCCTATGCAAACCCGTGCCAAATCAAACATTGTCAAACCTAGACTCCACCCAACTCTTCTTCTAACCCACATTGAGCCAAAGAGAACCAAATCTGCTCTGCAACAGCCTCTATGGCAATCTGCTATGGCAGAGGAATACTCTGCACTTATGGAGAATAATACTTGGACTTTAGTTCCTCCTCCTAGTGGCAAGAATATTATTGGCTGTAAATGGGTGTTTAGGGTCAAGGAGAATGCTGATGGAACTCTAAACAAGTACAAAGCCCGTTTGGTGGCCAAGGGATTTCATTAACAACAAGGGAAAGACTTCAATGAAACCTTCTCCCCTGTCATAAAACCTGTCACCATACGCACCATACTCACTCTTGCTCTCAAGTCACAAATGGGATCTACATGGAATTGATGTAAACAATGCATTCCTAAATGGTGTGCTGGCTGAGGAGGTTTACATGACCCAACCCCAAGGTTTTGAGGTTACTGACAAAAATCTCTGGTGTGCAAGTTGAACAAGGCCATCTATTGTTTAAAGCAAGCCCCTAGGGCCTGGTTTGATAAGCTCAAATCAACTCTGCTGCAGCTAGGTTTCAAGAGCAGTAGGTGTGACTCTTCATTGTTCATTTATCAAAAATCAGGAACTGTGATCTACCTCTTGGTCTATGTTGATGATATAATCATCATCAGGAACTGTGATCTACCTCTTGGTCTATGTTGATGATATAATCATCACAGGTAACTCCAACACAATGATCACTCAACTCATTCATCAAATGGACTCCGAATTTTCTCTCAACCAATTGGGTAAACTAGACTACTTTCTTGGTATAGAGGTTAAAGCTCTTGGAAATGGCAATCTGCTTCTCACTCTAAATATATACGAGATCTGCTCACTAAAACAAACATGATAGAAGCCAATTCCATATCCTCACCCATGGTTTCTAGCTGCAAGTTGTCTAAAAATGGGAGTGACTTTCTACCAGATCCTCTAACCTACAGATCAGTAGTAGGAGCACTCCAATACACTACTATCACACGCCCAGAAATTAGCTATGCAGTAAACAAGGTCTGCCGGTATATGTCAGCTCCTTTTGAGTCACACTGGGCTGTTGTTAAAAGGATTTTAAGGTATCTAAAGGGTACTATCAACCATGGACTGCTTCTTCAACCTACAGATACTTCTAAACCTCTCCAGATTTGTGCTTGGTGTGATGCTGATTGGGCATCAGATGTAGATGACAGGAAATCTACATCTGGTGCAGCTGTGTTCCTAGGACCTAATCTAATCTCATGGTGGGAAAAGAAACAAACAGTTGTTGGAAGATCAAGTGCTGAAGCAGAGTATCGCAGCCTTGTCTCTTCTCACAGAACTTGGAATCAATCACACTGTTCCTCAAGTTTTCTGTGATAATCAGAGTGCTGTTGCACTTGCCCACAATCCTGTCCTCCATGCTAGGACCAAGCACATGGAGCTAGATCTATTTTTTGTGCGTGACAGAGTCCTCTCCAAGCAGCTGCAGGTATTCCATGTTCCTGGTTCTGAGCAATGGGCTGATGTCTTCACCAAGCCCCTATCATCTACAAGGTTCATTTTTCTCAGGTCCAAGCTTCAAGTGGCTGCTCCACCTTTGCCTACACACCCTCCTTGAGCTTGTGGGGGGGGGGGGGGGGGGTGTAAGAGTATAAGATCAGTTTAACTTTAGTTAGGTATTCTGTTCTAGTGTTTCTCTATTGTTAACCTGCTGTAGCAGGTTCCCTGTTATACAAGGGTGCTCCTATATAAGGACACCTACCCTTTGTAATCTTTTGACTAATCAATCAGAATATTCATTTCACAATGATTCAATCCAATTCTCTCTCTCTCACTCTAAGAATCTATCACTGATTCAGAATGTGAAACATCACACATAGTAGTTGCTGTTAAGAATAAAAGGAGGGTAGTAGCGTAGGGGGAGGCAGGCAAGTATTGGCATAGGCTTGGGCTAGGAGTACAGTTTCTCTCACACTGAGAGTACTGCACATTTCTTTCTATTTTCCTTTTCTGTTCACTTCTGATTCCTTGTAATTCACACGGAATTTGAGGAATATACTATACTATTATCTACATTTTCACCTTTGTTTTACTGTTACATTGATACTTCTATCACATGACATAACTGAATGGCTTGCTTAATGAATCTATTTTTAAACTCTTGTTCCTTGAATTTCCTGTCACTGACAGGTTTACAAGCGGAGTTATGACGTCTGCATGCAACTATATGAGAAAGAGCTTTTGACAGAAGACTCTTACCTTCGTATAAAGGGGTTTGTTACCTTTTTTCAATTGTCAATCTTTCATTTTTCAATATTCTATTTTAGTTTGCAACCTTAACTGCATGTATTTTTTTTTTCATTAGTTGTCTGCCTCTTCTATGTAATGTTTGTGTATTTTGATTTTTGAAGTTTCTGCTTTGCATTTATTACCTTCCAAGAGGGGTAACAAAAAATCAATTACCACTTTATATACAGGTTGCGAGGGGCTGGCTTTAATGCTCAACAGCTTGCCATTGTTTCAGTAAGTTGCTGATCCATATCTTATTTGTATCACCTATCCTTGACTATCTACACAAGGAATGAAAGTGTGCCTGTTTTTTTTTTAAAAAACTTTCTGCTGCTGAGCACATTGATAGCCCTCAGATAGAGTTTGGTACAAGATTTAGAATTAATCTTTTTAATCCTGACATGATGATATAGAATACCATACCATACTGATATGGAGGTACAGAATAATACGTAACAATTTTCCGCTATTTTGCTGTACTGTTATTGGTATTGCACGATACCGGTACGTACAGCATTTTCAGTTAATCTTGCTCACCGCTATATTACTTCAAACCATCTATACTCCACTGCCAAAATCTACACCGTGGCTCCAGTGTTGTCAATGCTCACCATGTTATTACTAATTTTTTTACCTATGCAGTAGTATCTTCTATAATACTGCATCATTCATTAACTGTTTTGCTATTATCTCAATGACTCGATATCAACAGATATTGCATAGTTATCTTTCTTAAATATATTTGTTTTTATCATTATTTAAGCATCTTTGGATTTGACACCACACCCAGAATTTTTTGGCATTCCAAGCATATTCTGGATAATACAAGTTACCTCAAACAGAATCAAGTGTGGCATTCAACACTGCATGAACCAGTTATAGTGTCAGGAATTTGTTAATAATAATGTCCAACTTGTAAACTGATAAAATAATGATATGTATCGCCTCTACTTGGAGTTTGTGTGTAGTGTTTCTGAATGGTCCACGCCTATTTTATTGCATATACTCTATGTACATGACTCGCAGGGGCTTTGTGAATGGCGTGATACTCTTGCTCGGGCAAATGATGAGAGTACTGGGTATATAATACCAAATAAGATTGTTCTTGAAATTGGTAAATGAATGCAGACTTCTGTTTCATATTTTGTCTAGAAGGTAGCCCATTTTGTAGCAGATGGAAACTAAATTTGTGTTTACTCATTTAAAAGCTAAGCTGATGCCTGTCACCACAAGCAATCTACGGCGGTTGGTAGGGAGGTCAAAGCTCCCATATGTTGAGCGCAGCCTTGATATCATTGTAAACATTGTCAGGCATTCTATGCAAAATTATGCTGCCTTTGAAGAAGCTGCAATGCGTTTGAAAGAAGAACATGCAGCTGCACTGCGTTTGAAAGAAGAACATGCAGCAAGCGTAAGTAATATATTTGACAGTTGTCACTTTCTAGAATAATTGGATAGGAGTTTTTGGTTGCCTATCTGCTTGGTACTTTACATGGACTTGCATTGTTTTGAATCACTCGAGTCTAGACTATTCTGTGTATTGTATCTGGGTGCTTATTCTTAATTATTGAGTGATCTAGTCTAGACGAAGTGAGCTTAGTGGGACTCACGTTTAGGTGTGGCTGCTGTCTGTTGTCTCGCATTATTCAGTGCGAGCCAGTTCTGAGACGGAAAATGCAATTTGTGACCATTAGCAGTAATGCCTATTATCTATCCAAGTCTGAATGTTGTTTTGTTGTTTTAAAAGGGATGAATTTAGTCCTTAATACTTCTAACAAATTTGATTTACTGGTGATGTGATATCAACAAATTATCAATGCAATTTCAATTGTTCTCTAACTTTGGCGCAACTGTGTAATAATAGGATTGAGATTAAATTCAAGTAGCTTATAATCAAAATATTATGATGAATTTGTGTCCAACAAAAAACTTCAAAATTAAGCAGACCCAAGAATCTGATTAACTAGTTTTAGCATATTCTAAAATTGTCTATTCCCCATTTGTTTGGAATTAATGATTCTCTAACTGTTGTGTTCCCATCCTGCTTTATTGGTAGACATTATATAATTTTTATTTCTTTTTTGTTGATAAATTGTATATGATCATGATACAGGAGGCAAATAAAGCACCTGTTGTTAAGGATGGAACTGAAACATTAGACCCACAGAAACCTCTTTCAGGTTTGGTTCCCACCTCTGCCCTGGATGGGATCATACCAATAGACGATTCAGACCCAGAGGATATGATGCAGGATAACCTATAAGTCTGCAAAAATCTCCTATGGGAAATTCTATTTTGTCCACTTCAATGAAAGGGAAATGAATATGAGCAAATGCCTGTTAGAATTGTCAGTTGTGACTAAGCGTTCTAAAATGAGCGCTCACTCAGACAATCACAACAACAAAACCAGAACAATGGAGGCAAACAAAGAGTCCAGTATCGAAGCTTTTGTTTGATTTTGAAGTGACAAGGAAAAAGTGAGTTTTGGAGAAGATAAAGAAATTGCTTCTTCTCAGTGGTCTTCTGCAGCTACGAGACTCAGTGGCAGGAAGAAAAGTTCGACCCTGAATGTGGGGGGCAGTGCTTTCACAAAATAATTGCAGCAAGTTAAAAAGATATCAGGCATTTGCAGCTTATGGAAATCGTAGTGCAACCTTCTTTGCAACCTTTTGAAAATAGAACGAACATATTTTTAGAAAAACATGTTTCCTGTATTACTGTCCTTGAATCTAAGTTGAATGAAATGAACATCCTCTGTTCCTTTAGCCCTTTTAATTGCTTAAGCAGTAACATTTATTTTTCGCCTGATCAAAATATATTATTAATATTTATTTGCTTGCGGTAAAATTATATTACTAAGTTTTAAAATGAAAAAAAAAAGAGTCGATTAGCTTGAAGTAACCTAAGTTATATGATTAATGAGAGAAAGGTTAAGAAGAAACTAAATTTAATTGGGAGCCGAATGAATTACAGTGGAAATAATATTTTCATCAAGGTAATATCTCCTTATATACTCACACTAGTATCCTAACCCGTGCACGGGAAAAAATTTGTTAAAGATTTATATATACTGAGTAATAAATCATTTCAAAATATTGTAAGTTAATTAAAAAGCATTAAGTGAGTTTTAGTAATATAAAATAAAATTAGTTATAGTTGATAAATAATTAAATCGAACTATATGATATTGTAAGATATTAGAACATAAAATGATATTTGTAACATAAAATGAATTATGGTTCTATTAATTGAATTGGAATACATTGATATGCTTTATATTACAATATATATATATATATATATATATATATATATATATATATATATAGATATATGTTAGTACTAAAATACTCATGTACACATAAGAATGTTTTATTTTTATTTAAGATTGTATCACAAATTTTTTAAATAAATTTACCTACACAAGAAAATTCTATTCAGAAAAAATAGTGAGAACAAAAAAAACAAAATCATGTAATATGTAGGCTCGTGCTACGCACGGTATATAGTAAAAAACTATAAATTTTATGTTTTTTGACTAAAAATATATTAATCCTATGTTAAAACTATATTAATACTAAATTTGATAAAGTTACATAACAAATTAAAGAGTAGGAGATTGTCAACAAAAATGTTAAATAATTATAAGGTGGGACTTCGAGCTTTATCATACTCTTATCGAAAGAGTGCAAATGCTATATAGGATCAAACATATTCAAATGGTAAAGTAGCGCATAGTAATAATTTCAAATGTGTTATGAATATTTGATGAATGTCCATCTCTCCTTAGTCATTTCATCTTACCTATGATGCTCTATAACTCCCATGAGTAAAGAGCTTTCACTCATACTTATTGCTCTTAACTTTGTGCTTGTAAGTTACAAGATTTGTATCCTATAAATAGGACTTATATGGCAATGTAAATGATACCTTCAAGAGTAGAATGCAAATGCTCTTTTCTTCTCTCATTCTCTTCTTCTATTTCTTCTTCATCTATAGTCTATTATAATACTCTTGTTTTGGTCAATTTCATAACATGTTATCAGCACGAAGCACTACCAAAATGATGGCTTAATAAGCTTGTAGGCTATTTGGCAAAGATATGTTTTCTTCTACTATCTTATAGTTAATTTATCTAACTCATGTTATCATGTTTTGTTTTTTTATAGCTTTTATTTTATCATGCTAATATAGGAATTTTATTGAGAATTTTATTTAGCTACCACGATTATCATGTTTCTATTTTTGATGAATTCCTGAAGAATTCAACATTCATGCATCCCTATTGGATTGCATAAGGACAACTATCATGTTTGTCTATTCTTGATGAATTCCAGAGGAATTCATCATTCAAGCATCCTATAATGATTGCACAAAGAACTCAATGAAGAGATAAAACTTAATATTCAAGAATCCCTACATGATTGTTCAAAGCATTTTTTTTCTTCAATGCTTAGTCTCGTGATATAGTTCTTGAAGAACTAAAAGAAAAAATAAACTCAATATTCGAGCATCCCTATAGGATTGCTTAAAGAAATTCTTTTCTTTGTCATTGTTTGTGATGATTTGTTATATATATAGTTCTTGAAGAACTGAAAAAAAAAATGAATAATCGGGTATCCTTGTAGGATTACTCAAAATGTGAATATTTGTGATAGTTCTTGAAGAACTTAAAAAAAAAATTATTATTCAACCACCCGTGGAGGATTGTTCAAAGAATGATGGTAATCAAATAAACTCGTGGTCAAGTTTTGAAGAACTAAATCTTAATATTCAACCATTCCTGGAGGATTGTTTCATGGATGATGATTTTTCTTGATTATCACTAATGAAGAATTTGTGGTCAAACTCTCGAAGAACTAAATCTTTAGACCATGATTGTAATCTAAAAGATCTTTTTGATTTTAGTTTTACTTGAAACAAAAAAAAAGGGGGAAGTGTATTTCTTTATCCTACTCGAATATGCTCCTGGAGTAGCAAAAGTGAGAAAATATTTTTAGAATATTTTGGAAATTTAGTCACAATTGTGATTGAACAAAAGACTTATGAATGATTAAAATGTGAAAGATCACATAATGGATTGAACTTTATTCCCAGAAGTGAATAAAGTTATAAATCACATAAAGTATGATTTATCTTTGGTCATCGTTTAGATGTGAGATAAAGTTCTTGAATAACATATGATCATAAAATATTACTTTCTTTGATTACCCTTTATAAAAGTTTATGGCGAGTTCTTGAAGAACATAACAAAAAGTCTATTTTCCCCTTTGATAATCTTTTATGACTTTCTGTGTATTCTATAAATAATGTAACAAAAAAAAGTTGATATGTTGTATGTGAAAGGTAATTATTGAGTGTGCTGCATGTGAATGATGATAAAAAAATCTATTATCATGATTTATGGTTATTTTTGACATATATGATTTATGGTTATATTCTTTACTATTTCTCATAATGGTGTAGCGGTTTTATTTTTATGAAAATAATGATGTAGTAACTCATATACATTATGGCAATGTTTAATTTTTCTAAGTGTAACTTCTCTTTCTACTTACCCTTGGAATTATAGTCTACATGATTTTACTATTTAGTATGTGTTCAATTATATTTTTCTAATATAAAGATGACGACACATATTAATATTTTTGAAGGACCAGAAGATTCTTCAATATAATAAATTTTTGTGTGTCATGTGTTCTTAATTAATGCATATAAACTACCAGAAAGTCATATGGTAGTACTAGTGTGTGTTCTTATTATCAACTTGCAACCAAAAGTTTGCAAATGTAATTGTATTGTTACCTAGTTTGAAGAAAAAAGCTTTACACATTGATGCGATATTCTCTCCAGTTTCATAGAAACTAATTGATACCATATCGAAAAATAAATTGAGAAAATTTTCAATGTCTGTATATCACGAGACTTACTTTAGAAAATGCAAATGTGTAATAGGAAGAAAAAAAAATACTTGTGTTTCTTTTGGTTGATACTAAATGCATATTAGTACAACACATGCTACCTTAAACCAGAAGTTTATGGATTATAATAAGTTTATCGTTGGGAAGACCGGTTGGACCATCCCGGGTCTATTATGATGCGAAAAATAGTTAAGAATTTTAGTGAACATGTATTAAAGAGCCCGTAGATTCTTCAATCCATTAACTTTTGTGTATTACTAGTTCCCAAAGGAAGTTGAGAATTTGAAAGAATAAGTCTCTCACATTTCTAAAATGTGTATAAGGTGATATTTGTAAACAAATACATCAATCACGTGATATTTTTTGATTTTAATTGATGCATCAATTAGATGACCACATATATACTACATATATTTGTCGCCAACTCATAACTAGAAGTTTGTGAGATGGATTGCTCAACTAATTTGAGTAAGAGGTCATTATGTGAATTATCTTGGAAGCATTTGGTAAGTATTGTATGTATATTAGAATTGATATTGGACATCACATAGCTATGTTTATTCATAAAATGGTCTTGAAGAACCATTCATTAGACGTCTAAAGTTATTAATATGATCAGTTCTTATAAAATCAAAACTTCAATTTCTACATGGGAACATGCAATATTGCAAGCAAAGACATTGATACACATCAAGTCAATAAGGTATCATATGTAAGTTCTCCCATTTACAATTGATTTTTGGTCAATGACCTAATATTCTCCATCCAAGATATTTTTGATGGATCCTTAAAGAATGTTGGGAATATATGAGTATATGAATCTCCATCATCATAAAGTATGTTGAGCTAATAGCCAGAAGCGTGTGGTTTAGTCGGTTCCAAAGAATAAAAATCCTAGAACAAGAAAATGAGCTTAAAAGCAAGATGGCCCAAAAGAGGATATGGAAACTCCTAACGAGTAATTTGACATAATTACTTTTCAAGTTCCATAAGAACTGATCAGGTACATGAAATTTGTGGAAATGAGATCTCAATAAATTATGTCAATAATAAAATATGATGGAACCGAAACAAAGTCAACGTTGACAATTTTGTGTGTGTATAATGTTGCGCTAAATATGATAAATGATGAAGAGTATCATGAACCAAAGTCTATTAAAAATTTAGACAAAGCAATGATTGGCCAAAATAGGATCCCAAAAGGATCTAATTTTTTTTCTTTTGAGATTAGCTGTTTGGACTCTTGAGATGATTACTCCAATTGAAATAATCCCCCCCCCCCCATGGGATAATATTATCTGCACATGTGGTATAATCATCTCAATGCATATTTTAAATTTCTTAAAGAAAGAGTTTGATATGAAGGACCTCAAATTATATTTGATGGATTTGGAGGTTGAACCTCTCTGGTTGATCTCTAAATAGAAAATTCTAGAAGGATTGAAAATATAGATAAATATCTTAAATAAATATTTCTCCTAAACAAAGTTTTGTCTCGACCTGTAGATCGATCAATTAGCTAATTGAATAACGATAAATTATATCTCTATTGAGTACATGATGTGTGTCTCAAGATATCCAATATCCCGGTCTACAAGACTTTAAATTAGTGCGCGCATATTACTAGATGTCATATGGATTGATGTGATAATATTATTTGATACATATTAGTGAGATAGAATTTATCACCAACCAAAATGCATTAGAACAAAGTGAGATATATTTATTTTATATTTTTACGATTGAATTGAAGCAATTATTTTATGAATATATGTCCATCAAATTAACCATGCAGATGCAAGATATTTTTTTGGTCCAGATCAAGCCAGTTCTGAAGTATATGATTATTTACATATGGCGACATTGAAGCATCATCATGATCTACATAGCAATCTATAGTTATCACTTCCTCATATCATGTTCAAATACTAACAGTTCAAGGAAGAAACCCCAAAGATAATACCAACTATGAATCTCAATTGCAAGGAGGATATATTACGAAGTATATTGCTTCATATGCATCAGGGGGACAAAATCTAAATGTATATTCTTAAGAGATTCTTCAAACAGGGGGAGAAAATTGTACTCTTTTTTCCTTGTCGTGGTTTTGTCCCATTAGATTTTCCACGAAAGGTTTTTAACGAGGCAGTTCCCACATAAAGGATAATGTACACTTTTTCCTTCATTAAGAATTTTTCCCACTGGGTTTTTTCTTAGTAAGGTTTTAATGAGTCATATCCTCAATGGACATCTAAGAGGGAGTGTTATGAAAATTTGGTGGATGTCCATCTCTCCTTAGTCCTTTCATCTTACCTAGGATACTCTATAACTCTCATGAGTAAAGAGCTTTCACTTATACTTATTGCTCTTAACTTTGTGCTTGTAAGTTACAAGATTTTTGTATCCTATAAATAGGACTTATATGGCAATTTAAATGATACCTTCAAGAGTAGAATGCAAATGCTCTTTTCTTCTCTCATTCTCTTCTTCATCTATAGTCTATTATAATACTCTTGTTTTGGTCAATTTCATAACAAAATGTATGTATTAATTGATATGTTGCTTAGAGAATGACATTTGGCAAATAATTTACGAAATTATTTCCAAATGTTAATAATATAGATATAGAATAGAATATATATATATATATATATATATATATATATATATATATAGTTGGGAATATGAATAAAAAGTAATAATACTCATTAAATATTAATTTATCTATTTCATTACTTTCAAAAAACAATTAGCATGTTTAATTAAAAAATATTAATTAACATGTTATACACTTTTTTTCTACCCGAAAACCAAGAGGGTTATTGGTCATCTTCAATTTCTTTAAGCAACTATTACTCTGTTTTTTTTTTCTTTTATAGGTTACAAAACTTTCACAATATAATCTCCAAAATAAATATAATTACTACTTAATGTAGTAATACTCTCATCAGAATATGCATATACTCTCCAAAATATAAGCTTGATTTTGCTTTGAATTGAGTTGAACGACATTCACAAATTCAATAAGAAGTATTTTTCATATTTTATTATAATTAATTTTGTATTTAAGTAGCATTCATAAAAAAATTTCATTGCCAAATTTTTTATGGGTAAACATTGCCACCATTTTCATAACATAAAAGTTACTTTTTGTTATTATTGCAATTGAAAGCATTGTAATTAGCCAACAAATATGCATATACTATTATAAAAATAAAATGAATATGGAAGGAGTTTCAAGATTTTGAAGAAAAGATTCTATTTATTTTCATTGTGTACTGAATATTAATAATAAAATCTGCACTCATCGTCCGTTACAATTTTTATTTTAAAAGCCATAACATTAAAATTTAATAAGAATAATAATATTAATGAACACTAAAATGACTTGGCCAATAAATTGAAGAACCTATTTAGAAATAGAACATACATTTTAATTTTTAATTAATTAAAATATAATATTTAAATTGTTAAAACTAATTATTTTATTTATGACTCATTTGTAACAAAAAATAGCAAAAACAATTCAAAAAGCTCCACCTAAATACAATTTTAAAGATAATAAAGATTACATTTGTTATATTATAAAAGAGTGTATTACTGTTATTTGATGTCTATCCATATTGTTATGGTTATTATAGTAAAAAATTAATTAAATGATTAAAATGGAGTAATTAGTTATTTTAAAGTAAAACTACATCTTAGTCTTAATAGTGGTTAATATTTTTTTTTACATTAGGTTAATGTGTTGAATATTGGGAAAAGTAAACACTTTTTTTATAAGCAATGTTAGTGGGGGTGGGGAAATGTTAATTTCCAAGGTTTGAACCCAAGACCTCCTTCTTGCACTCTTTTGGTACACTCATTCGATATCCCTTAGCTCGCCAACTGAGCTACCTCCTTGGGATGGGAAAAGTAAACACTTAATACTAAATAAAATCTGCTAATACAAATTTACCTATACATTTAAAATAGAACTTAATATGAAAGCCACACGAAAAAACAATGCCTTGTGACCAAATCATAGAAATTATAGAGAAGATGATACTTATCTTATAAAAGCGAGGAATGTTGACTCAATGGCAAAACACATAGGATTTAAACATTATGAAAAAGCATTGCTTATAAAAAAAACATTGCTTATCAAAAAAAATATTGCTCCCGGAAACTAACATTCGCCCACCCCCACAAACATTGCTTATAAAAAAAACATTATGAAAAAATTATTATTGAGTGACTCATTTAGAAAATCATAAAAAAGTGCTCTAAGAAAAGTAACAAAAAACTCGTGTAGAGAACATCTCATTTACAAAATCTATAACCTTTGAGATAAATACTACACAACTGATATGACAATAGAAGCCTTAAGTAATCAAAAGAAACCAAATATGTGACCATTGCTTGAATGAAGAAGGAAGAGACAACCTGAAAACACAAAAAATACACAACTATTTATCAATCATTAAATGGGAAAAGAAATGGGTAGAGGAGAAAACCCAAAGAAACACTCACAATATATAGGTAGATGGGTAGTCGCTCCTGATAACTCTATTTTATATAGAGTTATTTATGCTTCTAAGACTTAAATTATTACTAGAATTTCAGTAATATAATTATGTAAATAATCAAATATGCAAGAAAACATAAAACAAGGGGAAATGAAGGTTTTGATAAACAACTTGGCACTTTTGGATATTTTGTGGTGCTTTTATGCGTTTGTTCAATGCTACAGCACTGGAGCAAAAGCAATGGATGCCACAGCACTAGAAGATTGGAATGCTACAGCACTGGAGCAAAAGCAACGGATGCCACAACATTAGAAGATTGGGGTGCTACAGCACTGGAGTTAAAGCAATGGATGCCACAACATTACCGTGCTGACGTCACTATGAGTCCAAAAGTCAAAAAGTATGCAAGTGGCACAAGTGGATCATCTCAAGCGCCACTTTATGACATCATAGCCTACAACTTGCACCTTTTTCAGAAACACTTGCCCATGCTTATAGGCCTACTTTCTAGAGTTGAAAGATCAAATAAACTTTATAAAAGCAAGTGATGCAAGTGGGAAATTACTTCACCTTTAAGTAACTTCATCATGAAGAAACCTCACTCAAGGGAGCCACCTTTTAGGGACACTTGTCAAATCGCTATAGGACCTCTTTTCTTTAGTTGTTGAAAGATCAAATCTACTTTTTGAGGCACATGGATTCAAGTGAAATCAGCTTCTACTCCAAGTAACTTGTCCATGAGGAAACCTCTCTCAAGGAGCCTATAAACACCATTCACCTTCTCATTCACATGGAGACCAGAATTTATCACTTAAAAATCATATTGGAGCTAGTTTCGTTGGAAGAGGAAGAACTTGACAACTTTTTCCTTCACCTTCACGCAACTACATTCTGCACGAGGAATGCTCCCTGCACAGTGATGTTGCGAAGCGATGCTGCAGCATTAAGGGGCTGATTTATGCAAAGGGAACTAAACCGTGTATCTTCTACTCTATTTCTTTTCCTTTGTGTTTTTCAGTAATATGAACATGTTATTTACATCAGGTTGTATGTCCTTAGTAATGTTAAGCATAAGCTAAACTCTCTTGTAGTTGGGATGCCATAAACTTTGTAATGATGATCCTTTAACTAGTTTTATGTTATATATTGATGTTTGCATTTTAGTTCTTGCATGATAACTCTTTCATATTCATCTTTAGAATTGGCCAGCTAAAAGTGAATGCAAATTATAAATTCAGACATGGTTTATGATTAGAACTCAAGAACTGATGTGGGTAAGTGTTAAATAAAGGAAACTTTGTTATTCCATGCTAAGACCTAGACATGGGATAGCATAGTCCATAAGGTGATACTGTGGGTGTTTCATATACATGGTGAATTTATTTAGAGCTTAGACATAAGACTTGTAACGAAACACTGACGATAGTGACTGAAAGACACGCAACAAATGCTACAGCATCCAATGCTCCAGCATCGTATATAACATAATGTTGTTAAAAGTGATTTACTTAGTGGGCAGCATTCCAGCTACTTTCTCATCATATTTTACCACTCAACTCAACTTGATTGTTTGTTTTTCTGTTATTTTACATTCTTGCATTCCAACTCAATTGTTAATTGGTTACTTCTCACTAAGTGAACTATCAATTTAAACTTAAAAATTAATCAAATCCCTGTGGGTACGATCTCAACTTACTATTATATTACTTGTTACGATTGTGTATACTTACACATACATTGTGTATATATATCAAGCACAACAGCTCCCACTACGTTTAGAATATGTCCCTCCCACTACGTTTCCTAAAGATTCTGAAAAAATTATTAATATTAGGTAACCCTTGATAAGAACCACATAGAAATTAAATATAGTAATTTAACATGATAACACTTTTTCATTTAGATAAGAAAGTTGATCAGGAATTGTTGGAAAAATTATTGGTAAAAATTATAATAACAAAATACACTAAATATATTAATAACATAAATCTGACAATGAATTAACACAAAAACAAATAAAGTTAGGAAGTAATAAAATAATAGAAAAATACATCTAAATAGAACTTATCAACTTTTGACTGAGGCGTGTTAAAGCAATGAGGCTTAAGAGTATTTCGTCACCATGAATAAATTACCCGATTCAGTTGGTCACAAACTAATATCCTCCAGGATACAAGAGTCACTTCTTGCTAACAGTGCACTTGACTTAGCAAGGACACATGAACAACATATTGGATGCTCAAGGGAACAATAAGAATTTTTAAATAAATTCTTGAAAATTAAGAAAAGAAAAAAAAGTCTTGTCACTGAGACAGTGACTTTACTTTTTTGATAATAGGCATGGTGATCATCCTCCTTCATAGCAAATGCCTAAAACCAATATTTATAGCCATATTTTAATTTAACCATTGGCTACTTTTTAATGAAATTAAAATAAATGATATTAAGATAAACATAAATATAAATATAATATATATAGTAACCGAAACATATATAATTATTAACGTAATGTTACATCAAAATCATTAATTAAATTACTGATTTATATAGATATAATATATAGTAACATAAACATATATAGAAAAGTAACCGAAACATCAAAATCATTAAATAAATATAAATATAATATATAGTAACCGAAACATATGACAATTGTGAAATACTTTTGGTGTATTAATAGTTAGATTATTCTTGAGATGACATGTGTCAATATGTTTAATGAGATTATTTTCAATTGTTTTATATATAGATATAGATATAGATTCTCACTTTGTTATTTCAAATTTTCATCAAGGATGTTTCTTAATAGCTCAGATGTTGAGTCTTTTAGATATTATCCCTAAGATGAGAAACTTTAAAGTGCAATATATTTTTATCAATGTAAATTACTTTGTTTTGATGATAAATTTATAGAATTTGCAATGGAGGGACTTAATGAGATTTTTAAAAAAAAAATTAGGAATTTGAAATAACACTTTAAAATTAAGAATATGAAAGTCCCTAGTCTCTCATGTCAATCTCGGCAAATCACCATTGCTTGCCCCTATGCTGCTTATAGTCGGTTGTCAACCACACGATTATGAATCGTTGGGCTACCGTCCCACATGCAGCACAGATCATCGACATGCCGACCTATATATAACTTATTGCTGAGTTGCTAGTCAATGGTGCGTCGATCACATGACTCATCAATTGTAGGGCCACATACGCCTAGTTGTTTTCTCACAAGTCGTCTCTCATTAGGTCTTTGTGTCACCCATTTTTTTACACATTGTTAGCCTGCATTTTCGACAGGATCAATTAAATGCAGTCAACGAGGTTTGGCTTACTAATTTCAAGAGAAAAGGTGTTGATTTCGACAGTGAGAAGTTTTCCCAAGAAGGTTCGACGCAATGCTTAACTTAGTGGAAATTGAAGAATTGAAGCCAATGGTTCGACGAGAAGAAAGTTAGTGATAGATCAGAAGTCAAGTGCTCGTTGTTGAAACAGCATAGCAGTTATTGTGGTCGAAGACATGTCAGTTACCATTTTTTAAATTCTATGTACAGTTAGTTAGTTATTGTGTTTCCCTCTTCTTGTATAAATAGTAGTTTTTCATAGTAAAAACGGGTCACAAACTCACATACAGAATTCTGAAACTCAAACTTCCAACATCACAGAGAAAACAAGTCAGAGAACAATGTATGAACTTGTGCACCATTCTCTTTATAATTAATGCAATTTCACTTTTACTTTCTTAAGTTTTCTACATTTTATTTGTTTTCTCTTCGCCTCCTACTCAGAATTCTCCCTTCTGGAGATAACTTCGACGGTTATCTTCATACTTTCAAGTTTAAACCGCAAGAACACTCATAATTGAAATTTCTAAGGTTAATGTCGAAATGGTCACTGAAGACCAATATGCTGAGAAAATGAAAGTTGCTTACCCAAAAGCAGAAGATGAATTAATTGATTTCCTTAATCGCTCCAAGATAAGCAACACAGAAGTGATGCTATGTCCAAGATGCAGTTCTGTCTTTGACAAAGAGGATACAAAGAGCCTTGAAGGTTATCGACCTCAATTGAAGCGGAAAGGAAAATGGGTCGACAAAAGGCCAAAGTTCAGTTTCAACAAGAGAGGGATACCATACAAAGTTACTTCGACAAAGCATACTCAGAAAGAGAAACTTAAGACTTATGTTCCATCAACAAAGTCTCCTGTAGAGAAATGGGTGTACTCCGGTGGAAAGAATACTGGATACTTACCCGTGAATTCTGGTGGGAAAAGTGTTAGGTATCAACCAAAACCCATAAAAATGGTCAAGGGCAGCACCAGTACTACTAGCCAAAACAAGGCACTTGAATCTAACAAGTATGCCTATAACAACAATCACTACAAGAATTTAGGGTATTACTGGCTAACTCAATCCCCCAGTAGTGGTTAAAATCGGCCAGAAATTGCACTTTACTGGCGGATTTAGTCCGCCAGTAATCAGCCAGAAAAACGGTCGCAGGTAACTGTTACTGGCTGATTTTCAGCCAGTAATTACTGGCGGATTTACTGGCCGAACTTCAGCCAGTAATTACTGGCCGAAATTCGGCCAGTAAATCCGCCAGTAATTACTGGCTGAAAATCAGCCAGTAAATCCACCAGTAATTACTGGCTGAATATCCGCCACTAAACAACCAAATTTCGCCAGTAATGTATTATATATTTTTTTAAAAAAATATTTTGAAAATGCTTTTTTATATTTAAAATTCGTTGATTTAAATATTTAATTCATTTTTTTATTTAATTTCTTTAAAAATAATATTTTAATTCATTTTTTTAATTCAAAAAATAAAACAATAACTAAATATTTTTTCTAAATGATAAAATTTTCATAAACTACAAAACTCAGAAGCGGTTTGAGCGAATGCGAGTATGGCGGATACAACGGGATTGAGAAAGGCAGCCTTGGATGGAAAAATGAGAAAGAAGCAAGTTGAGCCAGAATTACCAAGCTTAGATAAATTTTTAGTTAAGCACATGACAAAACTAGAAAGAGAGGTTATGGAAGCTAAGAAAAACCGAAAAAATGAGACAGAATTAGGTAAGGATGATAGCTCTCGTAAATATGTTGATGAAACTCCATCAGAGATCATACCTGATTTAGGAAGTATTCTAGTAAAGAATTATTCAAAATTAGAGAAAGACATCAAGGACTCAAAAATTGAGTTAGGAAAGGAAGTGATAAGAGCTCCAAGTGGCAAGCCAAGGGGTCAAAAGGATCACATGGAAGTACCGGGCTTAGATAAGGTCTTGGTGAAACATGTTTCAAGACTTGAAAAGGAAGTCCAAGAAGCGAAAAAGAGAACAATCAAAGAGAACAGAAGTTTGAACTCAGGTAGAAGGAATTCAACTTTTTATTCTGATGAAGCAACGGACAGCAAAGAAAACATTAATTTGAACACGGAGGTTAACTTGAGTTCTGAGGTAGAGGAAAACAAAGATGGGTTGGAGAAGATTTTGATAAAGCCAGTGCACAGATTGGAAAAAGAGAAGTTGCATGCATTGTCACAGGGAAGCCGTGTTGAAAATTACAGACAAAGAAAGAATCATGGAGCAACCAATATTCCAGATTGTGAGAGCTTGGATAAAGTTTTAGTTAAGCATGTCTCTAGACTGGAGAAAGAGAAACTGAGGATCAATTCACTTTACTGGCGGAACTGTCACAGTTACTGGCGGATTGACTGTGACGCGTCATGTCACTGATTTATTGTCAGTAAATACTGGCGGAAGTGTTTTTTACTGGCCGAATTAATTTACTGGCCGAATATATTGGTCAACGCGCGCTTTTCAATGGCATTTTGTGGCTGAATATTCCGCCAGTAACTGCAATTACTGGCAGATGTATTTATTTATAAATTTTTTAAAATTTTTCAATTAAATTCCGCCAGAAATCACTACTAAATCCGCCAGTAAACAAACTGGCTGTTTAAATCCGACAGAAATGTTATGGAATCCGCCAGAAACGTACTGGCAGACTAAATCCGCCACAAATCGCCAAATTCCACCAGAAAATTTACTGGCTGACTGATTCCGCCACAAATGTTTAGCCAGTAATGCAAGTAATTCTTGTAGTGAATTACAAGGGGAAGAATCCCATAACTAGAACCCAATGGCGCAGACACCAACGCCAAAAGAAAGCTATTGGTGCAGGACAAGTAGAGAGTTCTAACAAAAAACAAGGTAAGCAAGTGGTTGTCGAAGTGGCTAGAAAGCCAGCTACTGAGAGGATATTTCCTCCACTCTCAGCAATCAAAGAAGGCTTTGAGTTAGACGAAGATATGGAGTCTGATTTTGCTGATTCTGGGTCAGAATTTGATGTCTTATGCAATGTGGTCTCAATTCTACCAATTGAGTATGATGTAGTTTCCGAAGTGAATGATGTCGAGGAAGATTTCGACAAAGAGATTACTTATAAACCAATTTGTTACTATGTGCTGAAGAATGGTTGTGTCGAAGAACAACATGCTGTATTTGAGAAACCAGATTGTGGAATGATGAACCATCTCAAAATTTTGTTCATTCAAGCTAAAGTGAACAACATAGGTGTCAACAAGATTTTGGTCGACGGTGGTGCTGCTGTAAACTTGATGCCACAACATTTGTTGAGGAAAATTGGTAAATGTGATACTGATTTGAGGCCACACAACGTGGTACTCAGCACTCACAAATTATGAAGGCAAAAATGGCCACTCACTTGGGGCCATTGAAGTCGAGTTAGCTGTGGGTAGCATCAAAAGATCAACGTTGTTTCTTGTAGTTCCTTCTAAGGCTAACTACAACTTGTTGCTAGGAAGAGAGTAGATACATGGCGTGGGGGCAATACCATCAACTGTTCACCAAAGGCTCATTATTTGGAGAGAAGATGGTTTGGTCGAAAACATTGAAGGTGATCAGAGTTACTTCAAAGAGGAGGTAAATACTATCACTAAGAAAACTTTCGACAAACAATTGGCGAACATTGCGCCGTGTTCTTCTTCTGGTCTTGGTTATGTACACCAAGCTAATGTGTTTTCCTCAGTTACTCTTCACCCAAAATATGGATTTATTTGGGAGAGGGAGGTTATGGATGAGAATAATCACCCAAGAGGATTTTGCAAGCCTACTGGGTGGGATGGACCATAAATAGTTTATTTATGTCTAAGCCCAATGCATGTGATAGAATTACGGCAGCCCAATGCATGGGATAGAATTACGGCCTATGTGGCCGAAAACAAAGAAAAAGCGGCTTTGGAAGCCGAGTTACAACAACAAATGGTTGCTGAAGCCAGTGACAGTAATAGTAAGGAAGACTTGGTCGAAGGCCAAAGGCTTGACTGTGTATATGATGATGAGCCTTTAGGTTTTGAAATGGACCCAATGGGTTCGACCAAGAAAATACAAGTACGAGATCCCTTGGAAGAAATTGACTTGGGAGATGGCTTTGTAAAAAGCCAACATATATTAGTGAAAAGATTGACAAAGCTTTAAGGGTGCAAACTTTCGAACTTTTGAAGGAATTTAAAGACTGTTTTTCTTGGGACTACAATGAGATGCCAGGTTTGAGTCGAGAAGTAGTGGAATTGAAGCTGCCTATACGACCAGAAAAGAAGCCAGTGCATGAAGCAGACACCAAGAAGATTTGCACCACAAATCCTGTCGAAGATCAAAGCAGAAATCGAAAGACTACTCAAGAGCAAGTTCATCAGAACTGCCAGGAATAGAGGTCGCGTAGTGTTGGATGAAGAAATGAAGCTTCGCAAATGGAGTTCTCTGGTGCGTAAACGCTGGATTTCACAAGGAAGAAGAAGAGAAAGGGTTCGCAGAAGCAGAGAGAGTAAAAAAGGGAAAATGAAATGGAGAAGTTGCTTTTATAGCTGTTTTAGCAAGAGAGAGAAAAGGTAAACCTTTGGGTTTTCTTTAAAGAGCAGCTATTTGCAATAAGTAGTGGGGAGTTACAATACAAAACGTGGCCCACTAAATCTGAGATAACGGCGCCATAACGTGCCTTTACTGGAAGTGTCTTTTCAATTCTGAAAACTAATGGTAGTGACGTCATAAGATTCGACATAAAGCTGTTGATTGTAATTTCAAAAACGTCATTTTCTGCCTTCACTTAAAACTCAGTCGAAAAAGACATTTTTGGGGGGCAATTTGTTAGCCCGCATTTTCGACAAGATCAATTAAATGCAGTCAACGAGGTTTGACTTACTAATTTCAAGAGGAAAGGTGTTGATTTCGACAGTGAGAAGTTTTCCCAAGAAGATTCGACGCAGTGCTTAACTTAGTGGAAATTGAAGAATTGAAGCCAATGGTTCGACGAGAAGAAAGTTAGTGATAAATCAGAAGTCAAGTGCTCGTTGTTGAAACAGCATAGTAGTTATTATGGTCGAAGACATGGCAGTTACCATTTTTTAAATTCTATGTACAGTTAGTTAGTTATTGTGTTTCCCTCCTTGTATAAATAGTAGTTTTTCATAGGAAAAACGGGTCACAAACTCACATACAGAATTCTGAAACTCAAACTTCCAACATCACAGAGAAAACGAGTCAGAGAACAATGTATGAACTTGTGCATCATTCTCTTTATAATTAATGCAATTTCACTTTTACTTTCTTAGGTTTTCTGCATTTTATTTGTTTTCTCTTCGCCTCCTACTCAGAATTCTCCCTTCTGGAGATAACTTCGACGGTTATCTTCATACTTTCAAGTTTAAACCGCAAGAACACTCATAATTTCTGGAAAAACTTTAACACAAATGTTCTAGGATTTTCTAGTTGATCCTGCAAGCAACATTAATTTGTAACTAGCGGTGTTTACCAAAAAATACGGTAAACACACATGATATCTATCATACCCTAATTTTGTCCGGCTAATTAAAAAAAATCAAAAAAAGTTTTTATTCTCATTGTGTCACGTATTGTTTTAAGCACGTGTGTCTTTGGCACTCTTGTACAAGGATTGCTCGATACTCGTTTTATTTTATTTCATTGTTGTCTATCGTTATCGGTGTAAAAAATAATAAAATGATAAATAGAAAGCCGAATGGTCAAAAGCCTTTTGTTATATAATATAGTTTTTTTTACAAATATGAGCACAAAAAAACAAATAGCAAAAATAGTACAAAAATAATACAAAAAAAATCAAAAAATACAAAATCAAAAAAGAGAAGAGAAGGGCGCAACAGCTGGCTGCCTGCCCTAAATTCTTGGCTTTCCTTTTGATTCCCTTTTTCTTGCCCTTGTACTTCCTCTGACTGTCCTTGGTGCCAACTCTTGTCCTTTTTTATTCCTCCTCAAATATGTTGTCCTTTTGCTGACTCAATGGCTGTCCTTTCGATTCCCTTTTTCTTGCCCTTGTCCTTCCTTTGACTGTCTTTGGTTCCAGCTCTTGTCCTTTTTTATTCCTCCTCAAATATGTTGTCCTTTTGCTGATTCAATGGCTTTCCTTTTGATTCCTCAGCACCACACCTACACCACACCAATCCACCTATAAATGTCAAACAGTAACATACACACAAGGGGGGACACGCATAACAAAAAGAAAAATCAGAAGGAAAGAATAGAGAGAAAAATATATAGAGAATAGGACTCTCACCTCACCTCTACCTACAACCACCATGACCACCACGGTCATCCCCGGAGCACTGCCGTGGCCATCTCCATCCGCCACCAAAAACAACACCAACCATCTCTTTTCGGCCTCAACCTCTCCCTCACGACCACCATCAAAAATGGCCAAACAACCACACCAAACGGTCAAGATCACCCAAACCACCATAACAACCACCACCGTGCCAACATCCTTCTCTCCATCGCCCTCACCATCAAACCCCCACCCTTCGCATAGTCGCCACATCGTCTCCCTCACTGTCTCTCTCACTCTCAGTCGCATCACGCTCCCTTCCCTCGTCCCTCTTTTCTTTCTCTCACGTCACTACGAACCGTCGTCTCTCTCTCTCTCTATCTCTCTCTCTTAACTCGCCGTAGGCTCCCTCTCTTTCTCTCCTCGCCGGCGCCACCACCATGGCTCCCTCCGGCGAATCCACCACCATCACTGTCGCAACCAAGGATGAGCTTTACGCCGTCCCTCTCTTCCTCTCTCATCGCGCAGCTCTCCCTCCCTCTCTCACACCGGAAACCACCCTTCCCTCTCTCTCTTTCTCGTTTGCATCCCTCTCTCTCTCTCCATTTTCTTTCTTTCTGCTTTCTCTCTCTGAAACCTCTCTTTCTCTCAATTGCAAATGAAGCAGCGGCGCAAGGGGAGAAGAGGAATTGGTTTTAGGTTTAGCTGATGTGTTGTGTTGCCTTTTTTACCCCTTCCTTGTTTCTTTTAATTTTTAGTTCTTAATAATCAGAATCCTATTTGCACCATTCGTTTTACGTCATACACTTCCTGCCTAAGCCTCATTTTCGCAGGCCAGCTTCTTAAAAGCCAATTGACCAAAAACTGGGCTGCTGCTTTTTACACCTCCTATTTTCTAATAATACAACCCTCTTTCTATTAATAATACCTTTGTTTTACTGTTACACCCCCTTTCCCTTTGTTTATTTATATATTTATTTATTTATTTATTTATTTCATCTTATCTTGTAAGCTAACTCTTACTCTTACTCTTTTTTTTAAACTCTCAAACACCCCCCTCCCCACGGTTTATTTTTATTATTTATAACTTTAGATTACATTGTTCGTCTTATGGTTGTTTCTTTACATTGTTATATGTACTATTCGTCCTTTTCCTTTTAATCTACCTTCTTAATTGCTAGCTGCGGGTGATGCTCCTTTCTTCATATGCTTGATCCTTTATTTCTTTCTTTTTTTTACTAATGAATATTTGTTATTTACACCATTTATTTCCTACATTCTCCTCTTCTCACTTTCATTATCTCTTTGGAATATATAATATTTTCTTCCCTTTCACTAGTCATGAGTCCAACTCATCCCCACACATTTTACAAACCAATGAGTCCAACTCATCTTCATACGGTGTTACAAATCAATGAGCTCGGCTCATTTTCACACAACCTCAACTCATTTTTTTTAAAGTCATGTTTTCAAACGAACATTTGAAGCACAACCACAAATCAGTTATTTGCAATTGTTACTCTGGGTTTAACTCGTTTGACTATTGTGAAAATTTTTACTTTTCAGATAGGCCATTTGTGGTGACCACTCTAGATTTATCCGTTTGGTCACTGCAAACGTCTTCCAAATTTCAAAAACATTCAAAATAATAAAACACACCAACACACAAATATATTTTCTACCAAGAACTACGTGTGATTTGATTCTCTACCAAGAGATACGTAGGAGCAGAGGGCGGCCGACCTCTCTCAATTGCATTAATAAAAACCCTTTTTTAGTCCTTTTGTAAATTTCTTATTTCTTATTTTTTTTTAAAAACAAACAAAAATAACTAATTGTTTATCGAGTCTTTTTATTATTATAAGGGTAAAATCATTATTTTTGAATTAATAAATGTTTGCGCATTTAGTTAAAAGGTAACTTTCCTTAGAAAGGATGTTGTAGGGTGCTAATACATTCCCTACGCATAAATGACTCTCGAGCCTAAACCTGGTCCGCAAGACTCCCTTAACCACTCAATAGGGATTTTCCAATGTTTGCCCTTAAACTAAACTTTGGTGGCGGCTTCATTTCAAAAACTTCGAAGAATCTCTCCTCCGGATTTTTCGGTCGCTACAGCTGGCGACTTCACTCGGGACATATTAAGTGAGTCAAGCCTAGTTAACTAAATGTGTAAGTTTTTATTAACTTTATATTTTGTTTTTGCCATTATGCTTATGTTACTTATTTATTAGCCTTTCTTTATATTATTGAATCTTAGGGTAGACGACTCTTTTATTATTGTTGTTGTATATCTTTTCCAGCTTGGTTAGTTTAGGTATTTTGCCCTCATCACACACCTCACTTACACTTTTGCACACACTTTTGAGTGGGACCCTATACCCGGGTCTGCAAATAACCTAGGACGAGTGGAGATTATTAGTGACAGTCATTCTGGATTTTATCTGTCTGACTCTCATGAAAGTCTCAGCCAGAGTACGCTCTTTTATGGTATCACACACCAGGTAGCTCGCTATCGTTGTGGATCATATCATGAAGGGGATTTTAGCTCTGGAGACTTTTGTGAGGAAGTGAATAGAGTCACTTGAGAGATTGATCACATAAGTGACCCTAGACCATGTTGAAAATCTCATTTTAAACATGACCCACCTAGGACACAGAGACATTATACTTACCCTCTCTATTAATCTGGTTAGCGTTTCTCCAAAAATAAAATCACTCGAAAAAAACATTTTCATTCTTTATTTTGTTTTATAGATTTTATCATTTTTTAAAGGGTTTATCCAACCACTATTTGCTTATACATGGAAACAGGGAGAGAGCGAGATTCCTTAAAACAAAAGGAAAAAACTAGCCATGAATAGGTACACTAGCTAGTAATAATGGAGAGGAACAATTCCACATCTTGACGTACTTGCAAGTTCCCGTCCACAGAATAGCAATTTAAAGATAAGATGTGTCAGTGTCTTGTCTCCTCTGATTCGAACTCGATGTGTTTTTTTGCCGGGTAAATAGCCATTTTCGTCCCTGGAAGTGTAGCTCGCTATCAATTTAGTCCCTCATTCGACCCAAAATGCAAAACAGTCCCTCAATGTGTATTCCATCCATCACGTTCGTCCCTCACGTTAGCTGAAGTTAATGACTCCGTGAATGAAGCTGATGTGGCACGTTAAGTGCCACATTTCAATAATTACGTGGGTTTGTTTGAATTAATTGTTGGGGACTAAAATGAAAGTAAAATTACAAACAGTATCTCCTTCTATTTACCCTTTCTTCTTCCTCAAAAATTAAATTTCAGATTCAGATTCAGCGTATCTCACCTTCTTCTTCCCTCTCTTTTGCTACTCCATTATCTCACCTCTAATCAGCTCACTCGTCCTCCATCATCGCTCAATGTCGTCACAGAGGAGCAATGCATCATTATCTCAAACAAGAGCTTCACCATCATCGCTAAAATATGTGACTTACTATCAGTTTAGTCCCTGAAACATATGCATTAACTCATTTTAATCCCTGCATCCTTAAATTGCAAACCAGACTTCCAGACCAGAATTTTAAATACAATGTAAACCATATACAACAACTGCATTAACGTATATAACAAGGTATCCTACGAGTTCATATTGCAAAGCAGATCATAGTCTTCAAATAGTGCACAAACTTATCTCATTTAAGTCCCTGAAACATATACACATATATCATTTTAGTCCCTAAAATATGTGACTTACTATCAGTTTAGTCCCTGAAACATATGCATTAACTCAATTTAATCCCTGCATCCTTAAATTGCAAACCAGACTTCCAGACCAGAATTTTAAATACAATGTAAACCATATACAACAACTGCATAGTAATTTGTTCATAGTCTTCAAATAGTCTTCAAATAGACCAGAATATATCCAGACCAGAATTTTACCATATACAACAACCATATTCAAAAGATATCCTACTAATACAAAAGATATCCTACTAGTAATTTGTTCAAATTATATCCTACCTATTCTATTACAACTTCAAATAGTCTTCATAAGATATCCTACTAATGCATATTACAACTAGTTCATAGTCTTCAAATAGTCTTCAATGTTGATTGTGACGACGTCCAATTGTGGAAAGCCTGGGAGTTGGAATGAATGCCATCATCACATTCTGATTAGGATTAGGCTGTATGGGACATGGAACCATAATTGGTCTTGGACAAGTTCCCCTAATAGGAGGTGGCCTAACTCCAAATGGCATAGATGCAGGAGCAAATGTTCCCTGCCCAAATCCGAATGGTGCTTGAGCAATGGCAGTAGCATTTGATGCCTGAGCAGTGGCAGTAGCATTTGATGCCTGAGCAGTGGCAGTAGCATTTGATTCTTCAGCAGTTGGTGGTGGTGGAATCCAGTTTGGTGGTCTGTGTGGAACTCCTGGAGAGGAACATCCATTTGTGTTATGACCCTCATGACCACATCTCTGGCAAGTTATGATTGGGTATGATCTCTTTAACTTTGTTGTCTGTGAAGGGTTCTCAGAGTTGTCCTTCCTTCTCTTTTTCTTAGGTCTCCCTGGGCGCCTCCTAAGTGGCGCAGGTGTTGGCCTATCATACCTTAACACTGAGAATGGTTTTCGAGAGGAACGCTGCTGCACGTCTTCTTCTTCACGACGCGGCGAAACGAAGGAGAAGGACGGAGAGAGTGACAGTGATGATGGAAGAAGGCGATGGTGGTGAGAGGTTGACGATGATGGAAGACGAAGGAACGTGAGAGTGAGAGCTTTGAGAGTGAGAGAGAACGGAGAATTGTGGTGGTCCCTGTTTCTCTTTTTGTTGTTTTTTAACTAAAAAACAAATTTTTTAAAAAAATAAGTTTAATGTCAGTTTGGTCCCTCATACGTGGCATTACACGTGGCCAAAAACGTGGCTATAAACGTGCCACATCTTCAGTTGTTGACGGAGTTAGCGAGGACACTAACGTGAGGGACGAACGTGATGGATGGAATACACATTGAGGGACTGTTTTGCATTTTGGGTCGAATGAGGGACTAAATTGATAGCGAGCTACACTTCCAGGGACGAAAATGGCTATTTACCCTTTTTTTGCCTCTTTAAATCCAAATTTATCTATCTACACGGGAACCAAAAAATGTTTCAAAAGTATGTATACGGAGGGAATACGGAGAATACCCCTAATTTTCTAGTTAGATCGAATACAGACGTTTCCTTTCTTTCTTTTTGCATCAAGTTAGTTTTTTAATTTTTTAATTTTATATTACAAAAAACAAAAACAAAACCTCCCTCACGTGGTCTTCTTTCACGCACTCTTCCACTCTTTCTCTTTCTCCTACCTATGTGTTTCCTGCAACCCTTCTTCTTATCATTCACAATTGCTATTTTGACTCAAGCACTCAACTATTCAAAAAAAAAAACTTCCATCATTCAACTACACACCTTTTCCCATCGCATGACGGTGACGCCAAAACTCCATGCAGTGGAGTCATGTTCAACCATGGCAGAGATAACGAAGCTTCTGATCGATTTTACTTCCATGAGTAATTTACACACGCGTGTCTTTTCCTTAATCGCTCGAACTAATTCTTTCTCTTCTTTCTCAGTATCACTCCCACTCTCCTCACTCTCAATCACCTACGCCTTTCTCTCAACAACCACCGCCCTCACCTCCGCTGGTCACTCCACTCCATGCCTTCGTGCTCACCTCCGCCTCACGTTAGTCGTCGTTCTCGCAACCACTACGGCGAGAAACCCTAACATTCTCGCAACCACTCAGCAACGTCAAAGGATCTCTCATCTATCTCTTTCTCTGAAATGGCTTGAAAAAACCCTAGAATCTCTCTCTCTTTCTTTCTCTCTCTCTCTCTCTGTCTTCAACTCGCAGATGGAACTATGGAGCCATAGAAATCGCTATCTCTGAAATTGCTCAATCCAAATCGCAATCTCTCTCTGTACAGGTATGTGCTTCAATCGCTATGTTAGCTTGGTTCTTCAATTGCTCCGTTAATTTGTGCTTCCAACAATTTTTTACTTTTGTTTTGGTTCCAATGGAGGAAGCTATGTTGGTTTTAGTTTAGGGTTTCTGGCATAGTGTGGGTAACTGAAATTGTTGATTTCCTACTGTGTTTAATGGAAGAAACTATGTTGATAAGTGATGGTAATTTGTCGCTGCCTTTCGCCGCTTCGTCGTCACCATATACTGCCCTGTTGTCGTTGTTCGCCATTCCCCGCTTCGTTACCGGTTCGCCGCTACTTTGTGGCACGATTCTTCTTTCTGGTACCATTCCTCTTTTTCCCTCTTGTTCGATTTTTTTTTTCTTTTTGAAGTGTAATATGTTGTTGTTGTTTCTATTGATTTGGGTTTGTTATCGAATAATCAAACCCTATCTTATTTTTATTTAAGCTACTTAGAATCTTCATATGCTACTATTCTTTTCATTGTCTATCTTTGGCGGTGCTGAATGTGGGTTTGAAATACTTGCAATAGTGTTGCTTATTATTTTAATTATATGTTGCTGGATGTAATCTTTAACCGTTTCTACTGAAAATGTGTTAGAGATTTGGGATAGAAGTGTATGGTTCTTTGAGGATTTGATAGTCTTCTTGTAATAAATTTGTTAATGAACACTCAGCCACAGCCTCAGAATATTTTTGAACAAGACCTCGTTTACTTCAGCAGGAGAAGTTCTTTGACATCTTTGGTTTGATCTTATTTCTCTATATCTGTGGGGATGATCTCTTGCCTTGCTAGTTCTTTATTTTTGGTATTATGTATAAGGTCTGCAACAAAAAGGAAAAGATAGCTAATAGATTAGGGAATTCGTTATTTCCTGGATTGAGTTAGCTTTTCAATATGGTCTTCAATTCAGCAATTATATATTCCGCAATGGTTTTCATAAACCATATTTACTAGGATTCTAATACTTACGTGTTGGACATAGATCCTTCCAATAGTTAGCAGAAGGATCAGAACCATCACCCTCCATTGTGAATTATACTGTTTCTTCAAGACCCAGGGTTGTGAATGAATGGTCAAGATTAGTTCTTATCTCATTTCATGCTCCTAACACTATGTTGTTTGATTAATATTTAAATCTCTTCGTATTGTCCCCTTTGGATGTGCTGGTGTGGATAAAAGATGTAAAGAAGCTTGATTATTCTTGGTGATCATGTACTCTGCAGTTTATGGAGATTGTTTCCCTGAATCTCTGTGTATTAGGTATCTAGCATAAACTGATGCACTGATTGAGACTGTTTCCCTGAAATATCAACTTCAAGTAACTTGATAAGATCAAGTATCAACAGTTTATTTATCGTTTTGTGCCTCCTATTATTCACATTTGATATGTTATATTATGTCATTGCTTGATTTTCCTTCAGGTTTGAACAGATGTTAGATTAACCTCTCCCAGCTCTCCAGAGAAGCCTTGTACAATTTTGGGTTGCTCGTGAAGGTTTTGACATTCCAATTTTGGGTTTAAACAAGCTCACAATATTTGCTCGTATCATTATCATTGTAACTCTATTAACAAGTTACTCTAGCGTAGACCCATGTCATTATCATTGTAACTCTATTAGTTTTTATAAGTTAACCAATTAACAACCTAATTAACTGTCTCTTTTTTTATGAAATGACCACCATGTTGTTTTCATCTTTTTCTTATGAAGCTGGCCATGAGACTACAAGAAGGAACTAAATCAGTGGGTTGAGACCCATAAATGTAAGCACGATGTAATGGGGTGTTCAAATGACATCTAAGTTCTCAATTTGAATCAGATCACCAACTCTCTATGCAATACCCAGGTTTTTCACATAAATAACCAACTTGTTATTTTCATCATTTCCTTATGAAACTGACCATGAGACTACAAGATGGTGCTAAATCGGTATGTTGGGACCCATAAATGTAAGCACGAGGTAATGGGGTGTTCAAATGACATCTAATTTGTCAGTTTGAGTCAGATCACCAACTCCCCTATGCAATACCCAAGTTTTTTACATAAATGACCAACCTGTTATTTTATCTTTTTCTTGTGAAACTGACCATGAGACTACAAGATGGTACTAAATCAGTATGTTGGGACCCATAAATGTAAGCAAAGGTAATATGGTGTTCAAATGACATTTAATTTCTCAGTTTGAATCAGATCACCAACTCCCCTACGCAAATACCCGTGTTTTTCACATAAATGATCAACCTGTTATTTTTATCTTTTTCTTGTGATTATGACCATGAGACTACAATAGGATACTAAATTAGTGGGTTGGGACCCATAAATTTAAGGACAAGGTAATAGTGTTTTCAAATAGCATCTAATTTCTCGGTTTAAATTAGATCACCAACTCCCCTAAGCAAATACCTAAGTTTTTCCCATAAATGACCAAATTGTTATTTTCATATTTTCCTTGTGAAATTGACCATGAGACTACAAAATGGTACTAAATCGGTGGGTTGAGACCCATAAATGAAAACACAGGGTAATGGGGTGTTCAAATGATATCTAATTTCTCAGTTTGAATCAGATCGCCATCTCCCCTATGCAAATATCTAAGTTTTTCACATATATGACCAACCTGTTTTTTTCATATTTTCCTTGTGAAACTGACCATGCGACTACAAGTTGGTAATAAACGAGTGGGTTGGGACACATAAATGGAAGCACAGTGACAACAGGTGTTGAAATGATGTCTAGTTTTTGAGTTTGAAACGTATAACCAACTACCCTTTACAATTACCCAAGTTTTTATTAAAATTGACCAGCCTTTTATTTTCATATTTTCCTTGTGAACCTTACCATGCGACTACAAGTGGGTAATAAACAAGTGGATTGGGACGCATCTATGTAAGCAAAATGACATTAGGTGTTGAAATGGCATCTAATTTTTGAGTTTGAAACATATCACTAACTCTTCACAATTACCCAAGTGTTTTTTAAAACTGACCAACCTGTTATTTTCATGTTTTCCTTGTAAAACTGATCATGCGACTACAAGTGGGTAATAAACGAGTGGGTTGGGACTCATATATGTAAGCACAATGAAATCAGGTGTTAAAAGAACATCTAATTTTTGAGTTTGAAACATATCACCAACCGCCCTTCACAATTACCCAATTTTTTAAAAAAATTGACCAACCTTTTGTTTTCATGTTTTCCTGTAAAACTGACCATACGACTACAAGTGGATTATAAACGAGTGGGTTGGGACCCAGAAATGTAACCACAGTGACATGGGGTGTTCAAATGATATCTATTGAAATTGACCAACATGTTATCCTTATAATTTCCTTAGATATCATTTGAACACCCCATGTTCTTGTGCTTCTTGTTGTTTGTTCAACAGTAGTTTTGACCCTCCTTTTATTAATTACAATTAATAATTGATACACATTGAATAACTTCAGTCTGTATTAGTCAGTTGCAAATGAGATTTCACTCAATGACAATAATTACAATAGTAGTCAAAGAGTTGAATAACTCTAGAATAATACTATTTCTTCAAGTTACATGGCAGAATTACAACCCAACCACAACACAACATAAATTGTATCTTAGCTTAACAACTAACAAAAACTTAACAACTCAACACAACTTGATTATCGAGTTAAACACTTAATAGATACATTGACGAACTTAACAAATTAACCTTATCAACAACTTAACAACTAAAAGTTCCACAATCACACACAATCCAAATTCATCACATGCACTATTTGTTGATGCCTTTAGAAGATCTTTTGCCTTGTGTAATCTTTTCTCTTTCTCTTTGTGAAACCCTTTCTCTTTTGCTTCAAGTACCTTTTGCCTGTCTATAATAATTAGGCTTAATTGCAGTTTTGGTCCCCCTATTATGACCAATGTTCGATTTTGGTCCCTGAACTTTTAATTTGACGATTTTGGTCCCCCTATTTTCCCAATTTGAAAAATCAAAGTCCCCCACCCCAATTTTGACTCAGTTTGACTGACTGATCCTACGTGGCAGCCCACGTGGACTGCCACGTAGGCACACCCCCCCACCCCCCACCCCCCCCCCACCCCCCCACCCCCCCCACCCCTTCTTCTTCCTCGCTCCCCTCCCCGTCGCTCTCGCTCCCCCTCCCCCCAACCCACCGTGACCCCTCCCCCACCCCCACTGTTCCTCTCCACCTCCCCCCATCGCATCTCCCCACCCCCCCACCCCTTCTTCTTCCTCGCTCCCCTCCCCGTCGCTCTCGCTCCCCCTCCCCGTCGCTCTCCCCCGTTGCTCCACCTCCCTCTCTCTCTCGCTCACCGTGACCCCTCCCCCACCCCCCCATCGATTTCCCCCTCTCTCTCGCTCACCGTCGCTCTCTCTCGCTCACCGTCGCTCTCTCTCTCCTTCGCATATCACCGTTCTCTCTCTGCGTCTCTCTCTCTCTCTCTCTCTCTCTGCGAACTCTGGGGGTGGGGGAGGGGTCACGGTGGGGTGGGGGGAAGAGGGGGAACAGTGGAGGGTGGGGGTGGGGGGTGGGAGGGGGAACAGTGAAGGGTGGGGGTGGGGTGGGGTCGGTGGTGGGGGGGTGGGGTGGGGTGGGGTCGGTGGTGGGGGGGCGTGGGGTGGGGTGGGGGGGTGGGGTGGGGGGGGGTGGGGGGTTGGGGGGGGTGTGCCTACGTGGCAGTCCACGTCAGTCCACGTGGGCTGCCACGTAGGATCAGTCAGTCAAATTGGTCAATATTGGGGTGGGGGACTTTGATTTTTCAAATTGGGAAAATAGGGGGACCAAAATCGTCAAATTAAAAGTTCAGGGACCAAAATCGAACATTGGTCATAATAGGGGGACCAAAACTGCAATTAAGCCTAATAATTAATCACCCCAAATGGCATTAGTCACCACCAGTGGTAGAAAAAAACTGTTTTTAGAATAAATCCCTTGCAAATTTCAAGTTCCAAGAAATTAGCTGTAAAAGGATCATGATTTAAAGACCTCAAAAGGCATTGGTTAAAAAGCAAAAGCACAACATTCATAAGTTTTTTATGAAGAAACTATGTAAGGGATAAGTATCCAATTTCATGGTCTTTTTTGATGAGTCACTAGCCATTCAAAGATCCAATCCATCTAAGTTAGATCCCCTGAATGCAAAGCAAACTGTAGTGAGCAATGTGCAAAAGATGAAAGCTTATTCCTGTGTGATTATAACAATTAAGTTTAATGATGTTACCACATGGAAGCTTATTCCTATGCTTATAACAAGTTTAATGATCTACCATAACTTCACACAACAACAAAGCTATCACATTTTTTTGGGTTGAACATCCATTTTTAGAACGAGGTTTCAAATTTACATCATTTTATCCCCATTCTAAATTTGTCTTTAACACAATAAAACTATTATAATTTTTATATTTTACGACTAATATTAGATGGATGCCATTTAAATTTTGATTTTTGTTTGAGTATAATGCGTCAAATTGTTTTGTTTGAGATGTAATAGTTTTACTATTACAATAGGCGGAAGAAGGTAAAATACCCTACAGAGATAAATTGAATAAAGGACCTTTCTCTCTTTTCAACTCCAACAATATTCAAGTGGGTTTTCTTAAACTAGATAAAGCATACTTATCTTACTAGGAAGGTAAAGTGAATAAAATGTGTGTGAATAGTGTAATTCAAAAAATGAAAAAGTGAAACAGATTACTACTACCAAAGGTAAAGCAACAAACTTCACCGCCTAACAATGAAAGGAGCAATGTACTTTTCGTGGGAAATAAGGCCACGTGGCACATGGTTAGTCTACCAAGTGTGAAAGTTCACACAATTCTGTGATAAATACTGTATATTGACTCCAACCAACCATGGTTTCTGTATTCCGTTTTCAGGTTTTTTAAGCACATCAAAGCACCATTGTGACATAGTCAGTGTGGCCATCCCAGTTCACAAATCAAATTGAGTAATTCAACTAAGGAATGTAGATAAATTAAATGGTATCACTTATTTTCCATCTTAACTTAAATGTCACGTTACTACTAGTTTAGGATTAGTTAGCACTAACTCCAAACTGGTCTTCAATTTTGGTCGAGCCATTTTGTAGATCCAAATTTGTACTTAAACTTCAACAAATTCAATAAATGGTGGCTTAATTTAAGATCGAGTCTAATTAAGATGAGATTCGTTGTCTCAAAATATAGATTTTTTTTGATTTAGGACCATTACTGGCTACCCACGGAGTGTCCAACGCTTTCAATAAATGACTAATCTCCGCTCGCTACTTGCGGTAAGAATTTCGCTGGCCAACACGCCTTTTTAACGTGGGCGGGAATCGAACCCGGGAGCAAACCGGATCGACCCCCACTACGTCGCTCAGGGTAAAATATATTCACATATTTTAGTTTTTCTACAAAATATAATTATAATTTTTATTGGTATTGCTACTACTATAAAATTAAAGTAACAATGCTACTTCTATATAATTAATGTCTCACACAGTAAATTTCAGCTATTTTTTTGACTTTTGCCTTAGTGAATTATCACAATTCACAAGTATTAGTATTAGTGTATAAATTTTATATTAATATTTGTGTATGAATATTAAGGACAAGTCGGGTAACCCTGGGTCAACCTAAAGTCGTCCTAACTCGAAACCGAGTTACTACTTAGGACAGTCATATTTGCCCATTTTTTGTGTGGGAGGAAGTTAAGTATAACCAGAAAGTATTGGATCAAGACGAGCTTTCACTTGTGGTTGCTACTCAGTAGGGTGTTCAAATCCAAACCAAACAAAAACCGCAAATCGATTCAAACCAAACAAAAAACCGCAAAAGACCACTTTGATTTGGATGTCTTCGAGTCACTTTTCAATCAACTGATCGGTTTGGTTCAGATGACGCTTTTTTCCCCATAACCAAATCAAACCGCACAAATTATTATATTATTAAAAAAAATCTACTTAACCTAGTCGCACTACACACATGCCGCATTACTCTCACATGTATTTACGATACGACTTACCTAGTCACACACAAATAGTCATACACACCAAAAATTGGAATTACAAACTAAAACTATAATATAGTTTTATTTTTAATTCAGTCACTACATATTGGTTACTGCATATAATACTTGTAAGTTGTAGTTTCCACGGGTTTTGCATATTAAGTTTTTTATGAGCTTCTAGTTTTACTATTAGTCATTTAAGTTTGGTAGTTCATATATAAATAAAATAATAGTCATATTATTATTATTATTATTATTATTGTTATTATTTAATATTTGGCTTTATAATTAAAAAAATTTATTTAACGGTAGATCAACGTATATTTTCCGATTTGTAAAAAAATCGAACAAATTCAAACCGTATTGGTTTGGATCGAATCAATTTTTTTTGAAAAAACAACCGAACTAAATCAAACTGCAGGTACTTTTATCTTGTAGTTTAGACAACTTTTGAACTCAAAACCGAACCAAACGTGTTATGTACCTTGCAGTATTGGGTTGACTGCAGTTGGTAGGTCTCTTGCTTCCTGGCAGGAGGTTAGTGTGAGCCCAGAGGGGTACATGCGAAGCCACTCCGACGCTCAAGTCAGTATTGAGAATAAATGAGTGATTTAGCTAGGAATGAGAGAGTGTACCTTATGAAGGAAGGCTATGGGAGCCGGTATTTATAGGAAATCGTGTTTGTTTGTGGATCGTCGGATCAGTAGAATCGATCTCAATCATTCAAGTGTGATGGCCTTAATTGGGCTTGTATGTTGTGGATATGGGCCGAAATAATTGAGCCAATCCATATCCAATTACTAAATGCACCTTTTGGTATTGCTGAATGGACCTCCTAGTCCGATGCGGCACAAAACCAAACCAAACCAAACGGATAGATGACAAACATACTCGCACTGCCTGCCAGAATCCAACCAAATGAGGTTTATGGTAAATTCATATTCGACAAACCGCCTGACTCCACAAAACAGGGGTCGCTTTAACCGCCAGTTTCCAAAAAAAAATCTATGGGGGCGGGAAGTAACAAAGCAAGTACACAAACAAATCCCACTTCCCTTTTCTTTCTTCTTTTGCTTCAATCTTCACCACTCCACTATTGTCAAACCAAAACCATCTAAATAGCCCATAGTTTTCAACCTTTCATATTTATTTATATTCATTCATAAACTTTATATCATCTGCAATACAATACCTCTCATAATTTCTTTTCATCAATTATCTCACTACTATTTCATTAGAAATTTTCATTTTTGACAGTTTTTAAATTCTGGGTACTTTTCCTCTTTTTTCCCTCAATTAAAAAAAAGTCTAACCAAAACTAGTTTTGGGTACTGTATCCAGTGGTCTATAGCCATTTGATAATCTCATTAGCCTTATATATTGAGTATTTGAAGGGAAGAAAATCAAGTTATTGGTAATTAGTGGCAATGGAAATTGAGCAAGGTGGAGAGAGAGTTGGAGTTGGACATGTTAACAAGGTTGGTTATATGAAAAGGGTAATTGCAAAGAAGAGGAAACCTTACAGAAGGGTACTTAAGAAGCCAATTCCAAGTGTCCCAATCCCAAGGGCACTTCAGGAACTATTTCATTCATGCAAACAAACATTCACAGGCCCTGACACTGTTCCTTCACCACAACATGTTCACAAACTTCGTCACATCCTTGGTATGAATATGATCCATCATATATATATAATTATTTCTTTGGATTTTATGGTAAAATATAGAGCATATATCTCTTGATCTACCCAGATTAGTCTTTGCAGTTGCGCGTAGAGAATACCTGATTTACACAAAAATCGTTATCTTATACAAAACTCGTCTCTTCTACAAGTGCACTAATAATATTGACATATAATCTAGTACATTTGTAATATGAATTTGCAATTTATTTTCTTTGATGTTGATTTTTAATTCATAGATGTCTGATTTTATGTGACGTTCTGTTCTGATTGTTTGACAATCAGATAGCATGAAACCAGGAGATGTTGGATTAAGTAGAGATCTGCAGTTCTTCAAACCAGGAAATATCATCAAAGAGAATCAAAGGGTCACCTACACCACAGTCTACAAGTGTGACAATTTCTCTGTAAGTGTTACATTGCAAGCTTTTAAATCGCAGTCATTGCGTCAAGATTTTTGACATTGTAGAGAATCGCGAGTAAATGTAATCGATGCAGAGATATCAAAAATCTAATGTTGACTCTTAGATTACTCATCAGTCACCAATGCAAATGTTACTGTGCTCATATAATTAATTAATTTTCATTGGTGTTGGTATGTGCAGCTATGTATATTTTTCCTACCTGAAAGAGGAGTGATTCCACTACATAACCACCCTGGCATGACTGTTTTCAGCAAGCTTCTATTAGGACAAATGCACATTAAGTCTTATGATTGGGTTCACCCTGATTCATCTGACAATTTGTTGCAACATCCATCAAAATGTAAGTTCTCTCTCTTTCTTTCTCTTCAAATCAAGGTCACTTGAGGTCTTAGTTTAGTGGTAAGAGTTTAGCCTGTATCCTCGAGGTGCTGAGTTCGAGTCCCCTCGGGATAGTTGTAAAATCGTCATTAGTACCACTTTAATTTATAAAATATCCCCCTTAATGTCCCAGCAACTGCAATGCTGCCATAATTGAGGTGCATTAGTCGTATTTGATTGCAATTTCCTGCAATCGCAATATCAAGGATTGTGACACGGCAATGACCGTGACATGATCCTGATTGCGATCACGATTTAAAAACTTGCTCATGAATTGTTTTTTTAGTTCTTGAAAGTTGAACTGAACTATACATTTTCTGTTTTTACAGTGAGATTGGCAAAGTTAAAAGCAAATGATGTGTTCACAGCACCATGTGATACTTCTGTGTTGTATCCAACAGCAGGAGGCAATATCCATGAATTTACAGCTATAACTCCATGTGCTGTTCTTGATGTCATTGGTCCTCCTTATTCTAAAGACGATGGTCGTGACTGTTCCTATTATAGAGATCACCCTTTTGATGCTTTTCCTAGTGAGTTACACTTCCACATTTTTTGGTTACCAAAACATGTTTTAGTGCAAAAAGGAAAAAACAATAGCATGAATAGTGCATATTGACATAAATCATAACTAATTGTGTTATTCAATATCAAATTAGGACACTAAAAATTAGTTTTGCTGATTAATGTAGATTACTCATGTAGTTAATGATGTGCTGAACTTGATTAAGGTGTTGCAACTCATTAACTATGATTTTGAACGTCATTAACAACGATTTTTAGGCGTTCAAATATACATTTAGTAGACTATATTTAGACACCTAAAAATTCAGATTAATAACATCCAAATTCGTGATTTACAAAATTAAGTTGATAGTTAATGAGTTGCACGGTAAAATTATTGTTGATTTTTTATGTCGGAATTACATTTCTTAATGACCACTTTATGAATGTGTCTAGGATGTACAATTGTACAAAATATTGCTGTCTCTGACCAATATCAATGATTTATGATGCATGTGATCAAGAAGAGATTGCTAAGGTGAAAGACAAGAATGAAAGCTACGCATGGTTAGAAGAAATTGAGATGCCAGAAAATTCTCAAATGGATGGAATTGAATATCTGGGTCCTCCCATTACTGAGACACCTTTCTAGTTTTTCACATTTCCATAAATACCATCTACACTTATACAAAGTGCCACAACTCTTTTTTCCTTTTCCTTTGTGTCCATACCTTAGAATCAATGTGCTTGTGTTGTTTTGTTTTTCTTCTTGTTGGTGCTCATGAATTATATGTTGAAAAGAATATATAGCTGTACGTAGTTCTTTCTTTCTTTTGCTATATATATATATATAAAACAACAGGAAACTGATTGTTGAGTAGAGAAAAACCATGGGCTGGTTTGGTTTCAAAGGGTCAACTTTATTGGACAAGTGGTAAACAAGGTTGGCTTTTGTTATGGAAAAGCCATCCATGCATGTGGCTAAGGTCAAATTTATGCGTTTCTCGAGATATTCATGGAAAGCTATAATTATCATTTATTCATATATATATATATATATATATATATATATATATATATATATATATATATAATCATTATTAAAGAAATAATCGAGTACAATTCTTTTTTGGGTTAAAGAAGTTGTCCCTATAAATATAGCATTTTTTTACGCATAAATATATGTTTGGTCCTGCAAATATTATCATTATGCAGTTTAGTCCCTGTAAAAAAAAATTAAAAAAAAACAGTTTGGTCTATCTATTAACTTTAAAAAAAGTTGATGTGGCAAATAGAGATGACGTCGTTGTCACGTGTCAACATCTCATTTGACTCTTTTGTCACGTGAGCAATGTCACGTCAGATCTATTAGTGGAGCCAAAAGTGCTAACGAAAAATAATTGGGGGGGTCTAAAAGTGGGCAAAAAATTTTAGAGTGACCAAAAACAAAACACGCTATACTAGAGATCAAAAACATATTTAACTTTTTTTTTTTCTCTATTAGCTATTAAAATAAAGTCTAAATCCGAATAGTTATTTATAAGCAAAAATAATTTTAAAATTGATATGTGCTCAAAGACAATGTAATTATACTAAAAAACAAATGTAGAATATTTTTTTTTGAATATAAAATGTAGAATAATTCTTTTAAATAAAAAGTGTTTATGTGATTGACATATGTTGAAATACAAAAAATTGTACCGACAATATTTTCTCGTTGAACTTTTGTACAATTGAGACCAATTTAACTATGCATTGGGGTTACAACTTACAAGGAGTTGCTTCTATTGTTTCGTCGGGAAGATAACACAGTTGCTATCTATTTAATCCAACATATGTGATAATGAGTGGTGGACCCACCTATAAGCCAGGGTTTAGTTGAATCCCCTGAAAAAAATAATAATTTGGCTTACCACCCATTTAAATATTTTTTTGACACACCTGAATATTTATCAATAGCCCAAATTTTGCACCCATTTGCACCAAAGACCCAAATTCACTTACCCAAACACAACACACTTTCATCTTTCAGACTCTCTCTCACGGTTTCACGCACGCAATCACGCTCTCTCTCACGCAGAAGTCTCTCTCTCACGCAGACTCTCTCTCAGCTTCCCCACTAGTGGAAAAAGGTATTTCATATCGGTTAAAAATGACATTTCATATCGGTTCCTGAACTGATGCAGAAAAATGAGATATAAAAAATAGGGACTTTTAACATCGGCCGTAGAACCGATGCGAAAAATGGTTTTCATATCGGTTACCCGTAGACCCGTTATAAAAAGACAATTTTTTATTAAGTATAAGCGTCTTTTTGACATCGGTTTTTTATTGGAACCGATATAAAAAGTACTTTTGGCATCGGTTATCCAGAGGAACCGATATTAAATATTGATTTTTAACATCAGGTTATTTGAGAACCGATGTTAAAAGTGGAGTTTTTTTAAAAATAAAAAAACAAAAAAAACGTGTTCTGATTAACATACATGAGACATGACTATATACTGTATAATCTCAAATATTCATATAATTAAAAAATGAAACATCACGATCTCAAGTACGTATTACAAATTCTTCAGCACAACGTCAATTGTTTTCCATAAAAATGTTTTACACGATGGTGTCTGACGTTCATAGTCATAACATATTACCAAAACTATCCAAAAAATTACTTCTAACATAAACTAAGCAAACACCAAAACATCACAATGTCAAGTACATATTACAAAATCTTCAGCACAATCTCTAATACATATTATCAAATCTAACATAGACTAAGCAAACACCAAATATGAAACTAGCTTTTCCCAGGACTTTGAAGTGGTACCACTGTTTACACTGAAAAAATCACTTGGCCAACTATCATCTGCTAGACTCACATCGTATGCAGTCCTTTAAAAGAAAGGAAGAAAATGGTTAGCTCAAATAATAAGCAAAAATTAATAGCAATATAGAAGGTTACCAAATGAAAATAATACATATGAACTTGTAAGCCTCTCATGATCCGAGACAATAGAGGAATTCAATAAGTCTAACTGTTGGGAAACAAAGCCATGATACAACAGAAGGAACAGTATGCAAAGTCCTATCTATAGAGCTAATGATGATGCTATAGCTTCAATCCGATTAATTCTTAACAAATTAGTATTTGCAATTAGTGAAGGTCGTTCTAGCTATATACAAAATTTTTGATTAATAATTAATAATAAGATTAATAAATTTTTAGACTTGGTGTGGTGGGGGGATTCATAGATTTATGGAATCGATTATTATATTATTATTATACAATTAAAAAATTGTGCAATAAAGAACAAACAGAAATATTATGTGATGAGTAGGTATTCCAAATAGAAAATGAAAGTAAAAAAGTAAACGGTTGAATCAAAATAATTCCCTTTCAAGTTATATTTTTTTATTTTAGAGAGCAGGGCAATATGAATGTTCTATTAGGTTCCATCAACACATTAAACAGATTATACGATATATCTGCTGTGGAAGTAGGTCAACATCTCTATTGGCAAATAGGGGATTTTGAAGTGCATGCTCAATATCAGTAAACAAGGTGAAACAAAGAAGCAACGCAATATGAAAATGTTTGGTTACTGAAGGATGAAAATGAAATGCAGGTTACCTCATTAGAGAACTCTCGTTTGCCTTGATAGGAGTTACTAGTTAGAACTTTAACTGCTATCTCTTTTCCATCTTTAAGTTTCCCATAGTAAACAACTCCAAAACCTCCAGAACCAATTTTTTTCTCAAAATTATTTGTAGAATTTTCAATTTCAGAAAAACTGAAGCAATGAGCAGGTTCTGCAGGATCGTCGCCCTTAGATTCCAGACTTTGAGAAGGGAGAGAAATAAGGTGGTCTATGAAGAGCATAAAAAAATTAATCACATACTGCCATTCACACCACAATAAACTCAAAAAACAGCAACATATCCAAATAATGAGACATAGACACAACACAGATAGTGCCTTGCTCCCCTCTTCAAGAAAACCATATGTTCAACATCGACTATCTCTTCAAATTAACAAGGAGAATATAGGCCTTAGTGATGATTTAGACACTCCTAGATTTTCATTTTCAAAGAGGAAATTTGAAGACAACAACAATAGTAGAATTCCAAGCCACTATGCTAGACAAATTGTTAAACAGGTTAAAGAAAGTGTGAGTAGGAAAGTTGGACTTGACATTACCAACACTGTCAAATTGAGAGAGCAACAAAGACAAGAACAAGAAAATTCTGTTGGCCAATTAAAATCCAAGAAATCTCCCAAGACAGTAGCCAAACCATTAGATGAAAATAGGCCAGGAAAACACTCAAACACATCTTACTCCCCAAGACTTAGCAGATTTCAAAATAAGAGAGAATGCAGAATTTTTGATGGATTTACCTATCTAGCCTATTATCACCCAATAGGATGTTTTGTGTAAAGTTCAAGACTGCTTCCACATCTCCTCATCAAGGAACGAATACTTCTCACAAGGAGATTCGTCCTTTCGTTCTCCAAATACATATCTGCTAGTGAGTTGTGTTTTAAAAGCCTTCCAAAGATCACCCGCATATCGAATCACTTTCTTCTTCACAAATTCAGTATTTGGAACATCAAATGTTCTCTACATTACAAAACAAAAGAAAGACTTAATAATATGAAAATTTAATTGTATATGAAAATTAACTTTGAAGCAGTTAATAGCAAGCAAAACATTAGAGTGCATGCTGAAGAGAGACCCCAAAAAATATAAAAGATACCATTACTATCAATTTTAACAGCATGCACAAGCACAAGCACAAACATATCATGATAAAAACCACTTCCCTCCAACAACACTTTCATACTAATCAGGGAAAGTGAAAGCAGTTCAATAAAGAGTCTCTCAAGTCTCACCTTAAGAATGAAACTGAAAAATCTGATCTGAATTTGAATTTGCCTCTAATTCGAATTTGAACTTGAATCACCATGCAAGCTTATTTTAGTATTTTTTACTCTACTGTGTTAGAAAAATGGACTCATTGTAAGGCACACATTTTATATAATTGTAAAATTAAATTTATGTATTATAGTGTATTTTTATAATAATTTGTTTGTAATTTTTAAAATCAAATTAAAGTTCATATATTTTAAAACCATAATATTATATGAATAATGCAGACAAACATGGCCTTGTTAATTACTAAAATGGAAACAATGTGTGTAAGAAGGACATTTCATGTTGATGAGGTATTTTTAATTTTTTAATTTGTCTCAGATTTGAAATATTTGAATTATTATAATCAAGTATAATCAAGTGAAATGAATACAAAGAGCTACATCAGTGGACTGGTATGAAACTGATATGAAATATCCATAATTAGAATGAATATTCCTTCATGAGTAAGGAATATATGGGCATTGTGAAAGTTGGCATTAACGCGTGTGTTAATTTTCTGCAGGGACCGTATAATGGGCATTGTGTTTATAATGCACTATATATATTAGGAGGTAGTTTGAATAATAACCATAACAGTTAACAGAGCCATTAATTGTTTTTATGTAGCCACATGGATCATTTACGGCTAGTTGGCCGTAGATGAGAAATCCATGTCATTTTAATTTTTGCCATGTAGGAAGCAAATTAATTATGCTGAGTTGGAATAGCTTAAGTGGTGACACATCAGATTTGGAGCATAGAACATCATTTTCAAATGTATATTGTATAGATTAATTTGACAAAAAAACCCTAGTTGTCTAAAATCAATTAATTCTTTCCTTTGAGAAACTAGTTGAAGAACTGCCGCTGATTCTTCACCACTTCTTTCCATAGCTTCCCGCGTCGCCGTCTTTTGATCCGTGACCTCGGCTGCTTCTTCACTGGCTCCAATGGATTGAATTATGGCTGTGGGCTGCTGTGGCAGATTGGTTGGTTTAATTTTTGTGGCTGGCAGTGGTCCAATGGATTGAATTAGTGCCATTAAATGATTAAAAAAAAAGAAGAGATGGAGCATCTCGTTATAAATTGAAGCCTAACTCTTGTATTACGAGCTCTTATTTGTTCCACATTGTACATGTAGTTAGGAATGAAACTGAGGTTAGGTTATAGATAGAAAACCAAATTGACAGTTTTGATTGGTTTTAATCATAATATCACTAGTTGTTTAATGTATTGGTTCTAATACTTGTTTTGGAACAGTTTTTTTTAGGGTCAATTGGTCTAGGTTCAGGATTGATTCCCTAATTTGTTCTTTCTCAATTTGACTAGCTCCACTGGTCCTTTTGAAAACTTGGCTTAAATTATAGAGTATATTACTACTGAAGTTGATTGCAAGAGATAGAAAAAGAAATAGAAACCAGATGCCAGCAGTACCATTAAGCAAAGAAGTTTGAGAAACTTTCATTTCCCCTAAATTGAATTTGTTCTAAACTATCAAGAGTATGTTGTTATGAGTTTGGTTTTAACATGGAATAATAATGAATTTTTTACAATATTTCTCTTATAATTTGTGTAACTTATTTATTTAAATATGTTAAAGTTTTATTTTTATTATATTTTTAGTGATTAGTGATGCATGATTTTTAAAAAAATTGACCCCATAAAGTTGGGTCCTAGATCCGCGTGTCGTCGTCGTCGTCCTCATCATCATCATCGTCGTCATCATCATCATCATCATCATCATCATCATCATCATCATCATCATCCTCCTCATCCGCATCATCCTCATCCTCATCGTCATCATCGTCATCGTCATCATCATCATCCATTCTTTCACCTGCAGAGAGTGTTTAAGTCTCAAAATTCAATTTTGAACAAGGCAATGACCCAATTACTTAACAAGCAGCTGTTATTATCTGAGACTAGCATTCTTATCTCATAAAAGAACTTATCAACGTCTTCTTCTTGTTGAAATAATTCATAATAGGTTATAGGTTACTTAAATACAATTCAAAATCTAGACAGTTATGAAAGTTTTCGCTTCCAAAAACATCGAGTAGAATATGCCACAAGAATTAGGATTTTGTACCCTCTTCTATTGTTCACTAGTCTGTTTCTTAGCTTCTGTGTGTATTTTATAATTATAATTAACTATGCCATAATCCACTAGTATTTTTTGCCTGCTTATTTTATAATCCACTAGCATTTTTTCCCTTCTTTTGTAATCCACTATGCCATAAAAATTAGTATTTCTTTATATACCATAAGGATATGGAGAACATGGGTGTTACACCTTACAACCTTATGATTTTATTGTTTTTGATGTTTGTTTAATATGTACTTGTTTTTGATATTTTAGATGGTTTTATTTGCCTAAATTCTATGATCTGTAATATATTGAGTTGAATTGAACGACTTTTGTATCGTATTTTATTGATTTTTCATGGTTAACGTGTGGGTATTGGGTGCGGGTACAAGCACCTGGGTGCAGACAGGCTATGGGATGGGCACTAAAGTTGCTACCCATGCGGGTACAGACACCTTTTTCATATGCGGTTCACTGCTTCCACGTCACCGTCCGTCTTCTTGTTTGCGACTTTGCTTTCTTCTGCGGTGTTCCTCCTGGTTCGACTCGTCTGCGCCACTTCTGCGGTCGTCGTCTTCTTCCCCGAAGGTAACTGATTTGTATTCTTCTGGGCAAAAACCCTAACTCTGTAACTCACCACAAAACCCCAATTTGTTCTCCGCATCCTCAATGGTTGTGTTGCCATGGGCTTGACTGTCTATGGCTATGGGCAGCTGTGGCAAATTGGTTGGTTTAATTTTTGTGGCTGGCAGTGGTCCAATGGATTGAATTAGTGCCATTAAATGATTAAAAAAAGAAGAGATGGAGCATCTCGTTATAAATTGAAGTCTAACTCTTGTATTACGAGCTCTTATTTGTTCCACATTGTACATGTAGTTAGGAATGAAATTGAGGTTAGGTTATAGATAGAAAACCAAATTGACAGTTTTGATTGGTTTTAATCATAATATCACTAGTTGTTTATTGTATTGGTTCTAATACTGGTTTTGGAACAGTTTTTTTAGGGTCAATTGGTCTAGCTTCAGGATTGATTCCCTAATTTGTTCTTTCTCAATTTGACTAGCTCCACTGGTCCTTTTGAAAACTTGGCTTAAATTATAGAGTGTATTACTACTGAAGTTGATTGTAAGAGATAGAAAAAGAAATAGAAACCAGATGCCAGCAGTACCATTAAGCAAAGAAGTTTGAGAAACTTTCATTTCCCCTAAATTGAATTTGTTCTAAACTATCAAGAATATGTTGTTATGAGTTTGGTTTTAACATGGAATAATAATGAATTTTTTACAATATTTCTCTTATAATTTGTGTAACTTATTTATTTAAATATGTTAAAGTTTTATTTTTATTATATTTTTAGTGATTAGTGATGCATTATTTTAAAAAAAATTGACCCCATAAATTTGGGTCCTAGATCCGCGTGTCGTCGTCGTCGTCATCATCATCATCATCATCATCATCATCACATCATCGTCATCATCATCGTCATCGTCATCGTCATCGTCATCGTCATCGTCATCGTCATCATCGTCATCGTCATCGTCATTGTCATCGTCATCATCATCATCATCATCATCATCACCATCATCCATTCTTTCACCTGCAGAGAGTGTTATTATTACTGCTAGGTTCTTGTTTGCGCCTTCTCCCTTTTATTTTCTGCCTCTATTACATGAGGCTTCATCTGCTTCCCCTCCGATCTCTGTTCGTCTCTCTGCTAGCGCTTCCCGACCCCTGTTTCTGTCTCTGCGTTTCTGGTTCTGCTCCTCTACTCTCTGCTCTGCGCTCCTCTGCTCCCTGCTTCCCCTATGTTTTTATTGGTTTTTGGTTTATGTTATTGTTACTATGTTATTGAGATTTGAGATACCTATGACTTTTTTTGTTAACGTTGAATGTCAGTGGATTTTGAGTATTTTTAGTCATTTTTGAGAATTTATATGTATATAGATTTCATCCTATATTTGTATCAAACATTTCAAAATAGCGGTCATCCCGCTTTTCGCTATACTACTATAGCATTTTTTGGGCCGGGCGCTACGCTCCACTATCCGGGATTTAATACACTGTAGTGCTCTAGTGGTGGTTTATTCATTGTTTATTTCTAACAGCTGCACAGACCCTAAAACGCACCCAACTCAGCTCCACTTTTCAAGGTGAATCCGACCAAGCAGTTGTGAAGGTTCTAAAAAACGGTCGCGGTCGCGTTAAGGCTTTCGCGATTTCGGCTGTTGCGGCTGTCGCGATACGTATTGCGACCGTTGCGGTGTGAATTAACCACAATAATGCAAACAATTAATTAAAATTATTTGTATTTTCATAATATATGTAATAACTAAAATTAATGCATTTTTCATTATTATAAGATGTATAAGATGTTTAAAGTAAAATAAAAAATAAAAATATGAATAATTTAGTATCTATTTAATTACGGTTCATGATAAATTATCTAATAGGAGTTCATCTTAGATCTTAAAACAAAGTTCAGGATAAATTTATACCCACAAATAATTTAAAAATCATTTGAATTAATTATAGTCAATTGTGTCAAAAAAAACTAATAATCTAACTTTATAATTAGAACTAGTAGGATACCCGTGCATACGCACGGGCGGTGTCGTGTTCTTTTTATGAATCAAATTAAATAGTATTTAAAAACAAATTTAAAGTAGATAAAAATAGTTTCAAATATAAAATATATAAATATTAAAATCTAAAAATGTAAAAGTATCATTTAGAAACAATATGTGCATTTATCCCGTGTTTTTTATATATCAGTGTTGTTATCTTGTGTTTTTTAATATATCAGTGCAACTATCCTGTGTTTTTATATATATCATTGAAGTTATCCCCGTGTTTTTATATATATCAGTGCCGTCATCCCGTGTTTTTTATGTATCAGTGCAGTTATCTCATAGTTTCAATTGATTGTTTGAGTTGATTAGTAGATTATAGTAGATAGTTAAATATAGATATTAGATTATCAATAAGAAATATTTATCCTGTATTTTTTATAAATCAGTGACAATTATTTGTCGTTTTTTAGATCCTAGTGACAATTTGTCACGTGTGTTTTAAATATTAATCAGTTTAAATAGTCATTAAGTCTTCTTGTTTTTTAGATAGTAGGTTTATAGTAGTATTCAAAAATTATAATTATCAATGACAAATATTAATCCTGTGTTTTTTTATATATCACTACAGTTATTCCGTGTTTTTTTATATATCATTGCAGTTTTATCGTAGTTTCAATTGATTATTTTAGTTTATTAGTAGATTATAGTAGATAGTAAAAGTTAGATAGTAGATTATCAATGAGAAATATTTGTTTTAAATATTAATTATTAGTTTAAATAGCCATTAAGTCTTCTTGTTTTTTAGGTAGTAGGTTTGTAGTAGTAGTCTTCACAATTTTTAATTATCAATGACAAATATTAATCTCGTATTTTTTTATATATCAGTGCAGTTATCCCGTGTTTTTTATATATCAGTGCAGTTATCTCGTAGTTTCAATTGATTGTTTTAGTTGATTAGTAGATAATAATAGATAGTAAAAGAGAGATAGTAGATTGTCAATAAGAAATATTTGTTTTAAATATTAATCAGTAGTTTAAATAGTCATTAAATCTTCTTGTTTTTTAGATACTAGTTTTATAGTAGTCTTCAAAAATTTTAATTATCAATTACAAATACTAATCCTGTGTTTTTTTATATATTATTGCAGTTATCCTGTGTTTTTTTATATATCATTGCAGTTATCTCGTAGTTTCAATTGATTATTTGAGTTGATTAGTAGATTATATATAGTAGATAATAAAAGATAGATAGTAGATTATCAATAAGATATATTTATCCTGTGTTTTTTACAAATCAGTGACAATTATTTGTTCTTTTTTAGGTATTAGTGACAAATATTTATCACGTGTGTTTAAATACTAATCAGTTTAAATAGTCACCAAGCCTTCTTGTTTTTTAGATAGTAGGTTTATAGTAGTTTTCAAAAATTATAATTATCAATCACAAATATTAATCTCGTGCTTTTTTTTATATCACTGCAGTTATCCCGTGTTTTTTATATATCATTGCTGTTATCTCGTAGTTTTAATTGATTATTTTAGTTGATTAGTAGATTATAGTAGATAGTAAAAGTTAGATAGTACATTATCAATGAGAAATATTTGTTTTAAATACTAGTTAGTAGTTTAAATAGTCATTAAGTCTTCTTGTTTTTAGATAGTAGGTTTGTAGTAGTGGTCTTCAAAAATTTTAATTATCAATGACAAATATTAATCTTGTGTTTTTTATATATCAATGCAGTTATCCAGTGTTTTTTTATATATCAATGCAGTTATCTCGTAGTTTCAATTGATTATTTTAGTTGATTAGTAGATTATAGTAGATACTAAAAGAGAGATAGTAGATTATCAATAAAAAATATTTGTTTTAAATATTAATCAGTTGTTTAAATAGTCATTACATCTTCTTGTTTTTTAGATAATAGGTTCATAGTATGCTTCAATAATTTTAATTATCAATTACAAATATTAATCCCGTGTTTTGTATATATCAGTGCAGTTATCCCGTGTTTTTTATATATTATTGCAGTTATCTCGTAGTTTCAATTGATTTTTTTAGTTGATTAGTAGATTATAGTAGATTATCAATGAGAAATATTTGTTTTAAATATTAATCAGTAGTTTAATCCTATGTTTTTTTTTTATATATCAGTACAGTTATCCCATATTTTTTATATATATAATTGCAGTTATCTCGTAGTTTCAATTGATTATTTTAGTTGATTAGTAGATTATATTAGATAGTAAAAGATAAATATCAATAAGAGGTGATAGTAGATTATCAATAAGAGTATAAACAAATTTCGGAAAGAAAAATTAAAATTTTAGTAGATTATAGTAGATAGTAAAAGATAGATAGTAGATTATCAATAATAGTGTATAAATTTAGAAATTTAGTTAAAAAACTAAAGTATAATGATAATAGAAAGAGAAAAATTATTTATGGAAAAAGTAAAAGTAAAGTAAAAAGAAAAAAAGTAAGAAAGAGAGTGTAAGAGAGAAGTGAAAAGGAAGAAATAGAGTGTAAGAAGAGAGAGAAAAAAAGGAAGAAATAGAGTGTAAAAAGGAAAAAGGAAGAAAGAGAGTGTAAGAGAAAAGTGAAAAGGAGAAAAGAGAGTGTAAGAAAAAAAAGAAAGGAAGAGAAGGTAATGACATTTTTACCCTTAAATTAGATATGTATCTTGTTAATAAGAGATCTAAACTGGTAATTTCATAGTTGATTTGTTTGTATAAATAGATATTAGATTAGAATACAAAATAATAATGTATCCAAAAAAAAGAATACAAAAGAATAAAACAAATTAACTAACCCAGATCCATATCATCTCCTTTTTAGGCCCAAATGGAAAATCGACCCATCCCCTTTTTTAAACCTAAATCTATTGTTTCCATATAATACAATTTATATCATTTCATTCATCACCACGTTGTAATAAAAGATGCAGCATTCCAGAATTCAGTCCCAAAAGAAACGAAGACAACACCGCAACAGTGAAACAAAGCTTGTGTTCTCTTCATCTACCTCTTTATCTTTTCTCAAAGCATCATCTCTCTCCCTCACTCAAATCCCACTCCCACACAAACACAAATTTCGAAGATTTGAGGCGTGGTACTGCTAAGTTGAAGATTTGAAGCGTGGAGATTCAGAGACAGAGAGACTATGAGAGGGAGGGGAGGGGCTAGGGGTTGAGTTGTTTTGTATCTCAAATTTCTACTGTGATTTTCGATCACTCTGTTGTAGCGGCGTGTAACGGAAACGGCAGCTACCGCGACCGTTTTGTCTCGCCCGTTTTTGCTGTCTCGTTCCCTTTTTTGGAACCCAATAGTGCTTGCAACTATGAAGGTGGTTGCATTGGTTAGTGGCGGCAAAGACAGCTGCTATGCCATGATGAGGTCCATCCACTATGGCCACCAGGTTTTTATTTTTACTTTTGTTTTATCTAAATATATACAAATTGATTATCGTATTATTATATTTTACTATTTGATTTGGTGTTTCATAGATTGTTGCATTGGCGAATTTGATGCCGGTTGATGATTCTGTTGATGAGCTCGATAGCTACATGTACCAAACTGTATGCCTCATTCCCATTTTCCTCTTTCCTATCTGCACTACAAGTTTCTTTTTGGGGTAAATTTTGAAAATGAGATTTTCTTTTTGAAAAATTCAGCTAAACTGTTAGAGGGTTACCATCACCTCTTTTTGTATTTACCGTGTGTCTATATATACATATTTGTGTGTGTTTTTGCATTCATGTTTGAGAATGAAAATATGCTGCTCAATGTTTTCCACAGGTTGGGCATCAAATTGTCACCGGCTATGCTGAATGTATGGGATTGCCATTGTTCAGGAGGCGAATCCATGGATCCTCAAGGCAAGCCTTCTAAGCATAAATCAAACCAATTATTTTTGTTGTAGCCTTGTAGGGAAATTAGTAGGTTAGGTTAGGTTAGTTAATTTAAGGGAAATCATATTGTATTGTCTTGCGCGTTTTTCTGCATATTCTTTCTATTTTGAATAACATTCATAACTCTATTACTTTTTTGATTCAACTTTCAAGTTTCCTAATAAATACTAGAAAGAATTAAAAGAATAGCAGAAAAAATAAGGGAGGAAGGTGAAAAACATAAAAAAAGGGAAAAGGGAGGAGGCATGAGTCCCGTTGCCGCACTGGTGGTCATTTGTCTCTGTTGTGTGGGGCATGTCCCTGCGGTGGGTCGCAGGCTCGCTGCCTCCTCTTGCTGCAGTGAGAATGGTGCTCCGTCTCTCCATATTGTGTCAACTGATAACCTTTGGAAAGATATATTCTGTATCAAAATTTAAATAGGCAAGTCAATAGTGGTTATTAAATCTCTGACTCTAATCACGTGTTTGTTAGGATATAGAATATGGAGTAGTTAAGACTTGGTAGAGTGTTAGAGTATGTTAGAGTTGGTTGTTAGTTTGGTTATTAGTTAATTGGTCTTTAGAGGAATATCTTGTATAAATAGGAGGTGAATGAGATAGAAGGGAACAGATTCAGATTTGTAAAAGTTTTGCGAATTAGAGCAGTGGCTCTGTTGAAAAAGGGGTAAATCCTTTGGAGGAGAGTTTTCTCTCCTATTCTTTCCTATTTTCAATAAAATTGCTCTTCCTTTTCTACTCAAAATTTTTGGGTTCCTTACAATTGGTCTAACCTACTGGATCTTCGAGAAGCATCCGTTGACAGATTTGAGAAGCATAATTAGGTGCAGCCATTCACAACCAGGATGACAAATGCAAAAAGATTTGAAGGAGATTAGAGAAATTCTGCTGGAACTAACAGGCAGAATCAAGAATACAAAAAAGGTTAGGTTGCATGATCAAGAAAGCAGTGGAAGCAGAAGATGAAGAACAGAGGGTAGCGCACAATTTAATGGGATAAACCCTATTGGCTGGATTGCTAAGACTGAACAGTACTTTCGGTGCAAAAAATTCAGGTGTTCCATAAGTTACTGTGGACATTCATGAGCATAGATGATGCAACAATGTTTTAGTTTCGTTCTTGGCATCAAGAAAACCTAGGTCCAGCCTAGGATTTATTTTCAACAGATTTGATTAAAAGATTTGGGGATCAAGAACCAAAAAACAAGGTCAAGGTCGGAGTAACAGACTTTGAAGAAGCCAAAGCAGCATATGAAGCAAATATGCTGTTTAGTGCAAGAGGGTTGCATGGAGTGAACAAGGCAGAACAAGATTTGGTGGTAGTAGGGGACTGCACAGTAACAGAACAAGGGTGGAACAATGTAATAAAAGTTTCAGGTTATGAAGATCAACTGCTGCGTAACAACGAAACGGACACAGAGGAACAAAAAATTCTTGCAGTTGGTACGATTGAAAAGGAAGTACAGAACACGGCGGCAACCATTGTTTAAACTTTAAAGATTGGGCCTCGCAAATTGCCAACCTTCCGCTGCTTAAACTGTTGGGTTAGAGTTTGCTGACAGCAGCCTTAAAAATCCATATCTCAAGGCGCATAGCCATGCCCCGCCGCCACGTGGGCCACTTGACATCTACCACTGCCTGTAAAGAATTTTTGTTTTATTTTTTTCCATGCACCAATAAAGGCTTACTGTTTTCAAAACCTGAAACAAGCTGAAACAAAATTTTGCTCAACAAGCCCCCAACAGTTGGATCCTGGAAGAGTTTTTTTTTTCCTTTTCCGCAGCTATTGAACATGAAGAATTTAGTAGACTTCAACCTTGAGGTCAAGCTTGTTTTGAGGAGGGGTGTATTATTAGGATATAGAATAAAGGGGAATTGGAGTAGATAAGAGTTGTTAGAGACGTCAGCTATGGATGTTATGGCCGTTAGAGTATGCTATAGTTTGTTAGAGTTAGTTGTAGTTAGGTTATTAGTTAATTGGTGGTTAGAGGAATATCTTGTATAAATAGGAAGTGAATGGGATAGAAGGAAACCGATTCAGATTCGTAAAAGCGTGAATAGAGTGGTGGCTCTATTGAAAAAGGGGAAACCCTTTGGAGGAGAGTCTTCTCTCGTATTTTCAATAAAATTGCTCTGCCTTTTCTACTAAATTTTTTGGGCTCCTAACACTGTTATACTTGATTAACTTTTCCCAAGGTACCATATAAATCACCATGAGATTTTTCTTATTTGCACTTCAACATTTGAACTACTCTGTTGTCATCTAGCCGCCATATATAAAAACACACAGAGTACAAGAAGTGCCACCTAAACATATGGATACTGTGCATCTAAACTTTAAGACAGTAACTTATTTTTCCTCCATAACAAATTTCAGTTAATATCTGGAATCCGATTCCTTAAACAAATTGTCACCCGACTCTTTATTTAGTAACCGGTATGAGTATCTACATACTTTGTAAAAATTGTATTTAAATTTAAATTAATTTTTCAGTTACTTAGAGGTAAGGATAAAATTGGAAAAAAGAAATGAACACCAAAACTTGGTATTCTCTTTATATATAATAATAATAGTTGTTTGATAGGATATTAAATAAATGTAAGTAGGGAGGGAAATTAAATAAATAGAGTTGGTTGTAACCACTTGCTTATGTGGCAAAGTGGGTGAGTTAGTGGAGGTTATAAATAGTAGTGGGGGGGGGGGGGGGAATTAGGAGGTAAGCAAGAAATCAGTTAGATGATATTGGGAGACCCTAGCTTCTCAAATTGCTAGAACTTGGGAGAGATTAGGCCTCTCGAAGAGCCTATTATGGTTACCGTATTGCAATTTCAGATTTCCCCATTAATATGCAGTTTATGTTCTTATTGAGTCATGAGGCGTTCTAGCTTTTGAAAGTTCAGAAGTAGATTGTTTAAAAGTCCTGTTAACATGCTAATATGCTATAGCTTTTGAAAGTTCAGAAGTAGATTGTTTAAAAGGCCAAATGCCAATCATGTGTCAACGATTATCAAAAGGCTTATCATGCATATAATGTGGTCGATTTACATGAAATGCTTTTCTTATCAATATCATTTCACTTGTACGTCCCGAACTGTGGGTGGTTGATTAACCTTTGAAGCAATGATATAGCATCTTAATTTTTTTTAGACAATCTTATTTACATTGTACTCTCCAAGTAGCCAGAACATATGAATTTATTCAATATATTTTTTAATCATGTAAATTATATTTTCTTGATAGGCATCAGGAACTTGGTTATAAAACTACACAAGGTGATGAAGTTGAAGATATGTATATTTTATTACGTGAAGTGAAAAGGCAGATACCCTCAGTTACTGCAGTGTCCTCTGGAGCCATTGCATCTGACTATCAGAGATTGCGTGTGGAAAGTGTATGTTCAAGGTTAGGCCTTGTTTCTCTGGCATACTTATGGAAACAAGATCAGTCCTTGCTCCTTCAGGAAATGGTAATTGTGTTTTGGACTATTTGCAGTATAATTGATAGTAATGCATGTATACGTTTATGTATTGGGATTTTAATCTTTTTCCCATTGTTCAAATAATTCTAACTCTGTTTTTGTCCTAACCAGATTGCAAATGGAATTTTGGCTGTAACTGTGAAGGTATAACATTGTTTCACTTTACTTTTAATGTTTATTGCTCTTTATTATTTTTTTAATTTTGTAAATGGGAGTACAGCTTATGTTCTTGTCATGCTTCTTACTTGTCATACATGTAGAGAGATCTTACTGTTGTTTTGATCTTATTGAGCATCTTGACTGATATATCAATTGACAGCGTTTGAAGGTTTCCTGGTGCCAATGCTTCCATGTAATGTAATCTTTAAAAAAGGGTTGCTTTAAATGTAAGGTTGGTGAGTATGAGTGACCTGCAACCCTAAAACAGAAAGAGTTATTCAAGTGAAACTATTTCCTTCTACAAAGGAATTATTATGTTCAACATGTTTTTGCATGTTCTTGGATAGCTGTTTGTTTGGAATTTAACGCTTTATCTATGTTGCAAGGTAGCTGCCATGGGTTTGGATCCTGCAAAGCACTTGGGTAAAGATATAGCCTTCTTAAATGCTTATTTGCATAAATTGAAAGAGTATGTCAAGTATATTCACCCATCCTTTTTTCTTTTGTAAATAATTTAAGTAATGCAACTATATGGTGTTCATACATATCCATTTCACCCTATACTTTTGCGTAACTCTTTTTGCAGGTTGTATGGAATCAATGTCTGTGGTGAAGGAGGGGAATATGAAACATTAACTCTTGATTGCCCCCTATTTAACGTAAGTCCATACCGTTATTCTGTGGTTAACTGGAAATTGTTTCTTGTGTTTGGATCTATTGTTGCTTTTATTCAGTTTGTACCTTGGCTGGTTCACTTGACATTCCTAATTTCGTATGATTTGTGTTCTCCATAAATTTGATCTTGAGAATTCAATCATGTGAGTTTATTGCTTCTGCTATAAACTAATAATCTATATTTTTCTTCCATTTTTTTTCTGCTATTTATGTGTTCCTTAAAATTTTCAGAATGCTTACATTGTGCTTGATGAATATCAAGTTGTGATGCACTCTTCAGATTCCATAGCTCCTGTTGGAGTCCTCCATCCCTTGGCATTTCATTTGGAAAATAAGGTAGACGTTCAGTCTCTGAAATCACAAGACGAAATACATGACAGTTGTGTGCAGAAGCAAGGATCTGTGATTGAAGTGTATGACAGTCTAGAAAGATGTGGAGCCACGTGCAAGCCTGTTGATTGCACTGATCCAGTTGATGGTGTAGAACATAAATTTAACATTTCAAGAGCAAATAACAGCAGCACATTCTCCATATGTTGCTGGTTGCAAGATTCATGCAATGGTCATAATCATTCTTCTTTACTTTTTCTGATTTATTATGTTTTTTTTGAATGATTTAAGTTGTGTCTTGCTCTTCCACGTTATTTTTTCTTTGCCACATATTTGTCTTATTTCTTTAGAACAGGCGTGCAGGAAGATTTGAAGATTGTTTTGCGGAAAGTCGAATCACTACTAGCAGGCTTTGGTTTTGGCTGGCAGAACGTCCTCTACATTCATCTTTACATTGATGACATGAATAAGTTCTCTGAGGCAAATGAGACTTATGTGAAGTTTATAACACACGAGAAGTGCCCATTTGGTGTCCCATCTCGTAGTACAGTTGAAATGCCTCTAGTAGAAATGGGTTTAAGTAGAGCATACATTGAAGTTTTGGTAGCAAATAACGAGGATAAAAAAGTTTTGCATGTGCAGAGTATTTCCTGCTGGGCACCTAGTTGCATTGGGCCATACAGCCAGGTAAACCCCATTACTATCTGCAGTCAATTATATATTGATAAAACGAGCAATCCACAGAATTTTGTGCACAAGTTTGTTCTTGAAGTTTCTTAAGTGATATATATATATATATATATGGAGTTTTTTAAAACTAATTTTGGTTGATTTTCAAATATTTTATAAGGATAAGGTACAAATAAAGTACCTATACGATTCAGTGTAATACAATAATAATAATAATAATAACAATAATAACAACAACAACAACAACAATAATAATAATAATAATAGTAATAATAATAATAATATTAATAAAGGGTGGGGTGTCAAATCAGATGTTGCCTACTACACTTGAATCTGAATATTTCTCACTCTCTAATAATAAGGTTTGTACACATTTATATACATTAGAGGTATAATCTAAATAGGATTGTGATCCTATCATAATCCTAAAATTATGGGATCAAATCAACTATCCCTTATAATGAGGAAAGGTGTTAGTCCTCGTGTAAGTGGGTGTTCCAAGTGAGTTAGTTTTAGGGAAGTTGTGATAGTTTGTTGGGTTGTTAGGAGAGTTGGTTATAATTGGTTGGGTTGTTAGGGAAGTTGTGATAGTTTGTTGGGTTGTTGGGAGAGTTGGTTATAATTGATTGGTAGTTATTAATTTGTTAGGCCATTCCCCTCTATTCCCCCATGTAGTGGAATCCTATAAATAAAGGATTCCACCCCCCACCCTTTTTAGAGTATCTTTGATCATACCTAAAGTTTAGTCGTGACCGGGTGAGGCCGGATTCCGGGTGAAGCCAGAGGGCGAGGAGCCTATTCTCCCTATTGTAACCATTTCACATCAATAACATTCTCCTTTCTTTCCCTTTACATTCCTTTCCGATTCTTTATTGCGTCAAATTCGTAATTAGCTAGCGAACGTTAGGTCGGTGGCCTAACAATTGGTCCGACCTGCTGGATCTTCGAAGGAAACCAGCGATGTCGGAAGAGAAACCTCCAAAGTTCGATGGCACGGGTAATGTCCACGAGTGGCTGATCCAATGTGATCGGTATCTTGCAACCAACAGTTGGATCAAGGAAGACAGAAGAGTGGGATGGATGACAACCTTTTTCTTAAAAGGTGAGGCTCTCAAATGGTGGCATTCTGAAAAGAGAGGCAACCAGAATATTACATGGGAAACCTTTAAAAAGGCTTTCGTTGAGATTTTTATTCTTAAGAAGCCGAAAGAAATACAAGAGGAATTTAAACGATTTGCCGAATCTTTGAAGTCATCGCGAAAAAGAGCCATGAACAAACCAGATGGAATGAATTCTGGTTTGAAACAAACCAAGAATCTGCTTCTTGAATTCAAGGAGGAAAGCGAATTAGAATCACCCAATAAGATTCTTGAACACTCAACAGAAAAGATGGAGGAAAACCAGCAAACAATCCTTGAAGAAAAACGGAACGACATCGTACTCCTGGGTGAAGAGGCCGAGAGTGGTGCGAAACCGAAGTTGCATGATGGCACCGCTGAACAGCTCAACAAGGGGAAACAGATGAAGATCCGCGGAAAGCCATTGGTGACATGTTCAATCCAAGATTGTCGTTCAACATCATGTAAGAACCAAGATGTTACGGTGGAACCACCACCACCACCGCCGCCAAAGCCGCCGGACCTGAGTTCTTTCAAGAAAGGCGCGACTTGCAAAAATGGGGGTGACGCGAAGAGGAGGAAGAGGCAAGAAGGTGATCTCGCGCCACAACCGTCGCCGAAACCACCACAAACGGGCCAAACCGCAGCTACTTAACCTGTTGGCTCATCCACCACCCAAGCCACCAGATGCAACACCGCCACCGAAAGAAGAGCACGCAAATTGTTGTCGTTGGTCCGGGAGAAGAATCATGGTACGAGCACTGTCGACAGAGGGAAGGGAAGCGCGTGTTTCTTCCCTATGCGCTATGGGCAGAGTCGCAAATTGGGCCAAGCTGTAAATTCAATGGCCGTTTTCTACAATGAAAGTAGCCCAAATAAAAAGAATTCCATTGGGTCTGTCCGGAACAAAAGTTTTACCATTTCCACCCATTTGAGGCCTAAGTTGAGCGCAAGGTATGACAGTGGGCCAAGCCCAAGTTTGTTCCTTTAATTTTAAAGTTAAGAGCATGTAGGCACCATTCAATTGCTATTATGGGTTTGAGTATGAAACTTGGAGTGGATGCCTTTTCAATCTCTGTTTTGGGCTAGCACAAGGAATAATTCAGGAGCTGATTCCATTGAGTTCAACACAATCTTTTTTGGGTCAATTAATATGCCCTCCACATTGGAAAAATTATGCACCAAATTAAGTGCTCCTTTCGTCATCAATAATTTTTTTTATTAGACTTACTTCACATGAGATTATGAATTTTGATGGGTTTGGATTTGTGTGTGCTTCAAAATTTTTCCATGATCTTGCTCCACATGGTTTACTTAAGGAGATGAACTACAAGGGAGTGGGAGAAGTAACTACGCCCAGACTTGAGGACAAAGTCTACATTTCAAGGGGGCGGTGGTCCTAGGGGAAGAATGAGGAATATTAAGTGGAGGGAACAGATGTTGGGATGGCGGCGGCACCCAACACAAGGAGTGACAACGGGATGTGAAGAACCTATTGAAGACAAGGCCAAGGATGGGAACCACGGGCAACCCTCGAAGCAACATGGTAGCACCTGACTCGTGAAGAACCCATTGATTACAGGTGATTCTCTAGAGCCAACCTTGAGGACAAGGTTGTTTCTCAAGGGGGCGGTATTGTTAGTCCTCGTGTAAGTGGGTGTTCCAAGTGAGTTAGTTTTAGGGAAGTTGTGATAGTTTGTTGGGTTGTTAGGAGAGTTGGTTATAATTGGTTGGGTTGTTGGGGAAGTTGTGATAGTTTGTTGGGTTGTTGGGAGAGTTGGTTATAATTGATTGGTAGTTATTAATTTGTTAGGCCATTCCCCTCTATTCCCCCATGTAGTGGAATCCTATAAATAAAGGATTCCACCCCCCCCTTTTAGAGTATCTTTGATCATACCTAAAGTTTAGTCGTGACCGGGTGAGGCCGGATTCCGGGTGAAGCCGGAGGGCGAGGAGCCTATTCTCCCTATTGTAACCATTTCACATCAATAACATTCTCCTTTCTTTCCCTTTACATTCCTTTCCGATTCTTTATTGCGTCAAATTCCTAATTAGCTAGCGAACGTTAGGGCGGTGGCCTAACAAAAGGCTAATAGACAACATCCATAATAATATCTCAACAATTACCTTCGTGTTCTTGACTGTAGTATCTATTGAATATTATAAATTGCTTTGAACACAATGATCTAATCCCAAACACAGTAATACTTAATTCCTTCAACTTTATTTCTACTCGAGAGATAGAATTTTAGAATCAGCGAAATCTTTTCATGTTTCAGTTTTTAGTGTTCTGTATGGAGTTACATAGGAATGAGATGAATTTAAGCTAACGACCTAGCTAACTTTATCAAACAAAAGTAACTGAAAAGTAACGGCAGCAACGGAAGTGATAACAGAATGTGCAAACTCTACACATTCTGTTATGTACATGGGTACTAGTAATAACTTAGCTAGATACAATGTGTAATGCAATTATCCCTTTAGTGCCTCTTATCTTTCCATTCCTTTTACTTGTAGGCAACCTTGCATGAGGGTATACTTCACATGGCTGGTCAATTGGGGCTCGACCCTCCTACAATGAATCTTTGCAGTGGAGGCCCTGAGGTTGAACTGGAACAGGCACTAAAAAACAGTGAAGCGGTGGCAAAATGTTTTAATTGTTCAATATCGACATCTGCAATTGTATTTGTTATATACTGTTCTAAAAGTATCTCATCATTGAAGAGACTTGATATTCAGAAGAAACAAGAAACAATCCTCAGACAGATGATCTCCAATTTACAAGAATGTGGCACATACAAAACATTAGAACCCATTTTCGTTTATGTCCTTGTTCCTGATCTGCCTAAAAGGTACTGTAGGGTTTATCACACGTCTCTAATGTTTTAGCTCTGCGTCTGGTTTGATTAACAAACATTAAACTTTCATGGATCTGCTACATGTCACAAAGTCCTTTTCAAATTGTTTTGGAAATTATAATTTGCTAACTACAAGTTGAGCTGCCTGCTCTGAAGGGGAAAGTAAAAATACAAAAGAAAAATGCACATCTATTTGGTTCATTTGATTTGAGACGCTGTCAAACCATTTATCTGGATTCTATTTCTGTATTGAAATATTGTTTTTCTTGGTTTTGTGGGTAAATCCTCACAGTATTTATATCATCGATCCTAACATTTGGTTGGTGTCTACACTTGATGGCTTTCCAGAGCGTTCGTAGAAGTTAAGCCTATTCTTTATGTTGAAGATGATAGAGATGTAGAGATCGAGATGGTAACAGAAAGATCTTGTTCAAAGACATCATGTTATTGGGGTTTCAAGCAGGAAAATTGGCATGATTATTGCATTCAGAAATGTGTGATTTCTGGAAAGATATGTGCCATTATATTGTCAATTACAAGTGATGTAGCTGCAAAGATATGTTCCGAGTCTCTGCCTGCTGATTATGTCAATAATGGTCAACATTCTCTACCTAAGGAACATATGGAGCAGTTGTCAAGGTTCTGCATTTATCTTCTTGACAAAGTTATAACAGATAATGACTTTGCCTGGGAAGATATAATGGTTAGCAGTTAGCACATTTCTTAACATATCATATACTAAATTAATTTTATTCCTCATTATCGTAATCTTATTTTAGTTGTGCATTCAGTACAAACTCATTTCTTGATTTCTAAATGATTCGCAACAATAATCTCCATTCTGGTTTGTATTTCTTCCTCAAGTCCTTTTTTGGGAGAGAGAGACAGAAAAAGCTTGAAGTCCCATGCATTCTTTAACATTTTCTTAAGCCCCAGATAATTATGTGGCTCTTTTATGTTCTTTATAGGCATAATCATTCTGGCAGTTTAACGTTTCAAATTCTCTTCTCGTCTCTTGCAGAGTTTGAGGTTCTACATCCCTGTAAGCCTTCAAATGTCAGTGGAGTTATTACAGCCTATGATCAACAATGCACTTCTTGAACTATCTGAAATGAGTCATGGGAAAGTTAAAAATTGTGAGGAGCCAATCTTCAACATAGTTCCTGTCATAGGTGCTGGGAGGTCTGCATCCATGGATGATATAATCACCTGTGAATTACTGGCTCGGAAATACTGAGTGTACTTTTTAAAATATGAAGTGGGATTCAAGGGGTGGTTTAGTTGCTGTCCAGTTTACCAGCTAATGCAAAGGTTTTTCCTTTATAAAAATTGGAATAACATTTTATAAAAGAAAAAAAAACAAATATGGATTCACTGGGATAGGTTGGCGATTAGGAAGGAATGAGATTTTACTCATTTAAGTTCTTTTGATGACTTGGTGCATAAAAAGAGTTGGGCAAACTATAACGATCTTCCCCAAGTTATGAAGGTTGTACTAAGGAGTATAATTTTATAAAAATTCGCAAATGTCGTATTCAAAATGTAATTTTAGTAGTTAGATGCTGTGTAAACCCGAATAGTTTTTTTTTCGTTAAAATTATGAGATGTTATTCATCCACCCACTTTTATTAATGTACTTTTTACACGCTTCCTCCCTTAGTAGTTAATGTACTTTAAAGTTATGAGATCTTCCCCAAGTTTTTTGATCACTTCTATTATATCATCACTAGACCTGCACCCGGGCAATGTACGAGTTAAGTAGATTTACCATATGGAGTCATACACCACTAGTCATCTTGTCCCCATACCCCACAAAAAATGGAATTTTTGAACGTAAGAACTGTCATATAATTGAAACAGCACACACTTTGCTTATCCATGTCAATGTTTCTTTGAAGTTTTGGGGTGTTGCTGTCCTAACCACAGATCACTTGATTAATAGAATGCCATCCTCTACTATCCAGAATAAGGTTCTCCATTCCATAATGTTCCCTGATGAACCCTTATTCTGTATCTCTCTCCTCGAGTCTTCGGATCCACTTGTTTTGTTCACGATCTTAGTCCAGGACTTGATAAATTGAAGATGCACCTTTATTCGCATCTCCCAATGAGTCCGAGTCTGTCTTTCAGGTATTACTTATTCTTTACCTTGTTCCGGCAGTTCCATCCACGCCTATGTCTTTTTAAGCAAACAATCGATTCATTGCTTGTTAGAATTTAGTCGAACGGTCATATTTTTACAAACCCTATAAATAGAACTTAGGGTTTTTCACGAGGAAATAGAGAACACAGAGAATACAACGCACAACTCACAAATCAGACAAAGAAGAAAAGAACTTTCACCGTCATATTCTTTCTTCAAGTTCTTCATCGTAAAATCCAAATCACTCATCTCTCTCAACTACTATACTGTTATATTGCTTGAGTGACTGGATCATAGTTTCTCTGTTGTATTCATCTACTACTTGGTTGTTGTGAAATCCTGGGAAGTGTTCTTGGGTCGCTCAATCGGGGAGATTGGATTGGTAGCGAAATCCTTAGCGGGGAGCTTGGGTTCTCAATTTGGGGAAAATTGAGAGTGGTGTGGTAGCTATAGGGAAGTTGCTTACTTGTAAAACGTTGAAGAAGTTCTTCTAATATAGTGGCTATTCGCAAGTCCAAATGTTGCAAAGCCGGAGGCCGAGGACGTAGGGTTTTTATCCCGAACCTCGTAAAAAACACGGTGTATCTCTTTCCCTTCTCTTTACTTTGTTTTTGTTTATATTTGTTTATCGTTATATTTGATTTCATTGCGCTGCGTTCAATATCACAATCTGTTTATCGTTAAATTTGTTAATAGTGCGGTTAACGTAAAATATCACTGTAACTGGTTCTGTCATAGGTATAGCTTGCTTAGGTACAACAAATAGTTTAAATCCTATTTTCCGCATTTGATTTAAACGTGCATCGTTAATTTTTGAGAATCAAAAAGAATTCAATTTTAGCGTATAACCTTATTCACCCCTCCTCTAAGGTTATTATATAGTCCAACAATTGGTATCAGTAGCTAGAAATTGCATATAAAGCTTAACATCTCACAATTTTATTTTATTTATTTATTTATTTTTGATCATGGGTTCATTTATGAAAGAGGGGATGTCCTTCAATAGGCCACCCCTGTTCGATGGGACTAACTATGATTATTGGAGTAGTCGAATGAAATGTCATGTGCAGGCTATAGATTTCACTTTATGGAGGATCATTGTTGATGGACCACTCATTCCTATGAGAATCAAGATCATTGGTGTTGCTGTTGACGGAGATACTACTAAATCTCAAGCTACTGGTAAAGCTGAGGAAGTTCCTATTGAAGATATCTATGCCATTTGAGTTAGAAAAAATATCTCTAAATGCCAAAGCAATGAATATTCTTCACCTATCTTTATGTGAAGAAGAGTATGGAAGGGTAAAAGGTTGTCAGACAGCTAAAGAAATTTGGGACTATTTGGAAGCGACTCATGTTGGTACAGGTCAAGTGAAGGATACAAAAATTAGAATTCTCACTTCTGAGTATGAAGCTTTCAAAATGAAGGAAGGTGAATCTGTTGCTGCTATGCACCAAAGATTAAATTTAATAGTGAATAACTTGAGAGCTCTTGGGAAGAAATATTCAACAAAAGATTTGAATGGGAAGATTCTTGCATCCTTGACTAGTGAATTCTTTCCTAAAACTTGTGCTATCACTGAAGCCAAAGATATAGAGAAGTTGCTTGCTTGTAAAACGTTGAAGAAGTTCTTCTCATATAGTGGTTATTCGCAAGTCCAAAGGTTGCAAAGTCGGAGGCCGAGGACATAGGGCTTTTATCTCGAACCTCGTAAAAATCACGGTGTATCTCTTTCCGTTCTCTTTACTTTGTTTTTGTTTATATTTGTTTATCGTTATATTTGATTTCATTCACTGCGTTCAATATCACAATCTGTTTATCGTTAAATTTGATAATAGTGTGGTTAGTGTAAAATATCATTGTAACTGGTTCTGTCATAGGTATAGTAGTCTTCAAAAGTTATAATTACCAATGGCAAATATTAATCCCGTGTTTTTTTATATATCACTGCAGTTATCCCGTGTTTTTTATATATCAGTGCAGTTATCTCGTAATTTCAATTAATTATTTTAGTTGATTAATAGTTCCATCCACGCCTAAAAGTCGAATTATGAATCCTAGGACCGATTTAATTAATTGTCAAGAATAATTAGTCACGTCTTGGTGATTAATAGTCGGGAAAAAAGTCCAGAATTTTTATTCTCCATTGGATTATGGTTAATCATGGAATTAAGAGAGGAAATGAAGCTGGAGGGCATTATCGTCTTTTCACGCCCCTTTTAGAGTTTCAGCCATTAAGTAGTTGACCCATCCTTCATTCAGCCACTTTGAAATTTCAGAAAAAGAAAGAAACTAAAGCTGAAGAAATAAAGGGAGAAGAGGGCGTGAAGGGGGAAGAAGGATGAGGAGGGATTCATCTCAGTTTCAGCTGCATGTAAGTGTTCTCATCACCTTCCCACTCCATTTTCATTTTCCTTTTCAATGGCGCCACTCACAGAACCTGATTCTTATTCCTTCTCTCAATCCCATTTTTCGATGTGATGCTTCAATGGTGAAGATGGTGGAGCTTTGAGTGCCAACCTCTTACATGTTCAGTTTTTGCTGTCAAAGAAGAAGTCTTGTGCTTGTATTTCGAGTTTGGAGAGAGAGTTCAATCTCTTGGGGTTGCTGTTTCAGTTTGTTCAGTGGAGGGGTTTCCTGTTCTAGTTCGAGTTGGTGCCTTACGGGGATTGTTCGTGGTTCTTGTGATTCAGTTGTCGCGTTCTCCGTTGGGCTCCTCGTACGATCGTCGAATAGGTGAGTTCTACTCACGGATTAGAGAAAATATGTTTTTCTGAAATTATAACACATTTTGTTTCTCGGCGACAAACTGAATTCGAAAGATTTTCGGGTTCGAAAACCGCTTTTGAGAAAATAGCGTTTTACGGTTTTTATCGAAATATTGAGCAATTTATGAATTGTGTATTTAAACGCTTTCGCTGGAATATGGTCTGGAACGTGGCTTGTTAAATCTGTTTTCAGGTTGGAGAACGATTGGAATTCGATTTGGGCGAGAAATGGAAAGCGGAATGAGAAACTAAAATTCTGTAACAGAACAGGCCGCACGGGTCATGCGCCCCTGGGCACGGACCGTGCGCCCTCTTCGGGTTGGCTATATAAATTTTGGTGCATCACGCACGGATCATGCGCCCCTGGGCACGGACCGTGCGTGAGCTTCTGTTACCGGTTCACGATTTCTCGTTTCGTCGCTCCTTTCGATCCCAAATCATTTCTAATCTTTCTCCCAACCAATTTTAAGGATATTGCCCTAATAAAATCAATGTTTTGAGCACGTTCGACATTATTTTGGAAAAAGGGTTTTTGAAGGTTTAAATTATTGAAAAACCGAAACTTAGACCGCGTGTGAGATAATGTTTTTGGCATAACAAACCGGATCGTGGATCCTTCTCGATGCTATGATTATAACGCCGGATGTCTAACTTTGAATTCATCAAAACGGGTTATAGATCGATAATAGATATAGATATCTAAAACTTGAAAGGCGGTCCAATGTGGACATGATGTATATTTTATTATATATCGCGTTGGGTGACGACCCGACAAGTAGCATATTAAGGAGGGAAGTCATGATCCCTTACCTAGGCCCTGTATACGTTTTGGCGTGGTCAATTCGCGGGTTATCGGGATTCGTAGTCGTTGTACAGCTGATTTATGCTAAGCTAAGTTAAGAACACGATTTGCCGGGATTCGTAGTCGTTGTACAGTCGACATTTCGATTTGTAGCTTGTGATGGCTATTAAAAATATGTTGTCACGGTTTAATAATTGAACCGAGTGTTAGTGAGGGGGCACGGTAGAGCTCACTGAGATATGTTATCTCACCCTATCATTGTTGTTGTTTTTCAGAGAAGCAAGGAAATAAGAAGACAGTCAGGCACAAGTAGATGACATGCTCTTGGAGATGTCAAGGACCTAGTCTTGATCCTCTTATGTTTTCCTTTTACTGTCTTTGTCATGGTTGTATGACTTGTATTGTTTATGAGTTGTACGAACCGTATTTTGTGTTTCCTGTTTTAGTTATTGAACTTGGATGTTGTAATCCTTTCGGTTGTGGACCGAGTAACTTCTATTATATGAAGTCGGGGTGTTCCGAATGTTATGTTTAATTTCGGAAAAAGTTTATATGTTCAATAATTATCCAGGAACTGTGTCCTCTGATCATTGCTTAGCTGTGCATTTCAGTGTATCTACACGTTAGAAATACTGGGGTGTTACAACAGGATAGCTGCACTGATATATAAAAAAACACGGGATAACAACACTTATATATAAAAAAACATTTCATTGATATATAAAAAAATACGGGGATAACTGCAATGATATATATAAAAACACAGGATAGCTGCATTGATATATAAAAAAACACGGGATAACAACACTGATATATAAAAAAACACTGCACTGATATATAAAAAAACACGGGATAAATGCACAAATTGTTTTTAAATGATACTTTTACATTTTTAGATTTTAATATTTATCTATTTTTTATTTGAAACTCATTTTTTATCTACTTTAAACTTTTCTTTATTTTTACGTGGTAATGTTCATACTATTTTAATATTGTCTAAGTTCATTCATAAAAAGAACACGACAGCACACCCGTGCGTATGCACGGGTATCCTACTAGTTTAGAATTTAAAATAAATTATTTTAATGTTTTGGTGATTCATTCGATAAAAGTACAATAAGGGTCCAATATTTAAAATTTGAACAGAGCCTCCAAATTGTTTGGAACGGCCTCCTTCCAATGGTCTAGCTTATACTTATGTCTACTTACAAATTGTTCACTTATATGCCAAGTTCTTCGATAAACTAATGTTTGATGAGAAGTTTGACTTGGAAATACACTACCTACAAAAATCCATCCTCCCTTTTAGACACGTTTTTCTTTTCACAAAACCAAACATGAAAATTTAGTTTAAAATGGAAGGCTTCAAACAAAAATGAATCGACTCTTTTGGATGATAAGGATATTGACAACCCATAATTCTCTTCCTTGGAAAACACGTAAACAAAGTTACAAACTTCAAATCACCTATAGGTTAGGTATATATAATTCACCTAATAGAATTGGAACAAAATCAAGTATAACTTCTTTTGATGGATAAAATCAAGTTTAACTTGAACCTAAGTGACATGAATTTTATTATGTATATATTTTAATCCTTTACCTAACATGCATCGTCAAAGTGCTTCTAGATGTGATTTTTTTTTGTGTTTTGAGAATTTGTTTTTGTACAATTTTACGCCATCTAAAAATATGTTTTAAATAAGAGGATGTTAACTTTCAAATAGAGGTATAGATAGCAAAAGCAAAGGTGTTAATAATTACTTCCTCTATTTAACAGAAATGTTATTTAGACCAAAAATTTGTACCAAAAGTGTACCAAAATACGAACAGAGGAAATACGCGTATAATATATTTATTTTTTATTTTAAATTAAATATATTATACGCGTATAATACGAACTTAATTTAAAATAAAAAAAATAAATATATTATATGCGTATTCCCCCATATCCCATACGTATTCGTATTTTAGTACAAATTTTTGGCCCAAATAGCATTTCTCCTAATTTAATCTATAGACCCACCCACCTCCCATATATCTGTTGGCTCATAAAAGAACATCAACATCTAGTTTTTAATTCTATTCAGAATCACCTTGCAACCGACTTCCCATTTATGAAAAGTTTGAATTAAATTTTGAAGATCTGAAAATTCCAGGCGAAAAGAAGAAAAAGGCAAACAAAGAGAAAACGATGGGGAGCAAAGCAAGTGAGTGGGTTTGCAAATATTCCCACCTATAGCTTTCACACAATCCAAATTCCTCATATGTTTCATTATTAAGCTATCAATTACATGAGTCTGACTATGCTACTAAGCTAGTAGCTTAGTAATAGTTACTAAAGGGTTATAGTAGTAATTTACTAAATTAAATAAATTAATAAATGTTCCTTTTTTTAGGGATTATTAAAACAAAAGCATTTATTTACTCCTTGATTTTCTCTTCCACTATCTTCTCTCTCACAATTCCACTATCTTCTCTCTCACAATTTTATCTGTCACGTTATTTTCATCTGTTATTTTTCTTCTTCTTTTTCTTCTTCTTCTTCTTCTTCTTCTTCTTCTTCTTCTTCTTCTTCTTCTTCTTCTTCTTCTTCTTCTTCTTCTTCTTCTTTTTCTTCATGTTACATATATCTTTCTTTATTTTTCACGCAAAAGAAGCCTAAAAAACGCACTCACGCCAAAAAATAAGACGCCCACGGGTGTTTAAAAAAAAAGACTCCGTTGATCCACGCCATTGAAGCACGCCATTGATCATGTCTCGTTATGATGTTGATGAACATGGGACTAAAATCAGTTTTTCTTCGTTATGATGTTGATTAACGCACTAACCGAAGTTATGTTATATCCTGGCTAGAAACCCACTAACCAAAGTTATGTTATTCCCTGGCTAGAATTGGACTAACCAAATATATGTTATTCCCTGTCTAGAATTCCTCTAACCGAAGTTATGTTATCTTTTGGTTAGAATTGTACTAACCGAAGTTATATTATTTCCTGGCTAGAATTCCACTAACCGAAGTTATGTTATTCACTGGTTAATGTCTATTAACAAATGTTCCGTACTTATGTGGTATTTTTTTGTTTTTGTTGTTGCAGTACATGGTTGTCAGCATCAGCATGAAAATCAAACCGACATGATTGTCTTAGATGCACAAAGTATTATTGATTGCTTTTTATTTTATTTGAATAATTTATTTGCATTGTGAGATGTACATGGTTTTGTGAGAGATACTCATATGTAAGGTGGCTATATTTTTTGGTTAGTACAATTCTAACCAAAGGATAACATAACTTCAGTTAGAGGAATTCTAGACAGGGAATAACATATCTTTGGTTAGTCCAATTCTAGCCAGGGAATAACATAACTTTGGTTAGTGAGTTTCTAGCCAGGATATAACATAACTTCGGTTAGTCCAATTCTAGCCATGAAATAGCATAACTTCGGTTACTATAGTTCTAGCCAGGGAAAAACATAACTTCGGTTAGTCCTATTGTAGCCAGGGAATAAGATAACTTCGGTAAGTACGATCTAACCAAATAAAAATATGACTTACGCGCAAGTAACGATGAAAAACTGATTTTAGTCCCATGTTCATCAACATCATAACGAGACATGATCAATGGCGTGCTTCAATGGCGTGGATCAACGGAGTCCGTTTTTTAAACCCCCGTGGGCGTCTTATTTTTTGGCGTGAGTGCGTATTTTAGGCTTCTTTTGCGTGAAAAAATAAAGAAAGATATATGTAAGAAGAAGAAGAAGAAGAAGAAGAAGAAGAAGAAGAAGAAGAAGAAGAAGAAGAAGAAGAAGAAGAAGAAGAAGAAGAAGAAGAAGAAGAAGAAGAAGAAGAAGAAGAAGAAGAAGAATAACAGATGAAAATAACGTGACAGATAAAATTGTGAGAGTGTGAGAGAGAAGATAGTGGAAGAGAAAATCAAGGAGTAAATAAATACTTTTGTTTTAATAATCCCTAAAAAAAGGAACATTTATTAATTTATTTAATTTAATTAAAACCACAAAAAATGGATGTGACACAATTACCCCTATTAAAAACTAGCCATTAGATTGAATTTCATTGAAATTTTGTCAATCCAATGGCTAGTAACGATTTAGTAACTATTACTAAGCAAATGGCTTAGTATCATAAGCCATAGCCCAATTACATTGTGTGGGTTGCTTCATTATGTCGCTTTATGGTAGGTTAAGGTAATGAATCTTTTTCATTTTTATTAAAGAAAATTTAGGGTTAGGTGAGGTATGTAACACCCTAATATTTCTAACTTGTAGAAATACTAAAATGCACAACTTTGCATACATCAGAGATATAATTCCTGTTTAGATATTGAACACAACTAAATTTTTCCCGATAAATAACCTCAAATAGTTTCAGGTTCCATAGCAACTTAAATAAAACTCATAACAATTCCCTGTCTTTCAACATCATCTAAACTTAGTGCTCAATACCATAACAAGAAAAAGCGGAAACGATTACATAACTTAAAATATATCCAAGTCATGTTATCAAAGTACAAAGACAACAAGGGAAATAAAAATCAAAGATAATAAAACTAGGTCTTCAATCCTCTCCTCAAGCAAGTCACCTATCCGTGCTTCTTTGCTTTCCTCCTTCCCTGTTTCTCTGTAAAAACATCAACATATAAACAATGAGATACAATCTCAGTGAGTTCTACCGAGACCCCTAACTACACTCTCGGTTCAATTATGAATTCGTATTCATATCGTAGTTTAGTTTATAAACTACGTGCCTTTCTAATCTCCGGTAGTTTAATTTATAAACTACGCTTCACTAACTTAGCACGACACCGACTGCCAACTTGCTAATCCCGGTGAACCGCACCCTTAATCTCAAGTACAACATCGACTGCCAACTTGCTAATCCCGATGAATCACGTACTTAACTTTAAGTATAACACAGACTGCCAACTTGTTAATCCCGGTGAATCACATACTTAAATTCTAATATAGCACCGACTGCCAACTTGCTAATCTCGGTGAACCATATCCCTTAATCTTAAGTACAACATCGACTGCCAACTTGCTAATCCCGATGATTCACGTACTTAACTTAGCATCACACCGACTACCAACTTGCTAATCTCGGTGGATTACACGCTTAATCTTAATTATATCACCGACTGCCAACTTGCTAATCCCGGTGAATCGTGTACTTAACCTTATTAGGTCGCCACCTACACTCGATGTAATTTATACATCGTTAACCTCAATCAGCGTCTGATGAATTATTCTTCATCCATATTCAGTATACAACCACTAATGGAACCTTTAGTTCCTTCACCTACACGCTACATGATCGCACATGTGTACTAGGTTACGGTTTTTCGAAATCTTTATCATTTCAAGGACAACCCATAAAAACCTTTTAAAACATGTTTAAAAACATGGCATTATTGGTCCATTTTACAAGAGGGGTGGTTGGGAAGAAGATTGGAAGTGGTTTGGAATCGAAAGGAGCGGCGAAACGATATTTTAAAATCCTGATATAGACCCTCACGCACGGCCCGTGCGCCCTAGGGGCACGACCCGTGCACTTCCTTCAGCACACCAATTTGTTCCGTTTTTCTCGATTTCGCAATTCCGTTCGAGTCCAATCCGTAACCCAATCTTAATCCAACTCCAAAAATAGTAATTATAACACAATAATTGTAACATCCCCAATTCAGCTAATTTCATTTATTGAAATTAGCAAGAGGTCAAGATAATTAATTAGCATAATTGATTAAGTGAATTATGTTGTACTTGTGTGCTAAAATATATTAGTACTTGAATTGTTGATTGATTGGCGGGCTAATTGGGATTTTAAGCGAAAATACTAGGATAAGGGCATTTCCGTCTTTTCCACCCATTAATGAGTTCCAGCTGAACCACCTTCCACAAAACACCCACATATGCATTAATTAATTGTTGTATAAAGTATTGTTTGATTATGTGACTTCACCAATTCGAAATTCAATCCTCCAAGTTCACCATGAAGAAACAAATTCTACAGGAAAACTGTTGGGAACACCTTCAGTGTTTACCCTATATCTCCCTGTACACAACTCATCTAAACGTAATTCTTGCTTATTCAGAAACTAGACACGAAATGCTTCAGGATAGGCACAGGAATCATCTGATTCTAAATCAGACACAGTTTTGACCCAGTCCCCTTGTTTTCGTGATAACTCTCTGAATACTGAGTGCATCCGTTGGAAGCTTCAACCCTCAAAAACTAGACAAAATTCTCTACACAATAGACACTGGTTTGAGGGTTTTAGTTAAGAATTGACCTAGCTACACTGGTTACAAATCTGCATACTGATGCTGTGAAAACAGAATCGGAGATAGAACGTCGGTTCGTCGAAATTCGTGTTCGAGTCGTCAAAGTTCCAGAGACATCACTTCCGTAGACAGGAAGGAAGTTTCAGTAGCAAGAAAAAGTGTGTGAGTTGTTGTGGTTCGAGTTTGAAGAGTGTTGGAAGATGTGGAGCCGGTTCGTGAGATTTCAGTTCTCGTGCGTCAAAGTCTAGTGGTCGTCGTTGTTGTGTGCGATTTTCATCGCAAAAGGTGAGTTTTATACTCGCTTAGGGAATTGTTTTCGAAACGTTGGTCGAGTGTTTTCACTCTGTTTTCAACTCGCCAAATTTTGTGTTAAAAACCGTTTTCGAAGTTTGAAGTTTTACGGTTTGTTTTGGAAATTATAACTTGATGGTGATTGGATTGTGATTGTCATGATTGTGGGTTGTACTGGTTTTGTGCTATTTTGGACTGAATTGATGTATTGTGATATTCAGGTATCGATCGGAATAAGTTTCGGAATCGATCGGAATGGGAATTTCACACGAAAACAGGATTTTTTAGAAATGCTAATAAATTAGCACGACCCGTGCTGATTTTAGCACGACCCGTGCTGATCTTTCTGTCACAGATTTTAAGTGCTGATAAGTTAGCACGACCCGTGCTGATCTTTCTGTCCCAGATTTTAAAATGTGTCCAAACCCTTCCCAATTGGTTCCAAACCTATCCTAATCCCTTCCCCAACCCTATGTATTGACAAATAAATCGTAATTCGCATAAATAAGCGTAGGTATGAATGAGATATTGGAAATTGTCCAAGTATGTTAAATGTACGATAACCGATTAGGGTTACGAGTGAGAAAACATAAGTATATGTTAATATAATGGACTAAAGGTCCATTGAGGTTTTGGTAACCACCAAGATGACTTGATATTGTATCAAGGTATGTTAAATAATGATATGATAAAGAATTACTTGATTTTATTCAAGGTATGATAAAGAATTACTTGATATAATTCAATGTATGATAATTAATGTAAAAGACATTAATTGGGGTGACGACCTCTATGATAGCACACTAGGGGAGGGAAGTCATGATTCCCATAACCTAGGCCCCTTCTATGTTTGCCCACCAGTGAGAGTGGATTGGGTTCACCAAAAGCCGATAAAGAAACCGAATAAGGTGGCTCGAGGTGTTGTGCTAGTATGAAATGTGACACGTAGCTATCCAGACTTGGGTTACGAATGTTACATGTAGCTATCCAGACTTGGGCTACGAATAAAATATTACACGTAGTTATCCAGACTCGGACTACGATTAAAATGATGCATACTGAGCCGTTAGTGTTAGTAAGGGGTCTCGATAGGACTCACTGAGATAATGTTTATCTCACCCTTTATTATTGTGGTTTTTACAGAGAAACGGGGGAAAGCAAAGGCCAAGAAGCACAGTTAGCCGAGGTGACTCACGGAGTTATCGGAGAAAGCAGTTTTAAGTTTATGCCTTATCCCTTTTGTTGTCTTTGTATTACCGATTGTATAACTATTACTTGCTAACAGTTGTAAATCGTTTCCGCTACTTATGTTTTGGGTATTGAACACCAGGATTGTAGAAGTTTTAAGTCATGGGACTTAAGTACTTGGTTAAGTTTAATGAGGTTCATGGAACCATTTGATAATTATTTATCAAAAATTTTTAGTTGTGTTCAATATTCAATAACAGGAAGTTACTCTGATATATGCCAAGTGGTGCACTTTGGTATTTCTACAAGCTAGAAATATCGGGGTGTTACAATAATCCAGTCCAAACAATCCAACAATACCAATCACAAGCAATAGCATCAAGTAATTCGTTCGAAGATTTGTAGTGACAAACAAATAATTCGACACACAGCATGAGTGCAGAGTTCCCTACAGTAGTGCACCTATTTCGGTGAATTATTTAAAATAGAAAATGATATCGGATTTAAACAAAAAAATACACATTGGAAAGCTCTCTGGGTCTAGTTTCTACATCCTATTTTCATTTTTCAAAATAAGCATCCAGTTGGTACAGTTTTTCAAAATACGACACTGAGGTACCGAAATTAGACAGAACTTTTTGGTCAACTTGTAATCAAATTTTCTCCCTCGTTTATTAATGAAATTTAGTAAAACCAGTGCCTATTTAGTAGTAACTTAAGTCTAATTTCCAATAAAACAAAAACCATCTTAAAACATTATTTGTACAGAAAGTTATGGACAATTTACCCAGACTATAGCCTTACGGGTTTCACTTTGATTTACGATATTTTACGATTTTCGATTCAAAACTTTCGAAATGAAAATACCACACTTAACCAGCAAATCCAAACAATCAAAATCGAAATATAAAAACCTAAACGTGAGTAGGACTCACCTATCGTGATGAAAATCACGAAATTCGTCGAGACTTCGAAATTCAACCGCTCCAAAATCTCACGAACACACTCCCAATTCGTTGCAACCACATCCAACTGCTTCAAAATCGAATTCCTAACTCCTCACTTCCGAAACCAGCAACCAAAACCCCCTCTTTTGAACTTCAATTCACAATGTAGCTGGCTCTTAAGCTTTATAACTGAATAGCAAACCCCCTACTAGCCCCAAGAGCTTCAAAGCCCCATCATCTTCCTCATTGAAGCTTGGAGCTTCATCAATGGAGGATAGAGTTAGAGAAGAGTGTTGGTTCAGAAATTAGCATCAGTGGGTAGAGGAAGAAAAATGTAATGGAATAGAGGAAGAACACTTACATGCATTGGTGCTTGATGTTGATCTTCTTCCTCCTTCACTCTCCTCCTCTCGGCATCACCCTCACTCTCTACTCCCTTCTCTTTCTTTTCTTTCTTTTCTAATTTCAGAAATGTTAATAAATGAGAGGAAGTTTGTCTTGTGTGAGTTTTTGAGCTAAGGTTTAATTGGGCAAGAAATGACCTAATTACCCTTGGCTCACTAATTCCCACTTAAGCCCAATTTTAGCTTACTCAAACACAATCAGTCACACATTCAATCATATACTTCCCAACGAGTATGACTTATGGTACTAAGCTAGTAGCTTAGTAATAGTTACTAAAGGGTTATAGAGATAATTTACTATATTAATTAAAAAAGGCTTAAAAAAATTGGATGATTTCGAGTAACTGTATACCAATTATAGCGGAAAAAAAGGAGGAATAGCAAAAATCAAGGAACAGTTTTAGAAACCCATTAATCATGGGATTTTGGTTAATTTTCAGTATACGGCTTCCATCCCTACTTTGTTCAAAACCAAAACCACACAATTTCAGCGATTCAAAATCCCTATTTTGTTCAATCTCTACGGGTTCTTTCGGCAGAAATTTTCCATATTTTGTTCCATCTTTTTTTTCTTCCAATCTCTATCTTTTGATCAATCTCTTTGGTTCCATCCGTCGCCGTCTCTGTGACTTCGCCGTGATTGTGACTTCCCCGTCGCCGTGTTTGTGACTTCGCTGTCGCCGTGTTTGTGACTTCACCGTCGCCGTGTCAGTGACTTCGCCATCGCCGTGTCAGTGACTTCGTCGTCGCCGTGTCTGTGACTTCACTGTCGCTGTCTCTGTCACTTCGCCGTCTCCTTCTCTGTGACTTCGTCGTCGCCGTCTATGTGAACTTGCCGTTGCCGTCTCTGTGACTTCGCTGTTGCCGTCACCGTTGTTGTCTCTGTGTCTGTCACTGTTGTCCAATTCTAGCCAGGGAATAACATAACTTCGGTTAGTCCAATTCTAGTCAATGAATAACATAACTTCGGTTAGTGCAATTCTAGCCAGGAAATAACAAAACTTCGGTTAGTCCAATTCTAGCCAGGGAATAACATAACTTCGGTTAGTCGAATTCTAGCCAGGGAATAAGATAACTTCGATTAGTACCATCTAACCAAATAAAAACATGACTTCGGTTAGTGGCGTGATTGAGAGTACATGCATATTACAAATGAAGAAGAAAGGACTTACGCGCAAGTAACCATGAAAAACTGATTTTAGTCCGATGTTCATCAACAGCATAACGAGACATGATCAATGGCGTAAAGGAAGAGTGTGCTTCAATGACGTGGATCAACGGAGTCTGTTTTTTAAACACCCGTGGGCGTCTTATTTTTTTTTGAGTGCGTTTTTTAGACTTCTTTTGCGTGAAAAATAAAGAAAGAGATATGTATCATGAAGAAGAAGAATAAGAAGAAGAAGAAGAAAAATAACGTGAAAGATGAGCGTAAGAGAAAATTGTGAGAGAGAAGATAGTGGAACTGTGAGAGAGAAGATAGTGGAAGAGAAAATCAAGGAGCAAAAAACTGTTTTGTTTTAGTAATCCCTAAAAAAAGCATATTTATTAAATTATTTAATGTAAGTAAAACAAAAAAAAGGATGTGACACAAATACCCTTATTAAATACTAGCCATTAGATTGAATTTCATTGAAATTTTGTCAATCCAATGGCTAGTAATGATTTAGTAACTATTACTAAGCAAATGACTTAGTACTACAAGCCGTAGCCTCTTGTTCGAATCAGTGACCAACCAGCACCGACAAAATATAATTAGGGAAAATAAAGTCCATATATTTATTTCTTTCTCTTCTTTTGTTTATGGATTGGAGGGTAACGCTAACACCAAATACCAAGTTTTGGCTAGTTTATTTTTGGCTTAAATATCACTTATCCCCCCTGCAAATATCACTGTTATCCATTTACCCCTCTGCAAAAAAAAAACTCTCAAAACAAACCCTGCAAAATGTAACTGTTTCCAGTTACCCCCCATACTGTTAAATTTTCTGTTAAATGTTAACAGTGATGACGTCAGCACCACGTGTCACCATATTATTGGGCCTCTGTGACACGTGGCACTGAATGCCACGTCAGCTCCTATGTCAACAGTGTCACGTCAGCAACCAATGGATGGCTGCCATGTGACACTGTTGTTAAATCAAAATAAATCTTCAAAATGACTGAAGTGGGTGTTGAACTCGTGACCCCTTACTCACACCCACACCTCCTAACCACCGAGCCACCTTAGTATCTGTGAATATGAACTCACCTACAAATATATATTACAAATTGAAAACGAAAATTAAAAAAAAAATCTGGGTAAGCATTCACGTTCATCTTCATCATTCATCTTCATCATTCATCATTCATCATCTTTCTGGGTAAGCATCTAAAAAACAAAAAGAAAAATAAAAAAAATCATCTCAGATGGCAAATTCATCACAGAACGCAAATTCATCATCAAAGATCAATTCCTCTCTAAAACAAATTCCAAGAAATTCCCAGAACGAAACAGATCTAGAAAATGAAAACATTTAACCCTATTATGAATTATGATTTATGAGATTTGGTTGGGTAGCATGTTGGGTTTATTGAATGGGCGATTTTAACGGTAGTTAGTGCAGAAGCGTGAAACAATCACCCACTGCACTGCTTCAATTCAATTTCAGTTCAATTTAGTTGAAAAACAACGAAAAAGCAAAACAAAGCAAAAGCATTGATAATTTGATAACATGGCTACCTGGTTGTGGACACCTACCTCCTTCTACTCTCTCAAACTCAAATTCGATGCACATCACCAAAATGCAACCTCCTCTGCTCATTTCAGTCGTCGTTTTCGCTCCAAAACCAGAATCTGTTGCAATTCTACTAATTTCAACGATGACACAAAACCACGACCCCAATCTGAAGCAATTCAAGTTTACTCACAAATCGAAAGGTTCTCTTTCCTCTCTTTTACTACTATTATTGTTGCAATTTGCGAAGATGAAGATGAACTGGATTCGTTGCGAAGATGAAGATGCACAGATTCAGTAATTTGCGAAGATGAACACAGCAAGATGAACTGGATTTTTTTTTTTTAAAATTAAGTACGAATAATGTAATATATATTTGTAGGTGAGTTAATATTCACAGATACTAAGGTGGCTCAGTGGTTAGGAGATGTTGGTGTGAGTAAGGGGTCACTGTTGACATAGGAGCTGACGTGGCATTCGGTGCCACGTGTCACAGAGGCCCAATAATATGGTGACACGTGGTGCTGACGTCATCACTGTTAACATTTAACAGAAAATTTAACAGCAGAGGGTAACTGGAAACAGTTACATTTTGCAGGGTTTGTTTTGAGAGTTTTTTTTACAGGGGGATAAATGGATAACAGTGATATTTGCAGGGGGTAAGTGATATTTAAGCCTTTATTTTTTACAGGAAGTTTGTTTTAATTAATAATTAATAATTTGTATTAGTACCAAAATAAAAATAATAAAAAAAGACAGTCTATGAACAATAGTATAAATATCAATATCATATCATTATGACTAAATCTCGTATTCCTATAGATTAATTACTTAGGATTATCAGCGATTCATTTCCATTCTTCTGATTATGTTCATCCTAGACAGCTCTTATAATTTCATCCTATGTAAAGGACAGGGATGGGAAACAAAAGAAATGCATTCACAATTTTTTGAGGAAAGACACTACGAGAAATCCACGGGTAATGGCCAAAATCCGTCGGAAATTGGACATTACAGGCTGATATTTTCCTCCGAAAATTCGCCGGTAATTCACCCGCAGGTAACGGTTACCGGCGGATTTTCCGTCGGAAAATCTGCCAGAAATTACCCAAAATCGGCCGGTAATTAATTTTTTTTAAAATATTTATTTTAAAAATTCCGCCGGTAATTAATTTTTTTAAAAATATTTATTTTAAACGGAAACTAAATCCGCCGGTAAATTAATTAAATCCGCCGGTAATTTTTTTTAAAAAAAACTGTTTTTAAAATTCGTTTAATTAAAAATTAATATTATTTAATTATTTTATTTTTTTTAAAACAGATTTTTGAATTCGTTTATTTAAAAATATTAACGTATGAATGTGTTGAATCAGTGTTAAGGTCTGTGTTGAGCTGTTGCTCTGGCTTGAACAATATTCTCGTAGACTGAATATTTGAGAAGAGAAGAGATTAGAGAAAACAGAAATGTGAGAAGAGAAGAGAAGAGATTTGAGAAAAATAAAGTGTATGAATGTGAGAAGATTTGAGAAAAGATTGAGAATTTATAAGGTTGTGAAGTGAAGAGAAGACTCTGGCTTGAACAATATTTTCGTAGACTGAATATTTGAGAAGAGAAGAAATTAGAGAAAACAGAAATGTGAGAAGAGAAGAGATTTGAGAAAAATGAAGTGTACGAATGTGAGAAGATTTGAGAAGAGATTGAGAATTTATAAGGTTGTGAAGTGGAGAGAGTCCCAACGGCTAATTACCGGCGGATTTGGTCTCAGCAGTTAAATTTCTGCGATTTTATGCTTACCGGCGGATTTTCTGCGATTACCGGCGGATTTTTTGAAATTTGAATTTCAAAACTATCCGCCGAAAATGATGCTTACCGGCGGATTTTATTAGTGGATGCATTACCAGCGGATTTGAGGCTATTACCGGTGGATTTTTGATTTTTGAATTTTAAATTAAATCCGCCAAAACTTGTGGTTATCCTCGGATTTAAGGCTATTATCGGCAGATTTTTATTAGTGGTGCATTACCGACGGATTTGAGGCTATTACCGGCAGATTGTTTTAAAATACTTTTTTTTATTACAGAAATTATCCGCCGGTAAAATTATTCCGCCGGAAATTCATGAAAAATCCGCCGATAATTTACTAAGAAATTTAATCTACTGGAAACGGTCAAAATCCGCCGGTAATGTAATGGCGGATTTAATCCGCCGGTGTAATGTAATGGCGGAGATACAGGTTGGCGGATTTTATATTAACGGTAGTGTTGGCAACCTGTATTTCCATTCGACCATATATATCCTTTCTCTCCCGACAAAAATCCAACTCAAACTTCCAACATAAAGGTTTACTCAAAATAATATAAATCAAACAATTAAACTTGGAATATTAATTTAAAAAGTAATTTGGATGCTCATATATATAAGGTTATATATATATATATATATATATATATATATATATATATATATATAAGGTTATTGCTACTTGCTACCAAAAAAAAGAATATCCCGTTTGATATGCAGCATTATATTAATAATATGTCACCGAATTATCATTCTTCCATGGCAACACTGCTTCAGATAGTTAAACCTGTATTCTAATCTAGAATTCTGTTATCAGTTTGTTAGATTACAATCCACTGTATAAATACTCTTTTGTATCAGATCCAAATCATTCAATGAAATTTCATTTTCAGAATCACTCTTCTTTTTCATTATGGTATCATTCGCCAAACACAACCGCTTCGTTCATCCCTAACTGTCGCGCAGCCACTACATCGTTGCATCATCTCTTTCTCCACCACGAAGCCTCGTTAATGGCGTCACATGTGTTAGGGAAGGAATTCACAAGAGGGAATGAGAGATTAATTGCTAAAACGAATTATGGAATGAGCTGAAGATTTCATTCATAATCTCAACAGCACTTATGCACATTTACAGTTAGTAGAATGGGAACTAACAACCAATATGGTATAGTACAAGTGGTAGATACTTGGACTCCTTAACCATTTGGTCAATGGTTCAATCCACGTTAGAAAACAATGCATGCTCAACAATTGCGCGCGCAGGGATACATTAACTGTAATAACAGATTCTAACTGAACCACTAACCGACTCAATGCTATGGCATATGCTATATGCTGCAGCATCTACTGCAGTACTACACTGCTAGTTGTCATGTTATTACTCATGGCATCAGCAACTTCTATTGTTTTATTAATTTCATTAATTATTTTTTCTTCATATATATGAAGATTCCCCTTAAGGGGAACCCTCTTGATAACAATAAATCTTTATGTCTTCTATTATATACGTAAGACTTTTTTAATCTGTCTTGGATATTAAAATTATTTATTTTATTTATCTTTTCATTAACTCTAGAATTTTTGGCATAATATCCAAATCTTTTTTCTTTTACTTTTCTTTACCTTTTTTGGTTGAAGTTGGGTTTTATAAGTCTGTTGATGATGAGGTTGTTGTCTTCTATAATGTTTCTTATAAAATGGTCCATTATTAAAATTCCGTTTTTTATTTCTTGCAGTTTTTTTTTTTTTGGTATTAAATTTCTTGTAGTTTTATTACTAGGAGCTTTAATGGGTTTCATTCCAATTGTTTCAAAAAAAAAAGTGCATAGGCCTAGAACTTAGTACCAGAAAAGAAACAACTATTATATTATTTTCACAAAACATTCTTCTTAATCTTAACTATAAAAGTATGTTATCATTATTATTCTTATTATTATTATTTGAGCAAAAAGTAGGTTATCGTTAACTAATATTATTTGTCAAAAAAAGTAATAAGAAACATGCTTTCAGACATCTTAGCTAGCATTAGTTTAGAATAATTTGTTTATGATTCCTTTTTCCTTTAAGAGCATGCATTGTTATCTGACGTGGATTTCTCAACTTTTTTTAGTTGAAACACTTGATCACAAACAAAGCAATAATGTTACTAGGAATCTTACCTTCAATTGTTCATACTTCATTGTTCATACTTCATTGATTGATTTCACCCCACCCACCCCACCCCACCAGTGACACACACGGCTAGAAATGAAAGATCAACCATATAGTTGGTTAGAGAGAGAGAGAGAGAGAGAGAGAGAGAGAGAGAGAGAGAGAGAGAGAGAGAGGGAGAGAGAGAGAGAGGAGAAAAAACAACAATATATTAACTGAGATATGAAATGAGGGGTCATGCCAACAAGTGGAGGGGTGAGAACATGAAAGTGATAGCTTACATTACTGAACACTAAGCCAAAGCTAACTTTAACATTATTTCTACTCAAAATTATGAGAAAAGTCCATCAAATACTCAGATTAAAGGTTAAGAATAAAGGGTCCCATTCTCTTCAAGAATCTTTCTTTTTCTTTTCCTATGGCTTCCCTTTAGGCCCTTCAAGACAAAGATAATAAATAGAAGAAATTTGATAGGAAAACAATAATATTGTTTTTAGGGAACAAAACAAATGGAGGAAAAGAATTTAATTTGTCATATCATTTATGTCAGTTTGTGAGAGAGAAACAAACATTGTGAGTTTTTGGTCTTTTCATCCCTTATCACCAGCTAACTTGTGTTGGGAGGTTAGGCAAAGAAAAAAGCTGACACATTTGGAAATTAGTTTCTATGCTTCATTTTGATTTTGGAGACTTCATATTGTCCAGTTTCTGAATGTATGGATGAAAAAAAAAATTGGATTTTTTGTTCATTCTGGTGAGCTGTGCAAGTTTTTAAGGTACACAAGTTTTTGTTTTCTTCCCTTTTATTATATTTAAATTGGATTTTCTTTCCTTTATTTGTGGAAGAAGGGTGTTGAAAAGGATTTTTGTTCATTTGTTCTATATATGTTGGTTTGTGAAGGATTCATTGGGAGATTTTTTGGTGATATGATGAATATCTGCCACTAAAATAATTGGTTGAAACAGAAAGAAAAACACTGTACTCTTATGTATACTTTTTTGTTGATTTTCTGTGTAATATACTCAGTGGATCATAATGCTTAATTGTTATAATCCATCATAATCTTGTACTCTCTTTTATGTCTGTTTAATTTCACATATCTTCTTGTAATTGCAGGGATTTTTCTAGTGCTTCCAGGCTACAAATTTGAGAGAAAATTAATGGTTTTTGAGAATTTAATGGCAAATAAAGACCACCCTTCTGTGTTTCTAGTCTTAATTACCCTTTTACTTTCTATCAATCACTCAGTGGAACTTCACTCCTCTCACTCTCAAACCCTTCTAAGAATTCAACAGCTCTTAAACTTTCCAACTTCTTTAAGCAATTGGAATAACTCCACAGATTTTTGCAGCACAGATTCAAGTTCTTCACTCAATGTAGTATGCTATGAAAACACAATAACTCAATTACACATAATAGGTGAAAGAAATTCTCCACCTCTTTCTAAAAACTTCTCAATAGATTCTCTCGTCACAACACTTGTAAGGCTTCCAAATTTGAAAGTCCTCACATTGGTTTCTCTTGGTATATGGGGTCAATTGCCGAGTAAGATTGCCCGCCTTTCGTCGTTGGAAATCGTTAATGTGAGTTCTAATTATCTCTATGGTACAATCCCTACAGAACTTTCAACATTGTCAAGTTTGCAGACTCTCATTCTTGACAACAACATGCTTGTTGGGAAGTTTCCTGATTGGTTTGATTTGCTTCCAGCATTAACTGTATTGAGTTTGAAGAACAATTTGTTCAATGGTTCGCTACCGAATTCGGTTAGTAGCTTGAAGAATTTGAGAATTCTTTCACTTTCTCATAATAGTTTTTATGGGGTAGTACCTGATTTGAGTCATTTGACAAATCTTCAAGTGCTTGAATTAGATGATAATGCTTTTGGACCTCAGTTTCCTAAACTTGGTAACAAGTTAGTTTCTTTAGTACTGAGAAATAACAAGTTTAGATCCGGTATTCCGGTTGAATTGAGCTCGTATTATCAGCTTCATCGATTCGATATCTCATTGAATATGTTCGTAGGACCATTCCAGCCAGCATTGTTATCACTTCCTTATATAACTTATTTAAACATATCTGGAAATAAGTTAACTGGGCTGCTTCTAGAGAATCTGTCTTGTAATTCAGAGCTTGAAGTAGTTGATTTATCATCAAATCTTTTGACTGGAGAGTTACCTAAATGTTTAGTCTCAAATTCTAGTGGTAGGACTGGGACTGTTTTGTATGCTAGAAATTGTCTTGAGACGGCGAATCAAAATCAGCAGCCGATTCCGTTTTGTCGAACTGAGGCCTTAGCTGTGGGAATATTACCTGAGAGAAAGAAGCAGAAAGAAGTTTCAAAGGTTGTTCTTATACTTGGAATTGTAGGTGGGATTCTTGGAGGAGCAGCAATTGTTTTGCTGGTTTTCTTAGTTGTTAGAAGAGGAAAAGTTAGAAACAAAATGAAGAATCCTCCAACAAGATTAATATCAGAGAATGTAGCTTCTGGTTACACCTCTAAGTTGCTTTCAGATGCAAGTAAGATCTCTCTCTCATATCTTTACATTTTTAAAATTTCTCGTATCCCCATATCTGTGTCGTGTTGTATCAAGCATCCAGGCTTCATATTATTAAATATATGTTGACAAACATTTATTTCTCTGCATAATAAAGGATATATATCTCAAACAAAGAAGTTGGGAGCAATTGGCCTGCCAAACTATCGCAGTTTTTCATTGGAAGAGATTGAGGCAGCTACAAACAACTTTAACACATCTTCTTTAATGCTTGAAGATTCATATGGGAAGGTATTACAAAAATTCCTACTTTGATCTTTTTAAATTAGTGTGATGAAAGTTACATAAATTTTAAAATAATGTGTTCTTCTTATGTGACTCAGATGCACAGAGGTCAGCTGAAGAATGGCTCGCGTGTTGCTATTAGATGTATAGAAATGAAGAAAAGATACAGCACTCAGAATTTGATGCATCACATGGAGCTTATATCAAAACTTAGGCATTGTCATTTAGTGAGCACTCTTGGACACTGCTTTGAATGTTCTTTGGAAGATTCAAGCGTCACCAAAATATTTCTTGTCTTTGAATACGTACCCAATGGCACACTCAGTAGCTGGATCTCTGGTAATTCATTGAATAACAGCTACTACTTTCTCTACTTGAAGTTAGTAAAAATGTTAATAGATCAAGAAATTGAAAGAAATGATGGAAAGTTCGAGTTAAGAGCTGGTTTAGTCCCTCAAATATCAGAAAAATTCAGTCTAGTCCCTAACATTAACAATATAACTGATTAGTCTTTGACATTTTGTAACGCTATTTTAGTTTAGTCAATCAAATTCGCGATGTCTGTTTGGTCACTGATTTTTACAATTTAGTATGAATTAAGTCTCTTGCTTTTACAACTTAGTATCAGTATGGTCCTGATATTTGTAAAAGTTAGAGACCTAATTGATATTAAGTAGTATACGTCGAGAACCAAACAGACATCGAAATTTTGAGGGACTAAACAAAATAACATTTGGAAATATCAAGGACTAATTAGTAATACTGTAAATGTTAGGGACTAAACTGAATTTTTATAAAATTTGAGGGCCCAAACTGGCTATCAACTCGGAAAAGTTCACCAGAGGGCATTTTATTAGTAGTAGTTACAAATTCATATTTCTCTCCTACCTTTAGTGATCTCTATAGATGGCATAAATGAAGTTCAAAATTTCCTATAGTAATGGAAAGTTGAGAGAACAATGCAATTTCTTTATTTTTTTGGCAGATGGGGATGCTAGAAAATCTCTGAATTGGAGTCAACGAATAGGAGCTGCAATTGGAGTAGCAAAAGGAATCCAATTTTTGCATGCAGGAATTGTCCCTGGTGTATATTCCAACAATCTCAAAATAGATGATATATTATTAGATCACAATCTTGTTGCAAAAATCAGCAGTTATAGCCTACCTTTGTTATCAAACATAGGAAAAGCTCAACATGGAAAAAAATCTTCCAATGGAACCAAAAATTCTAGTAGTAATAAAAGTGAAGATAAATCTGATATATATAACTTTGGAGTAATACTACTAGAACTCATTCTAGGAAGAACAATAAAGACTACCAATGATGCAGAAGCTTTTAAGGATTTGTTGCAAGTAAGTATAGGAGCTGATGAAGAGGCTCGAAGGAGAATTGTCGATGCGACGATTCGTAAGGCGTGTTTGGATCAATCATTGAAGACAATGATGGAGATTTGTGTGAGGTGTTTGATTAAAGAGATAGCAGATAGGCCTTCTATTGAAGATGTTTTGTGGAATTTGCAGTTTAGTGCTCAAGTGCAAGATGCTTGGAGAGGGGATTCTCAAAGTAGTGAAGGATCACCAGCTTCACCTTTAGTGCCTCAAAGAGTGGCTTTCCATTAGTGTCAATCCAGAGGTTTTGATTTTTATTTTATAAGAAAATATAAGGTTTAAAATTGTTGCAGAATGTAAGCTTTATAGTTTGCAGCCTGAATAGTACAATATTTGTTCCTCATGTTGTAACACTTGGTACAGAAGCTTATGAGCCTCTAATGAAAAATTATGCCAATGTTGCAGCATGCAGGTAAAGGTCTTTCTTTGTTAAACTTAGGTGCACATGCACATAATACATATGCAAACTTTTGAGTTGAAAAAAAGATCGCACATGCAAAATAACCAAGGAAAAATAATCAACAATGTATCAATATTTGGCTAAAAAAAAGTAAGTGGGCTTGATTGCATTTTTGGTATCTTGTGCGATTTTGGTCCCCGTGGTTTTAGTATGAACTGGCTCTATTGGCTCTTCTAATTGTGCGATTTTGATTATCCATATTCCGATTCCGTTTCAATTTTTAATAAAAAATATATTTTTTTTCGATAAGCAATGATATATTGAATACATAGCTCGCCAAAATGAATGAAAGGTTAGGCAAAACAATATCAAGCCAGCGCTCCACCTCCTGCCACACCTTCCTCGAAAAGTCGCAATCCAGGAATAAATGTTGAGCTGCCTCTGTGATTATTACAAAGCACACAGACTGCCCCTTCCTCCGAGAGAATGATATGACGCCTCAGCAGGATGTCACGAATCGGTAAAGCATTAATAAGCAATCGCCACCCAAAAACAAGAACTTTCGATGCAATTGGAGTTTTCCAAAGAACCTTAAAATCTGAAAAGTCGCTGTCACGCGCCTCTGAATGCGTTAAATCTCTTGACGTCAAAAAGAGGTAGCAAGATCACACTGAGAAACACTTTGAGGGCTCCAAAATCCAACTCCAAGAATCTAATCGATCACAATTAAAACACGCCTCCCTTAAAACATCGATCAACACAACACCGTCGTCACTGGGAAGCTGCGAATCAAACTAAAAGGCAAACAAGTTCCAGCGCCAACTGCTTTGATGCCACATACCAAGATCGCATTTTGCTGAGAACAACCTCCAACCATTAATAAAAAATGTTGTAGCTCTTAGTTTTGCTTTGTATGATTTTAACTAGTAACTTTGGTCACTTTAGGTATTCCCACATTTAACACATCAACATTTTTGTTGTTAAAAATTGAACAACAATTAGACGAAAGATCCAAAACCAAACAATAGCAATACTTTAAGGACTCAATTAAAATGTAGGCTCAAAATCGAACGATCACGATACCTAAAAAACCAAAAATGCAGGTAAAAAAAGTATTAGCAATATAAGGGTATCTTAACATTTGGGTCAGATCTAACTCAACCCCATAAAATCAGTTTGTAAAAGTGGTTTAATATATCTTTGACAAGCTCCGATATCTTCGACAAGCTCCGATATCTTCTTAGAATTTAGGTTAGACCTAACTCAACCCTATAAAACCAACTTTATAAGGTGAGAGATGTTTCCCACTTATAAATATTTTGTTAGGCTATATCATATCCGACGTGAGACATAAGGATAGGGTTGAGGTTACATCTTTCTCCACCTTTTAAATACAAATAAATTAAATTTACATTTTTGTTCGCGATGTCTTTTGAATTTTGTCCATCACATTCACAAGAGTGATTGAATTATATTCAAGCAACTAAATTTTAAATTGACCCCACGTGAAGAAAATCAAAATAGTCAATATCCCTTCCCCATATCCACAAAACCATCTAATTGACTACCTCCCCAAATTGGCAATATATATCTTCCATTCTTCCAAAGTGGAAAATGATTGGAAAAAAAAATATGTAAGAGGAAAATAGTAAAATAATAAATTTATGATTGTAAAATATATAATCATAATCATTAATGAAAAAATTTACAATAATTTGTTATATATACTTGTAAATTATTTTATAATCAATAGTTGAGATCAATTTCTTTATACTCTAAAAATGAGTAACTCTTTTGTGAGTGGAATCCAAAGAGCAAGTGTCTAACAAGACAAGAGTTATTTTTGGCAAAAATGCACTAAAGGTCCTTTAAGTTATTTAATTGTAACAATTTGGTCTTTTAAGTTTTTTGTACCAGTTTAGTCCTCTAAGTATTAAAAATGTTACATCGTTGACCTTTTCGTCCAATTCCCATGACACTGTTAAAAAACGCATATGTGATGGTTAAGTGCTGACTTGTCTATTTAGTCATGCTTATGTGAGTTGGATTATTATTTATATAGCAACATAAGCATGAATAAATAGACATGTCAGCACTTAACTGTCACATAGGCGCTTTTTAACAGTGTTAGACAGGAATAAGATCAACTATGTAACATTTTAAATACATAGACGACTAAACTGGTAAAAAAAACTTAAAGAATCAAATTGTTACAATAAATAAATTAAAGGACCTCCAATGCATTTTTGGCTTTTTTGGGTGTTCAATAAGGCAAATAAACTCACAATTTTTCATTTTTTTTCTCCAGTTTTTCATTATAGCATGGACAATGAACAATAGCTCGATTGATGAATTAAAGGATATTGAATAGGTTTCAAGTAGGAGGTCCGTAGTTAAAATCCTAAAAACTAACATTTTATTCCTAACTAATTAACCACTAACATTTCCTTATAAAAACAAAAACAACTTGAGTTGAGGGATAACAAGGTTGGTCCTGTTGGCCAAGGACTCAATTCATATCCTACAAGGACGTGGGTTCGAATCCCCTCCCCCCCCCCCGGCTGATGTGAAGACCTCGTTAGTGACTAGAGGTTTGAACATGGGTCCATGGACCACTTAATTAATGGTTCTTTGTTCTGGTGAACGTCCAACTAAAATAATGAGTGGATAGTTCTCCTTCCACTTACTCCAATTCATATTCTAACCGAAACAAGAAATTAAAATCCTGTCTATATGATATGAACTCTGTTTCCCAAAAATAACTATGCTAGAACTTGTAATTACTAGGAATTAGTTCCATACTTCCACGTACTGCTATATTTGAAACACAATTCCCCACAAAACATGAATTCCGTAAAGTCTAGCTCAACTGGCAAATGCCGAAATTGTTAGGCGGGATGCCATGTCCCGGGTTCGAACCCGAGACCTCACAGTTGTGTGCGTGAGTTTCTAGTGGCAATTGCCACTTCGTCTGCAAATAAAAAAAAAGAATAGAATCTCTCAATTTCAGCCTACTTCACTTTTTTTTGCTACATTTTTTATTCTCACTCCTTGAAATTAAATAGGAGGAAAATTAAAAGAGAGTGCATCACAATTTCAGCCTACCTCACAATCTCATATATTAAGATGTTTATTTATTTTTTTGACAAAAAGATGTTTATTTATGATCACCTCACTTTCAGCAATATTTTAAACTGCCCTTAATTAATTAATTAATTTTATACAATTACTAACATATTGCCTGATGTATAGCAAGAAAAAGACTATCTTTAGCCATGAAACCCATGCACGTCTAGTCTGTTTTACCATCCCACACGCCAAGAGACAAGAGCAGCACATTTCTTGTGCTCTCCCACAAAGATAACCTTTCAAGTTTCCTACAACAATTATTTGCCATTATCTTAAATAATATAATCAGGATTTTAAATCAATATTGTATGCGATAACAATATTATGGCCACAACAGGAAGGATTTTAAAGTCTCTGAGACCAACGTCGCACGGTATCAACACATTAGTCCGCAATTTTTGACAATATTAAGAATTGTGACACAACTACAACAAGACCTTGAAACCTTGCACACAATAAAAAAGGGGTTTTTGAGGGTTAAATCTATATATATATATATAATCATCTATCATAACTTAGCCCTAAAAAATCTTTGTAAATCCTCTATCCAAACTGATCCTAGGAAAACCAAGGCACCTCATGTCATAATCATAACTCCCTTTGCACGTGCACCTCACACATTCCCTCACCAACTATAACGCCACTCTCTAATTCCCAAAGAACAAAAAAAGCTTGCCATAATTCACGAGACTAACGTGCACACCCCACACAACACATATTTCATATAAGCATCAAATTAACTAAACCACCACACCTCTCACTTTTCCTCTCTATTATCAAAAACTAAGAAACTTAGAGCCAATTAATTAGCTAGCATGGCTGAACCACAAGTTGGTGGTCATGATCAAATTTCAGCTAAAACTACTCCTAAAGTCACAGGTTCGGCTTCAAAGCGTGGTTCCAGAAAAGCAGAAACAACACAGGGAGGAGGTCTATCTCCATGTGGGGCATGCAAGTTTCTAAGAAGAAAGTGTATTAGTGGGTGCATATTTGCACCCTACTTTGGTTCAGACCGAGGTGCAGCACTGTTTGCAGCTGTCCACAAAGTGTTTGGTGCTAGCAATGTGTCCAAGCTGTTGTTGCATATTCCGATGAACCATCGCCATGAAGCGGTTGTTACTATATCGTATGAGGCTCAAGCAAGGTTGTCTGATCCTGTTTATGGTTGTGTGTCCACCATTCTTGCTTTGCAGCAACAGGTTTGAGGCATATATGGCATGTTATAGTTTGATTTTGATTGATAATGGAGAAAAAATATTGCTTACTTTTCAAAGGATTCAATACTAAGAAGATTTTAATTGTAAGTTATTTCATATATTTAATAAGTTAATCTAAATACACAAATAAGAATATGATCCACATAACACATCACCTATGCGATGCTTGTGTATAAAATCTTGTTTAGAGCATTTTTTTTATATGCAATTAAACAACCAATTAAAAACACATGACATATTTTAATAATGAAAAAATGTATCAAAATTCATCTTGTAATTAATTTAATATATTATCTTGATAAAGAAAATTATATTTAATTCCATTTTAATATATTATATTGATAACTAAATCATTTGAATCTGCTCAGGTTGAATCATTGCAAGGGGAGCTTGCTCTGGTGAAAACTCAAGTGATGAATAATAGTAGGGTTGCATATGCAAGTGTTCTCCAAGGCATGCAGCAGCATCAGCAGCAACAACAACAACCAAACATCAACGTGGCTTTGGAGCCAGCTTATTCCAACAATTCATCTGCTTCCAACAACCTTGTGAACATGAGCTGCTTCAACCCTGGTTTTGACCTTACAATGGAGAGAATACCCTCATCACACACCTCCAAGCTTCTTCAATTCTCTCAGAATGAGGAAAATGTAGAAGAAAGTAGGATTGTTTTCAACCATGAGATAGTACTATAACGTTAATGAGTAGTCGTCCTTTTTGTTTGCTTTGTTGGAACAATACACAGTAACATAGAGTTCACAATCAACCATAAAATTACCAAAATTACCATCCTTGATGGGGACATTTGTCTCATACTCAATTACCATCTAGTCAAAATGAAACTATCAAAAGTCTGTTTTCAAAGGATAAAAAACAAATCCACAGCTAGCTCCACTCCTTGGTCTCTTGAGAATAGTACTGACTCAAATTAAGTCAGTTAATGTTGCTCAAGGCCAAAGAAAAGATAATGGTTATAATGCATAATGTACTATTACAGTATTACATGACTCCAGATTGCAAAAGCTCAAAAACAAGTTTGTTTTTTATGACAAAAAACCTATGAAATCTAGAAAAAGAACTGAGCAACAGGAGAACGCATAAACATTAAACTATGTGATTTCTGAGGCAATAAAGGTACCTTTTAAGCATGAAATTGGATCTTGGACTGAGGAGAGACATGGAAATTTTATATGCAAACTCCTAGTATAAGTACCATTGCTTCATACCACCGTTATAACAAATACTGAAAATCCCTTTTAAATTCCCATAAACAGCAATATCTTTTAAGTGCCTTCTGAAGGTCATGTCCCAAGACAATATATAACAAGCATGGGAAATATCACTTTATTTATACTATCTTTGTTCTTCAAATAAACTACAATTTTACTATGAATAGACAGACCATAATATTTTTTTCTTTACAGTAAGGAAAATTTGAGTTTTAAACTTTTCTCGCCAATAAAGTTGTTAACAAGAGTTATATCACGAGGAGGGGTCGTAAAAAACCAGATTTGGTTTTAATTTGGCAATGATTTTCCTATATATTTCACTGACCAATTTTGAGTATGGCTTTAGTCTACACATAACCATTAAAATGTAGTTACAAGACCTATGCCTAGTTCCTCTGCAAGCTCATCCCAAATAGGAAGAAGAGTCAAGCCAGCAAGAAAAATAGCAATACCCACAAATGTCTTTCTCCATGTTCCAACTTCTGTCACGTCATTTAAGCATGGTTTCTCCGGTGTCCTCTAAACAACATTCATTATTCATTAATAATTGCAAAAACAACTACTTCAATTTCATCTTTTCCTTCTAAAAATCAAATTCAACACAACAATTTGCATACCTGCGAAAACAGGACATAAAATCCCCAAGGAAGTGAAAGAGGTCCACCAAGCTGTTGAAAGGACAAAAGGGGTGAAAAATAAGGCATCTTACTTTTGAATAAAATCATAAAACAAGTAACAAATTATCAGACTATTATTAAATCAAACATATAACTGGAAAATGAATAAAAAATTGGTAATAGTAACAAGAGTCACTCCACAACCCCATTAGTCACAAGTCGCAAATCTATGCAACCAAATCACACAATGGTTGAACTTTAACAATGTAGTTGAATAACAATATGAATCATCGTTTAGTCTGAGCAAAGATCAGACTTACCACTCCCAACCCAAGCAATGAATAAGTGGTCAAACCAAAGCCCATTAGTGCACCTTTTCCATAAGCACCCTACAGAAGAAACATGTAATGAAATTAGCATTATTTTGATATATCACTAAGAACCTAAATTATAGTTTTCAGTCTATCATTTAGGGTAATTTAAAACAAAAAATACAAATAGATGTTCTTCATTTTTTTAAAATATACAAAAGATACCTACTCTAATGGATAGGGATATTTATGTAAAAAGATCTACCAATGAATTGTTTCTACCTATCGTATAGGCAAAGAGGAAAACCTCATTCATTTATACTCCCTCCTCCCCCCATCCTCAGTGCCTCTCTTTCTACAGTAAATACTTTCTTCTTTCAACTTCACAGTATATTAAGGAAGTAATTCAATAAATTTACATCCTCCAGTAAAAAGGCTATTCATCTGTCTGTCAGTTTTAACTTTTATTTTATACCTAAGCTCAGTATTATCAATCACCTTTAACATGTTATCACCATCATAATTCCTAAAAAAACACAGATGGAACACAAATAAAAGCTGATTTGAATTTGAACACAAGCAACATCTGGGGACACAGGAAAAGGAGTGCGGGCCAAAAGTATGATTAATCATCATTCATCATTAATAACCAAACAATCACAGCACGAATATTATATTACATGGTTTACTCTTCAGAGACAATCCTTTACCTCTTGTATTGAACTACCTTGAAAGTGAATAAAAAAGGGGTCCCCTGATCCAAGCACAAAATATTCTACTAAGATGTCATTCCAGTTCCTGACTTCGAATGTCTTATTATAGGTATGTACCACCTTTACTGAATACAATATGAAGTGGGGGAAGCTGGGTACCAACAATATCCTTCCTTTTAATCTGAAGTGGGCTATTACTACAACTATTTCACATAAACACCCCACTCGTTACACTGAAGTGGTTATTATATATCAACAACTAGCTCAGTGACTTTAAAACCTTTTAGATACCCTGAATACTCAACCTATATTGCCAACCCAAGTTGTCATTAGCTTGTTAGACCTATAAATATATTTGAAAAGATCAAGTACACTTCATTTTGTTGCTGAAAAGTCGTGCAAACAATATGCAATCAAGTACTAGTTAGACCCCCCTTTTTCTCTTTCTTACTGTTCATTATGCCTGTGCCGGGAATTAAACTTTCTTCTTATTTTTTGTTTCTCTTCATTTACTTCCCAACAAACCATTCAGTAAAGCTATAAGCTCTTCTTGACACCCCCCCCCACCCCACCATTCCCCCCTCACCCAACTTCAAAAAATTGTGGTCTCTTTTAACTTAAGGCGTTAGGTAATGTCAAAATCAGATTGCATATGAACGGTTATATGGATACCAATTGTGGATTAACTCTGAATTAAATCTCTGTAACACAAATGGCAAGGCTAAGCCCTAACAGAGAGCTCTACTACTCTCAAACATACAATCAGAAGACTACTCATAAACAATAATAACAATAGGAACCCATACATATAAAGATAAAAACACACATAACTCTCCTAACCCATCTGCCTTGTAAAATAAATGCCGCCGATAAACATAATTGTCCCCCTAGCATAACTGCCACCACTAACTTCTTTTTTTTTTCCTTCTAGACTTTCCGAGCATTGCGCCTTGGTCTGGATTTTCATGAAGATACACAAATGGTTTTATATTATATATCTACCACGTGCCCTCATGCAGGATCTCTTTGGACTTCAATCATAAACAAAGCATAGACCCACCTACCTTGTGCTGAAACTCAACTTTTTATTAGAAGAATGGAGGCGGAAAGGACAAAATCTAGACCACTAAGTACCAGGTCATGAACCAGTTATCACAAAAGCTTAAGCAGTTAGGTGAAGATACGTGAATGGTTTTTATATTCCCCCTCCATAGATGTGTGATTGGTCATATCTATAAATTGTTAACAAAATAAGAAAGAAAAAGAGCTTTAACTGTTCAACAGCTACTCCAATTTCAAAATGTGTATGAAGTATGGTACTTGATTGAAACTAAAATCTTAAATAACTATTATAGTGTGTTGCTTTATCCTGTGCTCTTGACAAAAGCTAATAGGAAGGCAAGTTTGTAGTTTAATTTAAATTTGAAAGAAAACAATATTTTTCCTTAGACTCAAACAGACCCAAAGGATGTGAGAATACATCAAGGCTTTCATATGCCAGGTACATTTGCAATTAGGCTAAAATGCTCCCGGGGTCCCTTAACTTAATTAAAAGTAACGATTTAGTCTTTTATGTTTTTTTTTGTCCCAATTAAGTCCTTTATGTTTTAAATTTTAAGCAATGTTAGCCTTTTCCGTCAGCCTCCATCCAACTCTGTTAAAAAATTCCTACGTGGCTTTTTCTCAATTAAAAAAATGCTCACGTGTCTCTTATATTGCTTACGTGACTTTTTCTTAACTTTTTATTAAAAGAAAAAAACTAAATTAAGAAAAAGAGAGAGGGAGATGAATATACCATGAAGAGAAGGGGATGAACAGAAAGTTTCTGGGTTTCATCTATCCTAAAACCCAACACTAAAACAACCTTAAAACACATCTCAATCGCACAACACTATTACTGGTTTTCGATTTTTGGGTTTCAATTTTTGTTTATGGGTTTTGATTAAACGTTTGGGTTTCAATTGTTTATGGGTTTCGATTAAAACTGTTCTGGGTTTCAGATGTTGTTTATGGGTTTCGATTTTGTTTCTGGGTTTCGTTTGTTTCAGTTAGATTTTCGTTTATGCTGATATTGTTTCTGGGTTTCGATTTTGGAATCTGGTTCAGGGTTCTGTTTCCGTTTTTCGTTCATCGTCTTCCTCTTGAACACAGCTCCATCTTCGTTTTTAACTTGTTTCAGATCTGTTTCAGTTTTTATCTTTATTTTCGTTTTCGTTTCACATCTGTTTTATTTTTCATCTTGATTTCGTTCTTGCATTTTGGCCCTTTCAGATCTGCATTTCAATGGTGATTTTCGTTCTTGGTGAAACAAGATTTGGGATTTTGGATGCTGTGTTTCTGTTGTTGTTGTTGTTCTTGGAAGAACAGATTTGGAAGAACATATCAGCACTATTTTTATTTAAAAGATTAATTATAAATACATACTTGGAATTGCCACATCAGTACTTTAACAGCCACATGAATTTTTTTTAACAGAGTTAATAGAGGCTAACGGAAAAGGGCAATTTTGCTAAATATTTGAAACATAAAGGACTAATTCGTAACTTTAAATAAAGATAAGGGACCCCGGGAGCACTTTTGCCTTTGCAATTAACCAAAAGCAATGTAGTTTTCACAATCTGAAGCAAGATACCTGCACTGCCCTGCCACCGTCAAGGCACCCAACTGGAAGCATGTTAAAAGCTTGTATAGTTAAGCCACACCTGCGTTACAATAAATGGTTTGCATATTATGGAATAATGATTGATTGTGTGTTAAGAACCACAATTTTGAGAATTGATTTCATAAATAAATGCATTAAGCTTAAGCTTAGGGAGGAAAAGTTAAATACCATCCTGCAATCACAAGAGGGTGAATTGGAACTGTTGCAGCATGCAATGCTCTGCACATTGACAATAACAATAAATCAATGTTAATTGTGGCCAAAACATTAAGGATGTCTATTGATTAGTTCTAGTTGATGCACCAAAAATATGGGCTACAATCAACGGATACAACTTGGAAACAGCTTGGTTTAGAAAATACCCCATAAATAATGATCCACAGGTGTCTGTTAACTAAATTAATTAAAGAAATTACAAGCACTGGATCTATATTTAGGTAATTGTATTCTTCCACAAAAAACAATGGAAGGAAGGGACATACGCATAACCAAGAGTTGCTCTACTGATTAAACCAAGTAGCAAGGAACCTTGAAACAACGTGCTAGGAACTTGCACCAAATCTCCGATTGCATCTGGATTTGATGAGAGAAGAAGGCCAACAGCAAACATCGAAAATGATAACACAACACCAGCAAAGGGACCCGCAAGTGATACGTCTACTTGTGTACTTCTATCAGGAAGGATGGATTTAAACTACAATACAAACCATGGATCAGCATTTGGATGCATATTAAAACATAGGAAACAGACTTAAGTCTAACTTGCGTGTTTTAGCATCTGCGACATTCAATAGCGATAAATAGGCAGTTAAAAGATATGGCAATGGCTTTACTTGGACAGTAAACAGACACATCGTATTTACATGTTCCATTAAAAATTAAATACTTGTAAATCTCTATAAAAAGATTGGACAAATAGAACCACATATAATATAAGCAGGCGATTGTAATTGCTTCAAAATTCAAACAGTAATTACAGATTCAATGCAGAAGTGGCTGGCTAGATTGGTTGGATGATCTCACCTGAGTAATAGCACCAAAGCTGCCAAGTGTGATGTGTGGAATGAAGAAAGGAATGCTTAATTTTACTTGTTTGGGAAATGCAGCTAAGAAGTGTCCAACCTCCTGCACGTATCCATATCCATCAGTTAGAATGCATACACAAATTCAAGAAGCAAAAAGGGCAATTCGTGGAATTTTGTAAAAAATGTGGAGATAAAATTACACAGATAAGATAGGAAGTTTCTATTTTGCATAAAATAAATAAGTGAATTGTGAATTTGCAACCCAGCAAACATGGCAGGTTTTTTACTTGTGCAGTTTTTTAGAGTAACGAATATTTTATGTATGAAAGTGGATTACTTGAATCTGCAAATTGACTGAAACTTTGACTACCGACATACATTGCTGATTGTGAGTCAATCAAAATAGTGACAAGAATTCTGGACTGATTGATATATCATTATGACAGATAGTATAATAGTACTTTTTTAATGATTCAGGTAAGCATTGAAGATAATAGAGACCCGAGAATAATAGGAGTTAGTTTTCTTAAAGTTAACTATCACAGGCACTTTCGTCGTCATGGCAGTGCACAACTTATTTGCAATAGTGTTGTAAGCTTGCTTGTTGAAGCAAATATTAAAAGCAGTACATTTAGATCATTCAGATCCCACATTTCTAAAACAAAGAGAGTATAGTAAAAGGTAAGACCATTCTGAAAACTCATTTTAATTTTTCAGAATAATGGAAGAAATTGAGTTTCATTGTCTACTATCTATATATACCATTTACCTACTACCAAAATACCAATCTTATCTTTTTCCCAACTAAATAATTGAAGAATATTTACGTAATTTCACTTTTTCACTTTTTCAAACTTTTTCACTCTCACACTTTTTCAAACTCTTTCACATTTTTTCACTCTCTCACTCTCTTTCACATTTTTTCACTCTCTTTTCCTTTCTTCTTCTAATTCTCTCATTACCTTATTTTTCATATTTTTTCAAACTTTTTCCACTCTCTCTCCACACACTTTTTCACTCTCTTCTCCTCTTTCTTCCTCTAATTCTCCCATTTCTCTATTTGTCACAATATACCTACTTTAATTTCATCTACATGTCACCTTTATTTTTCTTTTTTACTATTTTAAAAAATTTCAAATTTTGACAAAATTTTAATATCCGTTTTTTACACGGGGTAATATTTAAGCTAATTAAATCTGTCAACTTTAAAATTGTCTTGATTTTAACGAGATAATGTTCGGACTAGTTAAATTTTGAGTACATACATTACCCACTCTCACACACTTTTTCAAACTTTTTCACTATCTTCTCCTCCTTTTTCTTCGGCTAACTCTCTCATTTCTCTATTTTTCACGATATATCTACTTTAATTTCATCTACATGTCTCATTCACTTTTTCTTTTTACTATTTTAAAAATTATCGAAATTTGGATAAAATTTTAATATTCTGTTTTTTACACGGGATAATGTTCGGACTAATTAATTTTGTCTATTTTAAATTAGTCAAGATTTTCACGAGGTAATGTTCGGACTGATTAAATTTTGTCTGAGATCATACATAAAAATAAAACGACAGCACCCGTGCATAGGCAGGGGTATACTGCTAGTAATTTTATAAATAAACGCCAGAAAAGAACAGTACAGATGAATCCTTACATGAAAAAGAAGAACCCCCAAGACACCATATGCTAGAGGTAATGCCGACTCAACAAATGGAAATAGCAGCTCCATATCTGGGGCTTCAACATAGTTAGGATCTGTCAAGAATTTCACAATTTCCGGGGGAAGTCTATTGATCTGATTAATCAAAGCAAGACATCAACCAAATATATAACATGTCAGAAGATGGTAAGAAATTGATGCAATTAATAACATTTGGATAGACTAAGAAACAGTGATGTTCACAAACATTCAGCAATCACCACTTGATGATGTTCAAAGAGTATCAATAACTAGCCTACCTGAGATGCAATTCCTAGCTCCACTGAGGTGCCAATAGTTAGAAGAAACAACAACACTGCAATGACATATTGCCAAAGTGTTGTTGGTTCTGGTTCAGAAACCTCCTTCCGGAGCAAACCAAAGCTAACACGTGGCCCACCCCGCGGATCGGGACTGTCTGAATTGGGTTCCTCCACCATAAAAAGGTTGTACTTATCACCTGTGACCTCTACTAACCGACTTTGGAGTTTTGGAAAAACATCCTCTCTCTTTCCCCTTAGATTTCCCACGAAAAGAATGCCTTCTCCCAGTTCCCCAAAAGGCTCCTCTTTGGTCACCCAAAAGGTCGAATAACCAAAAAGCTTATCCTTAATTAGCTTTACATCAGCAGGATCAACCTTTTCGGGTCCAAGAAGTTCCATGAGTTTGAAAGAATCAACTTGAAAGTTGTTGTATGCAGATCCAAGTGAGGTCAGAGATGACTGCAAAAGTAAAATGATAGAAACATGAGTATCATGAATCATTACAAACAATCCTCACGCATAATAATGCAGCAGAACACATTGATCAGTGTTCTTTTAGCACATGTTTGTCATTAGAAGTTATTGATCAGTGTGCATCATTAAAAGTGCGTGAATAGTTCAGCAATGAATCATAACTGACATATATTTCTGGAAATTAGGAAAGGATATATTTACATTGCGAAAAATTAGAGAAAGTATGTTTATGTAGCCAAAAATAGGGAAAGAATCATAGTTGTCAATCCTGATTAGCGGCATGAAGCGGCCAACCCCAAAAACGCTATTGTTGGATGGTGCATAGGGGGATGATCGTTTTTTTTGGGTAAACCCGGGTATCCTCCACGGCGACTGTGGAGACTAATCCCTCGAGGTACTGGAGTTCATTTAAGGGCTGACCTCTCCCAAGCGATGTCTCTCCATACACACCGGCCAGGGATCGAACCCCTGACCAAATGCTTAAGGGGCCCAAGCAACTTACCACTTGTGTCACACCCACTTAGTATAGGGGGATGATCGTTACCATAATGTATGTATATATATATATATATATATATATATATATATATTAATAATTTTAAAACCGCTCAAAAATAAGAAATTTAATAAAAAATCATGAACTTTTCATAATTAGTAATACCATGTCATAGTAAAGCAAAACATAAAACTAGATAGCAACAAAAGTAAAAGAAACAAAGCCTAAAATCCACAAAAATACCCCATTCCCTCCCCTGGTGCGCGCTGCTATTTGAAGAATAGTGGTCAGCTGTTTATCTACTTCACTCCACTCCACCACTATAGAGCGCCGCTATTGACAGATGCAGAAAGAATCACAGGGTCTTCCTATTGTTTAAATCTTACCTAAAGGTGCGGTAGGTGCTATTTTCCACTAATAATATCATAACTACTCATAACTGTCTTTGAAATCTCAGCTTTCATGTTCTTTTTAGTCAAAAATAGCACCTATGGTACTGTAGGTAAGTTTTGTCCTATTACATATCCAACTAGTATCTACTTGTACCTAAATTCAAGGTTTCAAAAAAACCACAAAAGCAATCTGGACCGTGACACTGGTTTTTAAAGTCTGTGATTGCAACGTGAATGCTATTGAAGCTACATCATCTGCAATTGACCTCGATTTTCCACAATATCAAGATTCGCAACGTAGTAGCAATTTAAAACCTTGCCTAAACTGACTACCCAATTGTTCTAAAAAGATTATATTTTAGTTCATACTATGCGTGTGCATTTAATTTTGGAGTACTGCTTCATCGTCCACATACAACATAAATAATCATGATTTGAACATAAGTCACGCTCATTGCAAATAATATCATGCTAACAAGCACATATAAACAAGCAACATCAGAAAGCAATAATTTAATTAGAAAAGGATAACATGTACCCTTTGAGAAGTGGATGTGGTTGTTGATTTTTCAGAATTGAACCCTCTATCTTCATCAGGCAACGCGGTGGTGACGTTGGATTTAGAATCACTGTTACCAATTTCCCCTTCACCATCAACACCTTCCTTGTTATTGCCATTGTTATTGATTGAAAAAAAACACCTAAACCTATCGAAATTGATGTGCTTCCGCTTTCCCCAATCCCATTTGGATAACTGTGACGTGGCACTCAGTCTATTGAGCCGGTGGTAGTGAATACTCTCTCTGAAGGCGCGGCGAACCGGTTTCGACCGGAACTCTGAGTTTAGAGGCACGAAACTGTAACTCGTGAGAGTTCCCATTTGAGAGTGGAGAACATGCGATGAAGTAAACGACGTTGCGTTTCAGCGGGAGAAGAATGATAGCTTGGAGTTTGACACCATAACACGCTTGTGTCTAAGCTTGGGTTGAAAATGGAATGGAACACTAACTTCACGCTCCTTAGCCTCTGCTATGTTGAGTTGGGATATCTGAAGCCGAAATCCGACAAAACCAAAGGAACGGATTTTATTTTTTGTTTTTATTTTTTGATACGAAAATGGAAGGAATTTTATTATTACACTGGTATTTTACCCGTGCATACGCACGAGTGATACTGTATTTCTTATAATTTACTATTAAATTATAAATGCGTTGAAAGTTGTCAAAATGTAATAAAATGCGATGTTTCAAATTTATTAAAATAGTTTTGTTGCAAAAAGTTTAAAAAAAGTCGGTATCTTCTTATAATATTAATAATTGAGTAAAAATGAGGACAAAAAAATGAGATTTAATATAAAATAGGGTAAAATATGTTTTTAGTCCCTACAAAATTTGGTCCTTCTAAGTTTAGTCCTTACATTAACGAAATAGGCGTTTCGGTCCCCATCTTATTTTTCCATTTGCAAAATTAGTCCCTGACGTTAAATGATGCTGAGTGGGCAAACAGAATGGTGATCTTTCATGGACAACCAAAAAAGCCACGTAGATAAAAAAAATTCCACGTGTAACAGCCACGTCACATTTCTGTTGCCTAATCAGATGGATTTAACAACAGGGACTGTTAATGAAAACGGAAAAAAAAATGTAGGGACCAAAACGCCTATTTCATTAATGTAGGGACTAAGCTTAGAAGGAGCCGATTTTGTAGGGACTAAAAACATATTTTAGCGATATAAAATATTCACCCCCGTTGGCGCTCTCGTTGGTGCTCTCGTTGCTGTTCCCGTTGGCGCTTCCGTTGGCGCTCCCGTTGCCGCTTCGTGCGACTCACGAAAAAAAAAAGCAAATGAGATTTAATTATTGATTTTTTTAGAAAAAATAATTTGAAATTTTTGCTAGCAGTATCGCTATTTTTGACAATTGGTAGTGGTTAAATTAATTGGTTTGAATAGCTTGTTATAATTTGCTATGATTTTATAAATACTTTGAAAATTGTAAAATTTAATAAAAGGAAAAGAAAAAAAAAACGATAAAAGGCTATATTTCAACTTACTTAAAAAACTTGTATTCCAGAAAGTTTAAAAAAAAACAGTATCTTATTCTAAGCTTAAAAATGGAGTAAAAATTAGAAAGAATAAAATGAGATCTAATATAAGATATGCACCTCGTTGCCGCTCCCGTTGTCGCTCTACGTTGCCGCTCGTCGTTGCCTCTCTCATTGCCTCTCTCGTTGCCTCCCCCGCTGCCTCTTCAGTTGCCTCTCTCATTGCCCCTCTGGTTGCCAGTCTCTTGTGACTACTCTTGTTGCCGGTCCTAGCTGTCGCTCATGTTGCCACTATAATCAATTTATTTATAGATTATATAATATTAATTTAAGTATTTTAATTAAGTTATTAAATTGTTAAAAAAAGTTATTTTGGAATTTTTGTTAGCGGTATTAAAATTATCTATGACAAAAATAAATCCCATATTGAAAAGTGAGAGAGACATTTAATAAAACTTTTTTATTGTCTCTCTTTTTCTCCCGTGTTCCTTTTGTGTTTTTCTCTTTTTTCTTTTGTTTTCCTGTGTCAGTTTGCGTCAGTTCTGCGCCAGTCTTTTTTTTTTGCGTCAGTTTGTGTGTCTTTTCTGCGTCAGTCCGTGTCCCTTCACTTTTTCTGTCACCGTGTAAACGATAGAGAATCGGTTCCCATAAATTATCACTAGGTTAAAGATTATTATTCTTAATATTGTAGAAAAAATTATAAATTATTTTTATTTTAATTGATAAGAACTTCTCGTATACCTAATGGTTGTGGCTTTAATATTCGAGTCCTATATGAGAAAGCGAAAACACTATTAACTCCTTTAACTTATTTGGTTAGACAAAATCAGGGAGGAATTTACCTTGGGGGATATTAGGGACATTTGCCCCCGCTAAGGAACAAATGCGGATTGATGCCTGCAATACCCTTCTTTAACCATGAGATGAAATAAGCATCGCTGAAAAAATTTATGTAATCAAAACCTATTGACATAAAAATAGGTGTTGCCCCTATAACAACTTTTTTTTAAACAGCATATGTAGAAAATTATATTATAAGAGATAAAAGATAGAATAAAGTTAGACCTATTTTCTCCCTTTTGAAAAAATATTATTGACAATTTTTTACCTCCACTTATAAAATTGTATGAAAAAATATTATCCAATGGACATATCCAAATTTGAATTCGAGAGCTGTCGTCGCTAAAATTGGCAATACAATCATTGAGGAGAGACACGATTAACTCTTATAAATGGAGAAAAAAAAAGAGAAAAGAAAAGAAAATTCACATAGTTGTTACCGTGTACCGCACCGTAAGATCTCCAAGATTAATCGTCCGCATGAAGAAAGAATTGCCTTGAAAAAACGCAACGCTGCGCAAAGTAAATAATAAATATACAAACCCGTTAGCAGATTTGCCGTGTTCCGCTCTCTGCATAAAATCAAATCAAATCGAAGGCAAGTAGCGCGGGGTGTTTTTGGCCATCATGAGATGGTTCTCCACCACGCTGCTCTTCTCCTTCATCTTCTTCGTCTTCACTTCTTCACTCCCCGAGGAGGACCAAACTCCTCTCACGCTCAAAGGTCAGAGCCCTCTCATTCCTTCTCTTCTTTCTCCTTACTCCTTCCTCGCCATGCATATCAGGTTACTTTGTAGTATGCCTGGGAATTTCTCATTACTAATTAATGAATGCTACTAGGGTTTCTTCTTTTTCCAAATTCTATCGCTTTCGTCGTATTTCTCTAACGGCAACCAATGTTGTCTTCTCTTGATCGCTCGTTGTTTTTTTGTATCAGTCAGTGCGTTTCTGTGTGCGCGCTTTGTCTTTCCTTTTAGGTTTAGGCTTCTAAGAAAATAAAAGAAAAAACTAATATTTTGGTAACTCGGTTGGTGACTTGTGATTTGATTTTTTGTTTTGTGATTCTATTGGGTTATAGTGAAAATTGGTTTTGAAGTATAGTATCTGGTGAATTGTGAACCATATTGCGTTTCTGTTTATTTTGACATTTTATTTACTTGGGGGCTTGTGGCTTGTTTTGGACGAATTTCTATTCACGGGTGTGACCATTTTGTTTTTAGCTAAATTGTCATCAGCAATAACTTCTGTATTTCAAGGTTTATATGAGAATTTGGAATATCGGTTGCTATACATGTTTAGTGCATTGCACTACTGTAGTTGTGGTAGGCCATCTTGCAAAAGCTTTCTTGGTTGTGTGATTGGCTTGCTGGTGAATAATTGGCATCACTTATCATTTTGTAGTTGTATCTCATACTGAACTGTGCTCAGCATGTTATTTACTTTGTTTTTTGTAAGTTCTGTTCTTTTGCATTTGAAAATAATCTTGGCACATTATGATTGCAGGTATTGATATTGAAAAGCCAGTTTTGGATGTCTCCCCTTCTCCACTTTCTGGGAATTCAGCTACCCACGGTGTTAAAAGCACTTTAAGATGTGAGCGTGTTCAAGTTTCCGGTATCTCGAGATTGAAATTTGGGAGCTATGCTAATTCATTCCATATTACTTTGGCTCCATCTGTTGCGATCCCGGATAGATTACATAACAAAATCCAGGTTTGCTTTCATAGGTAAGTTCATAGCATGGATGTACTGAACAAAGCTTTATTTATTTTCAGTTGTGGGACCATCTCTTCTCGTGTGCATGCTTGGCATGTGTGCATATACATGCACACACACATTTCTAGTTCCTACTTCTGGTGAAGTCCATCAAGATTTCTATTTCTTATTTACAACGTATGTGCAGGAATAATACTCTTGGATGGTGTCGGTGTGAAAAGGATGAATGGAAGGGTGTACAGAAGGGGCTCTGGAGTACTGTTATGTCACCTTATGAAACTAGATATGTCGATGTGAGGATTGACGGTGAAATTTCTGGTTCAGTGACAGTTGCTCTTGAAGAAGGTTTGTTTCTTCCATGTCATAAAGAGGGAAATTTTATTCTATTGTTGTCTCTTGCAACTGTTTAGTACTAATTTATATATGCTCTACAAAAATTGTGCAGATTTTCAGAAATGGCGCCTCATATGTCTGGCAGTGGGATTGATAATGCTTCTTTTGGCTCCAATTATTAGCAGTTGGGTTCCATTTTATTATAGCAGTTCCATGGCTATAGGAGTCTTTCTCGTCATTATTATCATTCTTTTTCAGGTATTTAAATTACTTTCATATTATATTGGATTTCATCTTTTTTCAATCGCTTCCACGTTTTCCTTGGTTGTTTAACATGTTTGCTAACCAATTTCTTCTGATTATAATGTAGGGCATGAAATTATTGCCAACTGGAAGAAAAAATATCCTTTACCTTACCATATATGGATCGGTGGTGAGTTTGATTCTATTTTGGCTGATGTTCATTTGCAGCTTCTCATGTTTATTATCACAGTCTTATTAATTCTATTGTGTGCTGTTTCAGGTAGGAGCTGGGTCATTCCTTTTGCACCAGTTCTCTGTGATCATAAATTCCATTCTTCAGAGTTTTGGAATGAGTGATGAGATGCACAATCCAGTAAGTATACCTGTCTATTTCTTTTTTAGATAACTCAGTGCATATCTTTAATGTTACTTCGTGTCTTATAATGCACGCTGAATGGCTAAGATATGTCTTTTGTTGCCTTTTTCTTCAGATCCATACATATATTTTTTACATTAAAACGAGCTAAAATTTTGGGACACATTTGAAATAATTTTTTTTTGCACTCAATATGTCACTATTTTAAGTTCTCTCTGCCCTGTGATCTTTGAAATATAATGAGGTAGCTTTTCTTGTTTATTTAGAAAAACTGTTGTTGCATACTATTTTGTTCTCTCTGGGTTAGCCAGAAATATTTGATGATTGCTGGCCGTATCTGCTTGTCTGCTAGACATACATTGTCATTGCTGGCCGTATCTGCTTGTCTGCTAGACATACATTGTCATCTGGTTTCCATTCTATGGGATTTGGCTTGTCAGTCATACATATCTTCCCTTTCATGAAATACTTTTCTTCAATGTTTTACAGGTTGCTCTTTTTGTACTACTGGGTATCATCTTGGCTGGAGCTGCTTTAGGGTACTGGATTGTCAGGAGATTTGTTATTTCAAAAGAAGATGGCAGCGTGGATGCCGGGGTCGCTCAGTTTGTGAAATGGGCAATGCGTGTTATTGGATCCACCTTCATTTTTCAGGTTTGCATCTATGTAAACACTAAATTTGATAGAGACCAACTAGTAGTATTACAAAAATGGGGAAGAATTCCCCTAGATTACAAAACACTTCCAAGCTTCGAGGGTCTGCACCTCCAAAATGCCAAAGGCACCAATTGCTAATTCACAAGATACCTCACTCTCTAAACTCTTCCTTTATTTATAGGCAACATGCCTTAACTAATTCAGCCTAACTACCTAATTAGCCCACAACTAAATATCTAATCATTAACTAACAATAATAGACCTATGCAACAATAACAATCCTATAAAAACCGACTGCGATGCACTTTTGTTGCTATCCAACACTCTTCCTGTCATATGTGACAGGTTTTCCTAGGTCGCTTTGGATTACCTTGTGTTAATTATTATTGTCGTAGCATGGATTTTTCAAGATGTTTTTTTTTGTATGCCGAAATTATTTAACTTATTTTTGTTATTTAGCTTTAGGGTTTTGAACAAATGTCATGATCCATCTAGTCATTACACATGTGTTTCTCGTCTTACACTTGAGCATTTGTAATGGTCTCATTGTTTTTAAAAAATTATCAACCTAGCTAAGCAGTCTCTTGAAAAATGTACCAGTTTATTACCACTTTTATTTATATGATACGACAACAAATGTCATGATCCATCTAGTCATTACACATGTGTTTCTCGTCTTACACTTGAGCATTTGTAATGGTGTCATTGTTTTTAAAAAATTATCAATCTAGCTAAGCAGTCTCTTGAAAAATGTACCAGTTTATTACCACTTTTATTTATATGATACGACTTATGCTGTCTCTACTCTCTAGGAGTTTAGATCCTATCCATTTCCTCTCTCCATTAGTTTTATTACTATAGTTTTGGGGTGTTTTAGGTGTATAGAAGATATTTTGGACCCCATTTAATGTTATATTATTATATTTATTTTCTCAAAACTAGAGTAATAAAAGTAATGGAAAGCATAATCAATGGAGAGGGTCTTTACTCACTCTCTAGACATTCTTATCAAAATATTTTAATAATTTTTTACTATTTGTATTTTATTGTATGTTACATTTATATAACTCGTTTTCATATTTTAAAGACATTTATTTACCATTATGTTAAAATATTTAATTTTATCAAACGCGAGTTGTTCATTGAAAGAATCATTCCCACTATATTTTTGAAGTGTCACAGTTCTATGTAAATAAAATATAAAATAGGCCAACATATATTACATATATTTTATCATATGTAAATTAAATAAAATGTATTATTTAGTATGTATTAAAAATTTAGAAAGGTGTCCATCCCTCAATGCGCTATCCTGCTATATCATATGAGGTCGGCCACTCCACGCTGCTATTCGGATTGACAACTGTGATGCTGGATGGGACCATTTATCTGTATTGGGTTTCATTTTTTTGTTAATTAAAACCCTTCTCGTGTAATGTCCGACCATTTTGATCTGTTTCAACTTACATACTATTTATTTTAAGAACGCTGTTCATTCCCCTTATTTATTATAACTTTTTGTTTCATTCTCAGAGCACTCTTGATACCCCTCTTGCAATTGGAGCCTGGTTCTCTTGCGGAATTGTTTGCAAACTTATTTCTTTAATAAATGAATGGTAAGTATGGCTTATCTGTCAGTTTATTCAATTTATTCGGCCAGCAAACCTGAATGTTTCTCAATATTTTCATACTAAACAATGCCATTATTCTGGATCTAATAGTTAGAATTTAAAGCAAGAATCTTATGGTTTAAAAACTTAGTGGTTTATATACCTGAACATCATATTTAATTTTTTTCCGTTTTAGATAATATAGGAACTAATAGAGGGTCTGAATGCGATCACTAACATATGCTGATTTTGACTGTTTAGATGTCTGCCATAAGATTTTACCTGTGTTCTTTTGTTTATCTTTTATCATTATACATCAAAGAAAATAAGGCTTTAGGTTGTTCGCTTCAAAATATGCTATTATGATTTATGCAGGTATGAAACTTCAGGGAATGATGATTATTCACTGCACTGGATGGGAGGAACACGTGGACGTGCTGAATTTCTTAGAAAGTCAACTCCTAAAGGAAAAACGTGGAATAGCCCTAAAGGAAAATTGTGGAGCAGCCCTAAAGGGAACTTGTGGAACAGCCCAAAAAGGTTGGCATGGTCTGATTCTCCTGTGAGAGGTATTTCATAATCTATAATCTTTCTGATATATGATTGCTACATATTGTCCAAGCAAGATTTCACTTTTCAGGGATTTGAGCTATACTATTACAATAAATAGATAAACGACATTGAAATTGAACTTTTGGCTGAGGTAGAGAGAACCGTACTCTTTTACATACTTACTTAAAATGGTGTATTGATTTTGCGGAACTTTTTTTTTTTGACAAGATTTTGCGGAACTTATTGACCATAACTTCTGGTAGTAAGTAGATCAAAATCGAACCAATTAAAAATTTTGGCTGAAATAATCAGGATCTTATATTCTTATACTACCTCCCTCTCTCTTAAAAAAATAGAGAGGGAGAAAGAGAGGTTGTTATTCCATATCAGGCCTAATTTTCGTACTAAATTTAGTTTAGCATCTATATTTGAAAGAAATATTAGGCCTTTCTGATTTGTTTTTGCTGAGCAAAGCACAACTTTTTTCCTATAAACATAGAAGATGATCTCTGAACACACCAATTTGTTGCTCTTTTCTTTATTTGTAAATTTTTTTATTTGTGTAATTCGGACTGCAAAAATAAGGGCACAGTATGACTATCTTCCTTATGCCTACTAAATGTAAACCAAATCAATTTTTGATATCTTCAACTGAAGTAATAAACATTGTTAAACTATCACAGAGGATTCTTTTTCTTATATATAAGTTGTTTATCTGTGCTTGATCACACAATAAAGCAATTTGAGTCACATAAATCAGAATCTAAAATTGCAAATCTTCCATTATGATGGATCTAGAGTTAATGTTGAAGGTGAGGAAAAGAAAAAGGAAATTTGTTAATATTTAAATTTTGTTGATTGTAATAGTCCTATGATATATTCTTTGATTCTTCTAGATTCTATTTTCCGCTCTCTGAGATTTTTTGAATTTTCTTGGACCTAGTTGCTTCTGTATACATAATGGCCTTTGGCGAGTGATGCTGATTTTTTTGCAGTTTCAATTATTCTTTGTTATGTATTAAACAAACAAAACAAACCAATTTGGCCCGTTGACTTTGTTTTTAGATTTTCATTTTTTATTTTCAATAAGATACACATGTTAGTACGCATAGCGAAGATGGTATCCAAAGTGGAGATTAATAGTGCATGAAACAATACCGTATTTGAAAATGGTGAAAACAACTTAATAGCGTTTTCACCATTTCCAAATATACTACTACTTCCTTGACCGTGTATATCATCTCCCTTTGTATACCATCTCTTTACCTATTTATGTACTAATATGTGTATCTTATTGAAAACAAAATGGAAATTTGAAAACAAAGTAATTTTCAACCCTTAATTGTATTTTCAAAGAGGCTCCCAGTCCAATGTCCAAACAGACGCACATGCTTTGCATCTTTTTGATGAATTTCCTTGAAGTTGTGAAACTATATGTTTCATTCAGAGATTGACGCAAATTTCTGTTTTGATATGTAACTATTGACGCAAATATTAAAAACAAGTGGAAATTTCTAAAGCATTATTTAGTTGCAATAAAAATGTTGAGAATATGTTGTCTGATTCATTTTTGTCTGTTTTAGGTGTCGTGTCACCATCTTCTCGGTTTTCGCCGGCATCTTCTGGGTTTTCGCCGGCATCTGCTGGGCCTCAAGTAGCGCAAGATTTTTATTCAACCTTCCACAATACACGCAACAGAAAGAAGTTTACAAAGAAAGAGTGGGATGAGTTCACAAGAGAGTCCACGAAGCAAGCTCTAGCAGAATGGGCAGCATCTCCAGAATTCACTGAGTGGATCGTGGAACACGCAGACCGGATAAAATTGCTCCCAAGTGAGAGTTCAGACGAGACAGGTGAATCAGATTCCACGGAGGTTGGAAGTTCAAATGGATTTAAGCTTTTTAGTTGGCAGTGACTTGAGTATGAATGATAATGCACTAACCAGCAAACATTGTCTTTTTAGAGTTAGAGGAGTGTAATTTGGGTAGGAATTTAGGTTTTATTATTCTAACCAGCATGTAATACTTTTATTAATTTTCCTGAAATTTCCAAACTGAAATTTCCACCAAATTCTTTGTCATCGGTGTTTGTCCGTTTTTTTTTTTGCTTCTCGTGTTATTTTTGCATTTTTCAGTAAGCATCATATATATCATGATCATCCATGTAATGATGATTGTCAGAGAAAAATGGGCACTTTTATCCACTGTTGAGGTCGTGACCTATTCTGCTATTTATTTCAAACATTGGTTCTTTTCTGTTTTGGCATATATGAATGATGATAAAAACTTGTTTTTGTTGCATACATGTGGAGTATTTGGAGAGCAAAGAATGAACAATTATGGGAGAAATCAAATGCTAATATTACAAGTGTTTGTTATACAACCGTCTCTGTTAGACCATGGAAGACCTATTCTAGAAGAAGCAAGCCTAGAATGACACAAGAGGATTAATTAGGATAATTAGTTATTGTTGTTATGTTAGTTAGCTCTGATGTGTTAGTTATTGTTCTTATATTAGTTGGTAGGATATTGTTACGGTTGTAACAATATGAAGGTAGTTAGTTAGTTAGGTTTCCCTTGTAACCACCAATGCTCTAAAGAGAGGGTTATGACTAAGGGTAGGAAGTAATTGTCTAAGAGTAGGAGGCTGGGTGAGGCCAGCAAGGTGCTTAGAGCATCCGTGTATTATGTTGTTTTCCAATTCAATAAAATAACACTGCACAGGAGCTTGGGTACCGCCCCAAATCTATACAGTTTCTGCATTGTTTAGCTAAGAGCTAACAATTTGGTCCGATCTGTCGGATCCACAATGACAAAGGCAACACCTAGAGTTGACTCAGATCGTGGCCTTGGAGAAGAAGGTGGAAGAGAAATTCCACGGCGTAACCAGTGACATGGAAGAAGTCAAGAACGACATGGAAGAAGTCAAGAACAACATGGAAGAAGTCAAGAATAACATGACCCACATGTCAAGAAAGGTTGATGACAAGTTTGAAGAGATGATGAAGGCAATTCAGAGCCTCCAACAGAAGCCAGGTTCAGATCACAACATCAGGAACGATGCAACGCCAAAACCAGAAGTGGTGCTTATCCCGAAAACAGGGGAAATCAAGCATGACACCACATGCGCATGGATGAAGAAGGTGGAACTCCCCACCTTTGAAGGTGAAGACCCACTTGGGTGGATAACCAAGGCTGAAAAGTTTTTTGAGATTCAGCATATTCATGAGGACCAAGAGAAATTGCGCCTGGCACTCATTTGTATGGAGGGCGAGGCCATCCATTGGTTCCAATATTGGCGAGAAGACGTTAACGACGCAGATTGGAACGTGTTGACGGCGGTGCTGTTGGAACGATTTGGGGAATGGGCTCAAGGGACAGTGTACAAGCGCCTCTTCACCATCAAACAGCATAACAGCGTGGGAGAATACATTCGTGACTTTGAATTGCTACTTGCGCAAGCCAAAGGAACACCAGAGAACATAATCATGGGTTACTTTCTTGGCGGGTTGCGAAAGTCCCTTCGCGACCAAGTAAGGGATTCAAGATCCCAAGAAATTGGTCAAGGCGTTAGCCATGGCGCGACGAATTGAGGAAGCACAGAAGGAACCCAAGAGTACAAGAACCCAATTCAATAGGAACAGTGGGGTTCACTACCGGGGAAGCAGCGTTGTCGCGCGAAATGGGTCGCGCGATGACCCGATTGCGAATAAACGCACAGACAGCGCCACCACCGGAAAATCAAGACCCACGACAACTCGATCATCAACGACGAGCAGCGACAGCAAGTCTACGACGATCAGAAACCCAGTGCAAGGTTCAGGAACACGTTTCTTGCCCAACGCAGAACACACGTTTCTTGCCCAACACAGAACACGCGCTAAGAGTAGGAGGCTGGGTGAGGCCATCAAGGTGCTTAGAGCATCCATGTATTCTGTTGTTTTCCAATTCAATAAAATAACAATGCATAGGAGCTTGGGTATCGCCCCAAACCTATACAGTTTCTGCATTGTTTAGCTAAGAGCTAACAGTCTCTTCGATGCATGATGGCATAAAGCTTGTGGTTTGCTTAAACATAATCAAGTCCAAGCCCAGCCCTGTACTCCCTCTCATACAATGTAAAGTAAACCTTCAAGTGGGTATCTCACTTGTAATGTTGATGCATGAGTTGGGCCATACTGATTTTGGTATGCGTATTTGCAAGGAAGCCGGAGAATCCGCTGCTGCTAAAGACCCATGGTCAAAATAAGAAGATGAGTTATGATAAGTCTATCATATACTATGTTTGTCCATCTTGGCGCACCTAACAAAAAAATGTAAGAAGCACCAGGACAAGTGGCCAAAGGTCACATCAGCAACCTTGGCTTCTGAAGAGGCCCAAACACGGTCAAGAAATATCACCATCAAAGAAGCCTTCAAGTACAATGGAAGGAAGGTACACACAGCCTTTGATATATTGATCAAATTCAATTCGAAGCAATGGTTACAAAGATGCCAATTGTGAATCTAATATTTCACTATCCACCCTTACATCTAGAGATGTCAATTTTGATCCAGTCAATAAGGTAATCCGATGGTTTAGTGTTATGGGCTAAGCTCGCTAAATAGAGGCCCAACCCAGTTAAACCATCAGCCAGACTAGGTCCTCTTTTGTATGCCTTTTTTAAACATTTTTTTGGTTTCATTTGTTAAAAATTGGATTGGGTCGGAACGGCCTCCTAGCCCAATGTTTTGGGCTGGACTGACCCAACTCAACCCACTTTTGCATCTGGCAGATTGGGTCGGTCAGGCTAGGCTAGTGAGTCCAATTTGACAGCTCTACTAACATTGCTTAAAACAGGTGCTCATTAAATTCATCCCTGTGATCCTATCATCGATAGTAGAATATTTTTTTACTCCTTATCTTGGAAGCTATCACTTTATCCACACCTAGCGCGAAAGCAACTTTTGTGCATATTGACTAGCCAAGTTTGATGTTAATTTATAAAACGATTTCTGTTTAATCGTTACATTCTACTACGTATAGGTTTTAGAAGCTGTTACGGGGTAGATTGTAGTTGTCTTTTCTTTTTTTGCCAACTCAGACAAAATGGTTAACAAACACCACACACACTATCACACGGTCACATCTGGATTCAAACCCGAGAACCGACGTCCTCGTATCGCTGAAATTGCTAATACAACTGGCAATTGGTACATAGTTTTGCCTTTTCTTTTTGTTTTTTAACCAGTTTAAACAAAATGACAAATAAACACCACATACACACTACTGTTCATATCTGAGTTCGAACCACCGATGCAACCGACGGACTATTTATTCTAGCTATTTATTTCCATTGATTTAAAAAATAGATTTTGTTAACCCAGTATTTATTAGCCTGGAGATCACGTGCATGGTACGTGACATTTTGATTTTGCTTAACTCAAGTTTCATTTCTATTTTTCTAGTGAGGAGTGTACAGTGAGACCGACGAGACGCAAACCCTCTCCTCCTTCAGACCCCAAAACCCCTCTTAACTCTTCACTATGTATCTCCACCGCCAAATACTCACCAGAGCATTCCTTCACCACCGTCACTTCTCCCATTCCTCCGCCGCTCTCCTCCACTCTATCGACCCGGAGCCACTAACCTATCTAGAAGATCTTCCAAAACCGGACCCAAAGTACGACGAGACGATCCTTGCGATTCCACGCGCCGATTCAGGAAAGAACATATCGGCGAAGGAGCGGAAAGTCGGACGCGTTCCGAGTATCGTGTTTGAGCAAGAGGATGGTCAGCACGGCGGTAACAAGCGCCTCATCTCCGTCCAGACTAACCAGATCAGGAAGCTTGTTAATCACCTCGGTCGCTCTTTCTTCCTCTCTCGTCTCTTCCAACTACGTGTTGTTCCTCAATTCGATGACGATGACGACAACAATATCATCGAAAACGTTCGCGTTTTGCCTCGCAAGGTAATCGTCTTTGTCTCCCTTTCCTTGCATTGTCGTTTTCGTGACTTGGTGTCGTTTGGTTTCCGTTAGGTAATTCCATTTGAAGTAGAAGCTTCTTTTAATTTGTTATCAATTTTGAGTTGTCTTTTTTATTTGATACTATTGCGGTCTTTGTTTCTTTGTGAGTTTGATTTTGTGAATAGTATTGTGAAGGCATTATAATTTGATAATTTTTTGTAGTTCAATCAGAAGTAAAAGCTTCTTTTAATTTGTTTTCACTTTTGAGTTGTGTTCTTTTCATTTGATATCATGACAGGATTTTGAATAGTATTGTTAAGGCATTGTAATTTGATGGTTTGTGTTTAAAATTTTGTAGATTCATTTGAAAGCCGGCACGGATGCACCCTTGAATGTTACATTTATAAGGGCTCCGTCACATGCTTTGTTGAAAGTTGATGTTCCTCTTGTATTCAGAGGAGACGATATATCCCCTGGACTCAAGAAAGGTTAGCATACTTGGAATGGAATGCATATTGATTTGCTATTATGCTTTCATTTTCTATTAGTAAATGAAATTTGAGATATTCACTTGCTGCATTATCACCTTTTTGTCATGTGAAAGTTTTGGCGTGACAATGTTCTTGTAAGTTGTAATCTTGTTGGTATTCTATTTAATTCACATCTCATTTGTGTAACTTTCAACGAGGTAGGTTTGAGGGTTAAGTGCAAAACAATATTTATTAACTCAATGGTCATTGTAAAATTCTATCAACTCAGCCTGTAATGTTGACCAAATGTTAGCCCAACTGTACTCTAAAGAAGGAAGACAGATGGTCCAGTGCACGAGGCTTCCACCATTGTGGGGGTTTAGTTAGAGTTAGTTATTAAAAACCTTCCCGTGAATGGAGAAGTTGTTTGTGACTGAAATCCATGACCCTAGGTCACAAGGCAAGGGCAAGGCATCGGATAACCTTACTAATGTGCCAATGGATGTTATATAAGAATGGTTTTACTATAAGTATAAATGAATCAATTATTAAAAGTTTATCATCTGAAATGTCCATATTAAATGGATATGGATGCTCTTTAGATCATTAGTTCTTCAGAATAATTGGTATTGTAATCTAACTGCTTTCTTACACTATTATTCATGTCTAGTAAGCTTCTTTTTTTGGGGGTTCCAATCCTCATTACATGCTGATTTAGTTTATTTATTTTCTCACTATAGAGCTTTAATTGTTTATTGTTTCCTTTTGTCATAAAGAAGTCAATTGTTGCAAATACAAAGTTTATCTTCTGTTATTTCCAGGGGCCCGACTGCTAAATATTTGTTTACTCGGCTTAAGAACAATTTCAATCACCTGGGCAGTTATACCCATTCGATTCATGAATACATTTTTTAAATTGTAAATTTGGAATCTCGCTCTGCATCAATTTGACAATGTTTGAGAAGATGATCTGCTTCATGCAACTCGCGCAATACTTGTAACTTGTATTTTCAAAAATCAATTTAGTTTAGTGTCTTGTTATGTGTCTGTACTCTGCTGTGTAAGATTAGTTCTGTTAAGAATTGGAGTTTAATAATAAGGTAGTATGTAGTTTCATAATTTCAGCTCATTATAGAATTATTCACTCATTCTGTGTATATGCCTGTGTTTGATGGTGCGAAGTGAACAGCCATTATTGAACATGTCGACTTTTCTGTATGGTCCTTAAACCGATAATGGCAGTATGAACATCGCATTTTGTTTTACACTTTTACTCATGATTTTATTCTTATAATAGTTTTTACTTTGTTGAGTAGTATTCATCACTTTACAATTTTGGCAGGTGCTTCTTTGAATACCATCAAAAGGACTGTTAAGTTCCTATGCCCCGCAGACATTATTCCCCCATATATTGATGTGGATTTAAGTGAGTTGGATGTAGGCGAGAAGGTGGTCATGAGAGATCTCAAAGTTCACCCTGCTTTAAAACTTCTTCACCCAGAAGATGAAGCTGTTTGTAAAATTATGGGCCAAAGGGTTTCCGAAACACAACCAAAGAAATCTAAGTAACCTACTAGTTGTATCTTTTGTGGTTGCTATTGCTGCACTGAAGCATTTTTTTGGCTAACATGTAACATTCGCAGTCATCTTGATAGTTGATTCTTGGCAGCAGTGAAGGACACGGTTATAGAATTCCAATGTTAGGTTTTTTGTAAGCCTCCTTTTCTTTGCCTATTCAGTTCCTTTTGGCAAAAAGAATATATTGGAGATGAAAACAGGAAGTTGATATTATATGTTAAGTTTATGCATGCAGTGTAGATGTTTTTGTTTTGGGTTATTACAAGCAGAGGGTCAACACTGATGTCCCGTCCTATCCTTAATAAATAGTTTAGGCCTCTTGTCCAAGACTTAAGTTTGAACTTAAGATACCTGACAGGTAATTTCTAAATTTATTTAACTTCAGTGAGTGTTTACCATAATATTAGTATTATTTTTCGTCCAAGTGCTAAAGAGTTCAATTTTTGCATAAAGTAAAACATGACTGAAGAAACTCTATGAAGTACTGTACTACTTTGTTGGAAGCTTAGACGGAAATATCAGAGGTTGGGCGGGCAAAAATGAAAAGCAAAAGTGAGCTAGGTAAAAATGGTAGATTACCGAGACATAGAGTTTTATAGTTAGTCCTTTATTGAAATTAACGAGACAAATTTCTTAAAATTTTAGAAACTAATTTGAGATATTTTATAAGTTAATTTGTACTCATAACCCAAGAGTGTTTGGATGAGATGATGTGGGTCTCTTTCAGTGTTTCTTCCAGCTTAATCAGGGTGGTTTGAATTCGGCATTGGGAATACAACAGTGTTAAATCTCTTGAGGGAGAGCTTTAAATTACACGTAAAGAGATAATTTGTACTAAAGAACAACTCAAATTCTAATTCAAACTTACCTAATTTTTCAAACTTACATAATTGACATAGCCGTTCATGTTTTCTAGCATTCGTTTATTTATAGCAACACAATTACATCTAAGCCGACATGAACAACTAGACATAGGAATATAAGTGTCCACCCCAACATTATTTTCAATTGAGTAAAACTAAGAATTTTTACTTCATACCCTACATTTATTATTGAATCTCTTTAATCCGAATCAGGTTACATTGGTTTTAGCTTTACCAAGTGATTTTGCTTTGTGGTAACAAGTTCTCGTGAGTCAACATTATTATTCCTTTGATTAATATGCGAAAGGAAATTTGATGAGGTTTTGTAGAGCCAGTATTACTCTCGCTCTCAACAGGCTCGGTAGTGTGTGTGAGTGTCGCAGGATAATAAGGCCCATACTTCGTACAATCCCCTCTACTCACTGGACACCCCCCTCCCCAAACCCAGCAATATTCTCAAAATACCCTCACGTGAAACACACTCCCAAATCCCCCAAATTTCTGAATTTTTAAAGGTTCGGAAGTTTGGAACCGTACCGGTTCGAAACCAAACTTCCGAACCTGCGTAGCATAAAATTCCATCCAAGAACAAATTCATGATAAGGCACACATATACACACACCCGAGGTTGAGGATGCATCGGTCCTTCACGAAATGCTCTTTGTATATCTGAATTTTCCTCTTTCTCTTTCAATTTAGCAACTTTTTCATAAACAAAAACACCATTGATGCCTCACTCTATTTGCAAGAAAACTTTAGATCTTTTTGTCACAAACTTTTTCGGTTGAAACGAGAACAACATGGATTTATTAAGACGACCAGGTTCAGAAGTTTGGTTTCGAACCAGTACAGTTCCAAACTTTCGAACCTTTAAAAATTCAGAAATTGTGGGGGGCCTGTAAATACATAAGACTACTTTGGGTCCGAACGGATTCAGAACCAAACTTCCGAACCTGCGTAATCCCAGAAAAAAATGCAACACGTGCGTTCTATTAATGACATTTTGGTCTTTTCACAAAGTTTGGTGGTGTTCGGTGAGTAGTTGAGAGGTTGTATGAAGTATGGCTCGATAATAATTGTATTTTTTTTTACTAAGTTCCACGTCGGGGAAACGCTATGCTGCACTATTGTTTATTAAGGTGAGGCGCCAGTTACGGTGCAACTATCCGGACTATGGAGTGATGTGAAAGGGCCTATGCCATGTGCTAGTCTCAGGAAAGTCCTTGGGCCACTCTGCAAAGATGCAGGCCCAACAATGGGTTACCCTTTGAGTACATAGAAGGGTAAAGATATACAAGAGGACAAAATTAAGCCAAATTCATTACGTAGAATGTTGATTCCAATTATCCCATCCTTAAGACCCATTGCTTTAGCCTCTTGAGGAAGCTCTAATGAAAGATCCATTATCATCTCTAAGACACAACCCAATTCCATACATTCCATCTTCAGCAAAAATGGCACCATCCACGTCACTTCAATATTTGTTTCCCTTTATAAAGTTTTCATTCACAAAAGGGTAACCACAAGAGAACATGGATGCCTTAAAACTGGCCACTTTTTAATTATATTTCCTTAATTTCTGTCAGTTTTTATTGGTAGGTCATTTTAGTTGTTGCTTCACCTCTATAGCACTGCTTATAAAACTAGAGCATTCTTTGTAGGTAATTGTTCACTAGGTTCATCTTTTATTAGTCTTTAATTTAGAGTTCTTCTAATTTGATATTCAATCATCTGCAAGTAGAGACTTCTCTCTATCTTTTCTTGGTGTTTAATCTTTCTGATTTGATATTTGTAGTATTAAAAGTTACATAATTTTTCTATCACTTTTTAATTGCTACACAATATATATGATTCAAAAATTGGATGAAGTTTTTGATACTGGCTACATGCTAATTGGGTTCCTCGACCTTCATGCTTGGTTACACTCGGTGGCGGACCCAGGACCTCGGGGTCAGGGGTGTCAAATTTTTTAAGGCTAGTGTCAAATGGGTGCAAAACTTGGTCTACTAGTACAATTTAAAATTTTCAGGGGGTTCAAAATAAAATTTTCAGGAGATTTTGGCTATTTATATAGGGCGGTAAGTGCAATTTTTTTCCAGGGGGTTCGGTAGGTCCGCCACTGGTTACACTCACATTTTCAAATGAGGTTTCTAAATGTTTAATACGTTATATATATGGCTTAAACATCATTTACAAATATCACGTTTATCCATTTACCCTCCTGCAAAAAAAAAACTTTTAAAACAAACCCTGCAAAATGTAATTGTATCCAGTTACCCCCCTGCTGTTAGTTTTGGCTAACAACGTTAAGTCTAGCCTGACTTGGCTGACATTTGAGATCTAGTTTACCCCCTGCAAATATTAAGTGTTCCTAGTTACCCCTTGCAAATATTAAGTGGGCGGTAGTTACCCCCCTACAAATATTAAGTGTTTCTAGTTACCCCCTGCAAATATTAATGCTGTTAGTCAAAACTAACAGCAGGGGGTAACTGGATACAATTACATTTTGCGGGGTTTGTTTTAAAATTTTTTTTTGCAGAGGAGTAAATGGATAAACGTGATATTTGTAGGGGGTAAATGATATTTAAGCCAATATATATATATTTAAGGAGTGATATCAATTGGCACATGTTGCAAAGCTTGCTAAAACATCTGCATTCTGCAATTGCAAACTACCCCGTAGAGCAAGGGGATTATTAATCATAGTTCAAAGGGACCATATTATTGTAAGAAGTCCTAAAGATGAACATATATCAATTGCTATACCAGTCCCTCAAGCATTTTTTTGTGTGACCAAACTAGTCCCCCAAACTATTTTCTTAATATACATAATTTGTACATCAATTTATATATTTTCATAAATAAGCTTCCAAAAAATTAAGAAGTATAATAACAACCTCTACATCAATTTAGTGTCAAGGAGTGTTGGACGAGAGGACTATAGGAAACATTTTTAACTAAATTGAGGGGATTTCCACCTTACACCCTACTTTCCTACCCATACACCCCAAAACTCATTAAACCACCCAAAATGCCCAAACTACGAGTTCTAACCCACAGACCCTCAACCCCACTTCATCATCTACAACTCATCAACTCGAAAACCTAAGTCTAGGGGTGGGAATAGGCTGGGCCAAGCCGGGCTTTGCATGGCCTGGCCTACATTGAAAATGTTAGGCCTTAGCGTGGTCTGTGGTCTATCGTAGGCCCACTTTTGAGGCCTGACATGGCCTTTCTGAAAGTCTGAAACCCTGTGTAAAAGCCTATTTGACTACTTTATTAAGAAGGCCTACAACATTTCAATGGTGTAACCTTTTGTAAATAACTAACAAGCTAATAGGTCAATGAGATTAGGTTATATTTGAGACCTAACAAAACCTTTTAGAAAAATATCTTTATATGACATCCTATTTAAATTCTATTTTATAATAATAACTTCAACTATGTCAAAAATTGACGTAGGTTAATATGTTTCAACAAACAGAAAATGTTAGTAAAGTTATGACTTAACACAAATGACCAAATTCAATATAAAATAATA